>CM041298.1:11273343-12473343 GCA_023052935.1 Piezodorus guildinii | reverse complement strand
TTTAACCATAGATACTGATAAATAATAACTTTTGAGCTTTATTTTACATAAAAAATGGACTACCAAGTTAGATCAGACACATATTTTCTTCACATATTTAGCAAGTTCGTGGAATGCTAATTCCAACTATTTGCTGCATCAAATACTATTATTCTATTAAAAGGTAAGTTTCTGAAAAATTTTAAACCAAATTTATGTTGCTGCAAGAACAAATACTATAAAAAAAATTTAATTGACAACCTAAAAGAACCAAAGCGACTCAACTAAGTTGTTTCGAATAGCCTAAAAACTGATTATTAGGTTAAAACCAGCGATCGAAATAATAGCGGTGATTTAAGACGGGCTAAATGAACCAATAAAAATGCATAAAATGATGAGAACAATAAATTAATGATGATATATTACGGGCCTTATAAGGAAACACATTGTAAAGAAAAAACCTTAAAGTTGTGTGAATGTTGTATGTATTTTTTACTTTTATATTACATAATGGAAAATAAATGTTCTTTTAACTTTTAAATTGAGTGCTGAGTAAAAATGACGTGATGTTTTACTTAGATCTTTCGATTTAGGTGAGATGGAACCCATTTTAAATTTCAATTAAAATTTATGAGTTAAATTACTCTTTAAGTCAGGTTTTTTTATCTGTTTTTATTAATTTCACTCAATTCTGGTTTAAAAGCTTTTAATATTAATATAGCTTAATAAGATTTATGTTAAAATTATAATAAAACAGAGAGGCTGACTTACAATGCTAAGAAAAAATGTTTAAAAAACCATTATTCAATAGATATGGAGATACTTATTAAAATAATATAAAAAAATATATAGCAATATCATAAAATGAAAAACATACATCATCTAACTAATGAAATCTAACTAATGAACATTTACTGAATATGACTTACCTTCAAGAAAATTAGACCAAAATAAACATAGTAATTATGATTACATATAACATTAGTTGTACGGATTGTGAATATTGTTAACATAGAAGAAACTTCTAAAAAAAAATCACCACTTTAATACAATAACATAATATATTTTGAAAACAAAAAAAAACACCACTGCTTTAGCAAAACACAGTGTGCAGTTGAATCACTAAATTGTATTTCAAACAATACAAAATTTACAAAAAGAAAAAATAATTTTATAGATAAATAATTCTGAATGAAATAGTCTGACGGAACTAACATGTCGAAAGTTTAATATTACTTCCTCTAAAATAAATTTTCTTTTATAATAGCTTCCAACAAATTAAAAATATCATCTTGTTAGCGTTGATCATAAACTGCTGAATGCACAAGTTTAATTAACGTATTTGATAAATAACTAATAGAGAAACTATTATTCTTTCGACGGTTTTTTACAGATGTGAAACTTGACCACTTATTTTGTAGGAATAACAACACTTTACGGTATTCGAAAATAAAGTGCTGAGTAAAATATTTAGTCCAAAGATAGGCCATCGGGGAATTCAGAAGGTTGCACATCGCAGAATTGAGAAGCTTGTACCCTGTGTGTATAAATAAATAGGAAAAATTGGCTTGTGTCACATGAAACGTCCGTTTTCAAGGTAAAGGATTTTTATTAAATATAAGATATGAAAACAAGATAATTTTATTCGAAGTATTTACCTTCTTTTTCTAAACATTTTTCCTAACTCTGAAAAACTCTGGGCTTTGAAGTGAAACGAAATCTGAAAACGCTGAGAAAATGGTGGGTGTGGAAGAACTTCGTAGCCCAGTTCTTTCAATTTTTGCACGGTATGTTTTGAAACATGGGGTCTAGCGTTGTCATGAGGTACCCATGTATCGAGCTTTTTTACTTTCCCAATACACTTTAAATGTCTGGAAAAGGTAGATGCACATGCATTTAGTTGTGCTGAGAGTCATTTAACTGTTTAGTAGGGGTTTCCTTCTACTGTATGTTTGAGAACATCGTTGTCTATTACAGACGGAGGTCTTCCTCAGGGCAAGTTTTCCAAGTCGGTATCCCCTGCTGAAAACTTAGCAAACCAACGGTGAATGGTCCGTTCATTAACACACCCCTTCCCCAAACGCCTTGCAAATATTTCTAGCGGCCTCAGCTGCTGAATGGCCGAGTTTAAACTCGTACAAAAATATTACTCGAAAATCGCGTGTTTCCATGTTCATTTTTGGAGGTATACTAAAAAGTGGGTAACTGATTGGGAAGTTCATGTTTACAATACAAAGGTAGAGGATTAGTAACTGTTTACTTTAAATATGTAAACATTCGAAAGAAAACAACAGAGACCTGCAAAATCCTTTATGTATTTCAGAAAATATAAAAACGGACATTTCATGTGAAAAAACACATATTTTGGCAACAGTTAACCAAAAAATTAAACTAATATATACACACACTAATTAATATTAGTTGATAATGCTTATAGTTGCATGCATTAAACAAACACTACTTACAATATATTTCTATTCGTGTGTTGAAAAATATATGATGGTACGATGATAAATACACTTACCTAAAAAAAAAATAACAATAATTATTTATTGATTTTTACAACTGTACGAGTATTGTACAACACATAAAATAAATAGGCTAAAAAAATAGACATGGACAATACATGTAGAGAAGCTACCCATCGGCAGCACTCTAAAAATATTTTATACAAGAATGTTTTTCCTTTTCTTGTTCTTTTCAGACGCCTCGGAGGATTGTCAGGAATGGAAGAGGAAGCAAGGATTGAAACTAGTGGGTTAATGTGGGAGTGGAGTTTGTCATGGAAGGAATGATATCTACTTTGGGCCAAATCAGCTACATATGAAATATTAAGGTCTTTATGGATGAGCTTATTTGTGACAAAGTAAGGATCGTTAAGGATTTTTCGAAGGATTTTGGATTGTAAGGATTAGAGAAATTGCGATGACCAAAAATTTGAGTGAAATGTCACTTTCTTTTATAAATATTGATTGGAAGTAAAAATTATTTATTCATTAGGATTTAGTGATTAAATAAACATTATGATAAGATATTGCCCTCTTATGCCGTCAAAGTCATAACGTCAAAGGATACAAATAAACGAATTTATTGACAGTAAAGGGAAAGATGACTTTGAAATTGTCCATCATTTCAAACTCTTCTCCTGCCACATTTAATATTTATTCGACCTTCTAGAAGTGGATTTATAAGCAGCTTTATTAAGACTTAAACGAATTCTCTATAACAAACTACTCGAGGCTAACAAGCCATACTTGGGGCCATTTAGAGCACAAAAGAGACCATAAACTCAATAAGGACTCCTTTGAAATATATTATGTACTAACGGTCGGCTTTGTAGTCCGCGTTATATAACATTGTTACACAACATGCTACAAGTATAATATGGTAAAGGGAAATGTTAATATTTATATTTATCGACAACTTCCTCGAATTATGAGAGAATTATGAAATATTAAAAGCTAGGGATAACCTTTGTCGTAGTGGATAGCATAACATACAGACGTGGTCATAGAAATTCTTTTTCGTTTTTACTTTCTCTTGTCTACATATCGAACATACAGCAAGGGAAAGTATTGCGATAATGAAAATATTTGAATTCCTGTTTTCGACGGAAATACACGTTTTGTACCCTGAGTCCGAATAACCAAGTCCCACAAAAAAAGTCTGTGTGGTAACTCCGGTGCATAAAAGAAAAGTCCTATGAAACTGAAATTTTATATATAAGACAACTATACGCCCAAGATGTTACAGAAACTTTTTCATCAAAATCAGCTAACCAGAAGAGCCACTTTATACTATGCATTTGGCGCCTTTTTTCGATTTTCTCAAAAACGTTAAAACTATTTTGATTAAACTCGCTATATCGATGTAAAATTTATAAGGTTTAACATCATGTAGGTTTTCATTCTCATTAAAATGGTCTGACAGGGCATAAATGCCGATATTTTAATTTTCTTCCTCTGAAGTACCTTTAATTTTGTAGATTCTATAAAAATAACTATATTATCATGTTACCATTGATGAAAAACAGGTAATATGTAAGTTGTGCAAATTTGAAAAACAAATAAACGAGACAACTGAAAAAGTATTTGTTTTCATGCAATTTTTTGTTTTTGAACATAAGAGCAGTAATATACCTGTATGATATACCGTTTGAAAGCTAAAGATTTTAGAAAAAGTATTATCTTATACAAAAGCTTTTAAAAGTAATTAGAGAGTGATGAAAATCCGATAAAACTAACTGATTATTTTAGATAATAATATAATAGCTACTATAGAAATTCCATTTAATTAATTATTTAATGGCTTCAATTTTTTTTTATCTCTTACTGTACTTGAAAATTCTTTAATCGATTTTAAAAACGGAGGTAAGTGAAAGTCATTTGTTGCCCGCACCAGATGTTTTAAAAAATATATCTCTAGCTGTATTTAAAAATTCTTAAGACCAATTTAAATTGATTTAAATCACCGATTGTCAACATTCATTGACAGTTGTGAATAAAAAAAAAAAAAAAAAATTGATTTTAACAACAGAGTTAAGTGGTAGTCGTGTGTTCCGCTTACCACATTTGTTTATGACTCAAATGATTTAAATAAAATGGATTCTATAAATATAACTATTAATTAATTATCCATTTAAGCATTTCAGATTCTTATATGGGCGAAGCGGTTTCCAGAAGTATCATTCATAAAAATATAAATTATAATTTTTTTTTTGTATTGCGACGATTATTAGAGGTAGTTCGCTGAAGAAACGCTAGAAATTTTCTCTTCATCAAAGTTTTACTCAACAGTTTTCCTTCAGAGTCCTTTCTCTGAGTCTTTTGTCACGATCCATTGTAGAAATGATTAAAGTTGGAGGAATATTATGAAAATTTAATTCAACTCATAGCTCAAAACTTATAAAAGGATATTTCATTTTAATTATTTAACTTCATAAATTTATGTCGTCTATCTGGCGTTCTTGGACTTGAAGGCGGCGTTCGATTCAGTACCTAGGAAAGAAATTTGGGAAGCCTTGAGGGCAAAGAACATTCCTCAAAAGTTGCTGAGGGCTATAAAGTCAACATACCAAGAACCAAAGGGTATAGTGCGCTTAAATGGGCAAGAATCCAAAGTGTTTAGGATGGAAAAGGGAGTAAAACAGGGCGATTCGCTAAGTCCCCTTATGTTAATTGTATACATAGATGAGATTGCCTCAATTTGCAAAAGACGCACAGCCAGAATGCACATGGGCCAATGGAACCTGTATCCTGTTGTTATACAGTTCCTCTTGTTTGCTGACGATATAGTCCTTATAGCGGAATCCCCAGAGCAGCTTCAGCAGGCAGTGACGGAGTGGAATGAGGAACTGAAGAGAAAGGGAATGACTATCAATTCCAGAAAAAGCAAGGTTCTTCAAGTTGGTAGAGCTCAAGAAGATGTACAGATCTCCTGTGGTGGAGAATTGATGGAGGTGGTGACAGATTTCACGTATCTAGGCACAGTGATCACTAGATCTGGGAAATTGGATTCTGAAATCTCAAGCAGAATTTCCAAAGCTAATTCCGTCTATCACCATATCTGCAACACGGTTATCGGAAAAAGATAAGTAGCACGGAACGTGAAGTTACACCTGTTCAAGTCCATCTTTCTACCAGTGCTTCTCTATGGAGCAGAGAGCTGGATTATGAATGAAAGGCTACAAAGTCGCATCACTGCCTCGGAAATGAAGTTTCTAAGAAGAATTGTGGGGAAGACACGGAGAGACTGTGTCCGGAATGAAAGGATCAGGGAAGAGCTTAATGTATGCTCTGTTCTGGAAGTCTTAGACAAGAAGCAATTGGGATGGTACGGGCATGTCTGCCGAATGGACCACCACCGGAACCCAATTAAAACAAAAGGAGGTAAGGCCCTTAGGACGAAGACCTAGAGGACGCCCAAGGACCTCCTATATCAACCACATGGAGAGAATAGGGATGCGTAGAGGTAAAACTCTGGGCGAGATTAGAAACCTTGCCAAGAACAGAGACAGTTGGTACCAATGGCTGGGAGCTCGCCCACGCTGAAAGGCAAATGGTCGAAGAGAAAGAAGAAGAAATTTATGTGTGAAAAAAAACAAAACTTAAAGGAATGTAATAAATTGAAACAGTTACCAATAAATTGACATTTCAACGAATAATAATATAGAAAATAGATTGATATAAAACAGGTAAATGTACAAAATAAAAAAAATTAATAACTTTTAGTAGGTTGGAGAAAAGAGCCAAAATATTTTGTTTACTTTCACTTACCTGTACATGAAATATATTGTAAAGGAAAGTATTTCGATCGTGAAAATGTTCCAATTCCAGTTTTCATAGGAAATACACGTTTTAGGGTCACCTAAATCCAAATAATCAAGTTCCGAAAGAAGGTTTTTGTGTGTTTGTGAGGTAAGTCGTACAGAACTAAAATTTCATATTTAAGACAACTATACGCCCGAGATGTTACAGCAACTTCCTCATCAAAATCGAAAAACCAGAAGAGCCACTTTATACCACGCATTTGGCACTTTTTTACGATTTTCTCGAAAACGGTTCCAACGATTTTGATTAAACTCGCTATATCGATGTAAAATTTAATGTGTTTTAATATCATGTAGGTTTTATTCTGAATGATATAGTCTGTCTGGGAAAGTATTGCGATCGTGAAAATTTTTGAATTCCAGTTTTCAACGGAAATACACATTTTAGGGTCCCCGGAGTCCAAATAACCAAGTCCCGCAAAAAGGTCTGTGTGTGTGTGTTTGTTTATTTGTTTATTTATTTAACGTCACTTTATGCTACTATGGCTAATCGGACGATGCTACAGTGGGAGTCCTAAATTTTGCCTATCCAGGTTTTATTAGGATAGGGATCTTTAACGAATACCTGACATCGCACAGGCTCGGGACCACCTTTTAACGTCCCCTCCGAAGGACGGTGTAACTAAGGATTTTTTACTCCCATTAAAAAATCCTAGGACCACCTGCGGGTTTGAACCCCTGACCTTTAGCATGGGAGGCTGTTACGCTAGCCACCCAGCTACAAGTGATCCCACCCGTGTGTGTGTGTGTGTGTGTGTGGTAACTCTCGGGCGGAAACGGTAAGTCCTATGAAACTGAAATTTCATATTTAAGACATCTATACGCCCGAGACGTTACCCAATTTTTTCCATCAAAATGAGCTTACCAGAAGAGCCACTTTATACCATGCATTGTGGACCTTTTATCTATTTTCTCAAAAACGGTTTAGACGATTTTGATTAAAGTCGCTATATCGATGTAAAATTTGATGGGCTTTAATATCATGTAGGTTTCATTCTGATTGAAATAGATTCACATGGCTTAAATGCCGATATTTTAAATTTCCTTCATCTAAAGTATTTTTAATTTTGTATATTCTATAAAAATAACCACATTATCTTGTTAGCACTGATAGATAACAGCTAAATATGTAAGTAGTGCGAATTCGAAAAACATATAAAGGAGAAAACTGAAAAAGTATTTTTTTTAATGACATGATATACCGTTTGAAAGCTAAAGATTTTAGAAAAAATATCTTATACACAAGCTTTTAAAAGTTAATAGATAGTGATGAAAAGCCTATAAAACTAACTGATTACTTTAGATAATAATATAATAGATTTTTTAATAAAACACATGTTTCTATAGAAATTCCATATAATTAATTCTTTAATGGTTTGAATCATTTTTATTTTATCTCTTACTGCACTTGAAAATTCTTCAATCTATTTTAAAAACGGAGGTAAGTGAAAGTCGTGTGTTGCCTGCACCAGATTTTTTTTTTTTTGCATCGAATCATTGTTTGAAATAATAAACCAGACCAAAAAAAAAATCCTATATCTCTATGTTCAGCCGGAAACTTAATATGAATGATGAGGTTGCTATGTTGTCCGATGAATAGAAATATCTCGAAATAATGGCGCTTGCTGAAATGTTGGAGCCTGATAATTTTGTTTATTGTTATTACCATAGTGAGTGGTTTGACTAATTAGGCGGCTGGTGATTGGTGGACCAACCTTTGTTTTGAATTTGGATCCGCAGCTGTTTTATTCATGAAGTCGATCAATTACGTGGAGTTGTTGCCTCAACTAACTTCTGGGTCACACAACTTGGCAAAATATCCCTCGGGCAACTGTTAACCAAGTAACATATTGCGGAGAAATTTTCGAACTGCGAAAAGAAATAAATCAATTATTATATTATTATAGCAATAAAAAATACAAATAATCTCTTTTTCTCTATATTTAGAAAATGATTTGACGTAATTCTTGATTCTGCGAATTTCTTAGAAAAAAAAAAAAAAATCAGGTGCGGGCAACACACGACTGACAAGAACTTCGTAGCACAGATCAATTTTTGCACGGTATGTTTTGAAACATGGAGTCTTGCTGCCGCTCAGTGAGATCATGAGGTACCCATGCATCGAGCTTTTTTACTTTCCCAATACACTTTAAATGTCTGGAAACGGTATATACACTTGCATTTAGTTGTGCTGAGAGTTCTTTAACTGTTTGGTACGGGTTTCCTTCTACTGTATGTTTGAGGACATCGTTGTCTATTACGGACGGAGGTATTCCTCGGGGCAAGTCGGTATCCCCAGCTGAAAACTCGCAAACCAACGGCGAATGGAACCGTTCATTACACACTCCCTTCCCCAAACGCCTAGCAAATATTTCTAGCGGCCTCAGCTACTTAGTTTAAACTCGTACAAAAATATTACTAGAAAATCGCGTGTTTCCATATTCATATTTGGAGATATACTAAAAAGTGGGTAAGTTTATAACAAAGCCCTGAAGAAGGTCTACAATTTAGGCAGATTAATTTGACTTAATTAAAGTGTTTATATGACTGCGATCAACTTCTTATTTCCTACATTCATTTCATTATTCTTCCTTTATTTTTAAAGTTCTACAAAACATTGATACGGGTCCACACGTCAAGACAAAACGTAAAACTTTCGACTCAGGCAATTATATTCGATACTACATCGATACTCTAAATTACTAATTAGAAAGAAGATTAACGTATATACCCTTATGGACTTACATTTTTAAAAAACAAACCTGTCAATCCAAATTTTTAAGACTAGCAACGAACTCACCATCGTATGTCTCAAACGATACCCTTCAGTAGACTTACATATTCCAACTACAACAAACCACATACGATTCACTTACAAACGATTTCACGACAAACTACATGGAAACGTTAACAAATTTGTTCAAAACATAGCTACAACTAACATACCTAACAAAACTCGGCGTAGGCTGACAAGGAGTTGGATCAGTGACCTCCAGACCTCAAAACATGTCAGCAAAATGCACCATCTCTAAAACTTTCAGAACATTCCTTAATCCTCAACCATTCCTTTGATTTCTTTAAAACATTCATTCTTGCCACTGTTCCCAATCATGACAAGCGACTCATTACAGAATGCATTTACATACAACTAGAACCCCTTCCTGTTAATCAAAAGACTGACAAACATAACTTATCACTAGCTCATTCTCAAATATTAAATTTAATAAAGCATCCCTAGCTCATTTTTACTTTCACTTACTATATATAGTAAGGGGAAGTATTGCGATCGTGAAAATTTTCGAATTCCAGTTTTACACGTAACGGAAATACACGTTTTAGGGTCCCCTGAGTCCAAATAACCAAGTCCCGCAAAAAGGTCTGTGTGTGTGTGTGTGTGTGTGTGTGTGTTGTGTGTGTGTGGTGTGTGTGTGTGTGTGTGTTGTGTGTGTGGTAACTCCCGGGCGGAAACAGTAAGTCCTATGAAACTGAAATTTCATATTTAAGACAACTATACGCCCGAGACGTGACAAAACGTTTTTCATCAAAATGAGCTTACCAGAAGAGGCACTTTATACCATGCATTTTGCACCTTTTTTTCGATTTTCTCGAAAACGGCTCCGACGATTTTGATTAAACTCGCTATATCGATGTAAAATTTAATGGGCTTTAATATCATGTAGGTTTTATTTGGATAAAAATGGTCTGACAGGGCTTAAATGCCGATATTTTAAATTTTCTTCCCCTAAAGTACCTTTAATTTTGTAGATTCAATAATAATAACTATATTATCTTGTTAACGCTGATGAAAAACAGGTAAATATATAAATTGAATAAATTCGATACCCAACTAAAGGAGAAAACAGAAAAAATATTTTTTTAATGCAATTTTTCGTTTTTGAACATAAGAGCAGTAATATACATGTATGATATACCGTTGGAAAGCTAAAGATTTTAGAAAAAATATCATATCATACACAAGCTTTTAGAAGTTAATAGAAAGTGATGAGAAGAAGATAAAACTAACTGATTATTTTAGATAATAAAATAAAAGATTTTTTAATAAAACACATGTTTCTATATAAATTTAATTTATTTAATTCTTTAATAGTTTCACGTATTTTTAACTCTAACTCTATTTGAAAATTCTTTCATTGATTTTAAAATCGATGTAAGTGAAAGTCGTGTGTTGCCCGCACCAGATTTTCTAAACAACCATTTGATCATCCCTTCATAATTTTATTTTTATTTAATTATTATCATTTTTTTATTTATAAATTTATTTATTTTTTGTACCTCACTTTTATTTATTTATTTGTTTACCTACTAGATTACTGTTTTATTTATCATTTCCTTCGACAGCTCCTTATCGTCATTCGTTATTACCTAATCGTCATTTATCATCGTCATCCGTTATTACCTAATATCTTTTAATCTTTACCTCGTCACTATTAATTACATCTTCCCCTTTATAGTCATACTTATATATTTTCGCTTCCTATTTTTCTCTTTTTTTCTTCACTAATTCTACATTATTTTAATCTCAGTCCGCTATTTCATATTATTAATATGTATTTAAAAAAATCATTAGCCAATCCTTTAGTTTTTTTTTCTTCAAAAAACAATGGAATCAGTAAACATAACATAGCTTCTTGGAAAAGCTCTAACGAACATTCTAGTTCCCATATTTTCCGTTCTCTGCAATAAGCGTTTTTTTAAACTAATGCCTAACCATGCTATTTTTTCTATATTTGTGAACCCATTTGCTTATTCTATTAATTTTACAGGTGCAAATTAAGTTCAGGTAAAAAAAAAAAAAAAAAAATTATAGTTTTAAGATTGATTTTAACAATCTTTTTACAAGGAAAAATTCACGCAATCTTGTACGATAATAAGTACTTCAGATAGAAACATAATATTATGACACGTTATAATAGCTTGATGAATTGATATTTAGTTATTACATAATAGAAGACTGGGGCATTACATAGAAGAGACTACCAGAGGGTATCTGGTCGCACACCCACCTCGGATACTGTTTCATTTCCAATTACTATAAGTAATTACATACACGGATACATTACTGGAGTGCCTGGAATTAATACTGTCATCTATTATCAAGGTAAATACAGTTAGCCTGTATGTGTTAAATTTCGGCTATTGGCAACATGGAACATTTGAACATACAGATTGATACAAATAAATTATAAAACAAATTAGTTTGATCCCGTATGGTATAGAAATATAAATAATGGTTGTTGTATAAAAAAAAGTTAATTTTCATTTTAAAACATAATGAATCAATATCAACAAGGTATTCAAATATCTGGTGCGGGCAACACACGACTTTCACTTACCTCCATTTTTAAAATCAATGAAAGAATTTCTAAAAACAGTTAGAGATAAAAATACGTAAAACTATTAAGGAACTAATTAAATTGAATTTATATAGAAACATATGTTTTAAAAAATCTATTATATTATTATCTAAAACAATGACTTAGTTTTATCGGCTTTTTATCACTCTCTATTAACATTTAAAAGCTTGTGTATGGGATAATATTTTTTCTAAAATCTTTAGCTTTCCAACGGTATCGAAAAACGAAATATTGCATTAAAAAATTATTTTTTCTGTTTTCTTCTTTAGTTGGGTATCGAATTTATTCAATTTATATATTTACCTGTTTTTCATCAGCGTTAACAAGATAATATAGTCATTTTTATTGAATCTACAAAATTAAAGGTACTTTAGGGGAAGAAAATTTAAAATATCGGCATTTAAGCCCTGCCAGACCATTTTAATCCTAATGAAACCTAAATGATATTAAAGCCCCTTAAATTTTACATCTATAAAGCGAGTTTGATCAAAATCGTCGGAACCGTTTTCGAGAAAATAAAAAAATAGATGCCAAATGCATGGTGTAAAGTGGCTCTTTTGGTAAGCTTATTTTAATAAAAAAGTTTTGTAACGTATCGGGCGTATATTTGTCTTAAATATGAAATTTCAGTTTCATAGGACTTACCGTTTCCGCCCGGGAGTTACCACACACAGAATTTTTTGCGGACTTGGTTATTTGGACTCAAGGGACCCTAAAGAGTGTATATCCGTTGAAAACTGGAATTCGAAAATGTTCACGATCACAATACTTTCTCTTACTATATATATTAAGTGAAAGTAATAATAATAGAGAGATTATTATTACTTTAGAGAATTAAAGAAAACCAGCGATCTTATTAACTTTTCTTTCATAAGGACCTTAGACAGAATTAGAAAAAGAAATCGATCGAGCCCTTTGGATATAGAAAGGAAAACTCAAACACTATTAGAAATTAATAAAAATAATAATGGCACTTCTAAAAGAAATGAAACGTTTTTCACAAAATATAACGTTTCAAGGCAAGAAGGATAGTATGGTGGCCTGTACTTGTGACACCTGTAGTATAGTGGTTAGCGTAACAGCCTTCTATGTCCAAGGTTGCAAATTCAAACCTGGCATGTGGTCCTAGGAATTTTTAGTGGAAGTAAAAACTTCTTAGTTATGCAGTCCTTCAGAGAGAACGTAAAAAGGTGGTATCGAGCCTTTGTAATGTCAGGTACTTATTAAAGATCCCTATCCTAATTAAACTTGGATAAGTATAAATTAAGACTCCCACTAACTAGAGCATCGTTTTGTACTCGTTTCATCTCCATTGGGATATGAATAATCTTAATTATAGACGTTACACACTGATTCGTATGGTTTCCTATCATTTCATTTTTCCCTTTATTATTAGCTTTATATTTCAGCAAATCTTTTCTTGTAGGACTTGATATCACTATTGCGACGTTTTGCCATTCTTTCAAATTAGATTTAAGGAGGGCCTATCTAGAAGAAGTGGCTTCGGGGTGACAGCGGGCAAACGTATGCGACCGAAGTCCTAGCTTCGGCAATTGAAAAAGTTTTATAATCAGTGAAAGGAGGCTGGGCCGGGATCCTAGGTCCCCATTATCTCTTCGTTTCGCTCAACTTGGGATTTATTGCGCCGGGGAATAGAACTAGTCACCAATCCAGATCCCCTGCCTCTATAGCGCTCGAAAAAAGTCACGGAATTTAAAAGTAGAGGAGCACTTACTTAGGAACTAATAAAAATTAAGATGTAGTAAGAAAGTATATATAAATACTTTAACTATAAAAATAATTATTTTTTCATTTCATACTTGGTCCTAAGCACAAAGAGGTGTATGTTAATTGTTCGGCCTGTACGAATGACCTGGCCATTTTGTTAACGAGATATATTCAGCAGTCACCAAGATTAATGGGCCGTCAGAGATTGCTTAAAATGTAGGACTTCACTTTTCTATTCATAATATTATATTATTATCTAAAATAATCACTTAGTTTTATCGGCTTTTCATCACTCTCTATTAACTTTTAAAAGCTTGTGTATAAGATAATATTTTTTTCTAAAATCTTTAGCTTTCCAACGGTATATCATACATGTATATTACTGCTCTTATGTTTAAAAACGAAAAATTGCATTAAGAAAATATTTTCTCTGTTTTCTTCTTTAGTTGGGTATCGAATTAATTATTTTTTTTATATTTACCTGTTTTTCATCAGGTTAACAAGATAATATAGTTATTTTTATTGAATCTACAAAATTAAAGGTACTTTAGGGAAAGAAAATTTAAAATATCGGCATTTAAGCCCTGTCAGTCCATTTTAATCACAATAAAACCTACATGATATTAGAGCCCATTAAATTTTACATCGATATAGCGAGTTTAATCAAAATCGTCGGAACCGTTTTCGAGAAAATCGAAAAAAGGTGAAATGCATGGTGTAAAGTGCTCTTCTGGTAAGCTCATTTTGATAAAAAAGTTTTGTCAACGTCTCGGGCGTATATTGTCTTAAATATGAAATTTCAGTTTCATAGGACTTACCGTTTCCGCCCGGGAGTCACCACACACACACACAGACCTTTTTGCGGGACTTGGTTATTTGGACTCAGGGACCCTAAAACGTGTATTTCCGTTTAAAACTGGAATTCGAAAATTTTCACGATCGCAATACTTTCCTTATATATATAGTAAGTGAAAGTAAAAACTGATCATCGACTATCAATACTTAGACGATCTTAAAAAAACAAACTATACTAAGCAACAAAACGATCATATACAACATGTTATTAAATTTAGACGTACGGATCAGTAGCTCATGCAAAAAATCAATGCAACATTCAAATCTTTCAATTAAATCCTCGTAACTCACTGTCCTTTACTAACAATAAATATTACAAATAGATCAACAACAATCGAAGGAATATCATTAATAAAATATTACAAACTTCACGACTCACTCCTGACATACAAACCTATGGTCAAAATATTGCTGTACTACAAGGAGACTAAACGTCACAAATACTTTTTAGCAGTCTTCAGAAGGAGCACTGGAAAGTTTCTCGCTACGAATTCAGAAGAATCCTAGGATAAAATAAATTAAAAAGTAACTTAGGATAATGAATCCGATTTTCGAAAAGAATATCGGGTTTCGTTAAGTTTAAATCAACAAGGCTGAAATAGTACAGAAAGTGCTAAGGTATATAGAGTAACTGGATATACACAAATTCTTTTTTTATTAGTTATAATATCAGAAACTCTTTTTGTAGACTATATATATATATACGTATAATTTCAATATAATTATAATATAATATACTCGTAACCACACACAATGTAATTAGAATAAAAAACAGAAAAGGCTGGGCCGGGATCCTAGGTCCCCATTATCTCTTCGTTTCGCTCAACTTGGATTTATTGCGCCGGGAATAGAAACTAGTCACCAATCCAGATCCCCTGCCTCTATAGCGCTCGAAAAAAGTCACGGAATTTAAAAGTAGAGGAGCACTTACTTAGGAACTAATAAAAATTAAGATGTAGTAAGAAAGTATATATAAATACTTTACTATAAAAATAATTATTTTTTCATTTCATACTTGGTCCTAAGCAACAAAGAGGTGTATGTTAATTGTTCGGCCTGTACGAATGACCTGGCCATTTTGTTAACGAGATATATTCAGCAGTCACCAAGATTTAATGGGCCGTCAGAGATTGCTTAAAATGTAGGACTTCACTTTTCTATTCATAATATTATATTATTATCTAAAATAATCACTTAGTTTTATCGGCTTTTCATCACTCTCTATTAACTTTTAAAAGCTTGTGTATAAGATAATATTTTTTCTAAAATCTTTAGCTTTCCCACGGTATATCATACATGTATATTACTGCTCTTATGTTTAAAACGAAAAATTGCATTAAGAAAATATTTCTCTGTTTTCTTCTTTAGTTGGGGACGAATTAATTATTTTTTTTATATTTACCTGTTTTTCATCAGCGTTAACAAGATAATATAGTTATTTTTATTGAATCTACAAAATTAAAGGTTACTTTAGGGAAAGAAAATTTAAAATATCGGCATTTAAGCCTGTCAGTCCATTTTAATCACAATAAAACCTACATGATATTAGAGCCCATTAAATTTTACATCGATATAGCGAGTTTAATCAAAATCGTCGGAACCGTTTCGAGAAAAATCGAAAAAAGGTGGGAAATGCATGGTGTAAAGTGCCTCTTCTGGTAAAGCTCATTTTGGTGAAAAAATTTGTCACGTCCTCGGGCGTTAGTTGTCTTAAATATGAAATTTCAGTTTCATAGGACTTACCGTTTCCGCCGGGAGTCACCACACACACACACACAGACCTTTTTGCGGGACTTGGTTATTTGGACTCAGGGGACCCTAAACGTGTATTTCCGTTTAAAAATGGAATTCGAAAATTTTCACGATCGCAATACTTTCCTTATTATATATAGTAAGTTTAAGTAAAAAGACTGACTCATCGACTATCAATACTTAGACGACTTCTTCACCCTAAAAACAAACTATCACTAAGCAACAAAACGATCATATACAACATGTTACTTAAACCTTTATGGACGTACGGTACTCAGGTGTGAGGCTCATGCAAAAAATCACACTTGCAGACGATTCAAATCTTTCAATCTAAATTCCTCCGCTTCAAACACTCACTGTCCCTTTTACGTAACCAATAAATCATTACAAATAGACCTCAACATACCAATCGTAACGGATATCATTAAAAAATATTACAAACATTTTCACGACTCACTCGCTGGACATACAAACTACTGTACAAACATTATTGACTGATACACTACCAAAAAAACCCACCAAGAGACTAAAACGCCTCTGAGCAGAGACCTACTTTTTAGCAGATCTTCCACGCCAAGGAGTGCCTTCACTGGGAAGTTTCTTCGCTCACGAATTCAGAAGAATCCTGAGGGATAAAATAAATTTAAAAAGTAATCTCTTCAGGATGAATGATGATCGATTTACGAAAAGAATATCGGGTTTCGTTAAGTTTAAATCAACAAGGCCGAAATAGTTCCAGAAATGTGCATAAGGTATAATAGAGGCTCAACTGGATGAACAACAAATTCTTTTTTTATTGAGTTATAATATACAGAACTCTTATGGTATATATATATATATATATATATATATATATAATATATATATATATATATATATATATATATACCACACACAATGTACATTAGAATAACAAAAACAAAACAAACTAAATAAGCAATTAACATTTACAAAATCCTCACACTATACTGAAACGGCAAGAAACAGCTCGCAGATATCGCTTATTACAACATTTACTTGACAAACGTTCAAAACTTCCCACCTACTACAAAAAACTAATCTATATTACCATACTTAGGCCTATTTGGACATATGGAATTGAACTATGGGAATCCACCAAGCCATCAAATTTCTCTCGCATCCAATCCTTGCAATCCAAAATCCTCCGAAAGATCCTAAATGCTTTTACTTTGTCACCAATAAAATAATCCACAAAGACCTGAATATCCCATTAGTTGCAGACTTAGCCCGAATTAGATATACTTCCTTTCACTCCAAATTACCACTCCACCCAAACCCACTTGTCCGTAATCTCTCATGTCCTTCTATTCCTGATCATCCTCCGAGGCGGCTGAAACGACGATGGCCTCGAGACCTCCTTGTCTGAAAAACCTTTGAAGTGCTACCAATGGGTAGATTCTTCTCACGCCTATCATGTCCATATCTCATGTGTGAACAGTCACATTTACTTGATGTATTTTTTGTGTTAATACAGTTGTAAATATCTCTATAATAAATAAAAAATAAAAAAAATAACAAAAACATTTACAAAGATGAAAATAAAATAAACATATAATCAGGTGTAGATTCCTTAAGGTGGAGGTCAAATTCTATGAATAAAATTGGAGGTTGATATATAACTTTACCATTCTTTTATTAACCCAAAATTAATTCCTTTACAGTAAAGTAAGTGGCTCTCAAGCAATTTTGAAATAATATTGAAGTTTTCTTCCCTTTCACAGTTTAAGTTCCTATTCCTATATATTTTATAATATAGGTAAGTGAAAGTAAAGCGGGTATGGGAATAATAATTTAAGTGGATTTGACCAATATTGCGAGGATGGAGGGGGTTTAGCCTCAAACGAAACTGAGAAAAATCCTTTTAACTCCGGCCTGGAAAAGCCTTTTCAACTTTAAATTACGTTTCCCTAAGGACCCGTCTTCTTTGTTCCTGTAATCCGTTGAGGTTTTTTTTTTTTTTTTTCCCCCTGTACCATGTTAAGTGAAATCAACTACCGCAACAAAATTCAACCAAGTCTTTCAATTAAATGATAAATAAATGAAATATTTTTGGATAATTTTTAGTTTATACTTGTGTGTATGAGTATACCTGTATATACAAATATATTTATATACAGTTACCATAAAAAATCTTAGTACACCCGTTATACGAAAAAAAAATTAATATACAACAATTATTTTCTTTTTTTTTTTTTATTTATTTAAAGTCACTTTATGCTACTATGGCTAATCGGTCGATGCTACACTGGGAGTCCTAAATTTTGCCTATCCAGGTTTTATAAGGATAGGGATTTTTAACGAGTACCTGACATCGCACAGGCTTGGGATCACCTTTCAACGTCCCATTCAAAGAACGACATAACTAAGGATTCTTTACTCCCATTAAAAAATCCTATATGCGGATTTGAACCCGTGACCTTCGGCATAAAAGGCTGTTTTGCTAACCACCTAGGGATCCTAATTATTTTCTTTAATCTCTTTTTTAAAATCACACACGACTTTTACTTACCTCGGTTGTTAAAATACCATAAAAAATCTTCGTACACCCGTTATAAGAAATATAAAATTTCGTATACAACCATTGAGACGTTGATTTCCAAAAGGTACTATATCCATTCTAGGAAATTTTACAGGAAGCGCGAAACTCCTTCATTACTATATTATTAAACCAACTTATTTGACTCTTAACCCATTAAAATCTAGATTTTTTTTTTTACTATATTAATAACACTACATTAAAGTTATGATTTAGTATGATTTGGATCGAAACTAAATGCGTAATTAATACGTTTTGAAAATAACTGCATTTCTAAATCGCGTTTTTAAAGGACTTGAGAGTTCATTATATAAAATCTACTAGGAGGTTTAGATAAACCTAAATGATGAAAATACAAATATGTCAAAAAATCAATTTCGTAAAAAATGTCCTTTAGTACCTTTTGGAAATCAACGTCCCAATTATTTTCTTTAATCTCTTCTTAAAAATCCCACACGACTTTCACTTACCTCGATAGTTAAAATCAACTTAAAAACTAACATACTCGTATAGAGTTCAAAAAGGTTTAAAGAAATATTTTTAGTTCCGTTGGAAAGATATGTTTTGGATTAACATTAACACGTTCACGCCGAGCCGAATTTCTACGTTTTTCTGCGTGAGGCGGGACTGTGTTAGCTGCTTACCTTCGTGGGGCGGGGCCATACTGTTGCAAGTTCCGACGTGTTTAATGGAAGATCACAACAGAAAAAATGTTTTGACATACGCATATAACTTGTAGGAGTAATTATGGAAATATTTTTAAAAAAAGATTCTTATATTATTATTTAGTATTAAAATAATTCATTTATTATTATTATATATTATAATCTTACATCATATTATGGGAATAAAAATACGAAAAGAAATCACGCACAGTTATGTAAAATTCTTAAAGAAGAGTAATCAAGTGAAATTAACCGATAAGAGTCCTTTGAGGGGGGATGATGAAAGTTATAAAATATTTAATAAACAAACGCTTATGCTTGTTAATTTCTACAAGATATAATGTTGAGAAAAAATAAAATAAACTTATTGTGATACACGTCGCCCCACGGGATGGTTAAGCGTGACGCATCGGTAGGTCACCCCGCCCCACGGAACAGACAAGTGTGAACTACCGGTGGGTCAACCCGTTCCACGGGTAATATAACAGTATATTGATATAACTGATTAAGAGTATATTAATATATAAGTATATTTATATAACTGATTAAGAGTATATTAATATATAAGTATATTGATATAACAGTCAAGTGTTACCCACCGGTTGGTCACGCCTGCGTGAACGTGTTAAATACTAAATCCAAGACCCTTTATGGGTCGTAAAGGTATAGCTGATTTAAAATAACAACAATAATATTATTAAAAAAATAAAAAACTATACAAGAGAGATTCGAAGCAGGCAAAGACAAGATTTATATATCGCTAACAGAGCAGTTGGTTCCATCAGTTATCAGATTATCTTCCACCTATCGATTTTCGCTAGTCCCGGATTATATCCAGTTTAATCCGAGATTTTCATTTCCCAATCCTTCCCAACAATTCCATGTTACAGTAAAGATTTTACTGCCCTTTTATGATTTTTACCTCGAATTCGTTATTATTGCAATAAAAATCCCTGGAACGCCGTATTATCTTGAGCTCTTAATTAACTAGTGGTATTGATGCTACAAACTACGGCTACCCGTTAAACCATATTTTTACTTTCACTTACTATATATAGTAAGGGAAAGTATTGCGATCATGAAAATTTTCGAATTCCAGTTTTCAACGGAAATACGCGTTTTAGGGCCCTCTGAGTCCAAATAACCCAAGTCCCGAAAAGAGGTCTGTGTGTGTGTGTGTGTAACTCCCGGGCGGAAACGGAAAGTCCTATGATACTGAAATTTCATATTTAAGACAACTATACGCCCGATACGTGACAAAACCTTTTTCATCAAAATGAGCCTACCAGAAGAGCCACTTTATACCATGCATTTTTCACTTTTTTTCGATTTTCTCAAAAAACAGTTCCGACGATTTTGATTAAACTCGCTATAAAATTAAACTCGATGTAAAATGTAATAGGCTTTAATATCATGTAGGTTTTATTTGGATAAAAATGGTCTGACAAGGCTTCAATGCCGATATTTTAAATTTTCTGCCCCTAAAGTACCTTTAATTTTGTATATTTAATAAAAATTTTATTTTTTTTTTTTATTGAGATATATTACAATTTGTTACAAAATGAACAATAATAATATTGATAAGAGACCACATTCATACTATATATACAGAAAATAATAATAATGGTCAAATTTCATAAAATATAACATAAATTCAAATATATACAATAAAATAATAATAATAAATAAAAAACAAAACAAATCGAAACATAAACCTATTATTGAGATAAATAAAAAGTTGGCAAATAAATAAACATCTTACACACAATCATAACTATATACAATATATACAATTGCTAAAGGGACCCCAGCAAGCGCTTTTCCCTCCACTTGTGGAGGAAAAAGCGGAACCCAAGAGATCCCAGCACCTCTATCTCAGCCACATCACTGGTCTGAGCCAGTGGAGGCTGAGTTAGGGCGCTGTAGCCACAAACATACCGTACATGAGTGGAGGATCTGACCATTGTCAGAACTCCAGTTTAAATGTTTACAATAGGTCTCGTGGCCACTGCCGTTTCAATCTTCGAGGAGGATTGTAGGGATGGGTGGTGCTGGATAGGGATTGTGCTAGAGGGTTAGGATGATGACTAAGGTTCTGATGAAATTTGGAAAATTTGGATGGTACCAGGTCTAAAACAAACGGAATATTAAGGTCATGGTGTAGGGTACAGTTGGTAACGTAATAAGGAGCATTAACTATTGTTCGGAGGACTTTGGATTGGAAGGATTGGATGCGTTTAATGTTAGAATGTTTAGCTGTCCCCCACAGTTCAAGTCCATAGGTCCATATAGGTTTCAGTACTGTCTTGTATATTAGTAATTTGTTGTCAACTGTAAGATGAGATTTTCTGTTTAGTAGTCTGTATAACTGGCCGAATCTGCGGTTGAGTTCTTTTCTTTTTAGTCTTGTATGTGGGTTCCACGTCAGTCTTTTGTCTAGTAAAAAGCCGAGATACCGGACTGTGTCTGAGGAAGGAAGCGGTATAGAATTGAAATAAACCGTTGGACAGGATTTGCGTCGAAGGGTGAATGTGACGTGAGTGCATTTGCTTTCGTTCACCTTAATGCGCCAAGCATTGCACCAGTCTTCGACAAGGGAAAGGTGCTTTTGGAGATTTAGCGATGCTGCTTCAGGATCGGAATTGGATGATAAAATGGCTGTGTCATCAGCAAATGTTGCCAGAAAGGTATTGGGGTCGGTAGGGATATCGGCGGTGAAGAGGATGTAGAGGACGGGTCCTAAGACGCTGCCTTGAGGAACACCGGCCTCAACAGTATATTGTTCGGAAAATTCGGAACCACAGCGAACTCGGAAGGAGCGGTTGGATAAATAGGATCGGAGGATTAGGTATAAGGATTGAGGTAAATGGGTTTTGAGCTTAAAGAGCAGTCCCGGGTGCCACACCCGGTCAAAAGCTTGAGCTATGTCCAGAAAGGCACCCGAACAATACTCCTTGCACTCAAGGGCGGAGGAAATGTGGTCTACAACTCGGAGTCCTTGCTGAACCGTGGAATGTTGAGGACGAAATCCGAACTGATGTGAAGGAAAATTTTGAAATTTGGCTAGGATTCGTTTTAGTAGGAGCTTTTCGAAAATTTTTGAGAGGATCGGAAGTAGGCTGATAGGTCTGTAAGATGACGTGTTGTTAGAAGGTTTGCCTGGTTTTAGGAAAAGGATCATAGTTGAATGTTTCCATAAGAGAGGAAAATAGGTAGTGCGTAGGATACAGTTATAGAGATATGTAAGGAATGTAATGGCTTTAGGTGGAAGTTGTCTTAAGATTTGGGGAGTAAGGAGATCGTATCCAGGAGATTTGCGGAGAGGAAGCTTTTTAAGAAGATATCTGACCTCAGAGGGATTAACTGCTTTAGGTGGTAAGGATAGTGGTATTGGTGACGTGAGGAACTCTTCAACTGCTGCAGTATGGGTTGGATTAAGCTCTGGATGAGGAGTAAAAACTTTGGAAAGGTGCTGTGCGAATTCCTCGGCCTTATGCTTGTCAGAAGCAGCCCAGGAACCATCACAGCGCCGGAGAGGATGGGAAATGGTGTGGGATTTTAGGATTCTCTTCGTGACATTCCACAGGGAATTGTCACGAGTCGAGAGAGAGGAGAGGTAGGTATTGTAGGATTGGGAACGGAAGATCGCCAACTCCCGCTTTAATTTTCTACAAAAAAAATTATAGGAGCGGCGATCTTCTGGGTGGCGGGATTTAATAAAAATAACTATATTATCTTGTTAGCGCTGTCGATAAACAGGTAAATACATAAATTGAATAAATTCGATACCCAACTAAAGGAGAAAACAGAAAAAATATTTTTTTAATGCAATTTTTCGTTTTTGAACATAAGAGCAGTAATATACATGTATGATATACCGTTGGAAAGCTAAAGATTTTAGAAAAAATATTATCTCATACACGAGCTTTTAAAAGTTAATAGATTTTTTAATAAAACACGTGTTTCTATAGAAATTAAATTTAATTAATTCCTTAATAGTTTTACGTATTTTTATCTCTAACTGTTTTTGAAATTCTTTCATTGATTTTAAATATGGTGGTAAGTGAAAGTCGTGTGTTGCCCGCACCAGATTTTTTCAATGTGTCTCGATATTAGAAGCTTATAAAAAATTTATAGATATATTAAATTTATTATAGTAATAGGTTAAGTTTCTAAAATACATAATTTGTAATAAAAGGCAAAATAAAACTTGATCGAATCAAATTTAGACGTTGAGTTCTAAAAGAGACTATGTATATCTACTTAGACAATTTTACAGGAAACGCAAAAATCTGTCATATATTTATTACTGGACCAATTTACTTTGTTTCTTTCTTTTTTTTAACTTAAGTGGATTTTTTTTACTGTATTAACAACTTATTTTTCCAAATTATTACAATTTTCTAATGGCTTTTAAACAATATAATATTGATACCGTTTTTTGGAAGAATGTAACGCGAGATAACAGTCATCATAACCTTCCTGATACAACATTACTGATAACTAACGTCTTTATTATGTTAATTACTAAGTTGTGTATGTTTCCCTGTTATAAAAAAAAAATGAGAAATATCTTTCTTTTTGATTAACTAGATTTATATCATACTGTATATTCTTCATAAAGAAAATGAATATTCAAAGGACCTTTTATTTATTTTTGGCACTATAAGAAGAAAGCATGTAATTATGAAATTGGTTTTGAACTTTCACTTGTCCTTTCTATGAATTTAACAAATGTATTTATATTATTAGCTACGTGTAAACAATATTTAACTATAACTACCGATAAATAAATAACGTTTAAGTATTTATTTTGATATTTTACGGATTTAAAAAAAAAAAACTTCTATTAGGTTAGATCAGGCGGTTTTTCTTCTCATATTTAGCATGGTCAGTGTATTCTAATTCTAACCATTTGCTGGATAAAATACCATAATTAAATTAAAATTTAAGTATCTAAAATGAGAACCTAAGCGATGCAATTAAGTTGTTTAAAACAACCTAAAAACTGATTATTAGTACATAATCATTGATCTAAATAATAGTGGTGATTCAAGACGTACTGAATGAACCCATAAAAATGCATAAAATATAGAAAACAATAAATTAATAGGGATCACTTGTAGCTGGGTGGCTAGCGTAACAGCCTCCCATGCTAAAGGTCACGGGTTCAAACCCGCAGGTGGTCCTGGGATTTTTTAATGGGAGTAAAAAATCCTTAGTTACGCCGTCCTTCGGAGGGGACGTTATAAAGGTGGTCCCGAGCCTATGCAATGTCAGGCACTCGTTAAAGATCCCTATCCTAATAAAACCTGGATAGGCAAAATTTAGGACTCCCACTGTAGCATCGTCCGATTAGCCATAGTAGCATAAAGTGACGTTAAATAAATAAACAAACAAACAATAAATTAATGGTAATAAATTTCAAATAAATAAACAAAATCATATTTGACACAATTATCTAACTGGGGTGGTTGATTGACAGGCCAGAAGTGTGACTTTATACCTTTAAATTAGTACTTTTTGCGATTTTCTAGAAAACGGCTAAAACGATATTGATTAAAATTACTAACCTCCTGCCTCCTGACTCCCCTACCTACTGGCCAACTGATCCTAACCGTAATCCTGACATCCTTGATTTCTTCATTCACAGCGGATTAGGCTCCCTAAACATGTCGGTGACGCCTTGATGAACTGTCCTCTGACCATAGTCCATTGCTCCTTAAAGTATCCCTAATTCCTATTCCTAAACCCACCCCACCGTCATTTATCAGAGGACCAGTAAACTGGGACCTTTTTCGCCAAATCCTGACCAGTGATATTGACCTCAGAGTGAAACTCAAAACTCCAGATGACCTTGACGATGCCGTAAACTCCTTCACCATCGCTATTCAACAAGCTGTTTGGACTGCCTCCTCTCCCAAGCATTCCCAGATAAGTCATAACCAAAATCATTTACCACAACACCTCATAGACCTCATCCACACCAAACGCCGATCCAGATCCTTATGGCAACGCACCCGTCACCCCACAGATCGCCGCTCCTATAACTTTTATTGTAGACAATTAAAGAGGGAGCTGGCGACCTTCCGTTCCCAATCCTTTAGTTCCTTCCTTTCTTCTCTTTCGGCTTGTGACAATTCCCTGTGGAATGTCACCAAGAAAATTCTAAAATCCCACCATATTTCCCATCCCCTCCGTCGTAGTAATGGTTCCTGGGCTGCGTCTGATGAAGACAAAGCCGAGGAACTTGCCAAATACGTTTCCCAAGTCTTCACACCTCATCCAGAATCCAATCCAAACCACACTGCAGTAGTGGAACAGTTCCTTCAGTCTCCAATCCCGCTTTCATTACCTCCTAAAGCAGTTAATCCCTCTGAGGTCAAATATCTTCTCCGAAAACTTCCACTCCGTAAATCTCCTGGATACGATCTCCTCACTCCTCAGATTCTCAGACAGCTTCCATCTAAAGCCGTTATATTTCTCACATATATTTACAACTCCATTCTACGCACTACTCATTTTCCTCTCTTATGGAAACATTTCACAATAATTCTCTTCCTAAAACCAGGTAAACCTCCAAACACTACGACGTCATATAGACCTATCAGCCTACTCCCAATCCTTTCAAAAATCTTTTAAAAAATCCTCCTCAAACGAATATTACCGTTATTAGAATCCCACCTATTCCTTCCCATCAGTTTGGATTCCGTTCCCAACATTCAACCGTTCAGCAAGGGCTCCGAGTCGTTGACCATATTTCCTCTGCCCTTGAGAACAAGGAGTACTGCTCGGGTGCATTTCTGGACATAACGCAAGGATTTGACCGGGTGTGGCACCCGGGATTGCTCTTTAAGCTCAAAAACCATTTACCCCTATCCTTATACCTAGTCCTCCGATCCTATCTATCAAACCGCTCCTTCCGAGTTCGTTGTGGTGCAGAATATTCCAATTATTATCCAGTCGCATCCGGTGTTCCTCAGGGCAGTGTCCTT
Source organism: Piezodorus guildinii (assembly GCA_023052935.1). NCBI lineage: Eukaryota > Metazoa > Arthropoda > Insecta > Hemiptera > Pentatomidae > Piezodorus > Piezodorus guildinii. The sequence goes on along the minus strand of CM041298.1, from coordinate 12,447,109 downwards.
GGTCCTATCCTCTATAATATATACACGGCTGATATTCCTCTTTGCCCTAATACCTTCCTAGCAACCTACGCTGATGACACAGCTATCCTATACTCTCACTTAGATCCCGAAATTGCATCTATAGACCTCCAAACGCACCTTTCTCAAATTGAAGACTGGTGTAACAACTGGAGAATCAAAGTCAATCAATCCAAATGCAGACATGTCACCTTTACCCTTCGAAGACAATCCTGCCCTCCAGTTCTCTTTAACTCCGTTCCGCTTCCTTTCTCCGACACAGTCCGGTATCTTGGCTTCCTTCTGGACAAAAGACTAACTTGGAACCCACATACTAGACTTAAACGACAAGAACTTAATCGACGATTTGGACAATTATACAGACTACTGAACAGAAATTCTAAATTATCTATCGAGAACAAACTGCTAATATACAAGACAGTACTGAAACCTATTTGGACCTACGGTCTTGAACTGTGGGGGACAGCCAGATTTTCTAACATCAAACGCATTCAATCCTTCCAATCAAAAGTCCTCCGAACAATAGTTAATGCTCCTTATTATGTATCCAACTATACCTTACACCGCGACCTAAATATTCCATTTATTTTAGACCTTATACCATTAAAATTCTCTAAATTCCATCAGAACCTTATCCATCACCCTAATCCCCTAGCTCAATCCTTATCCAGCTCCACACATCCTTACCATCCTCCTAGAAGGTTGAAACGGCAGTGGCCTCGAGACCTCTTGTAAAATGTATATTGGAGTTCTAGCATTGGCTAGATTCTCCACTCACTTGCTGTATGCTTGTGAATTTTATATAGGTATGAGTGACTTTTGTATATATTTTTATTGATTTTGTTTTGTATTTATTTATATTGTATTATTATTATATAAATTTATTGTTTTGTATATATCGTGTGAATGCAGTATGAATGTTGTACTTTATCCCTATTAAAAATGTCCTAAATTGGACAGATTGTAATATTGTTCAATAAAGAATTGTTTCTAAAAAAAAAAAAAAAAAAAAAAAAAAAAAATTACTATTTTGATCCAATTTTTTTTTCTTTATCTTTATTTATTGTAATCTACACCTGGCATGTCAGGCATGAGGGAGGTCAGTACCCAGCTGCACCTCCTCCTAACGTGAAAATCATTAGTTTTAAACAAGGAGATCCCTTAACCAGCTCCTTTTCAGCCTTCTTCTGGTGAGTTCCGGCATGTCCGTTGTCGCTATGTTTTGAATGAGTGTGTTGTAATGTCCGTGAAGTTTGTCATGGAATCTCTTGAATGAAGTATGAATGTAGTCTTGAACAGTAGGTATATGTAGGTCTGTATGTAAAGTTTTGTTACCCACGTACCAAGGTGAGCGTGTTATTAGTCTCAACGTTTTCGATTGAAAAGTCTGTATTTTTTTAATGTGAGTCTTTTTAGCGGTTCCGAAAATTTGAGATGCGTATGTCCATAATGGTTTTAAAAGGTAGGTATAAGTATTCAGTCGTGGTCTAATTTTCAGTGTGGATCGTTTGTGAAGAATAGAGTACAACAGTTTCAATCTCCTGGTTAGGCATAAACGTTCCTGTTTCACGTGTGGCCCCAGGTCATTCTTCTGTCAAAGGTGAGTCCTAAGCAATTAACTGTGTTAGTCTGTGGAATAGGTTCATTATTCATGTAAACTGGAGGACAGGTATCGTGTCTGAGAGTGAAGGTAATGTGTTGAGATTTTTCATTGTTCAGTTTTATCTTCCGTTGTTTAAAATAGTCCTGTAGCTGTAGTAGGTAATGTTGGAGAGTCATTGAAGCCTGAGTGATGTCTGCGTGTCTAGTAATAACAGCTGTGTCGTCAGCGTAAGTTGCTAGTATTGTGTTTGGACAGATTGGTATATCATATGTGTATATAATTGATGCAAAATTAACTTCAAATTCCTGTATTTTTTTAATTATTGAATTAATGTGACAGGGCTTAACGGCTAAACTTTAATAATTCTATCTACCGGACTGCACAGATCCTGTTAATATTAAATAAAATTATTAAATGATATTAAATGGCTTAAAAATAAGGTTTTCGAACTTGTTAAAAAAGGACTTATTCTAAAAAATGTTGAATCATTTATTGGACTCAACGACAAAGGCTCCTCATTAAAATTCTCTAAAAGACATTCATTAAGAGAGAAATAAAACTGGACAATCTTTTTCAATTGATCGTCTTATTAGCGCAAACTGTTCTTCCTTTCTTTTCTTATTTCTAGCAATAATTTCTGGATCAAATAAGGTAACGTTAATACAAATTCTTCCTCTAAAGTATCTCTATTAAATATTGAATAACTGGTATACATAAGGTGTCTCTATTTATTATATAAGTACCTAGGTGTCACTCTATCTCCGAAATTATCATTAAATAAACATTTTGATGAAAGGTTTAGCGCCTCTTGTTTCAGTATCCACGCCTCTTACAAACATTTTTTCAGCAATAATAATTTACCGTTTTCATCTAAGCTATCTGTATATAAGGCTGTCTTCCGAGCTATTTTATGTTATGCAGCCCAGGTTTGGGGTTTTAGGCGTTTTGATAGAATAGAGAAATTATCTGCCTATTTTTTTAGAAAATTGTTTTCACTTCCGCAGAGTACACCACACTATATTATATATTTGGAAACTAATATTGACTCTACATTTTTGTTTACTTTGCACCTAAATATTCAATATATTCAAAAAGTATTGATGTTACCCAGCCATAGACTGACTAAGATTTTGGCAGAGGAAATTATTAAAAGAAATTTATGGTGGTGTGATGATTTCCGGTCTTTGTGTCGGAGATATAACTGGCAAAATAGTGATTATTTAGTAGATGGAAAGAAGCAATGTTTTAAAGGGTTAATAGAATATATAAGAGAAGACTTTAGAAATGGTTTACTGGTTAAAGTCAACAAATCTATTCACCATCAACTGTATAAAGAATTAAATTGTGATTTAGGGGAGAACAGTTATATCTCTGATAGATACGGCCTGGGACTCATCAAATCAATAATTAAAATAAGAGGACAGCTTCTGTATCTTAATTGTAATGTTACAAGGGCGGAAGAACTACATTATTGTAGTTTATGTAATAATAAATACTTTGAGGATATGTACCATTATGTAGGGGTCTGCTCTTTGCTATCAGAAATAAGGATGCGTTGGCTTGGTAGGGCAGTATTGTCCAGACAGGAATACATAAATTATCTAAACGGTGAAAATTGGGTAGCATTGCATAACTATCATTTAAGGGCCTGGAAATATAGATATTTACTTATATCAGAATTCAATATTTAAATAAAGGGGGAAAAACGTGGAAAAAAAAATGTTCAGTTAGTTTTATATTATAATTATTATTTATATAATATTTGTAAAGAATATTTTGTTAAGGCGCGCTATTCTGCAGATGGACTAAAGTCTATGCATAGTGTGCAATATATAAATGTATAGTAAATTTATGTATGTAAACTAAACAATAAAACACATTATTATTATATTATTATTATTAAGGTGTCTCATTATGCTTAAACGCTAATCTCAAATATGTTAAATAAGTTACAATATCCGTCCATCAAAAAATATACATACTCGTTAGTACAAAAAATTCTTTTGAAATTGAAATTTATTTTTACCGTTTCAAGAAAAGCTAATTTGCAATGGATTTTACTTATAGACCTTCGGGAAACAATGTCCTAAATTATCGTGGAAACCGTATCAAAATCCGTCCAGTGGTTTAGAAGGAGTTAACGGGAACCAAAATCCCGTTATCATTTTATATAGAGAGAGATGAACAACTTAAATAATAAACTGAGTTTATGCTTGGGCATGGCTCAGTAATGCCCTGATGATGGCCCAACAGCTTGAACCGAAACGTCTGCAAAATTAAAATATTTAAAGAAAAGGCTGACTCCTGATTATTTCCACCTTTAACTTAAATAATATTTTAAAAATTTAAATTAAGTTTCCATAGGAATCCTATTTAGTTTACAGTGAAGCATTTCTTTTCATAAAATAATATTAAATTTGCAATAATTAATAAGAGTATTATCTTATGGCCTCGCGCGGATGTGGGGATGGTCAATTTCCTCGGAAGCTCCTCCCGGCTAAGTCCGATGGACTCGCTGACCAACAATGAGAGCGGCCCCCCAGGCTTGCTGGAGGGTGTGACGTAGGTTACTACTCACATATTTTAGTTCACAAAATACCACCAAAAGTCATGCGAAAATAAGGTGTTGCGTAAAATATTTGGTCCGAGGAGAGATGAGGCCACTGGGGAGTTTAGAAGGTTGCACAACGCGGAATTGCGGAACTTGTATCCTGTGAATATAATTGAGCTGATTTCGGAACGGATTTCGAGAAAGTTGGTATTTGCTGATCCGACTGGTAGGCGTCCGAAAGGTAGGCCGAAGCGGAGATGGGAAGATTGCGTTAAGGCTGATCTCGGGAGCTTGGGCTTGAATGGTGAACATTGGACGAGTCTGTGTAGGCGGAATTTGGTGGTATCGGCATCGAGCCTTCGGGTTCGCTAAGCCTATTATTATTATCTTATGGATTTGTAACAATTTACTATTTATGTTTCTAAAATCTTACGTACTAAATGGAAGAATATAACTTCCACATTCCTGTACATTCAACTATGAAAGTCTCTCTCAGCAAAAAACATGTGTTCATAAGTTTATGGACATAAAAACAGAATTATGAACCGAAACAAACGTATTTGTTCAATAATTAAACTTCACTTTATGCTACTATGACTATTCGGACGATGCTACAGTGGGAGTCCTAAATTTTGCCTATCCAGGTTTAATTAGGATATGGATCTTGAACCTAACATAGCACAGGCTCGGAACCACCTTTTTCGCCCACCTCCGAAGGACGACATAACTAAGGATTTTGAACTTCCTATAAGAAATCCTAGGACCACCTGCGGGTTTGAACCCGTGACTTTGGATTCTGTTATGCTAACCACCCAGCTACAAGTGATCCCAAACAAACCTATTTTATTCGGAGTAAAATCTTGCGATTTCCAGTGGTATATTATAAACCTATAATACTCATATTTTAGGAAACATTTTTCAATGCCTTGTTTAGATAAAATTTAATTTACCAAGCTACAAAATAACTGAATTGCAATGTATAAAATTATGTCTAAAAATTTTATATGTATAGAGACAAAAACTAACGGTAATTTCCCATGTAACATTGTTAGGTATCTGGGTAATTGAGAAATAATTAATTCAGTAGGTTGGATGGCTTGTCGAACCGTCAGTGGATAATTCCTCACCACCCAGTGATTTTGATTGATGAAAACTGTTTATCCTCTAGATCATTTATCATTGGTCGAGGAGAGAATGGACTTAGAGGTGGTAACCAAGTTTAGATACTTACTGCCACTGATTAACTCATTACAAGGGTGTAATGAACTCGTATTTGAAGCTCTACCGTAGTATATACAGCATTTCCAAGTCAATTGTAACCTTTTCCAAGTCAAATGTAACTTTTTCCAAGTCAAATGTAACCTTTTCCAAGTCAAATGTAACCCTTTCCATTTCAAATGTCACCTTTTCCAAGTCAAATGTCACCTTTTCCATTTCAAATGTTACCTTTTCCAAGTCAAATGTCACCTTTTTCTTCACTTCTAGCCTTAAATATTCCGTTTTATTTATTTATTTATTGAAAAATAATTAGTTTAATTGACATTATGACTTTTTTAATAATTTTGGCATATAATAATTGATATTTTTTTTGGGTCTCTTAGGTATTTGATATCAAGTTCTGTTTTTTACTAGCTAATATTTAAAAAAATTAATTATCGTCTATTTAGTTTTAAGATAGTTGTTGATTTTGATTTTTTAGAGAGGAGGGGTAGTTTTTTTGGAATAATTAATGTGTTTTCGGGCATTATAATTAAATTTTTCGAGATGTATTTATTATCGCTCGCGTGCATTTTAACTCGCATTAAATTTTAATGTTTTTTATTGATATAGGGATTAATTAATGTGCTTTCGGGTGGTTATGATTACGTTTTTTGAGCTGTATCTTTTATCGGTCATGCGTATTTCAACTCATATTTACTTTTAATGTTTTTTATTGATATAGGGATTAATTATTTTGCTTTCGGGTGGTTATGATAAGGTTTTACGAGCTGTATTTTTTTCGCTCGCGCTTATTTTATCTAAAATTTACTTTTTATGTGTTTTATTGATATAGGGATTAATTAATGTGCTTTCGGGTGGTTATGATTACGTTTTTCGAGCTGTATTTTTTATCGCTCATGCGTATTTCAACTCGCATTTACTTTTAATGTTTTTTATTGATATAGGGATTAATCATTTTTCTTTCGGGTGGCTATGATTACGTTTTTCGAGCTGTATTTTTTATCGCTCATGCGTATTTCAACTCGCATTTACTTTTAATGCTTTTTATTGATATAGGGATTAATTATTTTATTTTTGGTTCTCATTATAACGTTTTTCGAGCTGTATTTTTTATCGCTTATGCGTATTTCAACTCGCATTTACTTTTAATTTTTTTTATTGATATAGGAATTCATTTTTTTGCTTTCGGGTGGCTATAATTACGTTTTTCGAGCTGTATTTTTTATCGCTCTCGCTTATTTTAACTAAAATTTACTTTTTATGTTTCATATTGATATATGTGTTGAAAATTGTGTTTTCGGGTCCTATAATTGTGTTTTTTTAGTTTTATTTATTTATCGCTCCCGCGCATTTTAACTCGAATTTACTTTTAATGTTTTTTATATATAGAGAGATAATTAATGTGCTTTTGGGTGGTTATGATTACGTTTTTGAGCTGTATCTTTTATCGCTTATGCGTATTTCAATTCGGATTTACTTTTGATATTTTTTATTGTTATAGACGTTTGTAATTATCTTTTCGGGTCTTGTGATTACGTTGTTTAAGCCGTTTTTATTGTCGCTTGCTCTCATTTAAACTTGCATTTGCAGTGGTCTTTCTTTGTTTTTGTTTTAGGGGATTCTCATAACGTGTTTTGAACTTTATTCTTTTATGCGCTTGGGAATTTCTACAAACCGTAGGTATTATGTTATAATATGATGTAAAAATTATTTATTGTTTTTTTGCAGAATCTGATTACATTTTTGATTTGGACGTTGCATCGCGATTGCGCATTCTTCTAGATCACTTTTCATTTAAGTTAAAATGTGCACTAGCTATAAATAAATGTCATAAACTCTACTAGTATTCCCGAAAACACTATAAACGATCCCTCTATCGAATATTTATGAAATAGAAACAGTACCTTAAAATGAGTAAAAGCGATAACAAATTTGGTTCAAATAATGTTATCAGAACACCCAAAAATAGAATAAACGATTCCACAATTAAATTATCAAATAATTGTAAGACCGAGTTAGGAAGCGGATCCTTTACAAAAGATTTAGTTGAAAAAAATTACTCAGGACGCTAGAAAAGGAACTATAACTAACCCTTTATAAAATAATAATAATAAAAAAAAAAAAAAAAAACCTAAACGATGTATATTCCAGCAACGTTATAATGAGAACCCAAAACAAAACAATCAATCCCAATATCAATAAAAAACATTAAAAGTAAATGCGAGTTTAAATACGCATAAGCGATAAAAGATACAGCTCAAAAAACGTTATAATGAGAACCAAAAATAAAATAATTAATCCCTATATCAATAAAAAACATTAAAAGTAAATGCGAGTTGAAATACGCATGAGCGATAAAAAATACAGCTCGAAAAACGTAATCATAACCACCCGAAAGCAAAATAATTAATCCCTATATCAATAAAAAACATTAAAAGTAAATGCAAGTTGAAATACGCATGAGCGATAAAAAATACAGCTCGAAAAACGTAATCATAACCACCCGAAAGCAAAATAATTAATCCCTATATCAATAAAAAACATTAAAAACAAATGCGAGTTGAAATACGCATGAGCGATAAAAAATACAGCTCGAAAAACGTAATCATAACCACCCGAAAGCACATTAATTAATCCCTATATCAATAAAACACATAAAAAGTAAATTTTAGATAAAATAAGCGCGAGCGAAAAAAATACAGCTCGAAAAAACCTTATCATAACCACCCGAAAGCAAAATAATTAATCCCTATATCAATAAAAAACATTAAAAGTAAATATGAGTTGAAATACGCATGACCGATAAAAGATACAGCTCAAAAAACGTAATCATAACCACCCGAAAGCACATTAATTAATCCCTATATCAATAAAAAACATTAAAATTTAATGCGAGTTAAAATGCACGCGAGCGATAAAAAATACAGCTCGAAAAATGTAATTATAATACCCGAAAACACATTAATTATTCCAAAAAACTACCCTCCTCTCTAAAAAATCAAAATCAACAACTATCTTAAAACTAAATAGACGATAATTAATTTTTTTAAATATTAGCTAGTAAAAAACAGAACTTGATATCAAATACCTAAGAGACCCAAAAAAAATATCAATTATTATATGCCAAAATTATTAAAAAAGTCATAATGTTAATTATACTAATTATTTTTCAATAAATAAATAAATAAAACGGAATATTTAAGGCTAGAAGTGAAGAAAAAGGTGACATTTGACTTGGAAAAGGTAACATTTGAAATGGAAAAGGTGACATTTGACTTGGAAAAGGTGACATTTGAAATGGAAAGGGTTACATTTGACTTGGAAAAGGTTACATTTGACTTGGAAAAAGTTACATTTGACTTGGAAAAGGTTACAATTGACTTGGAAATGCTATATATATCGAACGATTTTTATAAAATTTTATATGCGTATTCAATAGGTCTGAGAATCGGCTACTAACTATTTTCCATACCCTCAAGTGATAAGCGTTGTCCACCCCTAACATTATTTTTTAATTTTTTGGACAAAAATGTTTTTTATTATTTCTTTATAAAGTTGCATTTGAGTATTTTAATTATCCCGCTCGACCGAAATCGGTCTCCTCTTTCTCTCAGACAATAATCCTTCTCTCACTCCGTCCACAGTTTTCGAACATTATTATTGTTTATGCATCAAGAATAACAGTAACCTTTACATTTATCATTTTACTATCTCGGTGTAATTCATGTTTTCTCACCGACGATTATACATGGCATGCTCTCGAGTGTGTAAACCATCCAATTTGTTTGTGTTAGCTAAAGATGGGCTAACAAAAATATTGTTCACGCTATAGCATTAAGAGATTGATATTGCTTTTTCATGTTTCTGTCGTAATTAATTAATGATATATAATATAATTGTTATATATATATATATATATATATATATATATATATATATATATATATATATATATATATATAATAATAGGCTTAGCGAAGCCGAAGGTTCGATGCCGATACCACCAAATTCCGCCTACACAGACTCGTCCAATTTTCACCATTCAAGCCCAAGTCCCCGAGATCAGCCTTTCGCAATCCTCCCATCTACGCTTCGGCCTAAATATTTATTTATTTACTAAAAATATTTACTTATTTTTATTTATTTTTAAATATTTACTAAATATTCGGCTTTCGGCGTAAATATTTTACGCAGTACCTTATTTTCGAAAACCTTAAGCCGTTGTTCATCCTTCAAAGTAAGCGGCCACGTTTCACATCCTTAAAGAACCGTTGGAAGAATAATAAAACTATTAAATTTTAACCTTTAAGTTCTTAGATAGAAGCCGCGAACTAAGTAACTTAGCAACTGAATAATAACACGCATTTCCCACCTTTAACCGGGACTTTATTTCTTCCTGGATTTCATTTTTTCTAGTTATTGGGTTGATGCAAAATTAATGCAGGTTTTTAGTAGGTATTGTAAATACGCCATATCTTTACTTTAACCATATATATTTAATCAAAATAATTTCCATCTGAATCAATGCACTTTTGCCAACATTCAACAAGCTTTCTTATTCCACCAGAAAAAAAATCCGAATCCCTGGACTCAATGAAATCACGAAAAGAATTTTCAATGTCGTCCTGGTTTTGAAAATTTTTCTCCCTCAAAAAGTTGTCCAGATGCCTGAAAAAGTGGAAGTCTGTAGGAGAGAGTTCAGGTGAATAAGGCGGATGTTGGAGAACTTCGTAGCCCAACTCGTGCAGTCGTCGAAGCGTTGGTTGTGCAACGTGTGGTCTGGCGTTATCGTGGAGCAGGATCGGCCCCTTCCGATTCATCAATGCTGGGCAAAGACGTTGCAATTTTTGAGTTCCGAGTTCCGCCGCCATTTCTCGTGTGGTTTTGGTTGGGTCTTCTTCCACTTTTGACCTCAGCTGGTCGTTGTCCAGAGCAAGATGACGGCCCCGACCTTCCTTGTCTTCGAGGTCGAAATCTCCTCTGCGAAACTTCTGGAACCAACGCTGCTCCGTGCACTCATTAATAGCCCCCTGACCCCACACTTCATTAATATTACGAGCCGTTTGCGCAGCGCTGCGCCCTAATTTAAATTCGTAAAAATAAATTTGACGAAAATCGTACTTTGACATTTTCGATTCAAGACCTTTGAACACACTGAACAAAACGATTTTACTAAACAAATTCATGGTGAAAGAGAGGGTATTAGATAAGGTTTGTTTTGGTATAATAAGGATCAATGTTAGGATTAGCTTTGTTTACACAATTGGAATTAAGATATTGCAATAGAGGAAACCTGCATTAATTTTGCATCAACCCAATATAATTGAACCTAAATACTTGAATTTCTCTACGTGTTCAAAAGTATGTCCTGATACATCAATATCACCAAGAATATATATTCTATTCTATTTTATTTATATTATTATTATTAAGAATCATTTTATTAATTATGAGTATAAGTATTTTTCTAGACGAATTAATTTAATATAGATAAACTTAGATAATTCAAAGTAAAAATATCTCATTTTAAGAAAAAAATGTTTGTCTAGTTGGATACCAATTAATATACAAGGTTCTTGTTATTCTCAAATTGAGAACATCCGGTTTGAGACATGTTGAAAAAATCATTCCAAAGCAGAAACGACAACTTTTATATAATTAAATATCCTCGTTGCCGGAAATCGAATTATTGAAGTGTTTACATCTCTTCCAATATGGACGTTACCCCTTCTCCCTTCGCTAGCTAATTTAGTCAAATATTTTTATCTCTGCTGTTCGGGTCTTTCTTTAGTGACATATTACTTAAAAACAGTGTTTGTTTTTTTATATTTTATTAACGCCATTCAGATATTACTCGTAGTTTTGTATATTGTTTATTGTTACTGTCTATGGAGTGGAGTTACATATTATTAAAAAAAAATTGGTGCGGGCAACACACGACTTTCAATTACCTTCGTTTCTAAAATCGATTAATAATTTTTCAATCACCTTTAGAGATAAAATGAGTGAAACTATTAAAGACCTAATTATATTGAATTTCTATAAAAACATGTGTTTTATTAAAAAATCTATTATTTTATTATCTAAAATAATCAGTTATTTGATCGGCTTTTCATCAGTGTATATTAACTTTAACAAGCTTGAGTATAAGATAATATTTTTTCTAAAGTCTTTAGCTTTCAAACGGTATATCTTACATGTATATTACTGTTCATATGTTCAAAAACGAAAAATTGCATTAAAAAAGTATTTTTTCAGTTTTCTCCTTTAGTTGTTTTTTAAATTAGCACAACTTACATATTTAGCTGCTATTTATCAATGCTAACAAGATGATTTGGTTATTTTTATAGAATCTACAAAATTAAAGGTACTTTAGAGGAAGAAAATGTAAAATATCGGCATTTAAGCCTTTATCCAGTCTTCATTAACTTTAACAAGCTTGTGTTTGGTGGTGGGGATATTGCTCAGCCAATCAGGTGAGAGATAACATCCAATAGTCAAATTAGCGTCCCTTACACAAGTAAAAATACAGACCTTTCTAATTCATTTGACTCCATGAATCGGTTTTGTTCAGTTCAGTCTGTTTAGGATGCTTTGTTTTTTATGAAATGACAATGTGTGTGTGTAACAATATGGATTTAAGTTTCCGCGTTGCTCTGTATCCGTATTATTGTACATATAAGTATTTTAAAATATTCAGAAGATAAATTTTAATTTAAATAATGAAGCGTATGATGAACTCAAGAATGTGGCCATCTTGTAAACTTCTGTTGTAAGTAATCAAATTTATATAGTACATAATGGATTTATTCTATATTTACCTTTGTTTTTTTGACATTTAAATCTGGTTTTGATAATATAATTAACAATAAATTATTTTTTAATTACATCAAATCATAATTATAACACTTTTTATATAAGTTTTAAAAATTAATGAATTAAAAAATATTTAAACAATGTTCCACTGATGATCCATGTAAATATATATTTTTTTTTTAAACTTCCGTTAGTAAAAAATCTGGTGCGGGCAACACACGACTTTCACTTAGCTAAATTTTAAAAATCAATGAAAGAATTTTCAAATACAGTTAGAGATAAAAATACGTGAAACTATTAAAGAATTAATTAAATTGAATTTATATAGAAACATGTGTTATATTAAAAAATCTATTATATTATTATCTAGTTAGTTTTATCTTCTTTTCATTACTCTTTATTAACATTTAAAAGCTGGAGTATAAGATAATACTTTTTCTAAAATCTTTAGCTTTCCAACGGTATATCATACATGTATATTACTGCTCTTATGTTCAAAAACAAAAAATTGCATTAAAAAAATATGTTTTAAGTTTTCTCCTTTATTTTTGTGTCGATTTCATTCAATTTATATATTTACCTGTTTTTCATCAGTGGTTACAAGATAATATAGTTATTTTTAAAGGGTCAACAAAGTTATAGATACTTTAGAAAAAGAAAATTTAAATTTCGGCATTTAAGCCCTGTCAGACCATTCTAATCAGAATAAAACCTACATGATACTAAAGCCCATTAAATTTACAACGATATAGCGAGTTTAATCAAAATCGTTGGAACCGTTTTCGAGAATATCGAAAAAAGGTGCAAAATGCATAGTATAAAGTGGCTGTTCTGGTAAGCTCATTTTGATGAAAAAGGTTTTGTAACGTCTCGGGCGTATATTTGTCTTAAATATGAAATTTCAGTTTCATAGGGTTTTTCGTTTCCACCCGGGAGTTACCACACACGCACAGACCTTTTTGCGGGACTTGGTTATTTGGGCTCAGGGGACCCTAAAACGTGCATTTACAAATTACAAATTACAATAACAAAAATTAGATAAACTACATGGTCTATTGACCGTCCGTGGAGTCTGTGTTTATTGACAAAATTAATCTTTCAATATAAATAATTAATAACAAAGTAAGAAAAAATATATCAACACATTGGATGTTATTTAGGTATTAAAATCAAATTCACTAATAGTTAAATTATTTTGTGAGCACCATTCTTCATTGTATAGGAGAAAGCCTATCTGGAGTAATTAACTAACACCAGCCAAACTTTTCCATTTATTAACTCTAATGTTTGATCCCGAGTCAGATTTTTAGAATTAAAGTATTTTTTCATAAATTTTGAAAGTATCGTACAGGCAGCCAAAAAGTGAAAGAGGTCTTCTATTTCATTTGTATTACACAACCTACATATATTATTGTTTTGGCATGAAATTTTTATAATTTAGGTTTAAAACATCACCCCTGATTTTAATTACCCATCCAATCACCTCCAGTGAACATTTGTCGGGAATGTGATTTACTGTGGCTAGGTGTGGATAAAAGGGTTTTGAAATTTCTAACTTTAATAATATATTGACTATAAATATATTTTTGTATTTGAACCATTAGTGTTGCTAGATTATTTTTCCATAACTTAATGTCTTTTCTTTTTTCTTTTTGTTCTTATCATAGTAATACAGATAAATAATATACCATTTGAAATAAACCATAAAAAAATCTGGTTTAAGAATTTTTAAATACATGTAGAGATAAAAATAAGTTGTTAAAGAATTAATTAAATTGAATTTTAATAGAAACATTTTTTTTTTATTTACATATATTTTTATCTACAACAATTAGTTAGTGTTTGGGGTAATCACCTCAATATTATTTTATTATAATGATATAATAGATTTTTTAATAAAACACCTGTTTCTATGTAAATTCAATTTAATTAATTCTTTAATGGTTCACGTATTTTTATCTTTAACTGTATTTGAAAATTTTTTCATTGATTTTAAAACTGGATGTAAGTAAAAGTCGTCTGTTGCCCGCACCAGATTTTTTATAATACCTAACAAGAAGAAATGGTCAATTTTTTGTAACTCAAAAATAAGAGATACTTTTCAAGAAGAAAATTTTAAATATAGTCATTTTTCCCGGACTTTGTCATTTCGACTTAAGGGATCCTTAAACGTGTATTTCTGGTGAAAACTCTAATTAGAAAATGTTCACTATTTCAATACTTTCCTATACTATAAATTGCATATATAGGTAAGTTAAAGTATAACATGAAATGCAAGATTTGATGTGCTAGAATAATTAATTATGATAATAAATAGCCAATGGAGGTAGATGATTTTTACTTTCACTTACTATATAAGGTCTGTGTGTGTGTGTTTGGTAACTTTCGGGCGAAAACGGTAAGTCCTATGAAACTCAAATTTCATATTTAAGACAAATATACGCCTGAGGCGTGACAAAACTTTTTTTATCAAAATAAGCTTACCAGAAGAGCCACTTTATACTATACATTTTGCACCTTTTTTTGATTTTCTCGAAAACGGTTCCGACGATTTTGTTTAAATTCGCTATATCGATGTAAAATTTGATAGGCTTTAATATCACATAGTTTTTATTCTGAATTAAATTGTGTGACAGGGCTTAAATGTCGATATTCTAAATTGTTTTCCCCTAAAGTACCTTTAATTTAGTAGATTCTATAAAAATAACCAAATTATCTTGCTAACATTGATAAATAACAGCTAAGTATGTAAGTTGTGCGATTTAAAAAAACAACTAAAGGAGAAAACTGAAAAATGTTAATGAAATTGTTTTGGTTTTGAACATAAGAGCAGTAATATACATGTATAATGTACCGTTGGAAAGCTAAAGATTTTAGAAAAAAATATTATCTAATACACAAGAGCTTTTAAAAGTTAATAGGGAGTGATGAAAAGCCGATAAAACTAACTGATTATTATAGATAATAATATAATAGATTTTTTAATAAAACACATGTTTCTATAGAAATTCTATTTAATTAATTCTTTAATGATCTCTCATTTTTATCTCTTACTGTACGTGAAAATTCTTTATTCGATTTTAAAAGCGGAGGTAAGTGAAAGTCGTGTGTTGCCTGCACTAGATTTTTTTGCAAGGAATGCTTTGTAGTTAAGGTTATCAAAACATGTAATAATTTGTTAATAATGCAACAGATTTAAGCTTGTAATAAGTGCGTCGGACGTCTTCGGGAACTTTCGGTTACAGTCGTTTCGCCTCATTGTTTTGTACTTACCTTCTGGTCATATGTAAAGTGGTACCGATGCTTCCTTTGTTTTAAAAAATCTGGTGCGGGAAACACACGACTTTTACTTACCTCCGTTTTATAAATCGGTTAAAAATTTTTTTCAAATACAGTTAGAGATATATTATTAAAACTATTAAGGAATTAATTAAAAGAAATTTCTATAGAAACATGTGTTTTATTAAAAAATCGATTATTATTATTATTATCTAAAATAATCAGTTTTATCAGCTTTTCATCACTCTTTACAAGCTCTTCTTTAAAAATAACCAAATTATCTTATTAGCATTGATAAATACCAGCTAAATATGTAAGTTGTGCGAATTTAAAAAACAACTAAAGGAGAAAACTGAAAACATATTTTTTTAATGCAATTTTTTTTACTTTGAACATTGCAACAGTAATATACACTTATAATATACCGTTGGAAAGCTAAAGATTTTATTTAAAAAAATATATATTATCTAATACACAAGAGCTTTTAGAAGTTATTAAGTATAGATAATAATATAATCGATTTTTTAATAAAACACATGTTTCTATAAAAATTTAATTTAATTAATTCTTTAATGGTTTTACTCATTTTACTTTCACTTACTATATATAGTAAGGAAAGTATTGCGATCGTGAAAATTTTCGAATTCCAGTTTTCAACGGAAATACGCGTTTTAGGGTCCCCTGAGTCCAAATAACCAAGTCCCGCAAAAAGGTCTGTGTGTGTGTGTGTCTGTGTGTGTGTGTGTGTGTGTGTGTGTGTGTGTGTGTGTGTGTGTGTGTGTGTGTGTGGTAACTCCCGGGCGGAAACGGTAAGTCCTATGAAACTGAAATTTCATATTTAAGACAACTATACGCCCGAGACGTGACAAAACTTTTTTCATCAAAATGAGCTTACCAGAAGAGGCACTTTATACCATGCATTTTGCACCTTTTTTCGATTTTCTCAAAAACGGTTCCGACGATTTTGATTAAACTCGCTATATCGATGTAAAATTTAATGGGCTTTAATATCATGTAGGTTTTATTTGGATAAAAATGGTCAGACAGGGCTTAAATGCCGATATTTTAAATTTTCTTCCCCTAAAGTACCTTTAATTTTGTGTAGATTCAATAATAATAACTAGATTATCTTGTTAACGCTTGTGAATAACAGGTAAATATATAAATTGAATAAATTCGATACCCAACTAAAGGAGAAAACAGAAAAAATATATTTTTAATGAAATTTTTCGTTTTTGAACATAAGAGCAGTAATATACATGTATGATATACCGTTGGAAAGCTAAAGATTTTAGAAAAAATATCATCTCATACACAAGCTTTTAGAAGTTAATAGAGAGTGATGAGAAGAAGATAAAACTAACTGATTATTTTAGATAATAATATAATAGATTTTTTAATAAAACACATGTTTCTATATAAATTCAATTTGATTAATTCCTTAATAGTTTTACGTATTTTTATCTCTAACTGTATTTGAAAATTCTTTCATTGATTTTAAAAATCGAGGTAAGTGAAAGTCGTGTGTTGCCCGCACCAGATTTTTTATCTCTTAACTGTACATGAAAATTCTTTAATCGATTTTAGAAACGGAGGTAAGTGAAAGTCGTGTGTTGCCCGCACCAGATTTTTATTATTATTATTAAAAAACTTTTAAAATATTATCTAGAATAAACTGATGACAAAATATAAGAAAATTTAATTTAAAAAAAAATTGTAAGATATCGCTTGGACGAGAGAGCCCCCTGTGGCCAGTAATTGAAGCTTGACCTTAATCTTCCGCTACTTAATTTTATAAAGGCTTTGGTTCTGGTCCAAATTGCTCGAGCCGCGAGGAAGCCCAGCTGTTTCCGAACCATAAATCTACAAGGTCGGGTCCCGAGTAAACAGATTTTCACTGCCGTCTCTAACAAATATCGTTCATACCAGAGTACAGAGGATAAAAAATTATTTATACTAGAAGTTATGAGCTTGGAGTGTATCGTCTAAGTATAGAGAGGTCTGACAACAGCAACGGTAATATTGGGTTGATGCAAAATTAATGCAGGTTTTTAGTAGGTATTGTAAATACGTCATATCTTTACTTTAACCATATATATTTAATCAAAATAATTTCCATCTGAATCAATGCACTTTTGCCAACGTTCAACAAGCCTTCTTATTCCACCAGAAAAAAAATCCGAATCCCTGGACTCAATGAAATCACGAAAAGAATTTTCAATGTCGTCCTGGTTTTGAAAATTTTTCTCCCTCAAAAAGTTGTCCAGATGCCTGAAAAAGTGGAAGTCTGTAGGAGAGAGGTCAGGTGAATAAGGCGGATGTTGGAGAACTTCGTAGCCCAACTCGTGCAGTCATCGAAGCGTTGGTTGTGCAACGTGTGGTCTGGCGTTATCGTGGAGCAGGATCGGCCCCTTCCGATTCATCAATGCTGGGCAAAGACGTTGCAATTTTTGAGTTCCGAGTTCCGCCGCCATTTCTCGTGTGATTTTGGTTGGGTCTTCTTCCACTTTTGACCTCAGCTGGTCGTTGTCCAGAGCAACAGGACGGCCCCGACCTTCCTTGTCGTCGAGGTCGAAATCTCCTCTGCGAAACTTCTGGAACCAACGCTGCACCGTGCACTCATTAATAGCCCCCTGACTCCACACTTCATTAATATTACGAGCCGTTTGCGCAGCGCTGCGCCCTAATTTAAATTCGTAAAAATAAATTTGACGAAAATCGCACTTTGACATTTTCGATTCAAGACCTTTGAACACACTGAACGAAACGATTTTACTAAACAAATTCATGGTGAAAGAGAGGGTATTAGATAAGGTTTGTTTTGGTATAATAATGATCAATGATAGGATTAGCTTTGTTTACACAATTGGAATTAAGAAATTGCAATAGAGGAAACCTGCATTAATTTTGCATCAACCCAATAATTACAGGGGATGTTTCCACTCACGAGAAACAAGATCATCGTAAAGGTCAGGATGGCGCACCTTTCCGTTCCTACCCACAGAACTAAAATTTTGAAATATTTTAATGTATTGTTTCACATGAAATGTCCGTTTTTATAGTTTCTGAAATACATAAAGGATTTTGCAGGTCTCTGTTGTTTTCTTCCGAATGTTTACATATTTAAAGTAAACATTTACTAATCATCTACCTTTGTATTATAAACATTAGCTTCCCAATCAATTACCCACTTTTTAGTATACCTCCAAATATGAACATGGAAACACGCGATTTTCGAGTAATATTTTTGTAAGAGTTTAAACTCGGCCATTCAGCAGCTGAGGCAGCTAGAAATATTTGCAAGGCGTTTGGGGAAGGGAGTGTTAATGAACGGACCATTCGCCGTAAGGTTTGCTAAGTTTTCAGCTGGGAAAACCGACTTGGAAAACTTGCCCCGAGGAGAAGGAAACCCCTACCAAACAGTTAAAGGACTCTCAGCACAACTAAATGCAAGCGCATCTACCGTTTCCAGACATTTAAAGTGTATTGGGAAAGTAAAAAAGCTCGAAAAAGGTACCTCATGATCTCACACTAGACCCCATGTTTCAAAACATACCGTGCAAAAATTGAAAGAACTGGGCTACGAATTTCTTCCGCATCCACCATATTCTCCCGACTTGTCTCCAACAGATTACCACCTGTTCAGGAATTTAGACAACTTCGTCAAAGGAAAACTTTTTGAAAATGATCAAGTGAAAAGTGCGTTTTCAGATTTTGTTTCACTTCAAAGCTCAGAGTTTTTCAGTTCGGGGATAAAAATGTTGGTGTCATGTTGGGAAAAATGTTTAGAAATAGAAGGTAAATACTTCGAAAAAAATATCTTGTTTTCATATGTGACACAACGCAATATCATTTATATCGCAATTTTCTTGGGGAATTACTTGTCCTAGAAAAAAAAATTATATTTCATTTTATATAAAAGAAAATTATAGTAAAAAAAATGTCATATGAATCTGAATTTAGTTCTCTTGTAATTAAGTATTTTCATTTTTCAAAGTACAGTTTTTTGTATTAAAGGAAGAAGTGACATATTAAGAGTAAGGTTTTAGAGCTCTAAAGTCTTTGCGAAAACTAAATGAGGTTTAAACATTAAATATAAATAAACCATGCTAAAGTAAAAATATATTAGGATTTCAGAATTTTCGCAAGTGCTTTGAAGGATTTTTTTTAATTAAAAATGTTCTGTTTTTATAAACTTGCAGTTTTATAGCCTTTCCTCATATATTCCCTCTTATGAAATAAAACTACTTAATATGTTTTCCCCTCATTTTTTTAATTTATTCCTAAAATTAATATTTTCCTTAAGAGGATTTTTTATAGAAGCATTAATATTTGTTTATTGCATAATATTGTTTATTCGGCAGGATTAAAGTGAAGTAGGCTATATTGAAAAAATCTGGTGCGGGCTACACACGACTTTCACTTACCTCGACTTTTAAAATCAATATACTTCAATTTGAAATTTTGTTTTAATTAAACGTGTATTCATTTTCGTTAGAAACATATGATTTAGATTAAATAATGTAACTATATATATATATATATATATATATATATATATATATATATTATATATATATATATTTTTTTTTTTTTTAACTGAATATTTTATTTGCACCTGTATATGTTACAATCAGCAAATGAGGTATATATGATAAATATAGCATGGGTTGGCATGAGGGAGATAGTACCCAGTGGTGTATCCTGACATTCAAAAACAAACTATTTTTTCAGGCTAGGATGTCCCTCATCCAACTCCTTTTCAGCCTTCGCCGAGTTATGTATGGTATGACAGTCGTAGCCATGTTTTGTACAAGTTTGTTTCTATGTCCATTTAGTTTGTCGTGAAATCGTTTATAACTCAGTATGTAGGGTATCGTTTGACACATATGGTGGTGAGTTCATTGCCAGTCTTAAAAATTGCGATTGAAAGGTTTCTATTTTTCGTATATGTGTCTTTTTCGCGGGTCCGTATATTTGGCAAGCGTCCCATGTCAATCTTTTGTCAAATATTAGTCCTAAGTAATGTAACTATATTAAATTGTTAATCTTTATTTATAAAAGAAAGTGCCATTTCACTCGATTTTCTGGACATCGCTGTTCCTAAAAAAAACGACTGTGGTTGTGAAGTTGAAATTTCTCCTGGAGGTTCGTCTTACCGTCTGTATGTGAATTAACGAACTCACAACAGTATATGCTTAGAAATAGTCTTTATTCTTCTTCAAATATTACATGTGTGAAGTCTACCTTGAGACTCACCAAGAGGGAATGAGGGAATGAATTTGTGTGGATTTACTTTGGGTATAAATAGGATTTTGAAGGAAGGAGGGGAGCTAATACTTCGGTGTGGTCTAACATGTGGTGGCCAGGGGCTCTCTGATCTAGATCGAAACTAAAATGCAAGTGGACAGCATGAATAGGACCGGAAACATAAACATCTCAAGTTCTGTCACTTCTGTGACAATTCAGCGGTAACTTTATGACTCTAGAATGTGACCTGACCCTGAGAAAAGGGATGGTTAGGGGACCTTTCTTATGAGTTAATAATAGACATTTGTTTAAGCTACAAAAATACGTTAGATAAGACATAAAGTTTTATCATAAACGTTAATAATATTAGTCGTCTGTTAATTCCTCCTTTCCTAAAAAAGCGAGGGCCTCCGAGCTTATAATTTGAGATCAGGTTTACATATAATTTTCTTCGCATCAATTTGGGGGGGGCTCTAAGTTTTTCCATTTTGTCAAGGAAGGAAAAAGAAGGGTATTGGTCATAGGATTTAGGATTTTACATTTGTTTCTGTGTATCTTATGAAATAGAATTTCTTAAATTTAGTTTACATGAGATATTTAGATACATTAATCCATTTACATATTTGAATTCACTTATCTAAGCTTATTAAAATCATAAGTCCATTCGTTAATGAGAATTAACAATTTCATGTAATACATATATACATTTTTCCTTTGTTTTTGTAATATTGTAGTTGTTTTTTGTTTTTTTGCTTAAATATAGCTAACATATATTCAGATATTAATTACAAAATGTGTAAACAAATAAAATGGATGTATACATACAATAAGATAAGACATAATAATACAAAACCAGTATTCTAGTTACTAAACCTATTTACATAGTATATTTGACGGGGACTTGTCTTGACAAACAAATATTCGTTAAATTATACTTCTAAATCCTTATCTAACATAAGTTTTTATTATATTTTATTTCTTGATTCTCTTATAAAATTAATATTAGTTATTTATACAAAATTAAACGCAATTCCTTCACTTATAAATATAAGTAAACCTATTTTTCCAATTTTACTTAAATTATTATTAAATTAAAATCATAATATTAAATTGTTATCAATATTTAGAAATAATAGCATACAATAGTAATGATATTTAATATTGTTAGAAAGTATAAAATAGTTATTGTTATCAATATTGTTTAATAATAATTTGTATAGTTAAGTAATAACTTCTTCTTATTAATCAATACTGTTGAATAGTAACATATAATATTGATTATAACCAATATCAAGATTAATAATAACATAATAATCATTAAATAATTACTTAAATATTAAACATTGTTTGTTTGTTGTTGTTTTTTTTTCTTAATTTATTTAATAGTTAATGATTGTTTACTAATTATCGATATCGTTAAATTACATACAATACTTATGATAGTCAATATGGTTAAATAACATCGTGTTATGACAATAATAATCAATAAGATAGAATACTAACATACAATATCATTACCAATAAGTTACAAAATCATTTAGCAAAAATGAACACAGCATCAAGAACACATGAACACAATTTATCTTATTATGAACATTGATTTTACATTTTGCCAATTCAGCTAACTGCTTATTAATTTATATTTTATCATACTTTTAATTTTTACATTTACTAATCTATCCTTAAATATTGCTTTTGATTGATACCTTTGATATTTATACATTTTATTTTATTGAATTTTGTATAACCATATTTTTGACTTTTCTAGTTTCCTTCATAATTCTTATATTCTACTTATACAATATTTATTATTTCTATTTATTCTTACATTACTTTAAATATAAAATATTATTATTGTTGTTTTGTTTTTTATTAAATAGTCATGTCCCATTTTGAGGACAATAATTATAATAAGTAAGTTTTCTGTCTTTAACTATAATACAATAATGTAACTAAAACTTTGCTATACTTTATATTTCATTTCCACCATGTAATTGCCATTTTATTTTACCTACTTTTATTACGGCTTTATCCAGTTAAATAGACAATAATTACAATCAATATTAGTTGTTTGTTAAACGAAACCACAACTACAAACCTACGATTTTTTATTTTTTTATTTTTTTATTTAGATTTTTCTTCTTATATGTTATAGCGTATTATTATAGCATTGTTTTCATTAATTGGGAAATAATATAATATAACATTTTATTTTATCTATATTTATATATATATTTTTTTTTTATTTACGTTAAATTAAAGTTAAAACTCATGTTTTATTATTTTTTTTTTGTTGTTACTGTTTTGTATAAAACTTTATTTATTTTTTATTTATTTTTACTTTAATAAGTAATTTGTTCATTTCTTCTAAGATTGGATTTTAATCCTTATTAGTATTTTTTTTTATTTTTAATATAATGCAATTGATTGCTGAATAAGACAATTTTATAAATTTGCATTTCGATTGTTATTTGCTCGTAATTAATAAATATAAATAGTTTTTGTAAAATAAATCATTACAATTCTGATTGATTGATTGAAAATTATTTTTCTTTTTTTTTGTTCCTCTAATTATAATAATTTTCTTTATTTATTTTTGTGAATAAAATTTTTTTTTTTTTTCGTTATATATATTTACTTAAATAATTGTTAAATCACTCATTGATAGACAATGATTTTTATTTCTTTAATTATTGTTATTTTATTCATTTATTTTATTATTTATTTTTAGTATTATTATTATATAGATATATATTTTTATTTTTTTTTTTATTTATTTATTTATTTGTTTATTTTACCTATACAAATTACAATTGGCATGAATTGTTAAATAATTAATCCTTTTGCTCTCGTTTCTCTATTTTATATATATTTTGCCTTTAAAATATGTTCTATACTAATTCTTTACATTCCCTTTTTAATTTATTTATTATAATTTCAATCTAACTCTTAAAACATTATTATAAGTTATATTATAAACATACAAATAAATTACAATATTATACTATTGTAAAGTAATGTGGTTTATACCATAATTATTTCTTTCTTTAAAATTATTTTATTTATTTTTATATTTTTTTTTTTTCCTTGCTATATATGAAGTAAGAGTGGATTTATTTATTATTATTATTTCGTCAATTATATTCAATTTCGTACTACTTATTTCATGTTTTCTTCAAATATAATCATTACGATTATTTAACGAAAATATGTAATTAGCTCATCAAAATACGTACTAATAACATGAATATTGGAAATTCGGAAATGTTTTTGTTTATATCCTTACATTTAATTTTGAGCTATAAATATAATTTCAAACATATATATTTTTCTTGCAACTCATTCAATATCCGTTTTTGCCGGTTTTCTAGTGACACACTATGAGGTAATTCAGAAATTTTAAACTATGTTATCATTTAATCGTTAAATATTCAAAGATAAATTTTTTCTATTTCGATTATGAATATTTTTTTTCATTTAATTAGTTTACCTAAAAGTTTAAAAATTTTATTTTAACGAATTCAACTAAATATTTGTTTGGTTAAAATTTAATATGACAATTTTAATATAACAATTCAATTAAGAGCAAAAGTCATTATTATGTATCGTATACTAGCAATTATACTAACATAATAATCACAATTTTCATAAATTTAAAATAGTATATTTAATTTTTTTAATATTTAAATTAAAACCATTTGAGGAAGATTTTTATGTTATGGGTCAACTGTTAAATTGAAAATCGCAAAACATACGTGTATAATTATAAATTCTTCTCAAGAAATTAAAATTTATTATTTTGTTTATTTTTCTTGTTTATTTTTAATTACTTACTTATTTGTTTATTCACTTATTCATTTTTACCTTCTTTTTTTTTTTTTTTTTTTTTTTTTTTTTTTTTTTTTTTTTTACTACTTATTTATTTATGTTTAGTCATTTATTTATTTTTACTTATTTATTAATTTTTACCTATTTCTTTATTTTTACTTATTTACTTATTTATTTTTCTTATTTAATTTTTTCTTATTTATTTATTTTTACTTATTATTTTTGTAATTTAATCTTTGCTTATTTATTATTACTTATTTATAAATTTTTACTTATTTATTTTTCTTGTTTACTTTTTCTCATTTATTTTTACTTTCTTATTTATTTGTTTACTTCGTTATTTTTATTTATTTTTAATTATTTATTTTTAACTTTTTTTTTTTTTTTTTTTCTTTTTCTTCTTTATTTTTTTCCTGAATTTTACTATTTTTTTTTTTTTTTTTTTTTTTTTTTTTTTTTTTTTTTTTTTTTTTTTTTTTTTTGAAGTGCTATCCGGCCTTAACATCCATAAGTGGATTGTTTTCTTACCGCCAGGCAATTTATGAATTTTTCTAATGTTATTCTTTACTTCTGTTTTTAGTTTTTTAACATCTCCTACCGAGACAACTTTTTCCTTTGAAACATTCCTAATTTCTGCTAAGGAATGCTCTAATTTCTTTTTAATTTTCTTTATTTTATTTTGTTTTTTTAAAGTGATTTCATTATATTTCATAATTGTTAAATTGCTTATATTTGATCGTTTATTTTTCATTTCTTTGCTACAGTTTGTAATACTCAATGTATTATTTTCCGATAGTTCTTTATTTATTATTTTTAAATGTTTAACATGGAGCAATGACTTCCTAGCAACATTTAATACATCGATATTTTTTTCAGTGATCGATTCATTATTAATATCAGTGTAAAAGAAAATGTCTTCCAAAAAATCTTCTACATCAATATTAATATTTGTTGATCTAATATCATCAGTTGTTTTTTTATAATTTACTGCGCTTTTGTTTTCAATACATCTTTCATTTTCCAACCCGTGTTTAGTATTTTTGGAAATTTCTTTTACTAGTTTTTCTTGATGGTTATCAATTTTAATATTAATATTATTAGATTTAATTTTAATGGTTTTATTTTCTAAAATATTCTCGGTTTTATTCTTGATTTTTATACTTTCGTTATTAAGCAATTTCTTATCGCCGTTAGGATTATCGGGGTTAAAAAATCTGCTGTATTCTATTTCATTATTATCTGGATCGAGCTCTAACAAGTTTTTAGATTCGGACAATTCTTGAATTAGTTTTTCCAATTCTCGAATTCTCCTATCTTTTGGATCTTCTTCGTTAGAAGACTTTGTTTTTAATGTCGGTTGGTGGCATTTGGATACCGTATTGAAATTTGAACTTTGTGGTTGCGGATTATCTATTTTGAGTTTCTGGTAATTGCTTTGAATGCGGAAGGATTTTTTGTAAAGAATATTTTCTTGGTTTTTAGGGAAATATTCTACATGGTTCGGGATTGTATAGTTATTTTGTTGATGATATTGGTTTCGAAAATCGGTAGGCTTTTTAAAATTTGAATTATTATTTTTATGAATATGATTTTGATTTATCCCCTTGTTATCTCTATGTATGGATCCTAATGAAACTGAGTTTTCAAACAGAAGTTGATTTTCATTTTGCAACAAAATTTTTAAATCTTCTAAGTTGTTTAATGTCTCAGATTTACCCATTAAGTTAATCCTTACATTTAAGGGCATGCTTGCATAAAAATGATAAAGAGTTCGGCACTCTAATGTGGCGATCCACATTTCTTTGTTGTGAATTTTATCTATGTGGTAACGAAGAATAATTATATTTTTTATTTTTTCTAATCTTTTAATAAAATCCGACGGGTGTTCCGATTCTATTATTTTTGTATTATATAAATCTATAGTCAATTGTTCAATTGACTTATTATGACTATATAATTCTTTTAGACAATCTAATAACTCATCGATAGTCCGATAATAATAAATTAATTTTATATATTTTGCTCCCTCTTTTAGACGAGCTAATGTTTTATTTAATATTATTTTTTCATTGAATTCCTTATAAACATTGTTTTGTAAACAATATTTATTTTTTAATTGAACTATGCTGTTTATGAATTTCCCTACTTTACTTAATTCACCATTGAAAAATGGGATATTATTGCATAGTTCTTTTTCTAATAAAAATGATTCCATAATGATGGAAATTTTAAAATTAATTTAATAGAAATTATACAAATACATAAATATAAAATAAGATCTAATTCTAAGCTTACTGAGTTGTTCGCTGTCTTCCTCGCTCAGCACCTGGTAATCAGTGGACCAAGAGGGTAGACACCAGTTTTAGAATACCTCGGATGAGTGACTTCTTAAGCTGGTTGCTGAAGACTATTATGGTATCTGGGATCAGTAGGCCAACGTCGAAGAAAGACAAATACCTCGGATGAGTGGGGTTGCCAGTCTAAGTTCTTCAGTGTCGTTCGGTTCAAAACAGCGAAGATGAGAAGATACCTAGGAATAGTGAGTCTTCTATGCTTGCTGTTCCTATTTCGGGCGCCAATTAACGAACTCACAACAGTATATGCTTAGAAATAGTCTTTATTCTTCTTCAAATATTACATGTGTGAAGTCTACCTTGAGACTCACCAAGAGGGAATGAGGGAATGAATTTGTGTGGATTTACTTTGGGTATAAATAGGATTTTGAAGGAAGGAGGGGAGCTAATACTTCGGTGTGGTCTAACATGTGGTGGCCAGGGGCTCTCTGATCTAGATCGAAACTAAAATGCAAGTGGACAGCATGAATAGGACCGGAAACATAAACATCTCAAGTTCTGTCACTTCTGTGACAATTCAGCGGTAACTTTATGACTCTAGAATGTGACCTGACCCTGAGAAAAGGGATGGTTAGGGGACCTTTCTTATGAGTTAATAATAGACATTTGTTTAAGCTACAAAAATACGTTAGATAAGACATAAAGTTTTATCATAAACGTTAATAATATTAGTCGTCTGTTAATTTGTGCAATAAGGCTGGGTTTGGGAAAATTCGTCCTCTTAAGGCATTTAAAAAAATATTTTTCTAAAACGTAAAACAAAATTGGTTTTCGAATAGCTCAAAAACTATACGCATACTCATGTGAATGACAATCAAATTTCTAAATACCTCGAAGCAAAATTGTCTTAATCTGATCAGTAACAGCATAGGTACTAGAATACTTTTAATAAATATGTTTAGGTATATTTCGTTTCATAGCCATGTTTCGTGTGTAGGTTTCTATCTAGTCCATATGTTTCATTGTTGTTGGATTTTTAAAATGATCTGAGGCTGAAAAAGGTTTAAGTTTTGAACAAATAATAGAACTTAGTTCTGAATCCTAAAAAAAAAAATGCGAGCTTATTCAGTTGGAAGGGTACACCCTCGAGTGGAAAAAATACGCATTTATGTTCCATCAATGTTAAAATGGTATAGAATAATATAATGTCTTACATCAAAAATGTCAGTATTAGATATTCACGGGTATGGCTACTTGCTAATGGTATGTTATTGTAGACTAACCAGAATAAAATTAATATCTGACAATCAACAATAATCATTTATTTATCAAACATAGACATAGTTAAAAGTTTAACTCACAGCTATCTCAGTTATATTTATATTGTATAACCTCACCTAACACAGTTATTATAAACAACTTTATTAATTCGCAGTAATATAAAAAAAAAAATGAAACAGTCGACTGCAAAGCCGCGAGGTACAGCTTGTCAGTTATAAGTTACTTCCCCATCTGTCACTTTATATTACTTTTTACAATTGTGTGTGACAGATAATATTTTTTCTAAAATCTTTCTCTTTCCAACGGTATATTATACGTCTATATTACTGTTCTTAATATCAAAAATCACACATAAAAAAAGTTATGCTCTTTTATCCTTTAGTTGGTCATCAAATTCGTCAAACTTGTATATTTAGCCGTCTTTCATCAATGTCATTAGGATTATATGGTTAATCTTTTGGAATGTACAAAATTAAAGGTAGTTTACGGGGAGACAATTTTAAATATCAGCGTTTAAGCCCTGTCAGGCTATTTCTACCAGATTGAAATCTACACGATATTAAAGTCAATTAAGTTTTAGAATAATATAGGGAGTTTCATCAAAATCGTTGGGGCCTTTTTTGAGAAAATCATAAAAAGGTGCTTAATGCATGGTATAAAGTGGCTCTTCTAGTTAGCTGATTTTGATGAAAAATTTTCTGTAATTTCTCGGGCGTAAATTTGCCTTAAATATGAAATTTCATTTGCCCGGGAATTCCCATACGTTATACCACACATTATATCGGGATCTCTTGTAGCTGAGTGGCTAGCGTAACAGCCTCCTGTGCCGAAGATAACGGGTTTAAACCCGCAGGTTTGAAAAAAGTCCTTAGTTATGCCGTCCTTCGAAGGGGACGTTAAAAGGTGGTCCCGAGCCTGTGCGATGTCAGGTACTCATAAAGACCCCTATCCTAATTAAACCTGGATAGGCAAAATTTATGACTCCCACCGTAGTATCGTCCAATTAGCCACAGTAGCATAAAGTGACGTTAAATAAACAAACCACACATTATCTTTAATGATAACTGCTCTAATTGAAACCTGCTATTTGTATTGTTAAAAATGACACCTCTGGAAAAGAACTACTATGGTTCCAAATAGTCCTTAAATACATTAAATATATTAATTATTATTGTTTTTGAAGCCACCGCTTTCTTAGGAAAGCAGCCCGTCAAAAACATAGCAATATATTTAATATGATGAATGACAAAAAAGCCACTTTTAGAAGAAGTTATTATTTCATTTTTTTTTTTTTAAATCATGGACGAGCAAAAGATGAGAAATAACTGAGGTATAAAGTTTCCAATTTATTGTATGACACCCTCAGGTATAACACACGTGAGTAATGGACCAATAGAAAGCCTGCTAAACGAGAAAGGAGCAATTTTATACCGAGGTCCCCCCTCCTCCCTACCACAAGATACTTTATTTGCTAAGCCCTATCTCAGAGATGACCTCAGGGTATTTATGACTTTTTTTATTATTGTTTGACTTCAGAAATCGTAAAGCCTGATTGTCTAACCTTCCCTCCAAAATGGGTTTGAAAAGCGATCGAACTCAAATGGTAACAATTAATAGGCAAGATAATTTAAGTGGCTGCTTTCATAAAGGTTCATTGTATTGTCCATTATGACCATTGTAAGGATTATAGTTGCTTTTATCTTAAACACGTATAAATTAAATACGAAAATGAAATAGTCGCGTGGCAAGCAGCGGGTAACAGCTTAAAACCAGGCAGAAAAATAAAGTCTACTATATTAATTATTATCATAATGTATGTAATTAATCTATATTTTTACTTTCATTACCTATATATGAAATATATAATAAGGGAAAGTATTGTGATCGTGAAAAATTTCGAATACCAGTTTTCAACGGAAATACACGTTTTAAGCTCTCCTGAGTCCAAATAACTAAGTCCCACAAAAAGATCTGTGTGTGTCCGTGTAAGGTAAGCCTAATGCAAAAACTAAAAACCGTAGAAAACTGAAATTTGATGTTTAGGACAACTATACGTCCGAGTTGTTACAGCAACATTATCAAAATCATCTAACTAGAAGAGCCACTTTCTGCCATGCATTTTGCAGCTTTTTACGATTTTCTCAAAAAGGGCTCAATATATATTTAAATATAAATATATTTGCTACTTTTTCATCAATGATAACAAGATGATGTGTTTATTTTTATAAAATCTACAAAATTAAAGGTACTTTAGAGAGAGAAAATTTAAAATATCGGCATTTAAGCCTTTTTAAGACTATTTCAATCAGAATAAAACCTACATGATGTTAGGTAACAACTTTTATTTATTTAGGTAAACAAGTTTTATTTCCTTTGAAAACTGAAATTAAAAAGTTTTTATGATCGCAACACTTTCCCTTACTATAATTTTATATATAGGTAAATGAAAGTAAAAAATCTGGTGCGGGCAACACACGACTTTCACTTACCTCCATTTTTAAAATCAATGAAAGAATTTTTAAAAGCAGTTAGAGATAAAAATACGTGAAACTATTAAGGAATTAATTAAATTGAATTTGTATAGAAACATGTGTTTTATTAAAAAATCTATTATACTATTATCTAAAATAATTAGTTAGTTTTATGTTCATTTCATCACTCTCTATTAACTTTTAAAAGCTTGTGTATGAGATAATATTTTTTCTAAAATCTTTAGCTTTCCAACGGTATATCATACATGCATATTACTGCTCTTATGTTCAAAAACGAAAAATTGCATTAAAAAAATATTTTTTCTGCTTTCTCCTTTAGTTGGGTGTCGAATTTATTCAATTTATATATTAACTGTTTTTCATCAGCGTTAACAAGATAATATAGTTACTTTTATTGAATCTACAAAATCAAAGGTACTTTAAAATATCGGAATTTAAGCCCTGTCAGACCATTTCAATCAGAATAAAACCTACATGATATTAAAGCCAATTAAATTTTACATCCATATAGCGAGTTTAATCAAAATCGTCGGAACCGTTTTCGAGAAAAATGAAAAAAAGGTGCATAATGCATATAAAGTGCCTATCCTGGTAAGCGCATTTTGATGAAAAAAGTTTTGTCACGTCTCGGGCATATAGTTGTTTTAAATATGAAATTTCAGTTTCATAGGACATACTGTTTCCGCCCGGGAGTTACCCAACACACACACACACACAGACCTTTTTGCGGGACTTGGTTTGGTTTTTGGTTTTGGTTTTATTTATTGGCACAAAACATCTTGGTCATCAGTGCCAGATACACTCAGTATAAGATACACTTAGATATATAACACCTAACTCACTATAAGATACACGTTTTTTTTTAAAAACAGACAATTATGATTTTAGTTGAAATATTAAATAATAATATTAATTAAAATAAATAATGAACCAATATAACAAATGATAATAATACACTAAAACAAATAATAATAATACAAAATGAACGAATACATTATGAACAAATAATAATACATAATAGACAATAATCATATACATAAAAAAAGTAATACATCCATGATACATAAATACATACATACAGATAATACATAATTTACAAATAATACACTCATAAGTAGTGCCGGTTACGCTCATTTTAGAAAATTAATTTAGACAAACTTTTTTTTTTTTTTTTTTTTTTTTTTTTTTTAATATTAAATAATAATATTGATTTAAACAGATAATAAGAATAAGAATAATCTATAATAAAAATAAATACGACAGCGTTAGTAAAATAATAAACATATATCAAGTTATATTAGTAGACAATATTCAAGGAAAAAAAAAATAACAATAATAATAAAGATAAATAGAAATAAATAAACATAAAGTAAGTCCTCAAATCCTCTAATAAAAGTCCATTTCAGAAAGGAGGCACATTAATTGGTCAATTCTATTCCCATCGTTTCCTAATGCAACCGCGACATTTTGAGGTATTCCCTTTTGGTCCAGTTGTCTAGTGTAGAAGGGACATTCCTCGAACACATGGGTAATTGTTAGGATTTCCCTACAATGCTGACATCTTGGGGGCAACTCTTTACATATTAAATGCCCATGTGTTAACCTTGTGTGCCCTATTCTCAAGCGGGCCAAGACCACCTCCTTCCTGCGGTTGCTGCGACTTGAGGTTTTCCAATACTTCACTTCTTTCTTAATGGTTTTCAATTTGCTTGGATAACTATTTTTCCATGCTTCATCCCATTTCTTCCATAAATTTTCTATAAGAGGGCATGCTAGCTCTGATGGTGTGAGCAGTGCCCTACCACGACCAGGGAGAGTGAGAGCCTCTTTAGCAGCCTTATCTGCCATTTCATTCCCTCTTATCCCCATGTGACCTGGTATCCACACATAATTGATTCTTTTCCCATTTTCAGCCATTACTTTGGTTAATTCCAGGATTCTTAAAATTCCTGGATGACTGGAATGCATATTCTGTAGTGCTTTTAGAGCGCTCAATGAATCTGAGGCTATGGTGAAGTTCTCTATTGGGAGTGTTCTGGAATAATCAAGGGCCATTGCGATCGCATTCACTTCAGCTGTATATACGGAACAATATTGATGTAGTTTCGACTTGTAGGTGCATTTTGATGCGACGAAAGCTGAGCCAGTGGATGAGTCTGATTTAGAACCATCTGTGAAAATTAAGTTGTGGCTGGGCAATGCGCTGATTATCTTCTCAAAGCGGTCTTTAAAATTTATTAATTTGGAATTTTGCTTACTATATTTAGCCAACTCAAGATATACATGGGGTCTCAGAAATGTCCATGGTGGTGTTTTGTTTTCTATGGATGTTATATTGATTAATTTTAACTCGTTAACAACGGACGACATTCTTTCTGCTAATGGTAAGGTTGGGTTGGTCTTTAGTTGAAATTTCGCCGAATATTTGGATTTAAAGATGTATACGTGAGCAGGGTGAGTAGCTTGTGTGATTAATTTTGTGATATAGTTTATGGCCAATTTATCGCGTCGGTAGGATAGTGGTGGTAAGCCAGATTCTGCACAAAGACTTAGAGAAGGGCTGGTCCTGAAAGCTCCTGTAGCGATTCGTATGCCTGCATGGTGTACAACATCGAGTTTAGCCAGATTGTCCCTTTTTGCCGAGCCAAAGACAAAGCAGCCATACTCCATCTTTGTACATATTATTGATAAGTATATCTTGAGTAAAGTGATGCGATCTGCACCCCAACTTGTTCCAGTTAAGACTTTAAGTAAATTAAGTTTTTTTAAACATTTTTCTTTCAGAGATTTTATGTGATTTTCCCACGTAAGGCGTCTATCAAATTCCAATCCCAAGAATCTACAACTATTTACGTAGGGTAAAGGGACGTTGTTAAGTAGGAGGTCTGGTAGGTCGGGGAGATTTCTTCTTCTACTGAAATACAAACATTTTGTTTTAGCTTCCGAAAACTTCAGTCCAGAGTTTTGTGACCACTCGTTTAATCGATTTAATGAAGTTTGTAACTTATCTGTTATCGATAGCAAATCTTTGGATCGACAGAAGATTGCCAGATCGTCTACAAACAGCATTGGTTTGACTCCACGAGGTAAATTGGTGGCCAGGTCACTGATTGCGAGAATGAAAAGCGTTGTGCTAAGAACGCAACCTTGTGGGACACCATTTCTTTGTTCATGTGGCATGGACAACGAATTCCCTACTCGAACTTTGAAATAGCGATGGCTAAGAAATTTACTAATGAAGTTTGGCATGTTACCTCGGAATCCTAGCGACATTAACTTTTTCAGGATTAAATTAATATTGGTTTTGTCGAATGCCTTGTGCATGTCAAAGAAGATAGCGATGGCTTGTTCATCCTGAATAAATGTGTATTGGAGTTCCGCCTCCATTTGAACTAAATGATCCATTGTGGATCTACCTTTACGGAATCCACACTGAAAATTTTGTATGTAATTATTGTTTTCCAGAATCCAAGTAAGTCTTTTATTTACCATTCGTTCAATAACTTTGCACAAGCAGCTGGTTAAGAAAATTGGCCTGTAGCTTGTAGGGTATCTCTTATCTTGACCATTTTTCAAAATTGGAATCACCTCTGATTGGCGCCAGACGTCAGGAAAATCGGCAGTCTCCCAAATATGATTATAATAATTTAGTAGCCAGGTTAATGTGTTGTTCGGAAGGTGTTGAATCATGGAGTAGTGGATATTATCAGGGCCTGGTGAAGAACCCTTAACACTCTTTAACACAGTCTCAAGCTCCCACATCGTGAATGGCGTATTGTAGACCAAATTCGTATCTGAGGTTGAGAAGTCGAGATTCTCTGTTCGCCCGCTAGCTGTCGGTTCATTATATATTTCTGAATAATAATCAGCAAAACTATTTCCTACTACTTCAGGATCGTCACACAATTTCTCATTTATTAATAATGTGTATACCGTTGGAGAACCTATTCCTTTGATCTTCCTAATTTTATTCCAAATTATATTAGCCGGAGTTGAAGAATTGATAGATTCTACAAAAGATTTCCATGAGTCCCTTTTATTACAGTTCAATGTTCTTCTACATATTGATCTTTGCTTTTTATATTCGATAAGGTTTGCAGGATTCATATTTTTTCTAAATTTATAAAAAGCTTTTCTGCGATTTTTTATTGCTTCTTTGCACTCTTTATTGAACCAAGGGACAGATGGTCGTTTGGAAAATCCTTTGGTTTTGGGTATGGAAGCTTCAGCGGCCAAGAGAATGACTTCTGTTATGGCTTGGCATCCTCTATCAATGTCCAGATTATTTGCTGATTCTAGAGGGGGACTTACTAAAGACAAAAATCTTGGCCAATCAGCTTTTTCAATTACCCATCTTGGCTTCCTTTTGTATGTATAAAATGTGTTTGACAGTTTCAATTGTATTGCGGGACTTGGTTATTTGGACTCAAATACGTGTATTTCCGTTGAAAACTGGAATTCGAAAATTTTCACGATCGCAATACTTCCCCTTACTATATATAGTAAGTGAAAGTAAAAAGAACAATATTGTTTGTAAAACCGAAAAAGGGAGAAAAGAGAAAGTTATTTTTAGGTGAAAAGCTTTAGTAATTTTAAAATTAATTCAATAAAATATTAAACAAAAATATTGTAATAAGAGAGCATATTTTAATAATAGTAATATATATGTATAAGCAATTTCCTAATTGAAGATATAGGCAGTAGCGGTGCCTGATATGTATGCTTGCTTCTCATTAGTTGATAGCGAAGCTTTTATCGCGTAGCGGTGATTTCAAGGATCGGTAAACATGTGGCTTACACGAAAAAAGACGCACAAATACAAATAAATAAGGGAAAATCAATGCAAAAGGCATCCCAAAACAACAGGAAATGCGTACGGGGAAATTCAATGAAAGAAAATTTCCACCCCATGTAGACTAGAATGCTGTGTTCGGTGTCATGGGTTCGAATCCCGGCTGTGGCAGGATATTTTTTTATTTTGGTCGTTGAACAACTCTGGATTAGCTAGAACCTTCTGTGACACAACTAGCCTTTATAAAGTGGGTACCCCACATTAGGAAAAACCTTTTGAGCGTGATCAGTTTAATCACCTCCGTGCACTACCGTTGATCTAGAAATAGTACGAATCTTCATATGCATTGAATTCTTCATGGGTTTTACGATATTTTTCTTTCTCTCCAAAAACAAATCTGAGAAGATATCTTAGTAGGATATTTAATTTTTACATTCTCTTCCCTATTTATGAAATATATAGTAAGGGAAAGTATTGCGATCGTAAAAAATTTCAAATTTCTGTTTTTAACTGTGTAATTGATGTGTTGTCCCTTTAGTCCAAACGACCAAATCCAGCAAAAAGGTTATTTGTGTGTGTCCGTGTGTGGTAAGTCTAGCGCGAATAATAAAATTCGTACGAAAATGAAGAAAGAAAATAAACTTTATTTACATTTTTACATATTGACAAAAAATTTATAAATGATTTCGGATGAGACATCCTTACAATCATCAAATGTTTGGTTCATTTGGTAGTTACAATCTAATTATCTAATCTACAATTAGTGGTAAAATTAAATTGATATTAACTATGGTAGTAGGAAAAACTAAATAAAAAACCTACATATAAAAAAAAAAAAAAAAAAAAACAGATAACACAATTAATAATATAAAATTAGATATTAAGATAAACTAGTTTAAGTTAGCAACACATGTTTAGTTCTTTTATGAGTGTAGCGTTTTAGAGATGCTTTATTATAGTTACCGATTTCCTTTATTAAAGGATTTTTGGAGACTGGTGTTTTACTGAAGTAAGAAGCTGTTTGAGTATGGACAAAATGTTTAATTGTTGGAAGCTGTAAGTCCTGGAGCATAGATGATATTTTAGTGTAGCGGGGGTAGTTGTTAATTATCCGCATTGATAGATTTTGAATTCTTTCAAGTTTTTGGTAGTTAGTCAAGCAGGTTGAGCTCCAGACTGGCGAGGCGTATGTGATTAACGGGCGAATAACTGATTTGTATATTATTAATTTGTTATGAGAGCTCAAATGGGATTTTTGTTGAAGTATGGGAACATTTTAAATATTAATCTTTTGGCTTTATCGATTTTTCTATTGATATGGTCTGTGAATGTAAGAGATTTGTCTAATGTTATGCCTACGTACTGTACGGATTTTGACCAAGGGATGACAGCTGAATTTATCTTGATTTGGTGGTTGATTTGTGGGCGACGTTTAGTGAAAAGAATTGCTTCGGATTTGGTGGGATTAATTTTCAATTTCCATTTTATGCAATATTTGTGAAAGTTTTTAAAATATTGTTGAAGGCGATTCACTATTGTATCGATGCGATATGATGAGGTATACAATGCTGTATCATCAGCGTATAATGACCTCGTCACAAATGGATGGGCTGGTAAGTCAGAAATAAATAAATTAAATAGGATTGGAGATAGGCAAGAGCCTTGAGGAAGACCCGCTGAGATGGGGAGGATGTCGGAAGTAGATGTGCCAACTTGAATATAAAACTGTCTATTTGTTAAATAGGAGTGAATGATGTGAATCAGGTATGGTGGGAAGTTGAATGAGATTAATTTGTATATGAGCCCGGAGTGCCAAATGGTATCAAATGCTTTTTCGAGGTCTAGAAGGAGCATGCCGGTATGTTTGCGTTCGTTAAAGGCTTTTGTGATGAAGTCAGTAAGTCGTGCTAATTGGTCAATAGTGCAGTGGTGATTTCTAAAACCAAATTGTTCATCTATTAGGAGGTTCTTTACTCTAATGTGCTTGTTAATTCTTTTGAGAATTAGTTTCTCCAGAATTTTAGAAAGTATATTTAGTAGACTTATAGGTCTGTAGTTCGAAACATTACTATGGTCTTTATTCGGTTTTTTTATTACTATAGTTTTGGAAGTTTTCCAGATGATAGGAAAGTAGCTATATCTCAATGTGCAATTAAATACTTTAGTTAAAAAATAAATCGATTATCGGCTTAGATTTTTAATAACTAAGGAGGGGATGCTGTCATCACCTGGGGCTTTTTTTGGTTTCAATTCTTTAATGATATTTGCGATTTCTTTCGGAGAGATGGAAGAGAAATTAACAATAAAAGGTGATTTTAAATAATCGCGGACGGATTTTAGAATTTTACGGTTGTGGTGATTTGAACCAAGGAGAGAGGTGATTGAATGAGTTGTCTGGAAATGCTTGACTAATAGCTGAGCTTTTTCCCTGTCCAGATATGCGTAGCCGTCGTTATTTTTTAAAGGTGGAATTTTCGGGGACTGCTTAGTTAAATTTTTGTGAATTTTCCACATGTTATTGTCCCCTGGCTGACAAGATTTCAAAACCGTAGCCCAGTTTTCGTTTTTCCAGTCATGGAGACGTTTTTTAATGTAACTGTTTAGTTTATTATAGACTAATTTGGTTTTTGGAATTTTGTTACGCTGGAAATATCTTTTTAATCTATTTTTTAAATATATTAATGCTCTGAGTCGATATGGTAAATTATTATGAAAATACGGGTGGTAATATTGTTGTGGAATGGATAAGGACATGGATAATTTTATATGTTCATAAAAAGCGATTAGTGTGGTATCGATTTCTTTCGAATTATTTATGGTTGGGTTTATATACTTTGGCCAGTCAGCGTCTTTGAGCGAAAATTTGAGTATTTTGGAAATTTTTGGTAAAGGAGATTGTATACGAAAAATCACGGGATTGTGGTCCGAATTTAAACATGGTAAAGCAATAAGAGGTGATAAGTTGTAAATATTTTTTGTAAGAGCCAAATCGATGATGCTAGGTTTGTAATTACGTTGAGTCGGTATATGGGTTGGTTCAGACGGACTGTGTAATTGAATATGGTTTTTTACGATAAAATTTAGAATTAATTTACCGTTTTTATTTGTTCTGTTACAGTTCCACTGTGTGTGTTTGGCGTTTAGATCGCCAAAAATGATAACTTGTTTATTTAAATTAAATAGTTTACTAATATCTGGGATATTTATTTTATTTGGTGGGATATATACAGATATTACAGTGGTTGACTTGTTGTTAATAATTGTATTAATAGCGACGGCTTCGGTAAACATTAAGTCAGGAACGTGTATAAAATGATGCTGAATATCGGACCGCACTAAAAGCATGACCCCCCCTCCAGCTCTACTACGGTCACGTCTGTAAATGACATATCCCGGAAGAGAGAAACGATCAGTTTCAGAAAGACGTGTTTCACAAACAGAGACTAAATGGGGTTGATTATGATTTAAAAATAATTTAAATTCTACATCGTTTCCGCGAATAGTTTGTGCGTTCCACATCATAAGTTTAATTTTACTATTGGCACTAGTCATTAGAATTTTCCGAATGAGTTGTAGCCCCTATTGTAATGTAAACAAGAAAGTATGTTGTAAAAGAGTACGGGATATAAAGATCGCTGATAATTATTATTGTGAAATTGAAGCTAAGGCTAAAGTTGTTCGTACAGCAGCTTATACAAGAGGAATTTAGCAAGACACTGTGTATAAACAACTTTACATCGCTAACACTCATAAGAGATTTGAACAAATAAATATTACGAATATTTTTGCATAATAGAATGACCATTAATCCAACATAGAAAGTAATCCTTCTACGAGAATAAAGATTTTTGACATGCCATCTTCGGCGCTTTTTAGTTGTAATAAAATTTTTTTAAAGTTTGTAATTAATTTACTTACATTAAATAAATTGAATATATTTTTTATCTCTTTAAAACAATCAGACATGGTAGGTTCGTTAGAGGTGTTGTTGGCGGTTTTCGGAGAGAATGTGTTTTGAGGCCACGGAGATTTCGGGGTTGGTAGAACTGGAAATTCTTGGTCGGTTTGTTTAAATGTTTTTCGTGGGATAGCTCGAAGTGCTGGATTTTTTTTGCTTAACTGTAATTCGAGATTTCTTTGATATTTCGTACATTCCGTGGAATTTGAAAAATGTTCATCGGAGCAATTACAACATTTGGGTTTGAATCCGTCGATTAATGTATTTGGGCAGTCCTTTGAAAGATGGTCTTCGGCACATTTCAGATTTTTAAAGCAATTACGTGCCACGTGGTTAAATTCTTGACACTTGTAACATTGAGTTAAAGTTTTGTTGGATCTATATTTTTCCCATTTTATTACAATGTTACAACTATAGCGAATGTTATTTAATTTGGCTAGCTGTTCTTTATTGTCTAAAATTACTATTAATATCGGAAGCTTTATAGACCCGTTGGCAGATTTTTTCTCCATTTGGTAGATTTTATGAATGGCTAAACCTTGATTTTGTAGGTCAGTCGAAATTTCTTCAATGGGGAACTGAGGAGGCATACCTTTTAAAATAATTTTAGGTTTCGTTTCACTTTTTGGAGTGAACGTGTGAAAGCCGAGATTGAGATCTTTTAAGAAATTTTTTACAAGTTCAAAGTCTTCACTATTTTGAACATAGATTGTGGTTTTGTTCATATTATATTTTATATTTAAGTCTTTCACTTTTAATTTTAAATTGTTAATAGCACCACTGATATTGTTGTAAGATGAATTTACTATTATGGGGGGATATTGACTTTTGCTATGTTTTTGACTTATTATGTTTTTTAAGATTTCGGTATCTTCTTCATCTAAATCGGAAAGTATGTCATAACTATTGGAGGTTTCAATGTTGAACTCACCTCTTTTACGTTTTGTTGACGTGCTGGCTGTCTGTTCGGCCATAGTTCGTGCTTGGCCCCCGACCGGGGCACTCTTGTTTGTATTTGTTTGATTGGTGAACAATTTGAGTAACAAACAAATGAGAAACACAAAATAAAAGATTTTTCGAAAGAAAAAAGAATGACTGTAATAAAATCACTGACTAAAGGAGAGACTGATTAGACCACTGAACTGTACCCTACGGCTGCTAGACGTGGACTGTGACGAAAATGAAATTTTATATTTAAGACTACTATACGCCCGAGGTGTTACAGCAACTTATTCATAAAAAAAAAAAAAATGCATTTTGCAACTTTTTACGATTTACTCAAAAACGGCTCTAACGATTTTGATTAAACATGCTATATGGATATAAAATTTAATAGGCTTTAATTTTATGTAGGTTTCATTCTGATTGAAATAGTCTGACATGGCTTAAATGCCGATATTTTAAATTTACTGCCCCTAAAGGACCTTTAATTTTATAGATTTTAAAAAAATAGGCGTATAATTATATTAGCATTGATATTAAATGTGCAAGTTGAGCGAATTCCAAATATAGATGTATGTATTGTATAATATACCCTTCGATAGCTAAATATTTTAGAAAAAATATTATCTCATAAACAAGCTTGTAAACGTTAATGAAGAGTGACGAAAAGCCTATAATACTAACTGATTATAATTTTAGATAATAATATAATAGACTTTTTAATAAAACACATGTTTCTATAGAAATTCATTTTAATTAAATGTTTATTATTTTACCTCGTTTTTATCTCTAACTGCATTTGAAATTTTTTTTATCGATTTTAACAACGGAGGTAAGTGAAAGTCGTGTGTTGTCCGCACCAGATTTTTTAAAAAGCAATATTGAACATGTTTCTATAAGAACCTACAAATATAGACTATATAAGACGCGTCAGTTTGCTTAAAATAGATTTTTTATTCTTTTATAATTATTACTCGTAAGATTGAGAGGATTTGTAGCTTTTTGAAATCAATGTCTCCATCAATACGATGGTCCAGAAAACCACACATTAACCTCTTTATATTTAAAGATTTACTTTATTAATTTCACTTACTATATATAGTAAGGGAAAGTATTGCGATCGTGAAAATTTTCGAATTCCAGTTTTCAACGGAAATACACATTTTAGGGTCCCCTGAGTCCAAATAACCAAGTCCCGCAAAAAGGTCTGTGTGTGTGTGTGGTAACTTTCGGGCGGAAACGGTAAGTCCTATGAAACTGAAATTTCATATTTAAGACAAATATACGCCTGAGACGTTACAAAACAATTTTCATCAAAATGAGCTTACCAGAAGAGCCATTTTATACAATGCATTTTGCACCTTTTTTCGATTTTTTGAAAAACGGTTCCGAAGATTTTGATTAAACTCGCTATATCGATGTAATATTTAATAGGCTTTAATGACATGTAGGTTTCATTTGGATTAAAATGGTCTGACAGGGCTTAAATGCCGATATTTTAAATTTTTCTTGTCTAAAGTACCTTTAATTTTGTTGATTCTATAAAATAAACTATATTATCTTGTTACCACTGATAAAAAACTAGTAAACATATAAATTGAATGAATTCTATACCCAACTAAAGGAGAAAACAGAAAAAATATTTTTTTAATGCAATTTTTCGTTTTTGAACATAAGAACAGTAATATACATGTATGATAAACCGTTGGAGAGCTAAAGATTTTAGAAAAAATATTATCTTATACACATATACATGCTTTTAAAAGTTAATAGAGAGGGATAAAAAGCCGATTAAACTAAGTAATGGTTTTAGATAATAATATAATCGATTTTTAAATAAAACACATGTTTCTATAGAAATTCAATTTAGTTAATTCTTTAAAAGTTTCACGTATTTTTATCTCTAACTGTATTTGAAAATTCTTTTATTGATTTCAAAAATGGAGGTAAGTCGTGTGTTGCTCACACCATATTTTTAATCCAACAATGCATACTATATTATCCCAACACAATTTATATATTCTGAACTATCTAGGAATTCACTGGGATTTACGGGACAAAAAAAAAAAAAAAAAAAACCTAATAGAATGCCTGCGTGACATGTTTTATGCATAGGAGGAGAACCATCAATTTTATGCACGACCGATTCTATTTCATCCGACATTTTCCGAGGCCAGATCCAAGACACTCCAACCTGCTTTTCATATCAACACACTAACGCCTCAACTTGACTTAAGACTTATTACATTACTTTAATAATCCCATAAACTATTATTTAAATTGTTATTAGAGTTACTCCATTAAGTGTTATCAATCTCTATCATGGTTATATATGTAGGTGATAAGTAGGGGTAGAATTCCTATGTAAATAGAATAGAATAGAATAGAATAGAAAAAAAAAATTTTATTCTGGGACTAGGTCCCCTAAGAATAACAGGTTTGTACAGTATATGGAAATATACATGTCTGGCCAAAAGACAGAAGGAACATAATCAATAAATAATTACAATTATGGGTTAATATATGTGTGCATATCATAAACGCATATACACACATATATCCAAAAAATAAATACAATGATAAAATTAAAATAAAAACAATTCTTAGAAAGTATTTTGTTGAACGGAATTAAAAATTAATTAGTAGATAACAGCATTTAAATATAGACAATGAACAAAATTATTCTTCATTCAAAGTGTGATTTCAGAAATAAAAATGTTACAGTTTCTGAGCGTCTTTTTGGGATAATAAAAGGTATTGGAAAAGTTGGGATTTGAATGAGGAGAGGGAAGCAGCATGGCGGATATGAGTAGGTAGAGAATTCCAGAAATTAGAGGAGCGGACAAGGAAGGAACGATCAAATGTTTTAGTCCTATGGATAGGCAAATAAAGGTCGGAATGGCGCGATCTTGTTTCAAGTGAGTGGACTGAGGATTTAAATTGTAGGAGACTATGGATGTATGGAGGGTGTTGAGAGTTAATGATTTGGTAAAGGTATGATCCTAGGAAATATTGTCTGCGGATTGGGGGGAGGAGCCACTTTAACTCACCGTAAAAATGGGTCACATGAGACCTCTTCGGAGTACTGAGGACAAATCTTAAAAATATGTTCATGATTCGTTTAAGCCTGTCCTCAAGCACAGTCGAGAGGCCACCATATACTAAGCAGCAATAGTCAAAGTGGGGGAAAATAAGTGCGGATACAAGGAGGATACGGGTGGATAGTGGAAGGAGATGGCTGGAGCGATGGAAATATTTGAGGGTACTTATTGTTCTTCGGGAAATTTGGGCAATATGGGGTTTCCAGGAAAGAGTTTGGTCAATGGTAATACCCAGGTTTTTGACAGAGGAAGTGAAGGTGATTGGATGTTCATTTAGGGT
Organism: Piezodorus guildinii; assembly: GCA_023052935.1. Taxonomy (NCBI): domain Eukaryota; kingdom Metazoa; phylum Arthropoda; class Insecta; order Hemiptera; family Pentatomidae; genus Piezodorus; species Piezodorus guildinii. The sequence goes on along the minus strand of CM041298.1, from coordinate 12,403,403 downwards.
GAGACTCGGAAATGTGGTATAGGATCTGAGGAGGGAATTGGAACCAATTAGAATGGCCTGAGTTTTTGTAGGATTTAGCATTAGTTTATTCAGGTTTGCCCAGGCACAGATTCCATCAAGGTCTTCCTGAATATTGGCAAATGCTACTAGTGAATTGGAGGGAGAGAAGGATAAATAGATCTGGAAATCGTCAGCATATAGGTGGTGGGAACAGTGATGGATAGAGTTGGGAAGGTCATTGATATAACAATTAAAAAGAAGGGGAGAGATGCTTGAGCCTTGGGCCACACCTGCCGAAAGGGCTCGAAAGGAAGATAGAGGATGATTAGGAATAGTGACAGCTTGAGTTCTGTCAGAAAGAAATGATTGAAACCACATGATAGTGCTGTTTGAAAAAGATAGAGACTTTAGTTTAGAGAAAAGGATGGAGTGATCCAGGGAGTCAAATGCTTTTGAGAAGTCCAGCAGTATTAGCACGGTCAGTTTCGTTTCGTCCATAGCAGTGTGTATGTCGTTGGTGATTTTGAGGAGAGCGGATTGTGTGGAAAAGCCAGGTCGGAAGCCAGATTGGAAAGGATCAAGAAGTTTAGAATTTTCAAGGAAATTTGATAATTGTTTCTGAACTATTCTTTCTAAAGGTTTGGAGAGGTTCGAGAGGATGGAAATAGGGCGATAGTCTTTAGGGGATGTAGGGTTGGAACATTTACTGATAGGATGGACTATTGCTTTTTTCCAATTAGTGGGAAATACGGAATTTTGGAGGGAAAAGTTATAAATAAATAGCAGAACTGGTAGGATTTCAGGAAGGCATAATTTTAACAGTTTTACGGGAATTGCATCAAATCCAATGGAGTTGGTATGAGATTTCAGTACAGCGGAGATAAGGTCAGTTGGTGAAATGTCAGAAAAATAAAAATTATCGGGGTTGAATGATGGAATTGAAGAGAAGTTTGAAAAAGTTGGTGAAGAATTATTAGAGGAGGTATTTGAAAAGTAAGAATTTAATTCATCGGCTGAGACCTGAAAGATTAGTGAGGAAGAGGATTTGCAGAGAGTTTGCGGAGGAGTTGCCATTTTGACTTGGAATCGGGAGTAGCGGAGAAGGCTGCGTGAAAGTATTTTGTTTTTGCTTGTCTGATTGTCGCCTGAGTCAGATTGCGGAGTGCCCTGTACGCTTGATAGTCCTCAGTCAGTCTTGTACGTCTAAAGCGTCTACGGGATGCCTCACGCTTCTTTTGTAAGTCTTTTATTTCTGGACTCATCCAAGGAGCAGGGCGGTGACGGAAGGTGCAGGTTTTGAGTGGAGCATGGATGTCGAGGATACTTAGGAGATTGGAGGTGAGAATGTGAACCATTGAATCGATGGAAGAACAGGTGTAAATCGAATCCCAATTTAGAGCTTCAATATTGGGTGCAATAATTTCTCGGGTAAGGCAATCGAGGTTTCGGAAAGTTAAGGTTTTAGGAATAAATGCTGAAGTTTGGAAATTATATGATATGTGGATGAGATCGTGAGATGATAGAAATGGAACAGGTACTTGAGAAGCGGAAAGAAGGTTGTGAGTTGAATCGATAATATGGAGGTCCAACCAAGTGTCGGAATGATGAGTGTGGTGAGTAGGAGCATATGGAACGATGAATAGGTTGAGAGAGAAGAAGAGGTTATCCAGGTAGTGTTTATCGTTGGAGTCGGAAAGGAAGTTGGTGTTAAAATCACCACAAATTATGATATTATTGAATAGAGGGACATTTCTGTAAAGGATTGATTCAAAGGAAGGGTCAAATGGGACCAAAGGAGGGCGATATACTACTGCATAAAGGAGAGGTTGTGTGTTAGAGGAGATTTCAACGAAAAGGAATTCAATATGGGAAGAATCAGATTGGGATGACAGATCCAGGACACGAGATTTCAGGCTGCTGTGGACATAAAGTGCTACACCACCGCCAGTCCGGCCAATCCGGTCATGGCGGATAAAGGAATAGTCAGGGAGGGAAACGGAAGAGGAAGGAATATAGGGCTTCAGCCATGTTTCAGAGACTGCGATAATGTGATAGAAATTGTGGGTGAAATAGTGAAGGAATTCGTCGAAGTGGGCGGGAAGGGACTGGGCATTAACATGGCAGGAGGTCAGGACATTAGACATATAGGAAAGGAGGTGGAATAGCAAACAGAGTATGAGAAGACGCTAGAGACACAATAGAGAGATAAGTGAAAGTGAACATGAAATAGTTAATAAAGATAAAAATGTACAAAAGAGCCTTTGCCGACAAATAAAAAAAAATATTCTTTTGAAATAAAAAAAAACAAAATTAGAGAAAAGAAAACGATTAAGTAAGTTAGTCTGACAAAACAAAGAAGAATATTAGAAGCCGAGACCATTTCCAGCTCGCATCCAGTAAGCAGACGGATGCCCAGGAGTCAGCCGAAGACGTCCAGGTCCTGGGGTTTATCGATGAAAATTACAGGGTGACCATCTTCTTTTCGGCAGCGCACTCTACCGGCAGTAAACCAAACGTATTTGATTTTTTTCTCTAATCTCTTCTGCCTGGCGAGCCAGTATAGGTGTCTATTCATTATAGACATCTCCTCACTGAGATAGATACGGTGGGAGTCGTTCTCTTGCCACCCAATATCCCGTGTCGAGAAGTCTCTTTTCACTTTTCTACACCTCACTAACTCATCACGCATCGACTGCCTTACGAACCGAGCAATAATAGAAGGTGGTCTCTGGTCATCTTTTTTTGGTCTGCGTCGCTCTACGATGTCTAAGTCTTCAGAACTAACCTTGATTCCCAAGCCCGCCGCTACGCTTGTCACAAGGGCTGCTGGTGTTTCCCCTGGGCGCACTGGGATCCCGCGTATTTCTACAGACCTGCAGAGTAGCCCCTGCTCGGCCTTATTAAGGCGAACTTCTAAATCGGTTACGCGGGATTTTAGAATTTTGTTTTCCACCGTGACATCCTCTAAATGCTTGGCCTGGCCCTCAAGATGCCTTTCTATTTTAGAAAGACGGTCATTGAGCTCGAAGCTCAGTTCACCATATTTTTCTAGCGACTGTTTGATGCTTTTAATATCTTCATTTACATCTGTCTTGAGTTGGTTCACGGCAGCGAGTATGTCTGCTGCCGAAGGTTCCGTGTTCTTAAGTGGACTCCGGGGCGGGCTAGATGATTTATCTTCTCTGGCTTGACCGGTTTTTTTTCCTTGGTCGCATTTTTTACATAGCCATATTTTTTTTTGCAATTTTATATTTTCAATTTCTTTTTCCGCTAGATTACAGCATCTACCGTGATAAATTACACGGCATTTGCTACAACCCACATTACCCTTGTCGTCTCGAGTAATTGCATTATCACATAGCGTACACTGTACCATTTTGTTAATTTCAAAGAGTACGTAAGAAAAAAATAAATGAATTTATATGTATATAAATCTCGCTTTTAAGATGTTTACGCTAGGTAGTGCGGTGCCTAGACGTTTAATCCTTGAGGGATTAAGGATTAACTTTCTCTCTCGACCGCCTAAAGCCCAGTAAATTACTACCTTTGTTATTGTGTAGTTATGCGCACATTCACGAGCTTTTTAAGTGACACTTTGTTCGTTCAATTGATGTACACTTCAAAAAGTATAACGAAACAGGATACAAATAGCAATATTTACGTGATAAGAAGAACTGTGGGAGCGGTACAAGTTGCCTCAATGCCGTCTCTGGCCAGACTGATATATATATATAAATACATATATATATAAATATATAATAGCTCCTGACCATCTTGTATAAATTATTTAAGGGGTTTATGCTTGGACATGGCTCAGTAATGCCTTGATGATGGCTCACAAGCTTGAGCCGAAACGTTGGCAAAATTAAAAAAAATTCAAAAAATGACTGATTCCTGACTATTCCACCTCCAATTATATGAATTTTTTAATCAAAATCAATACATATATATTTACATATTTGGCATTTTAATTACATGAACATTCTCGCCCTTGTAATAAGAAACGACATAAATTACATATTTATTTTTAATTTTAATTCATTTAATTAACGTATGTTGTTCAAACGTGATTTTATTAAAAGTACAAATAATATAACTGAACGAAACTAACAATTTTAATCATAAGTAGTGTATTTTCTGTTATCTAGGACTTTTGATGTATCAAAGTTCAGACGTTCTTGAATCATAAAAGTTCGTTACAACGCTGACTGAATCCCACATTTTTTTTTTTAAAATTATATTTTATTGAATTTCACAACTGTACATTACATAAATACAATAAGTAAAAGTGATGAATTATAATAAAAGGCGTATAAGGCTTGTGAAGAAACTACCCAGCGGTAGTACTTCGATGCTTATTTAAGTAAGTAGATCCCGAGGCCATCTTCTTTTCAATCGCCTCGGAGGGTTGTCAGGAATATGCGAGGTTGATAGGTTGCGGACAAGAGGGTTTATATGAGTTGGGAGTTTGGAATTAAAAGTGGTATATCTGGTTCGAGAAAGGTCTGCCAAAAATGGGATATTAAGGTCGTTATGGATGATTTTATTTGTGACGAAATAAGGAGCATTTAGGATTTTGCGAAGGATTTTGGATTGTAAGGATTGGATGCGGGAGGAATTAGATGGCTTAGTAGAGCCCCAAAGCTCGATTCCATATGTCCAGATTGGTCTGATGACACTGATATAAATGAGCTTTTTGTAGTGAATTGGAAGTTTTGAACGTTTGTCTAGTAATTGTTGTAGTAATCGGTATCTACGGGCAGTTTCCTGTCGTTTTAGTCTCGTGTGAGGGTTCTATGTAAGACGTTTGTCAAGATGGAGTCCTAGGTATCGGATTTGTTCAACAGGTATGAGTGGCGTATTATTAAAGGATACGGTAGGGCAGGAGGTCATCGGTTTTCGACGAAGGGTAAAGGTAATTTGGTGAATCCCACATTTAATTTCAAAAATAATAAATCGAAATAAAGTTTATACTGAATAAACTCTCTATGTTTCAAACATTAGAGTTGAAATACTGCATGTATAAAACATTTTCCAGGATAATAAGCTAATAACTAAGACATACGAAGCTCCAAGCCCCTCGTTAAGTTAATACCACTGCTTGGTTCAAGTTAAGCACACGAAGCCCCGCAGTTGAACTTGGCAATGCAAGAGTCAACAAACCATTAAGCGTAGGTTGCACATGTTAGGTCGGAAGGTAAGCTGTGCCAATCTAAATCTAGGATGATGCACCAATATTGTCACAGGGAAAATAGGGATTATGTTACGAATCATGGCGGAATAATATCTATATTTAAATTTAGACTAGCAGTAACCCGCGGCTTTGCTCGCGAATACTTTATTTTGTCTTTATTTAAATTTGCAAAAATAAGTTTATGAGAAGTAACTATAAAAAGGATATGATGGAGCAGTAGTTAGGGGATGTCACAAAGAAGCTTCCAATATAACATACTTATTTTATTTTTTCTTACTGGTGTATTTTCTTGGTGGTTGTGCCCACAACCAACGTCTTTACCACATAGTCAAAACGGTCAACAACTTCTCCATTACTATAAGACGTATACATTTTCAAGATATATATGTATTATATTTTTAAAAATTTCATTTAACAAAGTTGTTTTGAAGTGAAAATACTCCCATTCTTTGGATCCAGTATGTATCAATCACATTTATGTTTCAAACGTGACTATATACCACGATTACGTTACAGCTAAAATATATTGAGTAATATTAGGTATGCCTACTTCTACTGGATCGATATTCTATATTTAACAGAATAAAATGGCAACTTATTAGACCAAAGATAGAATTATGGTTGATGAGGAAAGTGATTTAAAAACAGCTTAACCTATTACTATAATTAATCTAATATAACTATAAATTTCTTGTTTCTAATATCGAGACACATTAAAAAAATAGAATAAAAACTAAACTTTGTTTGCGGTTTGGTGAATTCAATTTAATAAATAACATAATTTAAATTAAAATTGCTACAAATTACGAAAGATGTTGATAGTGACTATGTTGAATGAGGTTATATAAAATAAATACAGGCGAATAGCAATGAACTACTCTGTTTATGATAGATAAAAGATTATTATTTCATGTCAGATATCAATTTTATTTACTCAATGTTACAATTACATACCAGTACATAGTAGCCACATCCAAATTATTCAATAACATCGTTTTATCTTTTAAACATAACCGTTGTATATCATCATAACTCCTTAGCAACTTAGATGCATATTTCCTTCAATTGTAAGTGAAGCCTTTCTCCAGAAAAAACGTGTTTTTTTTAGGATTCAGAAAAAAACCTTTTATGTTTGTTTTGTTTTTTAACGAGAGATTAACAGTTCGAATCATTTTTAATAATAATAATAATTGAACATGTGTCTACGGAAACTAACACACAAAACATGGATACGATGCTCAATATTCTTAAATATATTTCTTATGAATTGGAATAGTATCTTTGCTAATTAATTTAGTTAAGATGATTTTGCTTCCAGATGGTTAGGAATTTGATTGTCATTCAAATGAGTACTCATAATTTTTCTGGAAACGTATAGTAATATGTACTTTATTATAACTGAAAACTATGGAGTGAATGCATATTTTGTCCTGTCCTCGTCGCCAACTAATATGTATTTTATTATAACTGGAAACTATTGTGAATGTATATTTTATAGATAAGAACGCATAGAAACAATCAACAGACACTTATATTTGAATTAATAATCACATATGTTGTTTGTTTGTTTATTTATTTAACGTCACTTTATGCTACTATAGCTAATCGGACGATGCTACAGTGGGAGTCCTAAATTATGCCTATCCAGGTTTTATTAGGATAGGGATCTTTAACGAGTACCTGACATCGCACAGGCTCGGGACCACCTTTAAACGTCCCCTCCGAAGGACGGCGTAACTAAGGATTTTTTACTCCCATTGAAAAATCCTAGGACCACCTGCGGGTTTGAACCCTTGACCTTTAGCATGGGAGGCTGTTACGCCTATAAATAACCATGGATTTTTACTACCTAAAAGCAAATATAGGGCCATCTGCCAGGTATGAACTCGCTATTTAGTGGATAGAAGGATGTTATGCTAGCCACTACTCCACAGGTGACCCTCAATGCATTCAACAAGGTGTTTGAATTTGCCGGATTTGAACCCGTGACCTTGGATATATTAGTCCTTAACACCTTTTAGAATGCATAGAGGTTCACCTATGGAGTAGTGGCTAACCAGGCCAGTGGACAGCTCTCTATGCTTAAGGTCGCAAGTTCAAAACCAGCAAATGGCCCTATTTTTGCTTTTAGGGAGTAAAAATCCTTGGTTATTTCGTCCTTTAAAAGAGGCTGTTATGCTAGCCACTACTCCACAGGTGAACCTGGATGCATTCAACAAGGTGTTAAAGATTAATCTGCCCAAGGTCACGGGTTCAAACCCGGTAGATTCAAACAACTTGTTTTGAAGTCCAAAACAATACGCCCTAAATTTGTGCGCCACAGGTGACTCTTAAAATATTTAAAAAGTGGATCTAGTAAAAGATCCCTATCTTAAGTAAACCTGGATAGGCAAAACTTAAGGCTCCCGCTGCACCGTCGGATTAAGCACAGTAACATAAAGTGACGTTAAATGGATAAACAACAAGATTTAATAAAAATGTTATGTTCTTGGTAGCAAAACCTCATTAAATTGAAATTATGAAATTGACTGAAAAAATTATGAATTTGATTGAAAAATTATGAATTTGACTGAAAAAAATATGAATTCGATTGAAAAAATTATGAATTTGACTGAAAAAATTATGAATTTGACTGAAAAAAGCTATATAGATAAATCGAAAAAAAAAATTATCGTTAATCAAATTCAGGATTTCAAAGAACTGTAAATATTTAAGTCCTATTTAATGCTCGATAATCCGTTTAGAGTGTTCACTGAGCTTGTTTAATCATATTCGACTTAAGGCCCTTTCAGACAATCGTTCGGTTTGGAAGGACGGTTCGACTCGTCGTTCAAAACGGATGAAAATAACGACTTCCGAGGGCCAAAACCGTCCTGTTGGAAGGACGGTTCTGCGACCTGGCCGACACAGAAAAAAAAACCACATAAATTAATTTTTAATTATAGTTGCCCGTGTGAAGGAACATCTTTCCAGTCCGTCGTTCTTTTCTGAGAATTCTCACAGTTTATCCATTTATGACGATAATTCTTCATTTTTTTCACTTATTTACTTACTTATAGGGAGCGGCGTGGTCTAGTGGATAGAGTGCTAGTCTACTGTGCTCCAGGTCCTAGGTTCGAATCTCGGCGGTGGCAGAATATTATTTATTCTGTTAATTCAGTCGGGGGAGGGGGTGACCCTAGCGTATGGAGCCCCTCCTGTGGCAGACGCAGCCTCTGTAAAGTGGGTACCAAAATTTTTTTTTTTTTTTTAATAGATTTATTGTTATTTACAACTGTATAATGATATACATCTAGTAAATGAGGTACAAGATACTACCCATTGGCAGCTCTCCAAAGACTATGTTAAACTAGAAGGTCTCGTGGCCATCTTATTTTCAGACGCCTCGGAGGATTATCAGGGATTGTAGAGGAAGCAAGGATTGAAACAAGTGGATTAGAGTGGGAATGGAATTTGTCATGAAAGGAGTGGTACCTGGTTCGCGCCAAGTCAGCAAGATAGGGAACGTTAAGGTCTTTATGGATGAGTTTATTTGTGACAAAATAAGGAGCGTTGAGGATTTTTCTAAGGATTTTTGATTGCAAGGATTGGAGACAAGAAGAATTTGATGGTTTAGTAGATGGTTGATGGTTTGTCTAGTAAGTGTTGAAGTAGTCAAAAACGTCGGGCAGTTTCTTGTCTTTTCAGTCTTGTATGAGGGTTCCAAGTAAGACGTTTGTCCAGGTGCAGTCCTAGGTATCGGATCTGTTCAACCTGGACAAGAGGAGTGTTATTGAAAGATACTGTTGGGCAGGATGTCATAGGTTTACGACGAAGGGTAAAGGTGATTTGGTGGGATTTATTGGAATTTATTTTTATTCTCCAGTTCTGACACCATACTTCAAGGTCTTTGATGTGTGATTGAAGAGTTTGGGAGGCAATAGTTGGATCGTTGTTGACTGATAACATACATGTGTCATCAGCATAGGTAGAAAGGAAAGTGCTAGGATGGGATGGGATATCAGCTGTATGAACTGTGTAAAGGATGGGGTACCCAAATTAATTGGGGAAAAACCTGGCGGCTGAGGTTCACCTCATTGCACTGCCGTTGGCCTAGGAACAGTTCGAATCTCTATATGTACTGAGCCCAAAACTCTTCATAGGTTGTAGTCGTACAGGTTTTTTTTATTTTTAGTTTCTACTGTTATTTCCTGTAAAAACTCGATGGGTTTAGCACAATCGCACAAAAAATATGCTATAGCAAACGTAGTGAGTACCCCTTGTTTACTTCCTTATTTCATTTGTCCTCATTTTTTATTATGTATTCTAAATTCCTCAGAAACTTTCTTCAATTATTATTTATATTTCTTATCAAGTGTTCCTGATTATTTCTATAAAAAAGAAAAACATATGTTCTGTACAGTTGGAACGGTGTGGATCCAAAAAGTGTCACTATTACCTTATAGTTTTTGTTTTTACCTAATACCTTGTACCAGATTTACCTATAAAGCATTTTAGAAATTACTTATTTATTTATTTCTGCGATCATCTACTTATCTATTCGTCTATACATAAATTAATATCAAGAAACAAATCCTTGAATCAGCTTAACTACCAGGCACAGCGTAAGGAAATCCCTAGGACGACCCCGCTGGCCCCAACACCCCTAATATTAATCTAGATCGTAGGTTTCCAACGAAACTGCATAAACTTTCTATTTAAATTAACTTTAAAATGATAACAATAAAAATATATTTAATAGTTCTTAAATTGGATATAACAACCGAGGTAAATGAAAATCGTGTGTTGCCCGCACCAGATTTTTTCCTTTTTCTTCTTATATCATTGCAAATAAGAATTAATTATGATCATTTGTTGTTTTAAACACATTGTATACCTTAATTGTTCTTAAGACACCCTGTCTCAGATTATTATTTTTTAATTAAAATTAATCGTCTGATTCTGATTTGAGTGCTGTCAATGGGCAGTTTCTCTTCATGTCCATTCCATGTGTTATAACATTACAGCATATTTACTTGATGTATTTTTTGTACAGTTGTAAATTTCAATAAAAATTAATCGCCAAGTTCACTGCTTCAAATTCAATTAAAAAAACAAGTTTTCAACTTTAAAACCGATTCCTGGACCTCTTTACGGCTTAGAAGAATGAAGTCTCACATTCTTTATTACAATATAATTTTGGAGAAAGATTTACTTATATTTAGCCCGAAATACGCTGCCAACACACTTTCCTTCTCACGCCTTGCTTTATAAGGAATATTGCGCTGTCTTTTCAAACAGACAGGCGATCTAAGAGTCTCAAGAATTGACAGAAGTGTCATTTCCAATATCTCTCAAAGTCTTTTCCTCCTTACCGAATGTCTCTACATGCAATATAGGATGTAATTCCATTGTCAATTTCTTTTTTCTTTCACTTACCTACAGGTATATAAGATATATAGTAAGGGAAAGTATTGCGATCGTGAAAATTTCATTATTGGTTAAAAATTTTAGAAACGTTTTATGTTTCCTTGAGTTCAAATGACAAAATCACAGGGGCAAACATTTAAACACGTAGGTATCGATTTACGTCAAGACTGCTTTTCACGCAGAATACTATATGTCGCATTGTCAAGATCGGGTTGCGGAGAAAATCAGTTCTTCTGCCACAAGAAAATAAAACTAAAAATATCATTTACGCAGAAGTACTTTTTTATTTATTTTTAATATATTTATTGGTATTTACAACTGTATAATAAAATACATTTAGTAAATGTGATACAAGATATGTTGACATGATTCATATGTAAGGGATACTACCCATTGGCAGCTCCCCAAAGACAATGTTAAACTAGAAGGTCTCGGGGCCATCTTCTTTTCAGACGCCTTGGAGGATTATCAGGGATTGTAGAGGAAGCCAGGATTGAATCTAGTGGGTTAGAGTGGGAATGGAGTTTGTAATGGAAGGAGTGATACCTGGTTCGGGCCAAGTCAGCAACAAAGGGAATATTAAGGTCTTTATGGATGAGTTTATTTGTGACAAAATAGGGAGCATTGAGGATTTTTCGAAGGATTTTGGATTGTAAGGATTGGAGACGAGATGAATTTCATGGTTTAGTAGAGCCCCAAATCACTACTCCGTAAGTCCATATTAGTCCTATGATAGTCATGTAGATGAGTCTTTTGCACTTAAGTGGAAGGTTAGAGCGATTGTCTAGTAAGTGTTGAAGTAGTCGAAAACCCAAGTAATGAAAACCCTTGTATGAGGATTCCAAGTGAGACGTTTGTCCAGGTTGCTATGTTTTTGACCGGCTGCTTTTTTAAGGCAGCGGTAGCTTCAAAAACTAGCTTACTTACTATATTTAGTCAATATATAAACTATATTTAATGATACCATGGATCTCCTTTCCAAAGGTATCGTGTTTACCAATCCAATAGGTGGCATGCAGGGTAAGATTAAAGTAAACAAGATTCAATTAATACGTTATTATAATTATTCACTAACACATATAAATTATATCAACATATTGCCTAGAACTTTGATTGAGAATACTGAGGGACATTTTCTCTACTACCTTTGCCATACAATATTACAAATAACGATATACCTTTGAAACACTTAACCGGCTGGCGAAGGTGAAATCAGTCTTAGGGAGTGTAAGGGCTTCTTTGGCAGCCTTAGTGGTAGGACACTACTGACACCATCAGAGCTAGCACGTCCACTAATGGAAAATGTATTGAAGAAATGGGAAGAAACTTGGAACAACAGCTATCCAAGTAAGCTCAAAGCAATTAAGAAAGAGGTAAAACCTTGGAAAACCTCAAGTCGCACCGACCGTAGAGAAGAGGTGGTCCTGGCCCGCCTGAGAATCGGACACACACGGCTAACGCATGGGCACATAATATCAAAAGAATTGCCCCCAAGATGCAAGCATTGTAGGGAAACCTTGACCATAGCTCATATTTTTGAAGAATGTTCCTTCTACATCAGGCAGCTGAACAAAAATGAAATACCAAGCAACGTCGCAGATGCTTTGGGAAACAATGGAAAAAGGATTGATGAATTAATGTGTCTCCTCTCTCAAATGGATTTTTACAAGCTTATTTGAATTACTCTTGTTTTGTTTTCTTTGGACTTAAATTATTTTATATATATATATATATATATATATATATATATATATATATATATATTTTTTTTTTTTTTTTTTTTTAATTTTATTTATAAATTTTTTTTTTATATATATATTTTATTTTACTTATTTTTGTAATTACTTTTCTAATTATTATATTTATTACCTTATTTTTCAATTAAATATTAATGTATTACTATTACTTATTTATTTTTATTATTATCTATTTTATCTACTTGTCTTTTATCTTTATTTATTATTATTATTTTTTATTTTTATTTATTTATTTTTATTTTTTTTATTTTATTTTTTTTTTATTTATTCTTTTCTCTTGAATATTATCTAACATTCATTTATCTCAAGTAGAATTATACATATATTATAATATCTTTTAATGAATATCTCTTTTAATATTTTAACTTATACTATTTGTCTTAACTTAATCTTCTATAAAAATTAATATATCTGGCACTGATGACCGCGATGTTTTGTGCCATTAAAATTTTAAAAACCAACCAACCAAATCAGTCTTAGGTCCCCTTTCTCGGCATCATCCTCCAGCTGCTCTCAGAACACCGACGGCCACCTCCTCTTCCGACTCCCTCTTCCTGAGGATAAAACTTGACTAACTCTCCGGTTCTTCTCTCTCATTCTCGTCACCTCGGGTGGGACGAGATGGGAAGTGCCCCGGTTGGCGGTATAGCCTTTGTGCTATTATTCTTATCTTTCCACCCATCTTAATATTCTTGTTGGCCGCCGCTGGGGGGAAACTACCAGAGGTTTCTGGTACCGCTGGGGGGCCCATACCGATGGGAAATCTAGGGGGCTAGGTAAACACCTTTTGATGTTTTGCCGACAAAGGTTCGTTATCATTAATTGTTTAATATTAAAATTATTTAATTATGAACTCCCCTCAGTATCCTCAATACATTACAAGGTGCAGTCCTAGATATCGGATCTACTCAACCGGGACAAGAGGAGTGTTATTGAAGGATAGCAGAAGTACTTTAAAATATATTCTTTTAAAAATTTCTTAATTGCGATTATATTAACAGGTATTGACCAAGATGAAGTCGCGGGCTAAATTCTTTAACGATTTATTTTCATTCTTATGTGTATTTTAAAATTCTTTAACTGATTTAAAAAAAAGGGATAAGTGAAAGTCTAATAATAATAATAATAAAGTCTAAAGATAAGTGTGTTGCGCGCACTAATTTTTAGCCTTGTCAAATGTCGAAAACATAGAAACAAAACAGGTGAGTCTCTTGAATTCAGTCTATGTGTGTAGCTCAAAAAAGGAGTGTAGCAAGAAAATATTTGAAATAAATATATGAACAGGGCATAGAAGACGCAAAGCACTCCGTTCGTTTTTTCCTTGTTGATGATGACGAAATTCCAAAAACGACCTGATAGATGGCAACATGTATTTGATCAAAATGGGTCGTATATATTTGTTTCAAAATATTTTTTTAAATCTTAAGTTTTTATTGAAATCACCAGTAAAAAACACTACGACCTTATTTTCCAACCCAATATATCCTACGGAAGATGAAATTCCAATCCTAAAGAGATTCCGAGAAAGAAGGAAGAGAAATATGTCTGGTTAGAGCTTGAAGCTCAACTCGCTCCTAATCTCGGAATCGTTTGGAATCCGTTGGAGTGTGAAACAGACCTGTCTCTTTACTGCTTCTACTCTTTTAAAATTCAGTTTGAGCAAAGTAGAACTCAGGTGGAAATATAAAAAGTGGATAGGCAAGCATTAAAGGGTTCATCTGAGCTCGTTGAATCTGTGATAGTTTGAAGCGCGCAGCAACTTTCACATACCTCCGTTGTTTTGTTTTTTAAAACATTTTTATTGATATTTATAGAATAGAATAGAATATACTTTTATTGCCATTAGGGATGTCCCCATACAATAGGAGTGTGTACATAAATTATATTTTTATAAACAATTTTCTACGTTTTGGTGTAACAAACCAAAGAAAATATAAAATAATAAATATATGTAAATTGTCATATAAGAGTACAATAAAAAATAAATTTAGCCACAATAAAAAACAAAACAAAATAAAATAAACAATAATAATTAGCAAAAAATATATATCCATTTCTTATGACTTCAAGAACAGAACAAAATCATAATAAATAAATTGAGATACATTTTTTAAGTTAGTGATCTATCACAAAACCTCTTAAATTTAGACTTGCTCTGGTGTAAAAGTAAAGTTTTTTAGTATTTTCAGAGGTTATATTTTTGAGATATAGTCTGAAGTTTGAAGGTGTTAACTGGGCTATGGCTGGTATGATAGTTGAGCGGTAGGAGGAGTAGGCTGGGCATGATATGAAGGTATGGTGAATATTGTCAGCTTCTTTCTTATTGCAGATGGTGCAGTTTTCTATTGGATTGAATCTGTGCGTTATGTTTTTCATTGTGATTTGCTGGAATTTATTGTTAGCAGTCCGGATTTGAGCCATAAGTTTTTTATGCGTAAAGGGCAGGTTGGTTGTGAGGTACATTTGATACCTATATATACATTTTTATTGAAATTTACAACTGTATTTATAAAAAAATATATCAAGTAAATGTGATAGTTATATAGTGCAATGTCATGAAATATATGTAGAGAAGTTCTCCATTAGATGCACTCTAAAAATATTCTAATCTAGAAGGTCCAGGGCCGTCTCCTTTTCAGGCAGGATTCTTTTTCTCACAGGATTACCATGAATCGAAGAGGAAAAAAGGATTGAAACTAGTGGGTTAGAGTGGGAATGGAGTTTTGCATGAAATAATTATTACTTGGTCCGGACCAAATCAGTAACATTGGAAATATTAAGGTTTTTATCGATGAGTTTATCCGTGACAAAGTAAGGAGCGTTGAGGATTTTAAGAACGATTTTGGATTGTAAGGTTTGGATGCGGGAAGATAGTTAAACTATCGCTCTACCCATAGCTCTACTCTGTAAATCTATATCGGTCTTACAATAGTTATGTAGATGAGACTTTTGTATTTAAGAGGAAGGTTTGACCGTTTGTCTAATAAGTGTTGAAGTAGTCGAAAACGTCGAGCAGTTTCTTGCCGTTTTATTCGTGTATGGGGATTAGATTACAGATTAGGCATTTTTCTTTTTTTTTTTTCTTCTTTTTTTTTTTGTATAATATGTCTTTTTCGCCAGTACTCAGTCGTTTAATTTCCATCTAGGTCCATCTTTCATTTACTTACTTTACATAGTCTTGTCCAAAATAAAACCTTTTTTTTTCCAAACAAAAATCCTTTGTTGAAACATTGTTTCCTTAATCTATACTAATATTATAAAGCTGAAGAGTTTGTTTGTTTGTTTGTTTATTTGAACGCGCTAATCTCAGAAACTACTGGTTCTAATTGAAAAATTCTTTTTGTGTTGGATAGTCCATTTATCGAGGAAGGAATATAATATCACGCTGCGACCAATAGGACCGAAGAATCAGTTGAAAATCTGGGAAAAAACGGGGAAAATTTGGGAGAAAAAAAAAACCTCGCTTCCCAATGATTCCAAATGATTTACCTTTTATTTTTAAATGATTCAATTTCTCGTTAATTTATATTTTTCCATTTAAACACGTAGGAATAGATTTACGTCGAGATCGGGTTGCGGAGAAAATCAGTATGTTCTTCTGCCACAAGAAAATAAAACTAAAAATGTCATTTACGCGGAAGTACTTTAAAATATATTCTTTTAAAAACATCTTAATAGCAATCATAATAACAGAAATTGATGCAGACGAAGTCGCTTTAGAATATAAAAAATAGAATATATAAAAAAAAAAGTGACATGTACTAAGAAAGTTTAAATTTGGGTGATAAAATTCCGGTTCTGGGATACGCCGATGATTTGGTACTGCTAAAGGAAGACACGGAAACTATACAACTAAAGTCTGTTAATAAAAGCCGGTAAAGAAATAGGACTCGAAATAAATACCGAAAAGACAAAATATATGATTTGTAGCAGAAACGGTGGCGATCATAGTGATATTGATATATCAGGGTATACTTTTGAACACGTAGAGAAATTTAACTATTTAGGTTCAATGATAACGAAAAAAAAAAATCCAGAAGGAAATAAAGTCCTGGTTAAACGCGGGAAATGCGTGTTATAATTCAGTTGCGAAATTACTTAGCTTCTGTCTAAAAACTTAACGGTTAGAATTTATAAAACTGTTATTCTTCCGACGGTGAAACGTGGCCGCTTACTTTGAAGGAAGGACAACGGCTAAAGGTTTTAGAAAATAAGGTACTAAAATATTTTGTCCGAAGAGAGATGAGGCTACTGGGGAGTATAGAAGGTTACTCAACTAAGGTTGTTTTTTACTCTTATTAAAAAATTTTAAGGGCACCTGGCTGGTCACTACATACAGATGACCGACCTTTTTAAGCATATTGCGTTTCATATCTGTTTCGAGTGTAGGTTCCTATGAAAATATATTCAATTGTTATTTATTTTTTAAAAATGGTTTGTGATGATTATTTTTACATATTAAGTGATTATGGGTATAACCACTTCTACTGGTTTGCTATTGTAAATTTGACAGGAAGAAGTCAAGATCGGGCTTTTAATGATAACAAAGAGTAGCTGATAGTTGATGTTTATTATAGCCAATCTCACCATAAACGCACATAAATTAATACGAAATGAAATATTCGCGAGCAAAGCTGCGTGACACAGCTAGTTCCTGATAATCCGGCCAGGCGCCTGAGAAGAAAGCAACCTTGCGATCTTCCCCTTAAAGAAACAAAAAAAGTTTGGGTCCCTGCCAAGACTCGTAGACTTTTGCATGACCTATTTATTAGCTGAGTGGTCTAACCCAATTGTGTATTGGAGTGGATTGATGAAATCAAAAAAGCATTTTCATAATTAGTCCCATTTTAACTATTCACTCAATCCTTTGAATACCAACTTTACATTACATATTCAGATAATAAGGTTAAGTATTGGGTTGTGTCACATGAAATATCCGTTTTCAAATTAAAGGATTTTTTATTAAAAATACTATATGAAAACAAGATAATTTTATTCGAAGTATTTACCTTCTTTTTCTACACATTTTTTTCCAACGTGAAACCAACTTTTTTATCCCCGAACTGAAAAACTCTGAGCTTTAAAGTGAAACAAAATCTGAAAACGCTCAAAAAATCCTTAGCTATGCCGTCCTTCGGAGAGGACGTTAAAAGGTGGTCCCGAGCCTGTGCGATGTCAGGTACTCGTTAAAGATCCCTATCCTAATAAAACCTGGATAGGCAAAGTTTAGGACTCCTACTGTAGCATCGTCCGAATAGCCATAGTAGCATAAAGTGACGTTAAACGAATAAACAAAACAAACCTAAAATAGTGCCGTGTAATTACTAATCACCCTGTATAATGTGGAAAATCAATAAAGTTGATTCTGGTGTTCATGGTTTTTAGTGACCTTCACTGACTCTATAAAAACCTGCAGCACTTAAAAGCTTTTAAAATATTCATTAAAGTTGAGCACAAGATTGAAAGTATTGAGGGGTGTTTAGAAATCCCTAATCTGGAAGTTATATTGGACGGAGGCAGAAAGAAATGGTAAGAGGTTATCGAAAAGGTGTTGGATTGATCGTGGGCCTTAAGGTAGGCCTTTCCTAAAAGGAATCTGCTACGGCTTTGACTTATCTAACTGACGTATCGCCTCTCCTACATCAGGCATTTAGTCTCCTGTCTTCTGCTCTTTGTCAACGCTGTCCATCGATCGGGGGGCGGGTCTCTATACTGTCAAATCAAGCGGTTTCTATACCAGAATACGTCTTTACTTCCATATCCCTATATACGAAATATACAGCAAGGGAAAGTATTGCGATCGTGAAAGTTTCTGAATTTGAGTTTTCAAACCCCCTGAAGGCTAGCTCCAAAACAATAAGTTTTATAAAACTTAAGAAGAAAAAAGAAGGAAGTTTTTTTTTTGCATCATTTATTGAAATTTACAACTGTACTTCAAGGTACAACAAGTAAATGTGACAAAAGTTAAATGACGTGAAACAAACTTGAAGAAGAACTACCCAATGGCAGCACTCCTGTAACTTTTCTCCACTAGAAGGTCTCGAGGCCATCTTCTTTTCAGACGCCTCGGAGGATTGTCAGGAATTGAACAGGAAGAAAGTATTGAAACAAGAGGATTAGGGTGGGAATGGAGTTTGTCATGAAAGGAATGGTATCTAGATCGGGCCAAATCAGCAACATACGGAACGTTGAGGTCTTTATGGATAAGTTTGTTCGTGACAAAGTAAGGAGCATTGAGGATTTTACGAAGGATTTTGGATTGTAGGGATTGGATACGGGAAGAATTCGATGGTTTAGTAGAGCCCCAAAGCTCCACTCCGTAAGTCCATATCGGCCTTATGATAGTCATGTAGATGAGTCTTTTGTAGTTATGTGGAAGATTAGAACGTTTGACTAGTAAGTGTTGAAGAAGTCGAAAACGTCGTGCAGTTTCTTGTCGTTTCAGTCTTGTGTGAGGGTTCCAAGTAAGTCGTTTGTCAAGGTGCAGTCCTAGATATCGGATCTGTTCAACCGGGACAAGAGGAGTATTATTGAAGGAGACAGTAGGGCAGGATGTCATAGGTTTACAACGAAGGGTAAAGGTAATTTGGTTGGATTTGTTGGCATTAATTTTAATTCTCCAGTTCTGACACCATACCTCAATTATAAAACTTAAATTTCATATTTTAGAAGCAAATATGCCTGATATGTTGCAGCAAATATTTAAAATCGACAAACCAGGAGAGCCATTTTTTCTTTCACTTACCAATACAAAAAAAAAAAAGTCTGTACCACAACAACCCATTAAGAGTTTTGGGCTCATTACATGTAGGTATTAGTACTGCTTCTAGGCCAACGGCCGTGCAATGAGGTGATTCGGCCGAAATCAAGCTCAGCCACCAGGTTTTTCCCCATTTTTGGGTACCCACTTGACTGAGGCTGGGTGTGCCCCAGGAGGGTCTCCCTACCCCAGGATCGCCTCCGGCTGAAAAAGCATATTATATAAATATAAATAACATCATGCCACAGACGGGATTCGAACCCAGGACCCGGAGCACAGTAGACTAGCTCTCTACCCACTAGACCACGCCGCTCCCTTATATGAATATATAGTAAGGAGAAGTATTGCGATCATGAAAATTTTCGGAATTTTCAACGGAAATAAACGCTTTAAGGTTCCCTGAATCCGAATAAGCAAGTCCAGCACAAAAACGAAAAGTCGTACGAAACTGTATAATTTTTTCAATCAAATTCATAATTTTTTCAGTCAATTTCATAATTTCTTGTATTTCTTTATACAGTCAATTTAATCAGATTTTGCTACCAAGAGCATAACATTTTTATTAAATCTTATTGTTGTTTATCCATTTAACGTCACTTTATGTTACTGTGCTTAATCCGACGGTGCAGCGGGAGTCTTAAGTTTTGCCTATCCAGGTTTACTTAAGATAAGGATCTTTTTAAATCTTTGAAGAGTCACCTGTGGCGCACAAATTTAGGGCGATCTGCTGGTTTTGGACTTGCGACCTTAAGCATAGAAGGCTGTTATGCTAGCCACTACTCCACAGATGACCCTCAATGCATTCAACAAGATGTTTGACTCTGCCGGGTTTGAACCCGTGACCTTGGGCATATTACTCTTTAACACCTTGCAGAATACATCCAGGGTCACCTGTGTAGTAGTGGTTAGCATAACAGCCTCTTTTAAAGGACGAAATAACCATGGATTTTTACTCCCTTAAAGCAAATATAGGGTCATCTGCCAGGTATGAACTCGCTATCTAGTGGATAGAAGAATGTTATGTTAGTCACTACTCCACAGGTGACCCTCAATGCATTCAACAAGGTGTTTGAATCTGCCGGGTTCGAACCCGTGACCTTGGATGTATTAGTCCTTAACACCTTTTATAATGCATAGAGGTTCACCTGTGTGGCTAGCCATAACAGCTCTCTATGCTTAAGGTCGTAAGTTCAAAACCAGCAAATGGCCTTATATTTGCCTTTAAGGGGAAAAAATCCTTGGTTATTTTGTCCTTTAAAAGAGGCTGTTATGCTAGCCACTACTCCACAGGTGAACCTCTATGCATTATAAAAGGTGTTAAAGATTAATCTGTCCAGGGTCACGGGTTCAAACCCGGCAGATTCAAACACCTTGTTGAATGCATTGAGGGTCACCTGTGGAGTAGTGGCTAGCATAACAGCCTTGTCGCAAGTCCAAAACCAGCAGATTGCCCTAAATTTGTGCGCCACAGGTGACTCTTAAAAGATTTAAAAAGTGGAACTCGTAAAATATCCCTCCCTATCTTAAGTAAACCTGGATAGGTAAAACTTAAGACTCACGTAACACACACACAGTAACATAAAGTGACGTTAAATGGATAAACAACAATAAGATTTAATAAAAATGTTATGTTCTTGGTAGCAAAATCTCATTAAATTGACTGTATAAAGAAATACAAGAAATTATGAATTTGATTGAAAAAATTATGAATTTGATTGAAAAAATTATGAATTTGACTGAAAAAATTATGAATTTGACTGAAAAAAGCTATATATCGATTTAAAATTAAATAGTATTTAATACAATGTAAGTTTCATTCTGATTGAAATCGTCGGGCGGAGCTTAAATGCCGATATTTTAACTTTCGTTCCTCTTGAGTACAATTAATCAAAAATCTTTTAAAAAATCCTCCTCAAACAAATATTACCTTTAGTAGAATACCACACTATTCCTTCCCATCAGTTTGGATTCCGTTCCCAACATTCAACTGTTCTGCAAGAGCTCCAAGTTGTTGACCATATTTCCTCTGCCTCAGAAAACAAAGGAGTACTCCTCGGGTGCATTTCTAGACATAACGCAAGCGCATTTGAGCGGGTGTGGCACCCGGGATTGCTCTTTAAGCTGAAAAACCATTTACCCTTATGCTCAAACCCACAAGAACTTCTAAACTATCTATCGAAAACAAATTGCTAATATACAAGACAGTACTGAAACCTAATCTGGACCTACAGACATAAACTGAGGGGGGCAGCAAAATATTTTCTAACATCAGACGCATTCAATCCTTCCAATCCAAAGTCCTCTGAACAATAGCTAATGCTCCTTATTATGTCATAAACCATACCTTACACCACGACCTAAATATTCCATTTATCTTAGACCTTAATTCCAACAAATCCCACCAAATTACCTTCACCCTACGTTGTAAACCTATGACATCCTGCCCTACAGTATCCTTTAATAACATTCCGCTCGTTCCAGTTGAACAGATCCGCTACCTAGGGCTTCTACTTGACAAACGTTTAACATGGAATCCGCACACTAGACTGAAACGACAAGAAACCGCTCGCCGCTTTCGATTACTTCAACACTTACTAGACAAACGCTCTAAACTTTCACTTAACTACAAAAGACTCATTTACATGACCATCATAAGACCTATCTGGACTTACGGAGTTGAGCTATGGGGCTCCACTAAACCATCAAATTCTTCCCGTATCCAATCCTTACAATCCAAAATACTTCGAAAAATCCTAAACGCTTCTTATTTTGTCACGAATAAGCTTATCCATAAAGACCTTAATATTCCCTTTGTAGCTGATTTGGCCCGAACCAGGTATCAATCCTTCCATGACAATCTCCAATCCCACTCTAACCCACTAGTTTCAATCCTTGCTTCCTCTTCAATTCCCGACAATCCTCCGAGGCGTCTGAAAAGAAGATGGCCTCGAGACCTTCTTCTTTAGATTAATTACTAGAGTGCTGCCAATGGGCAGGTTTTTCATGTACACTATCTTTAATCAGCACATTTACTTGATGTATTCCTATACAGTTGTAAATTTCAATAAAATATAATTAAAAAAAAAAATCTCAGACCTTATTCCATAAAAATTCTCCAAATTCCATCAGAACCTTATCCATTACCCTAATCCCCTAGCTCAATCCTTATCCAGCTCCACACATTCTTACCAACCACATGTATTCTTGTAACATGTATATTGGAGTTCTAGCATTGGCTAGATTCTCCACTCACGTGCTGTATGCTTGAGGATTGTATTTAGGTACGAGTTTTTGTACATATTCTTATTGATCCTTTTTGTATATATGTATATTATATTATTATTTTATAAATTTATTGTATTGTGTGTATTGTGTGAATGTTGCACTTGATCACTATTAAAAATGTCCTAGTTAGAACAGATTGTAGTATTACTCATTAAAAATTATTACTAAAAAAAAAAGTACGATTTTGACCACCTACATCCTCTATCGATGATTTAATATAAAAAATAAGTGTGTATATTGTTCGCATTAATTTTGTGTTCTGATATTTAGCACATTGAAATGGACAGCACGATTTTTTTTTACCAACTCCAAGTCAACCCAAACCGTTCTGAAAGTTTTTTCTTTTCTTAAAACTGAATTAAAACCCTTCAGGAATTTTCCATCTGTCCTAAAAGTTTGCCGAAGCAGTTTAACATTATTCCAGAAAATGAATCTTATCGAGCGAGAAGTTTCCATGCCTGGAGTTTTAAGTTGATTATTCTTCGAAGTTTCATCAAATTATAACGTCAGCTGATCATTAAATTTTTTTTTTTAACAGAAGTGGTCCAGTAGATATAGCAATTCACTACTATTTTCAAATTCAAACGCCGGCAGAGGCATAATTTTCAAAAATATTTTTCATTTTATGAGCGCATCACAAGACTGTAACCTGCTTCACTTACTTTAAATAAATATTGAAAGTTTTCATTTAGTAACAAAAGTAATCGTATGTTTTTATAACTAAATATAAATATAAAAGTATTTTCCGAAATCTTTAGGCGTGTTATGCGATTTTTGGCAGGGGTAAAAGCTTTGATTTCGCAATAAGTAACGTCACCAACATGCTCTGGTCTGGCGCATGCGTTCTGTGTATACCTGTCTATTGGAGACAGGATAACTATATCAATTTCCGTGAATGTTATCGATACCGGTGCAATATCGGCACAAAAATATAGATATTTATAATACTTTATTTCAGTATTTAATTCAATTAAAAAAAATTGCATATGAAATGAGTAAAGACATGGAAGATAAACTATGTCTTAGAACTTTTTCTTACAGTATATAAAGTTAGTATAATGCATATCTCAATTCTCTTGACTCTAAAATATCGATATTTGTAAATATTATAAAAATATTACTTTACATGAAAACATGATGATCTCACTCTCAATATTTAAATCGTAGTAAAGCGAAATCGAAAAGAATATCTTGAGCAAATAAGCTTAGAAATATGACATTTGAAAATTAAATTCATTTTAATGATGAAAAATTTAATTAAAGAAAGTATCTTAAAGGCAAAATAATAGAAATAGAAAAACACAGAAGCGAAAAAATAACGTGAGAGAGATGTACAAAGGTATAAACAAAGCATGTAAAAGATTTGAACCTCTATTGAATGCGGTTAAACATGCAAATAACAATATAATTGCGGATCCG
Source organism: Piezodorus guildinii (assembly GCA_023052935.1). NCBI lineage: Eukaryota > Metazoa > Arthropoda > Insecta > Hemiptera > Pentatomidae > Piezodorus > Piezodorus guildinii. Next base: position 12,379,579 of record CM041298.1, on the reverse strand, counting down.
AGTGAGATATTAAATACATTTAAGCAACACTTTGGCGGCATTCTAAATACGGAAAATAATAATCAATTTCCTCGAATAACAGAGCGCTGAACCATGGATAGAAGCACAGAGTAAAGAGGAAGTCGAAATGGCGATAGGAAAATTAAAACGTTATAAAGCTGCAGAAAATGATAATTTCACGAGTGAATTAATCAAGGCGTGTGGAGAAGCGGGCGTTTCCAAATTACATGTTTAAGTTAAAAAGATCTGGGAGAATGAAAAAACGCCCGAAGAATGGAAAGAATCAATACTTATTCCGATTCACAAAAAAGGACCGAGGACGGATTGTAACAACTATCGTGGGATTTCTCTTTTCCCAGTATGCTATAAAATATTCTCCTCAATACTCACTAGCCGAATCTCGGAATACGCTGTGGAAATTAAAGGAGACTACCAATGTGGTTTTAGGCGGAATCGCTCGACTATTGATCAAATATTTTCCTTACGTCAAATATTAGAGAAAAAATTGGAATACAACGGTGTAGTCCATCAGCTTTATATCGATTTTAAAAAGGCTTATGATTCAATAGACCGTCAGAAGCTATATAACATCATGATTAAACAGGGAATACCAAGAAAGTTAGTAAACCTAGTAGAGATGTGTTTGTCGGAAACATTCCATAAAGTTAGAATCGGTCATAAATACTCCGAGAGATTTGAGGTGCGATCGGGTCTGAAACTGGGTGACTCCCTTTCACCTGTTGTATTTAATATAGCTTTAGAATATGTCATAGAAAAGGTAATGTGTACCGAGAAAGGCTTAAATATGGGTGACAAGATTCCGGTTTTGAGGTATGCCGATGATTTGATACTGCTAGGTGAAGACATGGAAAACATACAAGTAAACACAAGTGGGTTAATAAAAACTAAAGAAATAGGACTCGTACTAAATACCGATAAGACGAAATATATGATTAGTAGCAGAAACGGTGGCGATCTTGGTGATATTGATATATCAGGGCATACTTTTGAACACATAGAGAAATTCAAGTATTTAGGTTCAATGATAACAAGAAAAAATGAAATCCAGAAAGAAATAAAGTCCCGGTTAAAGGTGGGAAATGCGTGTTATTATTCAGTTGCTAAGTTACTTAGTTCGCGGCTTCTGTCTAAAAACTTAAAGGTTAGAATTTATAAAACTATTATTCTTCCGACTGTTCTTTACGGGTGTGAAACGTGGCCGCTTACTTTGAAGGATGAACAACGGCTTAAGGTTTTCGAAAATAAGGTGCTGCGTAAAATATTTGGTTCGAAGAGAGATGTGGCCACTGGGGAGTTTAGAAGGTTGCACAACGCGGAATTGCGGAACATGTATCCTGTGAATATAATTGAGCTGATTGCATCGCGGATACTCAAATGGGGGAGTAAAGTTGTTGGGCTCGATGAGGAGCGGATTCCGAGAAAGTTGGTATTTGCGGATCAGACTGGTAGCCGTCCGAACTGTAGGCCGAGGCGTCGATGGGAGGATTGCGTTAAGGCTGATCTCGGGGGCTTGGGCTGGAACGGTGAACATTGGACGAGTCTGTGCAGGCGGAATTTGGTGGTATCGGCATCGAACCTTCGGTTTCGGTAAGCCTATTATTATTATTATATTATTATATATTCCAATTAAGCACTATGTATATATTTCATTACTAATTAAAACATATTGTTTTTGTTTACTTGGGGGAGAAACTGAGGTTATCTTCGTGAAACAACTATAAATCATATTCCTAAATGTCTGAATTTCCTTGATACAAATGGCAGGTACATAAAAAAAAATGTGCTATGTGTACCACCAACTCATACAGTCTACAGTCACATTCAGAATACGATGAAATCCTTCAAGATGATATATTTCTACAAGGTGATGATGTTTTACAATTAATAATAACAAATCATAATAAGCATCCTTAACATAATCTCCTTTTACTGACCTAGATGTATTTCCAAAATAATTCCAGCGCAAATCGCTTATACAAAAAAAGTTTTCGCTTCTTTCAGCAGTCCCTACTTTTTTTTTATATATTTTCATTTCAATGCTAAAAATCAGAAATGAAAAGTACTTTAGAAGAAAAAAATTAAAAAATCTAGTGCGCGCAACACATGAATTTCACTTATCTCCGTGATTTATATTAATTTAAGAATTTTTAAACACATTTAGAACCGGAAATTAGAGACAAAATTAAAGCAAGGATAACAGCTGGCAATAGATGCTATTGGTCTCTTCTGAAAATATATCAGAACAGGAATATATCCAGAGAACTGAAGATAAGACCATATTGTACTGTCCTTCAGCCAGTGGTCATGTACGGAAGCGAGTTCAGGACATTAACTCGCAATGATGAAAGACTACTAAACATGTGGGAAAGGAAAATTCTCAGAAAAATCTTTGGTCCTACAAAAGAAGGAGATCGTTGGCGAATGAAGACGAATGAGGAAATTAGAACTCTGTATCAAACACCTGATATAGTTGCCAAGATCAAGAGTGCCAGAATAAGATGGCTGGGGATGTACAGAGAATGGAAAGTAGGAGGCTGCCTAAAATGATCATGGAGGGACACCCTGGTGGAAAGAGGAGCAGGGGCAGACCTAGACTTGGTTGGCTGCAGGACGTAGAGGAGGACCTTCGGTCGTTAGGAGTCAGCGGATGGAGAAGAGCTGCCGAAGACAGGTCAGAATGGAGGAGGATCGTTGAGGAGGCCAAGGTCCTACAAGGACCATAGGCGCCGAAAGATAGATAGAACCGGAAATATTTTTTTAAAGAATTATTTACATTGAGTTTAGATAGAAACATGTGTTTTATTAAATAAACTGTTGTATTATTAACTAAAGCAATCAGTTTGTTTTATCGGCTTTTCATCACTGTTTATTTATTAACTTTTACAAGCTTGAGTTTAACATATTTTTTTTTTAAATCTTTAGCTTTCCAACGCTATATTATACACGTATATTACTGTTCTTATGTTAAAAAAAAAATCTGGTGCGGGCAACACACGACTTTCACTTACCTCCATTTTTAAAATCAATGAAAGAATTTTCAAAAACAGTTAGAGATAAAAATACGTGAAACTTAAGGAATTAATTAAATTGAATTTATATAGAAACATGTGTTTTATTAAAAAATCTATTATATTATTATCTAAAAGAATCAGTTAGTTTTATGTTCATTTCATCACTCTATTAACTTTTAAAAGCTTGTGTATGGGATAATATTTTTTCTAAAATCTTTAGCTTTCCAATGGTATATCATACATGTATATTACTGCTCTTATGTTCAAAAACGAAAAATTTTCTGTTTTCTCCTTTCGTTGGGTATCGAATTTACTCAATTTATATATTTATCTGTATTTTATCAGCGTTAACAAAATAATATAGTTATTTTTATTGAATCTACAAAATTAAAGGTACTTTAGAAGAAGAAAATTTAAAATATCGGCATTTAAGCCCTGTCAAACCATTTTAATCAGAATAAAACCTACATGACATTAAAGCCCATTAAATTTTACATCGATATAGCAAGTTTAATCAAAATCGTCGGAACCGTTTTTGAGAAATTCGAAAAAATATGCAATATTCATGGTATAAAGTGCCTCTTCTGTTTAGCTCATTTCGATGAAAAAAGTTTTGTATAGTTGTTTTAAATATGAAATTTCAGTTTCATAGGACTTACCGTTTATGCTTTAGAGGAAGAACATTTAAAATATCGGCATCTAAGTCCTGTCAGAATATTTCAATCAGAATAAAATCTACATGATATTAAAGCTTTGTAAATTTACACCAATATAGTGAGTTTAATTAAAATCGTTAGAGCCGTATTGGAGAAAATGGTAAAAAGGTGCAAAATGCAAGGTTTAAAGTGGCTCTTCTGGTTAGCTGATTTTGATGACAAAGTTACTGTAACATCTCAGGCGTATAGTTGTCTTAAATATGAAATCTCAGTTATATACAACTTGTTGTTCTGAAGCTAGACTTAGTACAGACACCCACACACACAGAAACCGTTATGCGGGACTTAGAGAGTGTTGAAAACTCAAATTCACAAACTTTCACGATCGTGATGCTTTCCATTACAGTATATTTCTTATCATGTTTTATCGGCTTTTCATTACTCTCCATTACCTTTTACAATATTTTGTATTAGATATTATTTTTTCTAAAATATTTAGCTTTTCAACGGTATATTATACACGTATATTAATGTTCTTATGTTCAAAAACACAAAAATTTGAGTATAAAATATGTTTGTTCTTTTCTCCTTTAGTTGGATATCGAATTCGTTTAACTTCTTTATTTATCCATTTTTTATCAATGCTAACAAGATGATATGGTAATTTTTTTCTAAAGGTTCTTTAGAGAAATAAAATTAAAAATGTCGGCATTTAAGCCCTATCAGACTATTTCAATCAAAATGAAACCGACATGCCATGTATCTGAGGCTTTGAGCGATAATGAAGCAACTATCAGCAGTTCCATCAAGTTTATAAAGAATATTCGTCTATTTCAGCAAATATAACACTTTTTTTTTTTTATATGTATATATATATATATATATATATATATATATATATATATATATATATATATATATACAATTTTATTTTTTCTTCTTCTTCATCATACAGTTTAAACTAAAATTTTATTTTATCTCTTTATACTTAAATTATTATTATTCTTTATTTTACATATATATATATTATATTATTTTTATCATATTTGTGTTTTATTTTTTATTATTAGTTATTTGTTTGTTTTTTTATCATAATTGTTAATTTCGTTTATTTTATTTTTGGTTACCTTTATTCTTATTATTTTTTAATGTTACTGTATTGTTTTAGTATTTTGTTCGTTGTTTTCTTTTCTTAAATTTTTTTTTTTCTTCTGATGTCATCCTTTTGGTAAATCGTTTTTTCTTTTTATTTTGTTTTTTGTAAAGATCCGAGGGCGATAATAACCATCAGTAGTTTTTTGCCCTTAAAATTAAAACAACAACAATGAAACCGACATGATGAAGCGATGAACATAAACTTAAGCGGTAATACAAATTTATCAGATATTTTTTAACTACTTGAAAAATAATAACATTTTGTGTTATAATTTTCAGCGTTTTTATTATTAATTTAAAACATTTACACCCTAGTAAATTTCTTTAACTTTTCGAAGATAAAAAAAAAGGTAAAAGAGTTCAGAAAAGTTTCATTTCGCCGTAGAATCCTTTTTTAAAAAAACTAATCCCCTACAACTCCTTGTAAAGAATTTAATGAAAACTAACTTCTGGAATACTTTCTGCTTAGACGATGCCCGAAACACAAAGTACTGTAACTAAATTAAAATGTCGAAATGAAAAGAGATAACTCTATGAAATATCTAAGTCTTGCCTAGAAATGTTACATCATGATTAAAATAAACTATTACAATGAAATTTTTTAAAAAGGGGAGGATATACTTAATTGAATTTGATGATTTTTTAAATGAAAAAAGACAATACTATATTATAAAAAAATCCGGTGCGGGCAACACACGACTTTCACTTACCTAAATTTTTAAAATCAATGAAAAAATTTTAAATACAGTTTGAGATAATAAATACGTGAAACTATAAAAGAATTCATTAAATCGAATTTATATAGAAACACGTGTTATATTAAAAATTCTATTATATTATTATATAAAATAATCAGTTAGTTTTATCTTCTTTTCATCACTCTCTATTCACTTTTAAAAGCTTAAGTATAAGATAATATTTTTTCTAAAATCGTTAGCTTCCCAACGGTATATCAAACTATACATGAAATTACTGCTCTTATGTTAAAAAACAAAAAATTACATTTAAAAAATATTCTTTCTGTTTTCTCTTTTGATTGGGTATCGAATTCATTAAATTTATATATTTACCTGTTTTTCATCAGTGGTAACAAGATAATATAGTTTTTTTTTAATAGAATTATGAAAATTAATTGTACTTTAGAAAACGAAAATTTACAATCTCGGCATATAAGCCCAGTCAGACCATTTAAATCCGAATGAAATCTAAATGATATTAAAGCCCATTAAATTTTACATCGAAATAGCGAGTTTTTCGGAACCGTTTTTGAGAAAATCGAAAAAAGGTACAAAATGCATGGTATAAAGTGGCTCTTCTGGTAAGCTCGTTTTGATGAAAAAGGTTTTATTACGTATCAGGCGTATATTTGTCTTAAATATGAAATTTCAGTTTCATAGGACTTGCCGTTTCCGCTCGGGAGTTACCACACACACACACACACACACACACAGACCTTTTTGCGGGACTTGGTTATTTGAACTCAGGGGACCCTAAAATGAGTATTTCCGTTGAAAAATGGAATTCGAAAATTTTCACGATCACAATACTTTGCCTTACTACATATAGTAAGTGAAAGTAATATATTGTATTCCAGTAAAGGAAGCTGATGAAAGTTGAACCAAGTATACTGCCAATTTATATTAAAAAACAATTACGAATTTTGGTTGATTTATTCTACAATTACCGCACTCCCTTCAAATTTTGAGGGCTTAGATTTCAAAATGCGTAAAATCCGATTATCGAATAAAACAAAAACCGTTTGTCCGCCGTCCACCGTTTGTTTATTCATGTAACGTCACTTTTATGCTACTATGGCTAATCGGACGATGCTACAGTGGGAGTCCTAAATATTGCCTATCTATGTTTTATTCGGATAGGGATCTTTAACAAGTATCTGACATCGCACAGGCTCGGGATTTTTAACGTTTTAACGTCCCCTCCGAAGGACGGCATAACTAAAGATTTTTTTTTCCATTAAAAAATCCTAGGACCACCCACAGGTTTGAACCCGCGATCTTTGGCATAGAAAGCTGTTATGCTAGTTACTGTGCTACAGGTGAGCCCCAGGCCGGCCACCGCACGCGGCATTTCCCGAAACTACTGGACCAATTTTTTTTAAAATCCGCCACAAAAATACTAGTCCAAGCAACGATGATCATAACTCCTATACGTTGATATTAGCTGGTTATTTCTATGATTTAATTCAATAACTCATTTATTTTTTAAGATAGAGAAAAATTTTACTAGTGTTTTCAACAAAAAAAAAAAGCGAATAATTATTAAAATAGTATAGAGTTTTATAATCAGTAAAGCGCGATAAAAAAAAATCTCGTCTATATATACGCTAGGGCATGTGACGATGATCCTAACACCTAGTTGTTGATATCAGCTTTTAGTTAAGTTTTTTTTGTTTTTATTTTTTTCAAATATCAGCCGATTAATAGTAATTTAATTATAGATGATAGATAAAAATGTAAGGTATTCTGAAATCAGGAAATTTTATTTGAATGAAAATCGAAAGAAAAGAAAAGGGAATAGTAACACAGTCTAAAATAAATGCTATTGGTTTATTATTTTCAATAACGAACCTTTGTAATCGACCAAAAATAATTATCCCCCATCAAAATCTGAGGATTAACTATTTACGTTTCAAGATGCGTAGAACCCGAATATAAGATTTTTAAAAATCCGCTTCTCCAAATTAATAAATAAGTAAAAACCAAAATAAAAATTATTACTGTTTTTTAACCAAAAAATTATAAAAAAGAAAAAAAAAATTATCCACAAATACGTCCATAACTCAGTTATTTTTTATGATAGATGAAAATGTAAGGTAATCTGGAATCAAGAAATTTTATTTGAATAAAAATCGAAAGAAAAGAAAAGGGAATAGTAACACAGTCTAGAATAAATGCTTTTGGTTTATTATTTTCAATAACGAACCTTTGTAATCGACCAAAAAAAATTACCCCCCTTCAAAATTTGAGGATTTACGTTTCAAGATGCGTAGAACCCGAATATAAGATTTTTGAAAAATCCGCTTCTCCTAATTAATAAATAAGTAAAAACCAAAATAAAATTATTACTGTTTTTAAACCAAAAAACCGCGAATAATTATAAAAAAGAGAAAAAAAAAAAGAAAATTTTATCCACAATTACGTCCATAACTCAGTTATTTTTGATGGTAGATAAAAATGTAAGGTGTTCTGGAATCAGGAAATTTTATTTGAATGAAAATCGCAAGAAAAGAAAAGGGAATTGTAACAAAGTCTGGAATAAATGCTTTTGGTTTATTATTTTCAAAACGAACCTTTGTAATCTACCAAAAAAAATTACCCACCACCTTCAAAATTTGAGGATTTACGTTTCAAGATGCGTAGAACCCGAATATAAGATTTTTGAAAAATCCGCTTCTCCTAATTAATAAATGAGTAAAAACCAAAATAAAAATTATTACTGTTTTTTAACCAAAAAAACGCGAATAATTATAAAAAAGAAAAAAAAATTATCCACAAATACGTCTACAACTCAGTTATTTTTGAAGATAGATAAAAATGTAAGGTGTTCTGGAATCAGGAAATTTTATTTGTATGAAAATCGAAAGAAAAGAAAAGGGAATAGTAACACAGTCTAGAATAAATGCTTTTGGTTTATTATTTTCAATAACGAACCTTTGTAATCGACCAAAAAAAATTACCCCCCTTCAAAATTTGAGGATTTACGTTTCAAGATGCGTAGAACCCGAATATAAGATTTTTTAAAAATCCGCATCTCAAAATTAATAAATAAGTAAAAACCAAAATAAAAATTATTACTGTCTTTTAACCAAAAAACCGCGAATAATTATAAAAAAGAGAAAAAAAAGAAGAAAATTTTATCCACAATTACGTTTTATAATTAATAAATGAATAAATATCAATATAATCCTTTGAATTATTGCTTTTCATATTACTTAATTGCCTACCAACAGCTATATAAACAGTTATACCCTAATATTGAACAATAAAAGAAAAATATTACTATGGTAAGTAAAAATCGTGTGTTGCGCGCACCATATTTTTGTATATGTATAATTTATGATTTTAAGGTCCTTAATATAAAATTTCTTTAGTATCCGATCGAAGATAGATTAATTTATCAAGCGGTTTAGACCACACTAGGGAACTGTAATTAGGAGCCCACGTCAGGCCCAGGTATCCCTTCTAAATAATTGACCATCTCGTTAGAATCTTCGATCTCCTAGTTCTATTTTTCTAGTAGAGATCATATTATATTAAAGCTGAATTAAAATTAAAATAGAAATTAGTTTTCTCCCTGTACCGGTTTCGAAAACAGACTATGGCGGTTTCACGTTTTAAGAAACATCTATCAACCGTGCCAATATTACAAAATAAAATATCTATTGAGGGCAACACACGACTTTCTCTTACTTCAACTGTTGAAATAAATTTAAAATCTATTAAATAAATTTCAATTTGAAAAATATTTTATGTTGATTTCAATAAAATGTGTATTCATTTTCGTTGGAAACATATGATTTAGATTAAATAATATAACTATGTTAAATTCTTAATCGGTAATAATTTTATTCCCCATTCGTCACTTTATATTACCTGTTAATTTTTTTTTTTTTTTTTTTTTTTTTTTTTTTTTTTTTTTTTTTTTTTTTTTTTTTTTTTTTTTTTTTTTTTTTTTTTTTTTTTTTTTTTTTTAAGTCTTTCACTGGTATATTATACGTCTACATTACTGTTCTTAGGGAGCGGCGTGGTCTAGTGGATAGAGCTCTAGTCTGCTGTGCTCCGGGTCCTGGGTTCGAATCCCGCCTGTGGCAGAATATTATTTATTCTGTCAATTCAGTCGAAGGGCGACCCTAGGGTATGGAGACCCTCCTGGGGCAGACCCAGCTTCTATAAAGTGGGTACCCAAATTAATGCAGGAAAAACCTGGCGACTGAGCGTGATTAAGGCCTAATCATCTCATTGCACTGCCGTTGGCCTAGAAACAGTACGGATCTCTGTATGTACTGAGCCCAAGACCCTCCATGGGTAGTAGTGGTACAGGTTTTTTTATTTTTTTTTTTTTTATATATTACTGTTCTTATTATAAAAAAAAAAGAAAATATATAAAAAAATAGTTTTGCTCTTTTATCCTTCCGTTGGTCATCAAGTTCCTTCAACTTGTATATTTAGCCATTTATAACTTGGTCATTTGGATTTAGGGGACACTAAAACTTGTATTTCCGTTCAAAACTGGAATTCGAAAATTTGCACGATCTCAATACATTCCCTAACTATAGATTTCATATCTAGGTATGTGAAAGTAATAGTAATTAACCGAATAAAATATGAATCGTTGTTAGTAAAAATAACCAAGTCCCGTAAAATGTGTCTGTGTGTCCTTGTGCTTGTGGTAATTCCAAATTAAAGTTTTAAACATAAATAATACCACGTTTAAATTTCACTGGTGCGAAGCAAAGGCGAGTCGCTAGTAATGTTAATTTTAATGTAAAATTAATCAAAAAATTTGTCTATTTATTCATTTGACTTAAATCGGACGATACTACAGTAGAAATCCTAAATTCTGCCTATCCAGTTTTAATATTATTATAGGGATCTTCAACGAGTAACTGAAAACGCACAGGCACGGGACATTCATTTTTAGTCCCCTCCGATGGACGGTATAACCAAGGAATTTTTACTTTAAAAATCCTAGAGCCATATGTGGGGTTTGAACCCGGGCCCTTGATCATAGAAGGCTGTTATGCAACTGCACCACAGGTGACACCAAACTAAATCGCTAAGTAACATCATGATGATACGAAGATCAAAAATATGTTATTTATTTATTACTGGGTCAATTTTGTATTTTTTTTCATCGATATTTTGGTTATTATTTTCAATAGTGAACTTCTGTAACCGACCAAACAAAAAAAAAAATTCCTCCTCTTCCAAATTTGAGGGCTTCGTAGAGATGCGTATAAACCGAATAACGAATACAAAAGGGGTCACCCATAGCGTAGTTGCTAGCATAACAGCCTCCTATGCCAAAGGTCGTGGGTTCAAACCTACGGGTGGCTCTAGGATTTTTTAATGGGAGTAAAAAATCCTTAGTTATGCCGTTCTTCGGAGGGGACGTTAAAAGGTGGTCCCGAGCCTGTGCGATGTCAGGTACTCGTTAAAGATTTCTATCCTAATAAAACCTGGATAGGCAAAATTTAGGACTCCCACTGTAGCATCGTCCGATTAGCCATAGTAGCATAAAGTGAAACGTTAAACGAATAAACAAACAAACAACGAATACAAAAAATCCGTTTGTCTGCGGCATTTATCCGAAACTACTGAACCATTTTTTTTAAATTTGCCTTTAAAATCTTAGGCCATTCAACGATGATCCCAACATCTCGGCAGTTAATTTTGAAGATAAAGAAAAAATGTATAAGTGTTTTTGAACAAAAAAACCGCGAATAATTACAAAAAAGAGAAAATTGAAATTTTATCCATAAATACGTCCATAACTCAGTTATTTTTAATGATAGAGAAAAATATGTATAGAGTTTAACAATCCGTAAAGTACAATAATAATACTAAATAAAAAAAAAAGTTGATCTGTATATTCGTCACAAATTACCTAAATGTAATTCCACCAAAAGTCGGTTATTATTGAAGATAGAGAAAATCGAAAAGACTTTTGAGATCAAGAAAATGCGATGAACAAAGAGAAGAAGAAGAAAAAAATCTTATTTGGTCATGCCACAATTTATAAGAGATGTGACTTCCTGATAACTCGGTTATTATTGATGATAGATAAAAATGTAAGGTGTTCTGGAATCAGGAAATCTTATTTAAATTATTTGAATGAAAATTTAAAGAAGAGAAAATAATAGGAAATAGTAACGTAGTATAGTATAAATGCCTTTGGTTTATTGTGTTCAATAACTAAGCTTTGTAATCGACCAAAAAAAATTTACCCCCCTTTAAAATTTGAGGATTTACGTTTCAAGAACCCTTTTAAAAGATTTTTTAAAAACCCGCTTCTCCCAATTAATAAATAAGTAAAAACCCAAATAAAAATTGTTTGTCTATTTGTTTAACGTCACTTTATGCTACTATGGCTAATCAGAAGGACGGCGTAACTAAGGATTTTTTTCTCCCATTAAAAAATCCTAGGACCACCTGCGGGTTTGAACCCGTGAACTTTAGCATGAGAGTCTGTTACGCTAGCAACCCAGCTACAAGTGATCCCAAAATAAAAATTATTACTGTTTTTAACCGAAAGTCGCGAATAATTATAAAACAGAGAAAATTTAAATTTTATCAACAAATAAGTCCATAATCCAGTTATTTTTAAAGGTAGAGAAAAATATGTATGTAGAGAGTTTTAGAATCTTCAAAGTGCTAACGAATAAAAAAAAAAAAGAACCGTTTCACCAATTAATGAATAAATAAATTTGAACTTTTAGTGCTATTTCAGAGAGAATTAAAGTTTCTACAAAATGAAAAGAGAATCATTGAAATTGGTAGAGAACTAACAGAGATATAGCGTTTTGAAATTAGCAGTGGTAATGAGCCATTTTCCTTTCAATTATTTATTGCTTTTCATATAACTTAATTGCCTATCAACAGCTACATAAACAGTTATACCCTAATAATATTGTTATTTGGAAATAATAAACCTTAATTTTCATCGTTTTTTATTAATGTTAATAAGATGATTCGGTCATTTTTTCGGAATATATAAAATTGTAAGTCGGTACTTTCGAAGAAGATCTTTTAAAATATCGGCATTTAAGCCCCGTCAAAGTAAAGGTATGTATAGAGTTTTAAAATTAGTAAAGGGCAAAAAAATGAAAAAAAAACTGAAATATCGCCTATGTATACGCTTATAACTACATTATTTTCGAAGATAATTACTGTTGTTTTTTAACCAAAATACCGCGAATAATTATGAAAAAGAAAATAAAAAAAATTAAATTTTACCCATAAATACGTCCATAGCCCAGTTATTTTTTAAGATGTAGAAAGATATGTATAGAGTTTTAGAATCAGTAAAGCGCGAAAAATTAAAAAAAAAAAAAAAAATAGATCTGTATATTCAAGTAACAAATTATAATAGAGATAATTCTACCCAAAATTGGTCATTATTGAAGATAAAAAAAAATTCGAAAATATTTTCGAGATGAAGGCAACGCGATGAACAAAGATAAAAAAAAAAAAAATCATCTTATATGGTCAAGCCACTACTTATAAGCATCCATTCCCTGATAACTCGGTTATTATTGATGATAAAGATAAAATGTAAAATGCTCTGGAATCAGGAAATTTTATTTGAATTATTTATTGAAAATCGAAAGAAAATAAAAGGATATAAAATAGTAACGCAGTATGGTATAAATGCTTTTGGTTTATTATTTTGAATTATGAACCTTGGTAATCTGTGAACATTTGTTCTGTGTGATATTGCATAGAGAATTAAATTTTCGACAAAATAAAAAAAAAAGAATCATTGAAATTGGTTAACAACTAGCAGATATATAGGGTTTTGAAATCAACAGTAGTGATATGGAATTATCCTTTAAATTATTGCTTTTCATATTACTTAATTGTCTATCAACAGCTATATAAACAGTTATACCCTAATAATATTGTTATTTGGAAATAATAAACCTTAATTTTCATCGTTTTTTATTATTGCTAAAAAGATGATTCGGTCAATTTTTCGGAATATATAAAATTGTACTTTCGAAGAAGACCTTTTAAAATTTAATTGCCTATAAACAGTTATACCCTAATATAGTTATTTGGAAATGATAAACCATTCTCTAATAATTTTCAGCGTTTTTTACTATATTAATAACATTATTATTACATTATTAGATTTATAATCAGCACCTTTTAAAAATTATTGCATTTCTGAATCGCTTTTTAAAAAGGCTCAAGTGCTCGGATTTAGATAAAACTAAAATATTAGAAAACGAATAACTCAAAACAACAATTTGGCAAAAAAAACTCTGTTGGTACCTTTTAAAAAATCTGGTGCGGGCAACACACGACTTTTACTTACCTCGAATGTTAAAAGCAATTTAAAAACTTCAATTTGAAAAAAAATTTAAGAATATTTTAAAAAGATATGTATTCATTTTCGTTGGAAACATATGATTTAGATTAAATCATAAAACTTTGTTAAATTGTTAATCAGTAATAAGTTTATTCCATATTCGTCACTTTATATTACCTTTTACAACTTTTTGTATGAGATAATATTTTTTTCTGAAATCTTTCTCTTTCCAACGGTGTATTACACGTCTATATTACTGTTCTTATTATAAAAAAAACAAAAATTTCATATAAAAATAGTTTTACTCTTTTATACTTTAGTTAATAATCAAATTCGCTCAACTTGCAGATTTAGCTGTTATTTATCAATCCTAACAAGATAATGTGCATAAATTTTTGAAATCTACAAAATTAATGGTACTTTAGAAGAAGAAAATATAAAATATCGGCATTTAAGCCCTGTCAGACTATTTCAATCAGAATGAAACTTACATGATATTAAAGCCCTTTAAATTTTACAATAGTTTAGCGAGTTTAATCAAAATCTTTAGTGGTTTTTGAGAAAATAGTAAAAAGGTGCGAAATGTATAGTAGAAAGTGGTTCTTCTAGTTAGCCGATTTTGATGAAAAAGTTTCTGTAACATCTCAGCCGTATAGTTGTCTCAAATATGAAATTTCAGTTCCGTACGACTTTTCGTAAAAAAATTAGTAAAGAGCGAAAAAATGAAAAAAAACTGAAATATCGCCTATGTATACGCTTATAACTACGTTATTTTCCAAGATAATTACTGTTGTTTTTTAACCAAAATACCGCAAATAATTATGAAAAAGAAAATAAAAAAAATTAAATTTTACCCATAAATACGCCCATAACCCAGTTATTTTTTAAGATGTAGAAAGATATGTATAGAGTTTTAGAATCAGTAAAGCGCGTAAAATTTAAAAAAAAAAATTAGATCTGTATATTCAAGTAACAAATTATAATAGAGATAATTCTACCCAAAATCGGTCATTATTGAAGATAAAAAAAAATTCGAAAATATTTTCGAGATGAAGGCAACGCGATGAACAAAGATAAAAAAAAAAAAATCATCTTATATGGTAAAACCACAACTTATTAGAGATGTGATTCCCTGATAACTCGGTTATTATTGATGATAAAGATGAAATGTTAAATGTTCTGGAATCAAGAAATTTTATTTGAATTATTTATTGAAAATCGAAAGAAAATAAAAGGAAATAGTAACGCAGGGGAGCCCGTGGCTAAGTGGCTATCGCGCTAGTTTCTCATGCTACAGGTTGCGAGTTCGAATCCCAGTCCCGACGGGGCTTTTATAATGATGTAATTAAATGGGGATTCACTCGCAGCCTCTCCCCCGGGTATGTGAGACCCGTCAGCCAAATGGTGTGGCCACTCACAAAATTAGGCGTAGGGAGTGATGACCCTACACTACAAATTTCATCGTGAAACGCGAGTGTAATCTCTCAGATCCTGCACGGCCTGTCGCGCCACTGAACAAAAAAATAGTTATCGGGATCACTTGTTGCTGGGTGGCTAGCGTAACAGCCTCCCATGCTAGAGGTCACGGGTTCAAACCCGCAGGTGGTCCTAGGATTTTTTAATAGGAGTAAAAAATCCTTAGTTACGCCGTCCTTCAGAGGGGACGTTAAAAGGTGGTCCCGAGCCTGTGTGATGTCAGGTACTCGTTAAAGATCCCTATCCTAATAAAACCTGGATAGGCAAAATTTAGGACTCCCACTGTAGCATCGTCCGATTAGCCATAGTAGCATAAAGTGACGTTAAATAAATAAACAAACAAAAAATAGTAACGCAATATGGTATAAATGCCTTTGGTTTATTATTTTGAAAAATGAACCTTGGTAATCTGTGAACACTTGTTCTGTGTGATATTGCATAGAGAATTAAATTTTCGACAAAATAAAAAAAAAGAATCATTGAAATTGGTTAACAACTAGCAGATATATAGGGTTTTGAAATCAACAGTAGTGATATGGAATTATCCTTTGAATACCCTAATTTAATACCCTAAGCTTTTCATATTACTTAATTGCCTATCAACAGCTTTATAAACAGTTATACCCTAATATTGTTATCTGGAAATAATAAACCTTAATTTTCATCGTTTTTTATTAATGCTAATAAGATGGTACGGTCAATTTTTCGGAATATATAAAATTGTAAGTCGGTACTTTCGAAGAAGACCTTTTAAAATAGCGGCATTTAAGCCCCGTCAAAGTAAAGGTATGTATAGAGTTTTAAAATTAGTAAAGAGCGAAAAAATGAAAAAAAAACTGAAATATCGCCTATTTATACGCTTATAACTACGTTATTTTCCAAGATAATTACTATTGTTTTTTAACCAAAATACCGCGAATAATTATGAAAAAGAGAAAAAAGAAAATAAAAAAAATTAAATTTTACCCATAAATACGCCCATAACCCAGTTATTATTTAAGATGTAGAAAGATATGTATAGAGTTTTAGAATCAGTAAAGCGCGAAAAATTTAAAAAAAAATTAGATCTGTATATTCAAGTAACAAATTATAATGAGGGAATTCTACCCAAAATCGGTCATTGTTGAATATAAAAAAAAATTCGAAATATTTTCGAGATGAAGGCAACGCGATGAACAAAGATCAAAAAAAAAATCATCTTATATGGTAAAACCACAATTTATTAGAGATGTGATTCCCTGATAACTCGGTTATTATTGACGATAAAAATAAAATGTAAGATGCTCTGGAATCAGGAAATTTTATTTGAATTATTTATTGAAAATCGAAAGAAAAGAAAAGGATATAGTAACGCAGTATGGTATAAATGCTTTTGGTTTATTATTTTGAATAATGAACCTTGGTAATCTGTGAACATTTGTTCTGTGTGATATTGGATAGAGAATTAAATTTTCGACAAAATAAAAAAAAAGAATCATTGAAATTGGTTAACAACTAGCAGATATATAGGGTTTTGAAATCAACAGTAGTGATATGGAATTATCCTTTGAATTATTGCTTTTCATATAACTTAATTGCCTATCAACAACTATATAAATAGTTATACCCTAATATTGTTATCTGAAAATAATAAACCTTAATTTTCATCGTTTTTTATAAATGTTAATAAGATGATTCGGTAAATTTTTCGGAATCTATAAAATTGTAAGTCGGTACTTTCGAAGAAGACCATTTTAAATTTAATTGCATATAAAGAGTTATGCCCTAATATAGCTATTTGGAAATAATTAACCATTCTCTGATAATTTTCAGCGTTTTTTACTATATTAATAACATTATTATTACGTTATTAGATTTGTAATCAGCACCTTTTGAAAATTATTGCATTTCTGAATCGCTTTTTAAAAAGGCTCAAGTGCTCGGATTTAGATAAAACTAAAATATTAGAAAACGAATAACTCAAAATAACAATTTAGCAAAAAATCTCTGTTGGTACCTTTTAAAAAATCTGGTGCGGGCAACACACGATTTTTACTTACCTCGACTGTAAAAAGCAATTTAAAAACTTCAATTTGAGAAAAAAAAAATTGAGAATATTTTAATAAGATATGTATTCATTTTCGTTGGAAACATATGATTTAGATTAAATCATAAAACTTTATTAAATTGTTAATCGGTAATAAGTTTATTCCATATTCGTCACTTTATATTACCTTTTACAATTTTTTGTATGAGATAATATTTTTTCTAAAATCTTTCTCTTTCCCGTCTATATTACTGTTCTTATTATAAAAAAAAAAAAAAAATTCATATAAAAATACTTGAACTCATTTATCCTTTAGTTAGTAATCAAATTCGCTCAACTTGCAGATTTAGCTGTTATTTATCAATGCTAACAAGATAATGTGCATAAATTTTTGAAATATTCTACAAAATTAATGGTACTTTAGAAGAAGAAAATATAAAATATCGGCATTTAAGCCCTGTCATACTATTTCAATCAGAATGAAACTTACATGATATTAAAGCCCTTTAAATTTTACATTAATTTAGCGAGTTTAATCAAAATCTTTAGAGCGGTTTTTGAGAAAATAGTAAAAAGGTGCGAAATGCATAGTATAAAGTGGTTCTTCTAGTTAGCCGATTTTGATGAAAAAGTTTCTGTAACATCTCAGCCGTATAGTTGTCTCAAATATGAAATTTCAGTTCCGTACGACTTTTCGTTTTTGCGCTAGACTTACCACACACACACACACGGACACACAGGCACACAGACCTTTCTTCGGGACTTGGTTATTTGGTCTCATGGGACCCTAAAATGTGTATTTCAGGTGAAATCTTGAATTCTAAAATTTTCACGATCGCAATACTTTCCTTTTCTATATATTTCATATATAGGTAAGTGAAAGTAAAAATTAACAAATCAATTGTTTAGAAATAATTTGTATCGTTTTTGGATAACAAAAAGATTCGCCTATGTATATATTTCTGGATAGATAACTTTATAATATACATATGTAAACAAAATATATATATGTATTTTATTTCTTAAAAAGTCACGAATTTAAACACTCAAACTCACTGATTTCAAAATAGATATTACTCCGGATTGTCACTTAACACAAACACTAAATTCTTCCTTTCAACCATCTTTGAAACTAGCAGAATCCACTCAGTCATTCGTAAAGCTCTTCTGTCAGGACGAATCTTCTTTTCTCTCGTACACAACTGAGGCTTCTTCACTTCTTTTTTAAGGATAATATTTTTTAAATATCATTAAACCAGGATTAATTTTGAACCGTTGAAAATCTTGCAAGCGACAAATTTTCCGACCATGGGCGTGGTCCACATTGCCAGCCAGCTTCACTCAGCACTTCTTTAACATTTTATAATTTCATCAACTTGAAACTAAACTCAAATCTTCAATCTTCAAAACTGGAAATATTCAGATCACATTAACGCACTTTTTTATTTTTCGAAATCACAAGAAGAAGATAGAAGAAATCACATAACGTAGAACCACTGGCGTAATATTCAAACACTATTCAAAAGATGTACCTGTTTTATAAAAGTATAACCAAAAATTAAGAACAAAAAATCTCAATATTTAAAATAATTTTCAAAATATAAAAAAAAAAAAAAATAATAAAATAACTACTTAAGGAGAGTTGGAGGATCCTATGAAAATATTTTATCATTATAATCATTTATAAATTAATTTTCATAAAAATATATTAAAATTTTAAATATAAAAATTAAATCCATATTTTTTTCTTAAAGTTTAACTTTTATGTATGATTATTTTAAAAAATAATAAAAAAAATTTTGGGCTATTAATAATTTTTTTTTTTTTTATTCATCATTAATCGATATATATATTATATCTTTATATATCTTATGATATATATATCTTTTTCTACATTTATAATTATTTTAATACACAATTCATAGCACTGGGTGTCTCTAATTTTTTATTAAAGCAAAAGTAAATATTTTAAAATAAACAAACCGAGAGAGAATATAAAATATTTTCTCTTAGAATTTTATAATTAATTAAAATATTTAATTAAGCGTATTTAAATTTTTAATTAAATCCGGGATTATTATTTCAGTCATGATTTTTGTATGGGGAAAAAAGTATTTTATTCAGTTCCTTGTTGTTGTTTTTTTGTGTATAATTTTAAAAATTAATATAGTTTGAATTTTTTTTTTAAATATTTACAAATTAATAGTTACATATAATATGTTATATGTTGCAATGGGAGTTTAAATTTGGTGGTTCATAGATTTTAATTATTTTGAATAATTAATTGATAGTTTGAGCTGTAATTGATTAAACATCATGGAATTATTTTTGTGTATAATAATTGTTTTTCTTAATACTCGAATTAGGGGTTGTATATATATATATAATATATATATATATATATATATATATATATATATAATATATTTGAGTTTAGTCGTATGTAGATTTTTGTAAATTTTGATTTTCATTATAGGTTGACTTTTTTTTTTTTTTTTTTTTTTTTTAATGCAGTTTAATAAGTTGCTGTTTTATATATTTGTATAAAAATTTATTATTTAATTAAATAATTCCTTCATGTTTTTTAATTTTATTTTATTATTATTAATTTTTTGAAGTTTAAATTAAATAAAAAAATTGTTATATTTTATATGATTAATGTCGACTTACGTTTTCAGCGCAGATCTAGCTCTCGTAAAACACACTAAAGAGAACGACCGTCACAGAGCAAACGCCGGGTGAAGAATGAGGGGGTAAGTTGGGGGACGAAACCCCTCGGCAAAGTTCGTCCGACATCGGCAACCTTCGGCCAGATGCGAAGTCCCTTCTAACTTAGCCTGTCTCTTTCCCCGGGACTTAATGGTATCATAAGTTACGCGACACGCAAAACAACTCCGCCTTTTAAATCGTTTAATGGCGAGCCGTCTGTCTTGTGAGAGGGTCGCACGCAGTTTTAACCCTTCATCAAGAGTTAGTGTGTGTTTCTTCCTTTAGAAATATTTGACTAAAAAAATAATCTAATATATAAAAAAATGTGGTGCGCGCAACACACGACTTTCAGTTACCGCTGTTGTTGAAATCTATTTAAATAGTTTTTAAGAATTTTTAAATACCCT
Organism: Piezodorus guildinii; assembly: GCA_023052935.1. Taxonomy (NCBI): domain Eukaryota; kingdom Metazoa; phylum Arthropoda; class Insecta; order Hemiptera; family Pentatomidae; genus Piezodorus; species Piezodorus guildinii. Next base: position 12,359,064 of record CM041298.1, on the reverse strand, counting down.
TGGAGATAAAAATAAATTGTTAAACAATGAATTACATAGAATTTCAATAGAAACATGTGTTATTTTTTTTAAATAGTCTATTATATAATTATCTATGACAATCAGTTAGTTTTATGAGCTTTTTACAACTCTCTATTAACTTTTACAATTTTGTGTATAAGATAATAAATTTTATAAAATCTTTAGCTTTCCGACAGTATATTATACGTCTATATTACTGTTATAATGTTCAAAAACACAAAATTAGCATTAAAAAAAATATTTTTGGTCTTTTGGTTCAAGTTATATATGTATCCGTCATTTATAACTACTAAATAGATGATACAGGTATTTTTATAGATTCCACAAAATCAAAGATACTTTAGAGATAGAAAATTTCAAAATATCGGAACCTAGGATGACACCTACATGATATCAAAGCCCATTAAATTTTGACATCGATATAGCGAGTTTTATCAAAATCGTTAGAGCCGTAGAAAATCGAAAAATATTGCTGAATGCATGGTATAAAGTGGCTCTTCTGGTTAGCTGATTTTGTTGAATAAGTTGATGCTGTAACATCTCGGGCGAATAGTTGTCTGAAATATGAAATTTCAATATTGTACGACTACTTGTCTTTAATTGGATATCGAATTTCTTCAATTTATATATTTACTTGTTTTTCATCAGTGGTAAAAAGGTAATATGGTTATTTTTATAGAATCTACAAAATTAAAGATATATTAAAATATCTGCATTTAAGCATTTTCCGACCATTTCAATCAGAATGAAACCTACATCAAATAAACCCATTAAATTTTACATCGATATAGCAAGTTAAATCAAAATCGTTTGAGCCGTTTTTGAGAAAAACGTAAAAAAGTGCAAAATTAACGGTAGTAATAGGCTCTTCACGTGAGGAAAAAAATATTGTAACATTTCGGGGGTATAGTTGTCCTAAACATGAAATTTCAGTTTCATAGGACTTTTCGTTTACGGGCAGAAGTTACCCTGCACGGACACAGACCTTTTTGCGGGATTTGGTCATTTGGACTCAGGTGACCTTAAAACGTGTATTTCCGTGGAAAACTGGAATTCGGAAATTTTTACGTTCGCAACATTTTCCCTTACGGTATATTTTATATATAGGTAAGTGAAAGTAATAGTTATAAACCGAATAAAATATGAATCGTTGATATTTCTGTAGTTTTTACTTTCACTTACCTGTATATGAAATATATAGTAAGGGAAAGTATTGCGATCGTGAAAATTTAGATTCAGTTACAACGGAAATATGCGTTTTAGGGTCCCCTGAGTCCCAATAACCAAGTCCTGCAAAAATGTCTGTGTGTGTGTGTGTTTGTGACTGTGGGTGTGTGGTAACTCTCAGGCGAAAACGAAAAGTCCTATGAAACTACTTAACTTTCATATTTAAGACTACTTTCCCTCCAAGATGTTACAGAAACTTTTTCATCAAAATCAGCTGACGGAAAATCTACTTTATACCATGCATTTTGCATCTTTTTACGATTTACTCAAAAACGGCTCCAACGATTTTGATTAAACGCCATATATCGATGTAAAATTTGATAGGCTTTAATATCATGTAGGCTTCATTTTGATTGAAATATCGAGGCTTAAATGCCGATATTTTTAATTTTCTTCACCTAAAGTATCTTTAATTTTGTAGATTCAAAAAAATTAACTATATCGTCTGATTAGCATTGCTAAAAAACAGGTACATATAGAAGTTGAACGAATTGAAAGAAGAAAACTGCAAAAATATTTTTTAAATGCAATTTTTATTTTTTGAACTTAAGAACATCTCATGTATAATATACCCTAGGAATGCTAAAGATTTTAGAAAAAATATTATTTATACATACTATTGTAAAAATTAACGAAGAGTGATGTAAAGCCAACAAAACAAACCTTTTGTCGTAGATAATAACATAATAAATTATTTAATAAAACACATGTTTCTATTTAAATTCAAAATAATTAATTCTTTAACAATTTATTTTGTATCTTTAAATATATTTAAAAATACAATCATGTTATCGTTAAGCTACATGACAATGCCCGTCCACATGTGGCTAATCGGACCAAAGATCTCATCAAATCATTTAAATGGGAAACTCTAGATCATCCTTCATACAGCCTGATCTGGCGCCCAGCGACTACCATTTGTTCCTGCACTTGAAGAAACACCTGGGCGGTCGGCGTCTTCAAGCTGATAACGAAGTCAAAACATTTGTGATGCCGCCATTCCACGGATTGTTGTTTTGATTCTGGTGTGATGTAGGCCACCCATGTTTCGTCACCAGTAACAATTTGGTCTAAAAAAAACTTCACCTTTATTGTGGTACCGCTCAAGGAAACTCAGGCGGCAGAATTTTTTGAGGAGGGTATTCAAAAAATGGTGCCGGTTTTGACAGTGCCTCAAATTCGAAGTATTATTAAATGGTTTTAAAATCTTGTACGGATCCGAAAGTCAACCTGTGATTGCAGATTTAGCCAGTCCACCCACTATCTCGTTAATCTAGTCTATGTTAATCTTGTAGATTATTAACAATTTTAACTGTATAAATTTTATTTTTTTATTATACCATTGTATCGTTATATAATTTCACTAGCTGTACCTTGCGGCTTTGCACGCGACTATTTCATTTTTTTTTTTAATTCTTGCGAATTAAAAAAGTTGTTTATAATAACTGTGTTAGATGAGGTTATACAGTATAAATATACCTGAGATAGCAGTGAGTTAAACTTTTAAATATGTCTATGTTCGACAAATAAATTATTATTGTTGATTGTGAGATATTAATTTTATTCAGTTTAATCTACAATAACATGCCAGTAGCAAGTAGCCATACCCGTGATTATCTAATACTGATATTTTTGCTTCAAAACATTATCATTCTACCAACTGAATGAGCTCGCATTTTTTTTTTTTTTTTTAGGAATTAGAACTAAATTCCATTATTTTTTCAAAATTTGAACCTATTGATCATTTTAAAAAAACCAACAACAATGAAACATATGGATTGGATAGGAACCTAAACACGAAACAAGGCTATGAAACGAAATATATATTTGTTATAAGTATTTTAGTATCTATGATATTACTGATCAGATTAAGACGATTTTGCTTCCAGGTGGTTAGATATATGCTTGTCATTCAAATGAGTACTATTAAGTTATTTTGAGTTATTCGAAAACCAATTTTGTTTTAAGTTTTAGAAAAGTATTTTTTTTAACCACTTAGAGGACCAATTTTCCCAAATACAGCCTCATTGCACATCTAGACGGTAAGGCGAAGCTTCAGGAAAAATTTCAACTTCACAACCCTAGTAATTTTTGAGAAACTGCGATGACCAGAAAATCGAGTGAAATTGGCACTTTCTTTTATAAATATGGATTAACAATTTTAACTGTATAAATTTTATTTTTTTATTATACCTTTGTATCGTTATATAATTTCATGATAAAACTGTTAGATTGATTATTTTTGATTATTGACAATATTTTATACTTACAGATAAATTTGTTCCTTTCCACCTGATGATGGCATTTTAGCCGAAACGTCGTGCATTAATTTTTACTTTCACTTACTATATATAGTAAGGGAAAGTATTGCGATCGTGAAAATTTTATAATTCCAGTTTACAACGGAAATATGCGTTTTAGGGTCCCCTGAGTCCAAATAACCAAGTCCTGCAAAAATGTTGTGTGTGTTGTGTGTGTTGTGTGGTAACTACCGGGCGGAAACTGTAAGTCCTATGAAACTGAAATTTGAAATTAAGACATTTATACGGCTTACCAGAAGAGCTACTTTATACCATGCATTTTGCCCCTTTTTTCGATTTTCTCGAAAACGGTTCCGACGTTTTTGATTAAACTCGCTATATCGATGTAAAATTGAATGGGCTTTAATATCATTTAGGTTTCGTTCGGATTAAAATGGTTTGACAGGGCTTAAATGCCGATATTTTAAATTTTATTTGTTTAAAGTACCTTTAATTTTGTCGATTCTATAAAAGTAACTATATTATCTTGTTACCACTGATGAAAATCAGATAAATATATAAATTGAATGAATTCGATACCCAACTAAAGGAAAAAACTGAAAACATATATTTAATTTTTTGTTTTTGAACATAAAAACAGTAATATACATGTATGATATACCGTTGGAAAGCTTGAGATTTTAGAAAAAATATTATCTTATACACAAGCTTTTAAAAGTTAATAGAGAGTGATAAGAAGCTGATAAAACTGAGTAATTGTTTTAGATAATAATATAATAGATTTTTTAATAAAACACATGTTTCTATAGAAATTCCATTTAATTAATTCTTTAATAGTTTCACGTATTTTTTATCGCTAACTGTATTTGGAAATTCTTTAATTGATTCTAAAAATGGAGGTAAGTGAAAACCGTGTGCTGCCCGCGCCAGATTTTTAATAATAGAGCGGTAAAGATATAAATCAACCTCCAAATTTTTTCCTATCTAGTATTTATCTAATACACTTAAATAGGTTTCTTCACTATAATAGATCCCAAGTAGTTGGAAACTATCTATTTCTCTCGTTAAATAATTCAACGATATCGACTTTGAAGTGATGACCTCGCAAAGCAGCTCTTAAAGGGGAAGGTTACTCGAGAATGTTCTTTCTCCATTAATAGCAGATGAAACGGGAGGGAAAATCAAACCATTTGGAATATTTTTTCTTACTTCTATAAGGTTGAAGAAACATGGAAATGTAAAATTATTAAAAGGAAACTATATTTGTAATATTAAATATGAATTATCCTGAAATCTGGATTTAGGTATTTGCGATCTTTAATAACTAGAAAAAACGAAATTCTTAATATTGGTAATGTTGATAAATTGAACGAAATACATTATTATATATCTCAATGTATATACCAATCTTTGTAAATTATAAAAGATGTAGTTCATTTATATTATATTATTACTTTCACTTACTATATATAGTAAGGGGAAGTATTGCGATCGTGAAAATTTTCGAATTCCAGTTTTCAACGGAAATACACTTTTTAGGGTCCCCTGAGTCCAAATAACCAAGTCCCGCAAAAAGGTCTGTGTGTGCGTTGTGTGTGTGTGTGTGTGTGTGTGTGTGTGTGGTAACTTCCGGGCGGAAACGGTAAGTCCTATGAAACTGAAATTTCATATTTAAGACAACTATACGCCCGAGACGTGACAAAACATTTTTCATTAAAATGAGCTTACCAGAAGAGGCACTTTATACCATGCATTTTGCACCTTTTTTCGATTCTCTCGAAAACGGATCCGACGATTTTGATTAAACTCGCTATAGCGATGTAAAATTTAATAGGCATTTATATCATGTAGGCTTAAATTCCGATATTTTAAATTTTCTTCCCCTAAAGTACCTTTAATTTTGTAGATTCAATAATAATAACTAGATTATCTTGTTAACGCTGATGAAAAACAGGTAAATATATAAATTAAACCCCAAATAATGGAGAAAACAGAAAAAATATTTTTTTTAATGCAATTTTTCCTTTTTGAACATAAGAGCAGTAATATACATGTATGATATACCGTTGGAAAGCTAAAGATTTTAGAAAAAATATTATCTCATACACAAGCTTTTAAAAGTTAATAGAGAGTGATGAAAAGAAGATAAAATAAACTGATTATTTTAGATAATAATATAATAGATAATATATTAATAATATAAATATATATATAATATATTAGATTCAATTTGATTAATTCCTTAATAGTTTCACGTATTTTTATCTTGAACTGTATTTGAAAATTCTTTCATTGATTTTAAAAATGGAGGTAAGTGAAAGTCGTGTGTTGCCCGCACCAGATTTTTTTGTTTACTTTTGTTTTAGTATTTTCAATAATCAACCTTTGTAATCGAACAAAAAAAAAAAAAAAAAAAAAAAAAAACATTACCCCCTGCTCAAAATTTGGGATCACACGTTTCAAGATGCGTAGAATCCGAAATAGAAAAATGCGTGTGTCCGCCACAGTGGGCCAAATCACCAAATTAGGTGGACAAAAGTTAGGAATATTCCAGCGCTTCACGTTTTTATTATTAGTTGGCAAGACCCTTAATACTAATATTTCCCGCCATACCGTGTTTACAAATAAATAGTAAATGAATGAATCATTCCTGTTCACACAGGTGCCTAATAACCGGCAGTGGGATTATCTTTATTCGATGGTCATTTATTATGTTCAAGGTGTATTAAGAGCAATGTATTTTTGCTTTTATTTAACAATGGACATTGCTAAGACAGGTAAAACATTATATTTCCAAACTCGTTGTTGAATATACATTGCAATCTCACCTGTAGAGTTAATTTAGCAATTTGTAAATGGATGATCCTACATAATAACGAAAAACTATGTATAATATAATGACAGAGTAACTGATTTTCCTTTCTATAGCTCTTTAATTACTTGGAAACTATATATCCTTCTTAGCATCCTAATTTATAATTAATTATGATAATAATTATATTAATTTAACGTATATTTTATAATTCCCAGCATTCAACATGCTATCACCTTAGACTGATGGAAGACACACACACCGACCGAGTGTAGGCGTAGTAAGTCGTCTATCTTAATTGGGGAGGGTAGTCTGGCTAATCGCTCATAATTAACAAACCTACACCGATTCGTCATTGTCTTGTTCCGTGAATATTTCGAAACATTGATATAATATGTGCTGTGTGATGACAATAATATTATAAGATCAATAGTGATGTAGCGGCTAGCATAACAGCTATTAGCATAGCATAAAGATACGAGGCATGTTTTTTAAGTAAGTACCGTTTTGGAATTAAAAAAAAAACGTGCAAAGACATCGCAATAATTTTATTTTTACATAAAACCCTGTACCTTAATCTACTTTCCTACATAATTTCCATGAATTTTGAGGCACTTGTCATAACGCGGCACCAGTTTTTGAATAACCTCCTCAAAAAACTCTGCCGCCTGACTTGTTAACCACTGCATCACAAATGTTTTGACTTCGTTATCGTCTTGAAGAAGCCGACCGCCCAGGTGTTTCTTCAAGTGCAGGAACAAATGGTAGTCGCTGGGCGCCAGATCAGGACTGTATGGAGGATGATGAGATTTCCATTTGAATGATTTGATGAGATCTTTGGTCCGATTTGCCACATGTGGTCGGGCATAGTCATGCAGCAAAACGATACCCTTACTCAACTTGCCACGTTTTTTTAAGACGATAACGAAATCAAAACATTTGTGATTCATTGGTTAACAAGTCAGGCGGCAGAATTTTTGAGGAGGGTATTCAAAAACTGGTGCCGCGTTATGACAAGTGCCTCAAAATTCATGGAAATTATGTAGAAAAGTATATTAAAGTACAGTCTTTCATGTACAAATTAAATTATTGCGATATCTTTGCACGTATTTTTTTTTATCCCAAAACGGTTATTTTAACGGTTAGTTTGTTATTTCAAACGATTTCTATTTTATTCTATAAAATGCATGGTATAAAGTGGCTCTTCTAGTAAGCTCATTCTGATGAAAAAGGTTTTATAACGTCTCGGGAGTATATTTGTCTTAAATATAAAATTTCAGTTTCATAGGACTTACCGTTTCCGGCCGGGGGTTACCACACACACACAGACCTTTTTGTGGGACTTGGTTATTTGATCTCAAAGGACCATAAAATGTGTATTTCCGTAGAAAACTGGAATTTGATAATTTTTAATATCGCAATAATTTCCCTTACTATATATATAATAAGTGAAAGTAAAAATGCATTATGCATGCGTGTTTTAAATGAGTTCGCGATAAACAACAATCGAAATATTATTTTATATAAGGAGAGAGATGGATCAATAATTCTCTCTGAGTATTTCTGATACACAGAAAACATTCACTGTATCACTGTTTCTATTGTCGGTCTACACTAAGCCACCCGCTTAACGCTTCACCCATCTAGCTACTCGCACCGACTATAAACAAGACCCGAGAGCCGTGAAAGTTTACGAGAGTATAAATCTTAGCCGCTATGATACTTTTTCTCCCTTCTTGTAATTTTTTAAAGTGGTGTAATTGGTGGCCGCGGGGGGGCAATGAGGTAGGAAATTAATTGCTCGGGAACAATGTCCCTTTCTTCCTCGGTGACAATAGGGACGAGCTGCTACAGAGCCATCTATCTCTCATTCTTTCAACTACTATTGTACCATCTCTTTAACTATTAACTTCAAAACTTTATTACTATTACTTCTTTATTAACTGTTAAGATAAGAATAAACATGTGGTGCGGTCAACACACCTCTTTCACCTACCCACTGTTCTTTGTTAACTATTGGTTTGTTTCATATGAAATGTCCGTTTTTATAGTTTCTGAAGAATTTTGCAGTTGAATTTCAATAGAAACATGCGTTTTATTAAATAAGCTATTATATTTTTATTTAGAACTATCAGTTAGTTTTATCGGCTTTTCACCACTCTCCATTAACCTTTAAAATTCAGTATATTATATAACATTTTTTCTAAAATCTTTAGCTATCCAACGGTATATTATACTTCTATATTACTGTTGTTGTGTTCAAAAACACAAAAATCTGGTGCGGGCAACACACGACTTTCACTTACCTCGATTTTTAAAATCAAAGAAAGAATTTTCAAATACAGTTAGCGATAAAAAATACGTGAAACTATTAAGGAATTAATCAAATTGAATTTATATAGAAACATTTTGTTTTATTAAAAAATCTATTATATTATTATCTAAAATAATCAGTTAGTTTTATCTTCATTTCATCACTCTCTAATAAGTTTTAAAAGCTTGTGTATGAGATAATATATTTTCTAAAATCTTTAGCTTTCCAACGGTATATCATAGATGTATATTACTGCTCTTATGTTCAAAAACGAAAAATTGCATTAAAAAAATATTTTTTCCTTTTTTCTCCTTTAGTTGGGTATCAAATTTATTCAATTTATATATTTACCCGTTTTTCATCAGCGTTAACAAGATAATCTAGTTATTATTATTGAAACTACAAAATTAAAGGTACTTTAGGGGAAGAAAATTTAAAATATCAGCATTTAAGCCTTGTCAGACCATTTTAATCCAAATGAAACCTAAATTATATAAAAGCCCATTAAATTTTACATCGATATAGCGAGTTTAATCAAAATCGTCGGAACCGTTTTCGAGAAAGTCGAAAAAAGGTGCAAAATGTATGGTATAAAGTGCCTCTTCTGGTAAGCTCATTTTGATCAAAAACGTTTTGTCACGTCTCGGGCGTAGATTTGTCTTAAATATAAAATTTCAGTTTCATAGGACTTACCGTTTCCGCCCGGGAGTTACCACACAAACACACACACACACACACACACACACACCTTTAATTTGCGGGACTTGATTATTTTAATCAGGGGACCCTAAAACGTGTATTTCCGTTAAAAACTGGAATTCAAAAATTTTCACGATCGCAATACTTCCCCTTACTATATATAGTAAGTGAAAGTAAAAATTGCACACAAAAATATGTTTGCACTTTTCTCCTTTAGTTGATTATCGAATTCATTCAACTTATATATTTACCTGTTTTTTTAAGATTTGCTAATCAGATGATATGGTCAATTTAAAAAAAACTACTAAATTAAAGGTACTTTATATATCGACTATATAAATATCGACATTTAAGCCCTTTAAGACAATTTCAATCAGAATGAAACCTACATGATATTAAAGCCCGCCTAATTTTAAATCGATTTAGCCATTTTTAATAAAAATCCTCAGAGCCGTTATTGAGAAAATCGTAAAAAAGTGCAAAATGCGTGGTATAAAGTAGCCCTTCGGGTTAGTCGAATTTAGTGAAAAAAGTTCTGTAACGTCTCGGGCGTATGGTTGTCTTAAATATGAAATTTCAGTTTTATTTTCACGATCGCAATACTTTCCCTTACTATATATTTCATATATAGGTAAGTGAAAGTAAAAAGAAATAATTCAATATTTAATAACGTTGTTTCACATGAAATGTCCATTTTTGTAGTTTCTGAAATATATAAAGGATTTTGCAGGTCTCTGTTGTTTTCTGCCGAATGTTGACATATTTAAAGTAAACAGTTACTAGTCCTCTACCTTTGTATTATAAACATTAGCTTCCCAATCAATTACCCACTTTTTAGTATACCTCCAAATATAAACACGCGATTTTTGAGTAATATTTTTGTACAAATTTAAACTCGGCCATTCAGCAGCTGAGGCCGCTAGAAATATTTGCAAGGAGTTTGGGGAAGGGAGTGTTAATGAACGGACTATTCGCCGTTGGTTTGCTAAGTTTTCAGCTGGGGATACCGACTTGGAAAACTTGCGTTTTTAGATTTTGTTTCACTTCAAAGCTCAGAGTTTTCAGTTCGGGGATAAAAAAAAGTTGGTGTAACGTTAGGAAAAATGTGTAGAAAAAGAAGGTAAATACTTCGAATAAAATTATCTTCTTTTCATATCGTATTTTTAATAAAAATCCTTTACCTTCAAAACGGACATTTTATGTGACACAACCCAATAGTAAGTGAACGTGAAATATTTTATTTGATTAATGTGTAACTATTGAGAAATCATAAATAATTGCGTATTTTTTTGTATATTCAATTAAATAAAGTTTATAGAGACAGAAGAAATTTGCTGACTTTTCCTTGTATCGAAAGGACAGCTACAATCTGTTACAGCTACTACATACATCAAAGCTTTTCTTTCAATTTTCCAGAAGAAGAACTTTCAAAAGAATTGCAAACTAGCAACTTCATTATTTATTTCCAATCCAGTGGTTTTCCGGCACGTTTTAAAGTTCTAATTTAATTACATTGATTTCAGAAGTACGCCTTTGTATACGAATCGTCAAACTGGTTGGAAGAATTTGAGAGTAGTTCAGCATGTTTGGAACTTGTAAACATGTGTAAACAGGGTGAATCGCGAACTCATCAACTAGCATCAGCTGTATTTAATCGAACATTTCTTACTATTTATTATTACTTATACTAAATTATCATACAATATCATCTGATTAGCATTGTAAAAAACAGGTAAATATATAAGTTGAACGAATTCGATATCCAACTAAAGGAGAAAACTGAAAAAAATATTTTTTTAATGCAATTTTACTTACACTTACTATAAGTAAGGGAAAGTATTGCGATCGTGAAAATTTTCGAATTCCAGTTTTCAACGGAAATACACGTTTTAGGGTCCCCTGAGTCCAAATAACCAAGTCCCGCAAAAAGGTCTGTGTGTGTGATAACTCCCGGCCAGAAACTGAAATTTCATATTTATTTAAGATTTATACTTTCACGGCTCTCAGGTCTTGTTTATAGTGGGAGCGAGTAGCTAGGTGGGTGAAGCGTTAAGGGTGGCTTAGTGGAGACCGACAATAGAAACGGTGATACAGTAAATGTTTTCTGTGTATCACAAATACTCAGAGAGAATTATTGATCCATCTCTATCCTTATTCAAAATAATATCGCGATTGTTGTTTATCGCGAACTCATTTAAAACACGCGACGTATTTTCATAGGGTTTTCCCCATTATTTAATGTTACTTTCACTTACTATATATAGTAAGGGAAAGTATTGCGATCGTGAAAATTTTCGAATTCCAGTTTTCAACGGAAATACACGTTTTAGGGTCCCCTGAGTCCAAATAACCAAGTCCCGCAAAAAGGTCTGTGTGTGTGGTAACTCCGGCCAGAAACTGAAATTTCATATTTATTTAAGATTTATACTTTCACGGCTCTCAGGTCTTGTTTATAGTGGGAGCGAGTAGCTAGGTGGGTGAAGCGTTAAGGGTGGCTTAGTGGAGACCGACAATAGAAACGGTGATACAGTAAATGTTTTCTGTGTATCACAAATACTCAGAGAGAATTATTGATCCATCTCTATCCTTATTCAAAATAATATCGCGATTGTTGTTTATCGCGAACTCATTTAAAACACGCGACGTATTTTCATAGGGTTTTCCCCATTATTTAATGTTACTTTCACTTACTATATATAGTAAGGGAAAGTATTGCGATCGTGAAAATTTTCGAATTCCAGTTTTCAACGGAAATACACGTTTTAGGGTCCCCTGAGTCCAAATAACCAAGTCCCGCAAAAAGGTCTGTGTGTGTGGTAACTCCCGGCCAGAAACTGAAATTTCATATTTATTTAAGATTTATACTTTCACGGCTCTCAGGTCTTGTTTATAGTGGGAGCGAGTAGCTAGGTGGGTGAAGCGTTAAGGGTGGCTTAGTGGAGACCGACAATAGAAACGGTGATACAGTAAATGTTTTCTGTGTATCACAAATACTCAGAGAGAATTATTGATCCATCTCTATCCTTATTCAAAATATATCGCGATTGTTGTTTATCGCGAACTCATTTAAAACACGCGACGTATTTTCATAGGGTTTTCCCCATTATTTAATGTTACTTTCACTTACTATATATAGTAAGGGAAAGTATTGCGAACGAAAAATTTTCGAATTCCAGTTTTCAACGGAAATACACATTTTAGGGTCCCCTAAGTCCAAATAACCAAGTCCCGCAAAAAGGTCTCTGTGTGTGTGTGGTAACTCCCGGGCGGAAACGGTAAGTCCTATAAAACTGAAATTTCATATTTAAAACAACTATACGCCGGAGGCGAGACAAACCCTTTTTCATCAGCTTACCAGAAGAGGCACTTTATACTATGCATTTTGCACCTTTTTTCGATTTTCTCGAAAACGGTTCCGACGATTTTGATTAAACTCGCTATATCGATGTAAAATTTAATGGGCTTTAATATCATTTAGGTTTCATTCGGATTAAAATGGTCTCACAGGGCTCGAATGCCGATATTTTAAATTTTCTTTCCCTAAAGTACCTTTAATTTTGTTGATTCTATAAAAAAAAAAAAAACTATATTATCTTTTTACCACTGATAAAAAAACAGGTAAATATGTAATTTGTGCAAATTTAAAAAACAACTAAAGGAGAAAACTTTAAAAAAAAATTAGTGCAACTTTTCGTTTTTGAATATAAGAGCAGTAATATACATGTATGATATACCGTTGGAAAGCTATAGATTTTAGAAAAAATATTATCTCATACACGAGCTTTTAAAAGGTTTTTTAATAAAACACATGTTTCCATAGAAATTAATTCTTTAACAGGGATCACTTGTAGCTGGGTGGCTAGCATAACAGCCTCCTATGCCTAAAGTCACAGGTTCAAACCCGCAAGTGGTCCTAGGTTTTTTTAATAGGAGTAAAAAATCCTTAGTTATGCCGTCCTTTGAAGGGGACGTTAAAAAGTGGCTCCGAGCCTGTGCGATGTCAAGTACTCGTTAAAGATTCCTATCCTAATAAAACATGGATAGACAAAATTTAAGACTCACTGTAGCATCGTCCGATTAGCCATAGTAGCATAAAGTGACGTTAAATAAGTAAACAACCAATTCTTTAACAATTTATTTCCAATCCTGACATCCTCGATTTCTTTATCCACAGCGGATTAGGCTCCCTCAACTTGTCTGTAACTCGCCTTGATGAACTATCCTCAGATCATAGTCCACTGATCCTAAAAGTATCTCTCACTCCAATTCCAAAACCCATTCCACCATCATTCATCCGAGGCCCTGTCAACTGGAACCTTTTCCGCCAAATCGTGACCGATAATATTGACCTCAGAGTAACCCTCAAAACCCCAGATGACCTAGATAATTCCGTCTATTCCTTTACCACCGCCATCCAACAAGCTGTCTGGACTGCTTAAATGATATTAAATAAAATTAATAAATCCAGACCAAAATCATTTTCCACAACATATTATAGACCTCATCCACACCAAACGCCGAGCAAGATCATTATGGCAGCGCACCCGACACCCAACAGATCGCCGCTCCTATAACTTCTATTGTAGGCAATTGAAGAGGGAGTTGGCGACCTTCCGTTCCCAGTCCTTTAATTCCTATCTCTCCGCTCTATCAGCTCGTGATAATTCCCTGTGGAATGTCACGAAAAAGATCCTAAAATACCATAAAGTTTCCCATCCTCTCAGACGTGGTGATGACTCCTGGGCTGCGTCTGATGAAGATAAAGCCGAGGAATTCGCCACACACCTCTCCGAAGTATTCACTCCACACCCGGAATCCCACATCAATCACACCGCAAAAGTGCAAGACTTTCTTATGTCCCCGATTCCACTTTCCCTACCTCCTAAAGCCATTAATCCCTCTGAGGTCAAATATCTTCTCCAAAAGCTGACCCTCCGTAAATCTCCTGGACACGATCTCCTTACTCCCCAGATCCTCCGACAACTTCCGCAGAAAGCTATTATATTCCTTACTTATATTTACAACTGCATCCTATTTTCCTCTGTTATGGAAACATTCCACTATCATTCTTTTTCTAAAACCAGGCAAACCTTCCAACAACACTTCATCCTACAGGCCTATCAGTCTACTCCCATCCTCTCAAAAATCTTCTTAAACGTATCCTACCCATATTAGAATCTCAAAATCTTCCTTCCCATCAGTTTGGATTCCGTCCTCAGCATTCCACAGTCCAGCAGGGACTCCGAGTTGTAGACCATATTTCCTCAGCTCTTGAATGCAAAGAGTATTGTTCTGGTGCGTTTCTGGACATTGCGCAAGCATTAGACCGGGTATGGTACACTGGATTACTCTTCAAGCTGAAAACCCATTTACCCCAGTCTCTATACCTCATTCTCCGATCCTATCTCTCAAACCGTTCCTTCCGAGTTCGCTGTGGTGAAGAATTCTCTAACCTTTATCCCGTTGAGGCCGGTGTTCCTCAAGGCAGCGTCTTGGGACCCGTCCTCTACATCCTGTACACTGCCGATATTCCTACACATCCTGATACCTTTCTGGCAACTTTTGCAGACGACACCGCCATCCTATCATCCAGTTTCAATCCTGAAACAGCATCCTTAAACCTTCAGAGACACCTTTTCCTTATCGAACACTGGTGTATAACTGGCGTGTAAAGGTGAACGAAGCCAAATGTAAACACATAACCTTTACTCTTAGACGAAAATCCTGTCGGCCAGTTTATTTCAACTCATTACCAATTCCTCTCTCAGATACAGTCCGGTATCTTGGCTTACTGTTAAACAAAAGATTGACTTGGAACCCACATACAAGACTTAAAAGACAAGAACTCAACCGACGATTCGGACAGTTATACCGACTACTCAACAGAAAATCTGAACTTACAGTTGACAACAAATTATTAATCTACAAGACAATACTGAAGCCCATCTGGACCTATGGACTTGAACTGTGGGGGACAGCTAAACGTAATAACATCAAATTCATTCAATCCTTTCAATCCAAAGTCCTCCGTACAATAGTAAATGCTCCTTATTATGTCTCCAATTATACCTTGCACTACGACCTTAATGTTACATTTATTTCAGACCTAATTCCATCCAAATTTTCCAAATTCCACCAGAACCTATTTCATCATCCTAATCCTCTAGCTCAATCCCTATTCAGCTCCACTCATCCATACAACCCACCTAAAAGATGAAACGGCAGTGGCCCCGCGACCTTTTGTAAATATATTGGAGTTCTAGCACTGGCTAGATTCTCCACTCAATGTGATGTATGTATGAGTGTGTGTATGTGTATATTGGTATAAGTGAATTCATGACTTTATTGTATTGATTCATTATTGTGTATATATTTTATTGTAATTTTATGCCGTGTAAATATTGTATGAATGTAGTATGTATGATATCTTTCAGCACTACTATTAATGTCCAAATTGGGACAGATTGTAATTTTACTCAATAAAAATTGTTGTTGTTTGAAAAAAAAAAAAAAGAAACAGGTATATATAGAAGTTGAACGAATGCGATATCGAAATAATGGAGAAAAACTGCCAAAATGTTTTTTTAATGCAACTTTTATTTTTTGAGCTTCAGAACAGTAACTTATTTCATATAAACTGGTAAAAATTATCGAAATGTTCTTGAATTCTAATAATTTAATAATAGGTGAATTAGTTAAAGAATTCACAACCGTTATAAAAGGTATACAGAATACAAAAGAATATCTGACATATCGTCGTTCCTAATTAAAGCTGCTGAAAAAACTGTGTGACTTTATATAGTAATGGAAAGTATTACGATCGTCAAAATTTTCTAATTCCAGTTTTCAACGGAAATACACATTTTAGGGTCCCCTGAGTCCAAATAACCAAGTCCCTCAAAAAGGTCTGTTTGTGTGTATGGAAACTCCCAGGTGGAAACGGTAAGTCCTATGAAACTGAAATTTCATATTTAAGACTAATATACGCCCGAGACGTTACAAAACCTTTTTCATCAAAATGAGTTTACCAGAAGAACCATTTTATACCATGCATTTTGCACCTTTTTTCGATTTTCTGGAAAACAGTTCCGACGATTTTGATAAAACTCGCTATGTCGATGTAAAATTTAATGGGCTTTAATATCATTTAGGTTTCATTTGGATTAAAATGGTCTGACAGAGCTTAAATGCCAATATTTTAAATTTTCTTTCTCTAAAGTACCTTTAATTTTGTCGATTCTATAAAAATAAATATATTATCTTTTTACCACTGATGAAAAATAGGTAAATATATAAATTGAATGAATTCGATACCCAACTAAATGAGAAAACTGAAAACATATATTTTTAATGCATTTTTTTGTTTTTGAACATAAGAACAGTAATATACACGTATGATATACCGTTGGAAAGCTAAAGATTTTAGAAAAAATATTATCTCATACACAAGCTTTTAAATGTTAATAGAAAGTGATGAAATGAAGATAAAACTAACTGATTATTTTAGATAATAATATAATAGATTTTTTAATAAAACACATGTTTCTATATAAATTCAATTTAATTAATTCTTTAATAGTTTATGTATTTTAATCTCTAACTTTATTGATTTTAAAAATGGAGGTAATTGAAAGTCGTGTGTAGCCCGCACCAGATTTTTTGTTATTACAATTATTAACCTTTATAATGTACTTGTTTTTTTTTTGTTTTGTTTTTTTTATTTAAAAGAAATTTACAACTGTATTACAATAAAATACAATAAGTAAATGTGCTAATAGATCAAGTGGGCGTGATACAGGCATGTGAAGAAACTACCCAGTGGTAGCACTTCAAAGTTTATTCAGCTAAGTAGGTCTCGAGGCCATCGTCTTTTCAGCCGCCTAGGAAGATGATCAGGAATAGGAGATGAGAGTTTGCGGACGAGTGGGTTGGAGTGGACGGGTAATTTGGAATAAAAGGAGGAATATCTAGTTCGGGCTAGATCTGCGACTAATGGGATATTTAGGTCTTTATGAATTATTTTATTGGTGACAAAGTAAGGGGCGTTTAGGATCTTTCGGAGGATTTTGGATTGCAAGGATTGAATGCGGGAAGAATTGGATGGTTTGGTGGATCCCCATAACTCAATCCCATATGTCCAAATAGGCCTAATGATGGTTATATAAATTAATTTTTTGTAGTATGTGGAAAGTTTTGATCGTTTGTCCAGTAAGTGTTGTAGTAAGCGGTATCTACGAGCTGTTTCTTGTCGTTTCAGTCTAGTGTGAGGATTCCAAGTAAGACGTTTGTCTAGATGGAGTCCTAGGTACCGGATCTGTTCAACTGAGGTGAGTGGAATATTGTTAAAGGAAATAGTGGGACAGGCGGACATAGGTTTTCGACGAAGGGTGAAGGTAATTTGATGGGATTTAGTAGGGTTGATTTTAATTCTCCACTTTTGACACCATTCTTCAATGGAAGAAATGTGGGACTGAAGGGTTTTGGAAGCAAAGATGGGTCATTATTTGTTTTTAAATTATTATTTGTTTTAGTTGTGTTTAATTATTTAAGTGTCGTCTGCGTAGGTTGTGAGGACAGTACCAGGATGGATTGGAATATCAGCTGTATATATGGTATAAAGGATTGGGCCCAAAATACTACACCAGCGGACTGAGGAAATATGGATGAGTAGGAAAGGTTATGACTTACTTTAAAGGTTCTATCAGTGAGGTAGGATCGGATTAATAAGAAGTACGTAGGAGAGAGGAATTGGCGAAGTTTGTAGAGCAGCCCTGGGTTAATGTAGTTGTGAAATCAAAAATTTATGTAGTATGCTAATGACCCAATAAGTGTAGATGCATTTATATAAATAAATATTTCATATAAGTAAATGTAATAATCATAATTAAATATTCCTTTACCTGCGTTGTGGCAGTGGTCATTGAAACTATGGCCAACGCAATGTTTAGCCTCAATGTATACACCGCTGCCAGCGCCGCAAATAAAAGCAAACACTGAGTGTGACGAGTTCCCCATCCTATGGAAAATATTAACTATAATAATTTGTGTTCTAACAAGAGTATTTGCCTGCTAAAATAGTGTTTAAACATGCGCAGTACTGATCTCCTGTCTGATCCACAGTTTCATAATAATCAAAATTATTGTTGGAACAAACCTTTAAATTTATGTTTATTTATGTGAGTCTTTTTTGCTGAACCAAAAATCTGTAAAGCGTAAGTCCATATTGGCTTAAGAAGGTATGTGTATGTATTCAGTTTCTGTCTAATTTTTAATTTTGAAGATTTAGATAAAAGTGAGTATAGTACTTTCAGTCGGTGGTTAAGAGTCTGTCTTCTCATTTTGACATGTGGGCCCCAAGTCATCCTTCGATCGAGTGTCAGTCCTAGGTAATGTACAGAGTTGGTCTGAGGAATTTGGTTGTTGTCGATAAAAATTGGTGGGCAAGTGTTTTGTCGTAGTGTGAACGTTACGTATTTTGATTTGTCGTGATTTAAACGAACTTTCCATAGCTTGTACCAATTTTGTAGTATCATTAAGTGATTTTGTAGAGTCAGTGAGGCCAGTATGGGATCGTCGTTTAATTAATTAATAATACATTTACGTTTCGAGGTTTATATATAAAAAAAACATCTAGACTTTAGATACATTTTACAAAAAACACAATCAGATGACAATAAATACTTAATTTCTATAGTAAATTTAATTCTCCTAGATATATTTTAATGTCTTCTATAAAATATACTTAATGTCAGATATATACTAAGGACAAGTAGTTTACAGCTGTATATTTTATGTACATGGCTTATATGTAAATTATTATATGTAAAAATGGCTCAAACGATTTTGATTAAACTCGCTATATTGATGTAAAATTTAATATCATGTAGGTTTCATTCTGATTGAAATAGTCTGACAGGGCTTAAATGCCGATATTTTAAATTTTCTTCAGCTAAAGTACCTTTAATTTTGTATATTGTAAAAAAATAACCGTATCATATTGTTATCATTGATAAAAAACAGATAAATACATAATTTGAACGAATTCAATATTAAACTAAAAGAGAAAAGTGCATAAATATTTTTATTGCAATTTTTTTTAACATAAGAACAGTAATATAGATGTATAAAGATTGTTTATTTATTTAACGTCACTTTATGCTACTATGCACTAACATGCTAATCGGGCGATGCTACATTGGGAGTTCTAAATTTTGCCTATCCAGGTTTTATTAGGATAGGGATCTTTAACGAGTATCTGACATCGCACAGGCTCGGGACCACCTTTTAACGTCCCCTCGGAAGGACGGCATAACCAAGGACGTATTACTCCCATTAAAAAATCCTAGGACCACCTGCGGATTTGAACCCGTGACTTTTGGCATAGGAGGCCGCCATTGAAAGGACTAATTTACTGTTTCAAAGGATATGCCCGATTTTCAAATTTTAAGGACTGTTTTAATTTTTGTCTTTTTTATTCTAAGTTAAAGCCGCCATTCTCGTTGAAATGATTCTTAACAATTGACATTTATTGTAACCAGGATACGGTTCAAAATGGAAGAGCCTTTATTTTTTACTCGATTCTCGAAAAGTACTAATTTACTATTTCAATTTCAATTTCAGTTATGCTAACCACCCAGCAATTTAGATGTATAATATAGCGTTGGAAAGCTAAAGATTTTAGGAAAAACATTATCATATACACAAAATTGTAAAAGCTAATACAAAGTGACGAATAGGTAATAAACACGTTTTAATGAAATTTTTTTAGAAACAATTCTTTATTGAGCAATATTACAATCTGTCCAATTTAGGACATTTTTAATAGTGATGAAGTACAACATTCATACTACATTCGCACGATATATACTAAACAATAAATTTATATAATAATAATACAATATACATACATAAATCAATAAAATATATACAAAAGTCACTCATACCTATATACAATTCACAATCATACAGCACGTGAGTGGAGAATCTAGCCAATGCTAGAACTCCAATATACATTTTACAAGAGGTCTCGAGGCCACTGCCGTTTCAACCTTCTAGGAGGATGGTAAGGATGTGTGGAGCTGGATAAGGATTGAGCTAGGGGATTAGGGTGATGGATAAGGTTCTGATGAAATTTAGAGAATTTTAACGGTACAAGGTCTAAAATAAATGGAATATTTAGGTCGCGGTGTAAGGTATGGTTGGATACATAATAAGGAGCATTAACTATTGTTAGGAGGACTTTTGATTGGAAGGATTGAATGCGTTTGATGTTAGAATATTTGGCTGTCCCCCACAGTTCAAGTCCGCAGGTCCAGATAGGTTTCAGTACTGTCTTGTATATTAGCAGTTTGTTCTCGATAGATAATTTAGAATTTCTGTTCAGTAGTCTGTATAATTGTCCAAATCGTCGATTAAGTTCTTGTCGTTTAAGTCTAGTATGCGGGTCCCAAGTTAGTCTTTTGTCCAGAAGGAAGCCAAGATACCGGACTGTGTCGGAGAAAGGAAGCGGAACGGAGTTAAAGAGAACTGGAGGGCAGGATTGTCTTCGAAGGGTAAAGGTGACATGTTTGCATTTGGATTCATTAACTTTGATTCTCCAGTTGTTACACCAGTCTTCAATTTGAGAAAGGTGCGTTTGGAGGCCTATAGATGCAATTTCGGGATCTGAGTGAGAGGATAGGATAGCGGTGTCATCAGCGTACGTTGCTAGGAAGGTATTAGGGCAAACAGGAATATCAGCCGTGTATATGTTGTAGAGGAAAGGACCAAGGACACTGCCCTGAGGAACACTGGATTCGACTGGATAATAATTGGAATATTGTGCACCACAGCGAACTCGGAAGGAGCGGTTTGATAGATAGGATCGGAGGACTAGGTATATGGATTGGGGTAAATGGTTTTTGAGCTTAAAGAGTAATCCCTGGTGCCACACCCGGTCAAATGCTTGCGTTATGTCCAGAAATGCACCCGAGCAGTACTCCTTGTTCTCAAGGGCAGAGGAAATATGGTCAACGACTCGGAGCCCTTGCTGAACGGTTTTAATGAAATTAACTTCAAATATTTTTCAAATTGAAGTATATTTAATAGTTTTTAAATTGATTTTAACAGTCGAGGTAAGTGAAAGTCGTGTGTTGCCCGCACCAAATTTTTTTGTTCGTTTACATATCTTGAAACATAAGACCTCAAATTTTGAGTCGGATAATTTTTTTTTTTCTGTTCGATTACAAAGTTTTTACCTTTTTTTTACCTTTAAGAAATCAAAGTATCATTTTTTTATTTTTTTATGTATTATAACTAGAGAATTTAATAATAAAAGCTGAGTTTTAAAAATTATTACAGGTGATTTTACTTACGGCTAATTAAGGAATTCCATGTCTTAAAAATATTAAAAAGCGTCATGTTAGGGAAGCGCTCTTTGAAAGAATGTTGGAAAATAATTAAATAACAGACACATCAGTTAATTAATATCTCAAGGTTCATGTTAATGTAATTTTTAAAAACCGAACTATAAAAAAAAAAACAATCCATTAAGCCAATTTATATTCAAGTAATGAGGGAAACTATTTTATTACAGTAATGATTCAAATACTAATAAATCATTAAGACAAGGATCCTTGTTTTAAAACGAGTTTATTAGATTTATGTATATTCCCAATCATCCGATTTCAATAAAATTAATCCGATGCTTATCTATTGACAACAACAACAACAACAATTTTTATTGAGTAAAATTACAATCTGTCCCAATTTGGACATTAATAGTAGTGCTGAAAGATATCATACATACTACATTCATACAATATTTACATGGCATAAAATTACATTACAATATGTACACAATAATGAATCAATACAATAGTCAAGAATTCACTTATACCTATATACACATACACACACTCATACGTACATCACATTGAGTGGAGAATCTAGCCAGTGCTAGAACTCCAATATATTTACAACAGGTCGCGGGGCCACTGCCGTTTCAACCTTCTAGGTGGGTTGTATGGATGAGTGGAGCTGGATAGGGATTGAGCTAGAGGATTAGGATGATGAAATAGGTTCTGGTGGAATTTGGAAAATTTGGATGGAATTAGGTCTGAAATAAATGGAACATTAAGGTCGTGGTGCAAGGTATAGTTGGAGACATAATAAGGAGCATTTACTATTGTACGGAGGACTTTGGATTGAAAGGATTGAATGCGTTTGATGTTAGTATGTTTAGCTGTCCCCCACAGTTCAAGTCCGTAGGTCCAAATGGGCTTCAGTATTGTCTTGTAGATTAATAATTTGTTGTCAACTGTAAGTTCAGATTTTCTGTTGAGTAGTCGGTATAACTGTCCGAATCGTCGGTTGAGTTCTTGTCTTTTAAGTCTTGTATGTGGGTTCCAAGTCAATCTTTTGTCTAACTGTAAGCCAAGATACCGGACTGTATCTGAGAGAGGAATTGGTAATGAGTTGAAATAAACTTGCGGACAGGAGTTTCGTCGAAGAGTGAAGGTTACGTGTTTGCATTTGGCTTCGTTCACCTTTATGCGCCAAGTATTACACCAGTCTTCGATAAGAGAAAGGTGTCTTTGCAGATTTAAGGATGCTGTTTCAGGATTGGAACTGGACGATAAGATGGCGGTGTCGTCTGCAAAAGTTGCCAGAAAGGTATCAGGATGTGTAGGAATATCAGCAGTGTAAAGGATGTAGAGGACGGGTCCCAAGACGCTGCCTTGAGGAACACCGGCCTCAACGGGATAAAGGTTAGAAAATTCTACACCACAGCGAACGCGGAAGGAACGGTTTGAGAGATAGGATCGGAGAATAAGGTATAGAGACTGGGGTAAATGGGTTTTCAGCTTGAAGAGTAATCCAGTGTGCCATACCCGGTCAAAAGCTTGCGCAATGTCCAGAAACGCACCAGAACAATACTCTTTGCATTCAAGACCTGAGGAAATATGGTCTACAACTCGGAGCCCCTGTTGAACTGTGGAATGCTGAGGACGGAATCCAAACTGATGGGAAGGAAGATTTTGAGATTCTAATATGGGTAGGATACGTTTAAGAAGAAGCCTTTCGAAGATTTTTGAGAGGATGGGGAGTAGACTAATAGGCCTGTAGGATGAAGTGTTGTTGGAAGGTTTGCCTGGTTTTAGAAAAAGAATGATAGTGGAATGTTTCCATAACAGAGGAAAATAGGTGGTGCGTAGGATGCAGTTGTAAATATAAGTAAGGAATATAATAGCTTTCTGCGGAAGTTGTCGGAGGATCTGGGGAGTAAGGAGATCGTGTCCAGGAGATTTACGGAGGGTCAGTTTTTGGAGAAGATATTTGACCTCAGAGGGATTAATAGCTTTAGGAGGTAGGGAAAGTGGAATTGGTGACATAAGAAAGTCTTGCACTGTTGCGGTGTGATTGGCGTGGGATTCCGGGTGAGGAGTGAAAACTTTGGAGAGGTGTGTGGCGAATTCTTCGGCTTTATCTTCATCAGACGCAGCCCAGGAGTCATCACCACGTCGGAGAGGATGGGAAACTTGATGGTATTTTAGGATCTTTTTCGTGATATTCCAGAGGGAATTATCACGAGCTGATAGAGAGGAGAGGTAGGAATTAAAGGACTGGGAACGGAAGGTCGCCAACTCCCTTTTCAATTGTCTACAATAGAAGTTATAGGAGCGGCGATCTGTTGGGTGTCGGGTGCGCTGCCATAATGATCTTGCTCGGCGTTTGGTATGGATGAGGTCTAAAATATGTTGTGGAAAATGATTTTGGTGAGGATTTATATTGGAGTGTTTAGGAGAGGAGGCAGTCCAGACAGCTTGTTGGATGGCGGTGGTAAAGGAATAGACGGAATTATCTAGGTCATCTGGGGTTTTGAGGGTTACTCTGAGGTCAATATTATCGGTAAGGATTTGGCGAAAAAGGTTCCAGTTGACAGGGCCTCGGATGAATGATGGTGGAATGGGTTTTGGAATTGGAGTGAGAGATACTTTTAGGATCAGTGGACTATGGTCTGAGGATAGTTCATCAAGGCGAGTTACAGACAAGTTGAGGGAGCCTAATCCGCTATGGATAAAGAAGTCGAGGATGTCAGGATTGCGGTTAGGATCGGTTGGCCAGTAGGTAGGGGAGTCAGGAGGTAGGATATTAAAATTTCGGGAGTTGAGTGCAGACAGCAAATTTCGTCCCCGAGAATTCGTGGTTCTGGAACCCCACTGCTGATGCTTGGCGTTTAAGTCTGCACCCAGAATGAAGCAATTTCCTAAGGAATCTAGGAAGGATACAAATTCGGAATTGGAAATGGAATGTTTAGGAGGGCAATATGCAGATGTGAGGGTTACCGGAAAGGAAAAAGTCTTGATTACTATGGCTGTGGCTTGTAGGAAATCATAGGTGGGAAGTGGGAGTAAATGATGAGAGAGGGATTGGTGGACAATGATAGCAGAACCGGCATGGGCTTTGCCGTCTGGGTGGTCAGTACGGTATGTCATGTATTGCGGTATTTTGAAGTACTGTTTAGTCGTTAGTCTTGTTTCAGTTATAAGTGCAACATCG
Source organism: Piezodorus guildinii (assembly GCA_023052935.1). Classification (NCBI taxonomy): domain Eukaryota; kingdom Metazoa; phylum Arthropoda; class Insecta; order Hemiptera; family Pentatomidae; genus Piezodorus; species Piezodorus guildinii. Next base: position 12,334,190 of record CM041298.1, on the reverse strand, counting down.
ATTGTTTTGTCTTGCAACAACGCTGTCAGTTCGTCAGTATGATTTCTAACACCATTCGCATTCCAAAGGAGAATGGATAAGGAGTTAGGTGAATTCATTTAAGGATTTTTCAAGGCAGGGATTAAATTTGATACTAGATTTGTAAGGAGTGATATAAGCGGCATAACAAGAGATTTGATTTCGGAGATGAACGATGTCATTAGACTGGTAAGATCTGTGACGTTTGATGGTGAAGGGATATGAGAAATTTGATGTTGAGGAGTTTTTTGAAGATTAGGTAAACTTTGAGAAGTAGATTGTTGTACAATAGATTGAGATTGTTGAGGAAAACGTTGTTCCGGCAGTGCCTCGACTTCACGATTCTGGCTTCCACCTCCAAGCAAGTGGGCAAATGACACGTTAGAATTTACAAGTTTAGATGGTTCTCTTCTGCTTCTGGTTGGTGCAGCTGTTTCATTCGTATCCTGAGGTTTTTGGTATCTGGTTCGGAGTTTCTTGTAGATTTCACATCCCTTGTAGTTAGCCGGGTGGTCCTTGAGGCACAGAGCACATACAGCGGGTGTAGATCTTGATCTTGTACATTCTTCTGTTTTATGCTGTTCACCGCATTTCACACAGCGTGGTATGTGATGGCAATAACTTTTGGTATGACCATATGCCTGACAGTTATGGCACTGGACTATTCCTTTCTTTGTGTAAGGTTTTTCAACCTTTACACGGGTATAGTAGAGTCTACTGAGGTCATAGATATTTTCGACTCCTGCTGATGGTTCCAAGTCCACGAAGAATAGAGGCAGTGGACTTTTATCTTTTAGAACGTTGGTGACTTGCCTCACTTGGAATCCTAGTTCTGTCAGTTCTTCTTTGATAGCTTCAACGGGTGTTGAGGAATGTAGGTTTCTGATTACGACCCTTAATGCTCTCTCCTGGCGCAGCTGATAAGTATGAAAGTCAGCTTTGGTCTCAGTCAGATATTTCACAATCTTTCTGTAGGTTTCAGCAGTAGTCGGAGATATTTTAGTATCATTGGTTCTACTTATACAATAATAACTATTAGGATCAGTTACTTTGTTTAAATGCGCACACATAAGTTTAAAATTTTTAATATTTTTAACAAATATTGGTGGAGGTAGTGGTTCCCTGGGTATAGGAGAAGATTCCATGGTTTCTTTTTCATTTTGGAGGATTTGAAATGGATTCGGTGTAAAAAACGGGGATTCATCAGTTATTCCTTGTGATGATGTGCCGGGGTGTGGTTCAGATCCTAATGAGGTAGCTGACGTGGTCGCTGGTGGAATCATTTTTTTATTTTGTTCACGGCGGGGTCTCTGTTTTGTGGGAGACGAGTTTGAACCTGCAGATCTAGATCTTTTACTTGCAGACTTTGAGGACATGACTTGATGAAAATATCTCATTGATTAAGAAAATAATAATAATAATAAATAAATAATGAGATAAGAATTAAAGATAAAAGAAAGATAATAAAAAGAAAAGCAAGCCCGAGCTTGCCGAGCTAGCGGCAATCAGCTGATCAGTGACCCTCCTTTCACTTTTTCGTGATTGTACAAAGTAAATTATAACTTTGCTTACCGAAATTTCTCCAATATTCACTGCCGTAGTATTCCTGAGGTCTAGTGATATTCTCCAGACTGAATTCAAGCGAATTCCTACTGAAAAAAGCAAAAATCTGAGAGACGATGTAACGTATGACTGCTATCATCGAGCGCATCAGCTGATATGCTTATCTATTAATTAATTTTTTATATTGCACTATTATCTGAACAACGGGAAGGCTTGAACATAGGGAACATTTGAATCCTAGTAACGGAAGGACTTTTTCAAAGTATATAATTTAATGGGAATTCATTCACAACCTCTATTCGGTTATGTGAGAACTGTCAGCCATCTGGTGGCCACTCACAAAAATAGGCGTAGGGAGTCCTGTCCCTCCCCTATAAAATATTGAGAGTTGCGGTGTGGAATCTTATCGGAAACTATACCGCACGCCAAACGATCTCCAAGGCCTGTTGCGCCTACCGGAAAAATAAATAGTAATAAAATTGTTTAATTGCACAATACAAAAAGAATCATCAAAATGTGATCTGTATGAATGAATAAATGAAAAATAAATTTTATTCTGGGACATTTCGTCCCCTAAGTATAATATACAGTGAACAGAGGAAGTCCGATTTGTCTTGCTTCATTTGGTACATAATTATTTAGTCAAGTAACTATAAAAGTTAATATAAATAAAAGATACTAATAAAAATAGATAACATCAAATAAGTTTAGTTATGTATCAACAAAGTCAAGACTTTGATTTTTGAGATGGATAAATAGTTGGTGTTTGAATAATTGTGTTGGTGTTTACCTGCATGCTTAAATATGATTCAAACCTGTTTGTACTTGCACAAACCAGTTTCTACGTGATCAGAATAGGAAGGTTATGTAACAGCAAATGAGGTTTCATAAAATGTAAGCAATGGAAAGGTTGAGGAAAATGTAAACATTGGGAAGGTTATATAACAGTAAGGAAGGTGTCAGATAATGTAAACAATGGGAAGGTTATGTGACAGTAAGAGAGGTTTCAAAAAATGTAAACAATAGGAAGGTTATGTCACAGTTACGCACACATTACAATTTGACCATCGGACCTAGCCGGGAGGAACTCTCAAGTTAGGCACTGTGATTGGTTAGCTAATGAAGGATTGGGGGAGCGACATGGCGGCCGTGTAGACTCATGCTTTATACAGACTTAGTACTCTTAAAATGTAGGGGAATGAAAATGGACGCCGGGTAGACTCATGCTTTATAAAGACTTAATACTCTCAAAACGTAGGGAAAAGAAAATGGACGCGGGGTAGACCCATGCTTTATAAAGATGTAATACTCTCAAAACGTAGGGAAAAGAAAATGGACACCGGGTAGACTCAGACTTTGTAAATTGTGACGTAATAAAACAAAATGGCGGACGGGTAGACTCATGCTTTATACAGACTTAGTACTCTTAAAATGTAGGGGAATGAAAATGGACGCCGGTTAGACTCATGCTTTATAAAGACTTAATACTCTCAAAACGTAGGAAAAAGAAAATGGACTCGGGGTAGACTCATGCTTTATAAAGACTTAATACTCTCAAAACGTAGGGAAAAGAAAATGGACACCGGGTAGACTCAGGCTTTGTAAATTGGGACGTAATAAAACAAAATGGCGGACGGGTAGACTCATGCTTTATTATGACTTAATACTCTCAACCCGTAAGAAGAAGAAAATGGACGCCGGGTAGACTCATGCTTTATAAAGACTTAATACCCTCAAACAGGGGTCGCGTGACCAAAAAGGGGCGGGGCCTAGTGGTTTAGGTTAGGTTGATAGAGGGTCACGTGGCAAATAAGGGGCGTGGCCTGGTGGTATAGGTTAGGTTGACGGCGCGAACGATAGTGGTCAAGGTTAGGTCGTGATGACGTCATAGGTGGTTAAGAGTGGTAGGGGAGGGGATGGAGGAATCGGTGTCCCAGCTCGCCCAATTCTTATCTACTGTAATATTCGTTTCAAATAATCTATGTTCACCATCAAATATCTCATTATATGTTTATTTTGTAGGGTCTGAGTTTGGGGCATTCAAAATTTTATATTTTCATTAATTTTATTTTTAGTTGTAGGTTTTTTGTATAATTTTTCATACAACTGCGCTATAATTTCTGTTTCAATGAATTTAGGCTAATGAATTATAATTACCTAAAAATCAAGAAATATTACTAATTGTGAGGATGTCTCATCCGAAATCATTTGTAAATATCTTGTAAAGTTTATTTTCTTTCTTCTTTCTGTCCACTAACAGCTGAGGATAAACCGCGTTAACATTACTAAAACCACAGATTACATGACAATAAATTTTCCACTCGAGCTGAGTTAATATATTCAGAATAAGGAATGGATTCCTGAGCCGAGTGTTGAGTGAGTCGGTAACTTACTCTAAACAACTTTTCCGCCATAAATATTCAAATCCGACAAAGTCATTCGGAATACTGTTACTTAACAAAAATTAAATTCTGTTTTAGGGCGTTTTAACTCTTGTTACAAGCTGTAAGCTAATACTGTAACAAAACTAAGCTTAGCAGGAGGATGTTAATATCAGATTAAGTACAATATTTTCGAGAAAGCAATTTATTTAACAACGATTTAAAAAAAAAACCTGTGTACTGGCCAAATTTTAAGCTTGTTTTCAATAGATTTATTTTGGTTGAGATACGTGAAACCGAATAACTAATACAAAAAAAATCCGTTTGTCCGCTGCACAGTGGGCTAAATCACCAATTTAGGTGGACAAAAGTTTGGAATTTTCCAGTGCTTCACCTTTGTATTATTAGTTGGCAAGATCATTAATACTAATATTTTCCACCATACCGTGTTTACAAATAAATAGTAAATGAGTGAATCTTTCCTGTTCACACAAGTGCCTAATAACCAACAGTGGGATTATTTTTATTCGATGGTCATTTATTCTGTTTAAGGTGTATTTAGAGCAAAGTCTTTTTGATTTTATTTAACAATGGGCATTGCTGAGACAGGTAAGACATTACATTTCCAAACTCGTTATTGAATATAAATTGCAATCTCACCTGTAGTATTGATTTAGCAATTTGTAAATGTACGCCCTTATTCAATAACGAAAAACTACACTGCCGGACAAAGTTAAAGGATCACTTACAAATATTTATATTATTATTACATAAGAGATAAAAATAGGAATTTCTTTGTCCTAGACTGGACTTTGTGTTGTATCTTATCAAGTTAATCCTCTACCTGTTTATATTCCCACACGTTTATGGAGAAAAGGGTCAGTTAATCATCTTCTTTTCTTTCTTCCTATCAGTAAATGGTTAGTTGTTAGCAAAGATTCATCTTATTGAAGATTTTCTAACATTTAAGAGACTTTAGTTTTTACTTGTGAGTTTAGTAAGAACGTTGTGATGGCCAACAGAAGAGCATTGACCGAAGAGGAATCAATTCGTGCTGTTGCTTAGATTGAAGAAGGGTTTTCTCAATGGTATATTGCGCAACGGCTCCAGCGGTCACAATCCGTAGTGTCCAGAGTGCTTAATAGGCACCGTCAAACTGGAGGGCATACAAGAAGAGTCGGACAAGGCTGTCCGAGGTCAACTTCCCACCGTGACGAGAGATTTTTGCAACTGCATGCTCTTCGGGATCGCAGATCAACTGGTAACAGTCTGCGTGGTCTCCTCCAGAGGTTAAGGAATGTGCAAATTTCAGAGCGAACCGTGAGAAGACGACTCAACGATTATGGATTGACCTCCCATCCTTCAGCTACTGGACCTCTTCTCTCCAGGGAACACCGGGTTGAGCGCTTGAGGTTTTCTCGGAAGCACCTAAACAGGACTCAGGAAGATTGAAGCCTCGTATTATTCAGCGATGAGCCAAGATTCTGTCTCCGATCTCCAGATGGACGGGAAAAGGTATGGAGAAGGCGGGGAGAGAGGTATGCTCCATGCACTTTTTCTCCAAGGATTGCATTTGGTAGTGGGTCAGTGATGGTGAGGAAGAGGGGAGGGGGCATAAATTTAAACTCCCGTACAGAGTTGGTTCTTGTGAACCGTGGCTCTATAACTGCTGGCAGGTACATTAGGGAGGTACTTGAGCCGCATGTAACACCTTTTGCCAGAAATATCGCAGGTAACTTTATTTTTATGCACGATAATGCCCGACCTCACGTTGCTCGATCAGTGCAAAATTTCCTCAGGCAAGAAGAAATTGACGTTATGGTTTGGCTACCCAGAAGTCCAGATATGAACCCAATAGACCATGTATGGGACATGCTTGGAAGACGTGTCCGCGCCCGAGACCCACAAAATTTGGTAGATTTAAGTGAAATGTGAGTGGAAGAGTGGAACGACATCCCATAACAACATGCAAGAGCCCTGGTCGCTGGAATGGGCAGGAGAATGGAAGCAATTATCAGAGCTAGAGGTGGGAATACCAATTATTGATCGTTTTCCTCAAATTCTTCCTTTTTATTCAGTTTTGTTATTTCATTTCATTTCAAAGATTTACTTTTTCATTTTGAGACTAGTAGGACATTTTTATTTTTTGATTTTTTTCCTATTAAAAATTTCTAGAAAAATTTTATTACCATTATAATAATGTGTGACTTCCAAAGAAAAAAGAATATTTTCAAAAATACCCTATACAGTTCAGTAATTTCAAAATATTGAAGTGATCCTTTAATTTTGTCCGGCAGTGTATATAACCCCCAAGTTACCCCCAGGATTTGTTTGTAGGATTTGTGTTAGCAATCCTTCTAGTCTTTAGATATTACAAAGAATTTTTCCGATTTTTAGCGTTTTGTGTGATACATAATTTTTTTCAGACAACACTACGAATCAAAAATTTTACAATCCATCATTTCAAGATTTTCCTAAACCATATAAAATACATCTATAAGCAGATTTTAGCAACTCCGAGTCATAATTAGATTTTTTGTATTGTTTTCCCCGTATTGTGGGACTTAAAACGTAAAATATAGGGGAGTTGTAGAATTTAGCTAATAAATTTGATGTTTGACCACGGTGCGCTCGTTAATCGTGTCAAAAAATTAATTAGTTTTTATAGTTTTTTCTTATATTTTTTTCCGTTATCTGGGACTCCAAAGGTTAAATATAGACAAGCTTCAGAATTTTGTCCACCTAAATCGGTCATGTTGCCCACTGTGCGCCGTACGCGACACTTTTTCCGAAACTACTGGACCAATTTTCACCTAGACACCTAGACGTTGGTAGCTGGTTATTTTTAAAATAGTGGCTGATTAAAAGTGATTTAATTCAATAACTCAGTTATTTTTGAAGATATAGAAAAAACGTATTAGTGTTTTTTTAAAATAATTATAATAAAGAGAATAAATTAAAGAAAAAAATTGAAATGTTATCCACAAATACGCCTATAATTTATTTTCGAAGATAGAGAAAAGCGTTTATAGAGTTTTAGAATCAGTAAAGCGCCATAAACAAGAAAAACATAAATGATAGAACGCGAAGAACAAAGAGTAGAAAAAAAAAGTCTTACATGGTCAATCCACAACTTATAAGGGATGTGACTCCCTGATAACTCGATTATTATTGATGATAGAGAAGAAATGTAAGGTGTTCTGGAATCAGGAAATTTTATTTGAATGAAAATCGAAATTAAATAAAAGAATAATAAGGTGTAGATTCTTTAAGGTGAAGGTCAAATTCTGTTAATAAAATTGAAGGCTGATTTATAACTTCAACACTCTTTTAGTAAAAATTAATGCACGACTTTTAGGCTAAAATACTATCTTCAGGTGCAAAAAAAAAAAAATTTATCTAGTGTAAGTGGATGCTTACAACCATTTAGACATGAGACTTATGGTTGTAAGCATCCACTCACACTAAATAAATTAGTTCCTTTGCACCTGAAGATGGCATTTTAGCCGAAACGTCGTGCATTAATTTTTAATAAAAGAGTGTTGAAGTTATAAATCAGCCTTCAATTTTAGTCACATATTTATAAAAGAATAATGTATAGCATTGATATATGATTAGAACATATGGTAGTCCTGTGAAGAAACTACCCATTGGTAGCACTCCAATGTCTAGCTTATGGAAGGTCTTTTGGACATCTTCTTTCAAGTCGCCACACTGGATTTTCGGGAATAGATATGAAGGAGAGGTCACGGATATTGTGGGTTTGAGTGGGCAGGGAGTTTGGAATGAATAGAGGTATATATGTAACGGGCCAAGTCTTCAACAAATGGGATATTTGGGTCTTTATGGATGATTTTATTGGGAACAAAGTTAGGAGCATTGAGGGCTTTTCGTGGGATTTTGGATTGCAAGGATTGGATGCGAGAAGAATTTGATGGTTTAGTGGACCCCCATAGCTTAATGCCAATGGTCCAAATAGGCCTGATAATGGTTATATAAATGGTTTTTTTGTAGCAAACAGGAAATTTTGAGCGTCTGTCAAGTAAGTGTTGTAGTAATCTGTATCTACGAGCAGTTTTCGGTCGTTTCAGTCTAGTATGAGGATTATATGTTAGGGGTTTGTCGAGGTGGAGTCCTAAGTACCGAGTCTGTTCAACAAGAGTAAGTAGGATATTGTTAAATGATACGGTGTGGCAGGAAGTCATAGGTTTACGTAGAGTGAAGGTAATTTGATGGGATTTTTAGGATCTATTTTAATTCTCCAGTTTTGGCACCATTCTTCAATGGCTGATAATTATTTAATCTAAATCATATGTTTCCAACGAGGGATCACTTGTTGCTAGGTGGCTAGCATAACAGCCTCATATGCCAAAGGTTACGGTTTCAAACCCGCAGGTGGTCCTAGGATTTTTTAATGGGAGTAAAAAATCCTTAGTTATACCGTCCTTCGGAGGGGACGTTAAAAGGTGGTCCCGAGCCTGTTCGATGTCAGGTACTTGTTAAAGATCCCTATCCTAATAAAACCTGGATAGGCAAAATTTAGGACTCCCACTGGAGCATCGTCCGATTAGCCTTAGTAGCATAAAGTGGCGTTAAATAAATAAATTTAAAAAAATGTTTCCAACGAAACTGCATAATCTTTTTATTTAAATTAACTTTAAAAATTTTAAATTTAGGTATATTTAATAGTTCTTAATTGGTTTTAATAGCCGAGGCAGTCGAGTGTTGATCCACTTAGTAACCCTCTACCCTCGTGTCTCTCCCAGCATATCGCGTTCAGTGTAAGCTAACTGACGGCACTGGCCTCAGGGCTGTTCTTCCCTTGACATATTTCCGCACAGATTAGCGAATAAAGAAATATTTCTGACTGAATAGACTTGTTTTCATTTTTCTCTTCGGTCTGCGAGACTCGAACATACGCTATTCAGTTCTAATTCTGTTATATATTCTCCTCCACTGTTCTTCAATATTAAGAAGCTAAACCGGGGAAAATAAAAAGGTTAGAGCTGAAACAAAAACTGTAAAGAAATATAAAAGAGACGGGATTCAAAGAGGCAAACCCCACCCCTTTTTTTCACAAAATTCGTTTTATGTTTTATTCAACGGTTCTGCCATTCCATTTCTTCCTTAAAATCTCGAAAGGTTTTCGCTTCTTATTCCGAGTTGAATAAATTAAAGAGTTTAAAATATAAAATAATTCATTTTTTAAAAATAACATTTAATATTCTCTAAATAATCCCTAGTCGAGGCTTTGTGCACAATATTTAACGAAGTACTGATTAAAGAGCAAGTCCCAGCACAATGGAAAAGATCTAAAATAATTCTTTTACACAAAAAAGGGGATAAAGAAGAAATTGGAAATTATCGACCCATATCTTTGATTTCGGCTATTGGTAAGCTATTCACAAAAATTTTAAATGATAGAATAAAGAAACAAATTGAATACTATTTAACAGTTGAACAGGCAGGATTCAGGAAGGGTTTCTCAACCATAGACCATCTTCACACTGTGAACCAGTTAATAGAAAAATCAAAAGAGTATAATATTACTCTGTATCTAGCATTTGTTGACTTCACTAAAGCTTTTGACAGCCTCAAGCATGACAGTATATTTTCAGCTCTAAAACACATAGGCGTGGCAGAAAAATACATTTCTATAATTACTGAACTATACAGTGATAACATCGCCTATGTTGAAACAGATATTAAAGGACCTATATTTCCTGTAAAAAAGGGAGTTAGGCAAGGCGACCCTCTCTCTCCAACTCTCTTTATAGCGGTCCTAGAATTCGCTCTTAGAAATTTGGAATGGCAAACCAAAGGAATTAATATCAACGGAAACAAATTAAATCATCTAAATTTTGCGGACGACATAGTGTTGATATCAAGTACCCAGGACGAGTTAATAGAAATGCTGAAAGACTTGGAGAGAGTGTGTGGTCAGGTTGGTCTTGTGATGAATTTATCTAAAACTAAAATAATGACAAATTCAGAAAATATATCCAAAATAGAAAATGTTCTCGCAAAAATAGAATTAGTCAAAGACACCACTTACCTAGGACAGACCATTTCATTCGATGACCGCCTTTCCAAAGAAATTCAAAAACGGATTGCCTCTTGCTGGAAAAAATTTTGGGTTTTTAAAAACTTAATGAAAAGCTCCACCGAAATTAAATGGAAAAGGTTAGTATTCAATACCTGCATTCTCCCAACTTTGACTTATGGAAGCCAGACATGGTCTCTCACTAAATCCCAGGAAAGAAGAATTAACGTTTGGCAAAGAAGAATGGAGAGGAGTATGACAAATGTGAATTTAAAGCATAAAGTAAAAAATACGACTCTGAGAGAGACCACTTTGGTGAGGGATGCTGTGGGTTGTATAAGGAAGCTGAAATGGGAATGGGCTGGCCATTTAATGCGGATAAAAGACACCAGATGGAGCAAGGCAATTACCGAATGGACACCTCTCGGAAAGCAACGTAAGCAAGGAGGGCAACTCAAAAGATGGTCGGACGAAATTAGGAAACAAGAAGGAATATCTTGGCATAGGAAAACAGAAGATCGAAAATATTGGGAATTAAAATGCCAAGTTATTGAAAAACCAGCGGCGAACTCATAACCCAGAAGGTACGGCTGGTCACCGATCAAGACTATTCCTCCTTCAGGAGAGGCCAACACATTAGTAGAAAACCATTTTATTTTTATTTATCTAAAGATACAAATTTTTATTTAATCAAGTTTTTTTGTTTGTTTTTTTTTTTGGCAATTTTAGTAAAAAAGATGTTAGCAAATTTTATTTAAAAGTTGTATATAATATTTGGTCACATTGTTTTACTTACATCAATTATTAAAAGTGTTTTTAAAATAAAAATAAATATATATAAAGTTTATGTACCAACAAATATTGTAAATATGTGTAAATAAAGGCTTATCTTATCTTATCTTATCTTAAATAATCCCTACTCAATGACCTTCCTTCTGTATAGGAAAGTCCTCCTATAGCCCTAATCGTGATTATACTTAATAAAATCCTCCCATTCACGCTTAAGTTTAGGTTGTTTCGAACTGAAAAATACTGTTATACCTTCCAGCATCATTACATTTCATTTTCACTTGTCTCATTTATACAAGTTTAAAATCGTAATTTCTCGGTTCCTATTTCATGCTCCGCTCACAAGGTTCTTAATCTTATATGTATTAATTTATGTTTAGTACGAGAAACGATTATGATCTCGGTGATATAGTGCTATGACTATACTCATTTAAAACATGGGTTAAACTAAGGGAGTATAATTGGAAACCTTTCCAAAGGGGTTTGTGTTATCCAGTTTATTGAGAAACATTAACGAATAAATAAATGGTTTATTTAAATACCGATTATATATAATAAGATCAAGGGGATTGGATAAATTACTTGACTATAAAAGATTAAATGCTGTCGGCGGCTTCCGGATATGTGTCCTCTTCAAGATCTTCTCTCTGAGTCCTCTGTAGGTGGGTGGCTCTCTCTGCACCAGGAGTGGCGGGGTGTATATTTTTTGCACCGCCCTTCTAAGAACCTTCCTGGCTAGAACCTGACAACATTTCTACTCGTCTTTTATACTTTTCAATATTTAAGGTTTGATATATACGGTTATACTGTAAAACTTGAAAAAACAGGATTCAAGAGGAAATAAGCCGTGGTTTAAGGTGTCGATTCATTAACGAAATCACGGCTCGGATTATATGAGAAATTAAATCTTGTAATTTACAAAACTATTATTATGCCAAGTAATGGTGGGCTTACCTGAGGTGTATTGGCCAGAATAACAGCCTTCAATGCCTAAAGTCAAGAGTGCAAACACAGCAGATGGATCTAGAACGTCGGCACTCAAATATTGGATTGTTTCACATGAAATGTCCGTTTTTATAGTTTCTGAAATACATAAAGGATTTTGCAGGTCTCTATTGTTTTCTTCCGAATGTTTACATATTTTAAGTTAACAGTTACTAATCATCTACCTTTCTATTATAAGCATTAGCTTCCCAATCAATTACCCACTTTTTAGTATACCTCCAAATATGAACATGACAAGGATTTTGTCTGCTCTGCTAATCCGACCACCAACAATGGGCAGACAAAGGTTTTTTGTATCAGGTAAAGACCTAGTTTTATATTAGAAAAGAAAGAAACGTCTTCAAATAATACAAAATTTTGGTTCTTAGAGCGTGATGAACCCGACCACCTAGAATAGGCAGACTATTTTTTTTTTTTTTTTTTTTTTTTTTTTTTATCAGGTAGTAACGTAGTTTAATAAATGAAAAGAAAGAATCGTCTTCAAATAATACCATTTTTCGCTTTTTAGTGACCGTTTTGAATTTCCGCCATTTTTTATTCCGACTAGTTTGAGCTGGGAGACAAAAAAAATGTTGTCGTACAAGTTGGCTAAAATGTGACAATCACATTGAAAATTTTCTTCTTATAATTTGCATTTTTCGGCCCCGGCTCCTGGACTATTATATTTTATTGGGTTGTGGCACTTGAAATGTCCGTTTTTAAGACAAAGGATTTTTATTAAAAATACGATATGAAAACAAGATAATTTTATTCTTTTTCTACACAATTTTCAAAAACGTGACACCAACTTTTTTACAGATATAGAACTTAACCATTATATCAACTTAAAAAAAACATTTTTTCAATTTTTTCAAAATGAATTACATAACAAGTCTAACGGAAAAAATAAAAAAGACATTTAAACAATATGACCATAATATTGGGTTGTGTCACATGAAATGTCCGTTTTCAAGGTAAAGGATTTTTATTTAAAATACGATATGAAAACAAGATAATTTTATTCGAAGTATTTACCTTCTTTTTCTACACATTTTTCCCAACGTGACACCAACTTTTTTATCCCCTAACTGAAAACTCTGAGCTTTGAAGTGAAACAAAATCTGAAAACGCACTTTTCACTTGATCATCATTTTCAAAATGTGTTCCTTTGACGAAGTTGTCTAAATTCCTGAACAGGTAATCTGTTGGAGACAAGTCGGAAGAATATGGTGGGTGCGGAAGAACTTAGTAGCCCAGTTCTTTCAATTTTTGCACGGTATGTTTTGAAACATGGGGTCTTGCTGCCGCTCAGTGAGTTCATGAGGTACCTATGTATCGAGCTTTTTTACTTTCCCAATACACTTTAAATGTCTGGAAACGGTAGATGCACTTGCATTTAGTTGTGCTGAGAGTCCTTCAACTGTTTGGTAGGGGTTTCCTTCGACTGTATGTTTGGGGACATCGTTGTCTATTACGGACGGAGGTCTTCTTCGGGGCAAGTTTTCCAAGTCGGTATCCCCAGCCGAAAACTTAGCAAACCAACCGCGAATGTTCCGTTCATTAACACTCCCTTCCCCAAACGCCTTGCAAATATTTTTGTCGGCCTCAGCTGCTGAATGGCCGAGTTTAAACTAGTACAAAAATATTACTCGAAAATCGCGTGTTCCGATTTTCGAGTAATATTTTTGTACAAGTTTAAATTTGGCCATTCAGCAGCTGAGGTATTTTCAAATTCCAGTTTTCATCGGAACTCGACTGAGGGTAATCTGTAATAGATAGTATCTAAACATTTTTATAAAATTAAAATACAAATGTACTGATTTAATCACCTATAAATTATATAATACACTATGATTATTTATTTGTATAATATTAATTTTTCTATCCTCCATAGATAAATGAATATGAACTTCTATATCTTCAATCATGAAGGCACTGAAAGCATTGCAGATTTTTTTGGAATTGGAAAAAAACTCTTCCAATTAAGGCATTCTATTGGCCGAAGGTCGTGGGCGTCGGGGGAAATAAGGCAACCAATTTCGGAGCTATGTCCATAAAAACATTTTAAATAAAAACCAGCAGGCATTTTATTTACTTCAATAATTTATCTCTCAAAATAAGAGAGTACCATACATTTTTAATTAATAAAAGCGATATGTGTAAATACAAATCTTTATATGTCCGAAATAAATAAAAACAACATAATAATCAAGTAACATAATAACAAAACATATTTTATTCGAATAAAATGGTGTTAAAGTATGAGCGATAATAAAAAAAAAATCCGGTTCGCGCAACACACGACTATCACCTATACCTGTTGTTAAAATCAATTTAAGAATTTTTAAATACATTTAGAGATGAAAAAAAATATAAAGAATTAATTAAAGTACCGTGTGTTTTATTAAATAACCTATTTTATTATTACCTACGACATTTAGTTAGTTTTATCGGTTTTTCATCACTCTCCGTTAACTTTTACAATTCTCTTTATGATATAAGTTTTTTCTAACTTCTTTAGCTTTTCGACGGTATATTATACATCTATATTACTGGTTTTATGTTTAAAAAAAAAATGCATAAATAAATATTTTGGCTCTTTTCTCCTTCAACTGTTTATAGAATTCCTTCAAATTCTATATTTATCAGTGTTTTATCAATGCTAAAAAGATGATATGGTTATTTCTGTGGAATCTACAAAATTGTTTGTTTGTTTATTATTTAACGTCACTTTATGCTACTATGGCTAATCGGACGATGCTACAGTGGGAGTCCTAAATTTTGTCTAAAAAAGGTTTTATTATAATAGGGATCTTTAACGAGTACCTGACATCGCACAGGGTCGGGACCACCTTTTAACGTCCCCTCCGAAGGACGGCATAACTAAGGATTTTTTACTCCCATTAAAAATCCTAGGACCGATTGCGGTTTTGAACCCGTGACCTTTGGCAAAGGAGGCTGTTATGCTAACCACCCAACTACAAGTGATCCCGAATCTTCAAAATTAAAGGTACTTTAGAGGAAGAAAATTTAAAATAGCGGCATTTAAGCCCTGTCAGACTATTTCAAACAAAATAAAACTTACATGATATTAAAGCCTATCCAACTTTACTTCGATACTGCGAGTTTAAGTAAAATCGTTAAAGAAGTTTTTGAGAAAATCGTTAAAGTCGTTTTTGAGAAAATTGTAAAAAAGTGCAAAATGTATGGTATTTTAGTAAATGTACCGCCGAAGCGAAAATGTATGGTATTAAGTACCACTTCCAGTGAGCTGATATTAGTCAAAAAGGTCTTGCAACATCTCGTGTGTATTGTTTTCTTAATTTTTTTTTTTAATATTTACAACTGTACATAGTACAACAAGTAAATGAGCTATTTACAGAACATTGGCTTGGAAAGGTCTTGAGAAGAATCTACCCAGTGGTAGCACTTCAGAGTTTATTTAGTAAGCAGGTCTCGAGGCCCACCGTCTTTTCAGACGCCTCGGAGGATTATCGGGAATAGATGCCGATGAGAGGATACGGACAAGCGGGTAATTTGGAATGAAAGAAGTATCTTTTTGGGCAATTTCTGCAACGAGTGGGATATTCAGGTCTCTATGGATGAGTTTGTTGGTAACAAAGTACGGAGGTCTAGGATTTGTCGAAGGATTTTGGATTGCAAGGATTGGATGCGGAAGGAATTCGATGGTTTAGTGGAGCCCCATAGATCTATGCCATAAGTCCAGATAGGTCTAATAATGGTTGTGTAAATGAGTTTTTTTTCTTAAATATGAAATTTAAGTTTCGAACAAATTTTTGTTTTAGTGCTAGACCTACCAAACAAACACACTAGGGTTTGTCGGTTTTTAAAAACCGTTTGTTTGGAGAAAATTATGAAATACAAAAACCTGTTTTTTAGTAGAAAATATCGGTTTTCAATGTATAAATAACACTTTTAAAAAAATTGAAAATGACAAATGTACCAGATTGATGAAAACACTGTTGCAAGCGGTTTGGTTCTTAGAATCATATCGGTCGAACATGATTTCAAGTAACGGTGTGTTTTGTCTATCGGATGAATTAATTTAGATTTTATATCAGTTTGTCTTCTGGCTTCTTTATGTACAGTTCATAAATTCAGAGTTCTGTTCCATTGATCGATATTTGATATCGATAATATTATACAAAATGTAAGTAGGTAACCTATTTTAATATTATAAAAATATAAAATTTTTAAAATCATGCTTTAAACACGTAGAGAAATTCAAGTATTTAGGTTCAATTATAACTAGAAAAATGAAATCCAGGAAGAAACAAAGTCCCGTTTGAAGGTTGGAAATGCGTGTTATTATTCAGTTGCTAAGTTACTTAGCTCACGGCTTCTGTCTAAAAACTTAAAGGTTAGAATTTATAAAACTATTATTCTTCCAATGGTTCTTTACGGATGTGAAACGTGGCCGCTTACTCTGAAGGATGAACAACGGTTTAAGGTTTTCGAAAATTAGGTATTGCGTAAAATATTTGGTCCGAAGAGAGATGAGGCCACTGGGGGGTTTAGAAGGTTGCACAACGCGGAATCGCGGAACTTGTATCCTGTGGTGTAATGGTGAACTTGTAATGGTGAACATTGGACGAGTCTGTGTAGGCGGAATTTGGTGGTATCGGCATCGAACCTTCGGGTTCGGTAAGCCTATTATTATTATTAAAAAAACGATTAAGCCTAGTTCGGTTGCAAGTGAGAGGGTATTTTCTATTTCAAGGGAATTTTGTGAATAAACTAAGGACACAGCTAAATAGCAAATCGATAGACGTCCTCTGTTTTCTGAAATCATATTTCATTAAATGGAGAAAAATAAATGGAATATTTAAATTTGTATTAAAATTACCCTGAATAGAAAATACTCGGTCCTTTGCTTAGTTGTCTTTAAAACTAAAATTTATTTTAATAAGTATGTATACATAAACTTTATTCACTCTTGTCTTTCGGCTTTGATTGTAATTTACATTATATAATACACCGTTATTTTCTGATTGTTTTTATTTATTCGAACCCTTTGCTGAATAACTCGTTTCACTATTATTAAATATTTACATTCTTATAGTGAAAATTATGCGTAGACAACGAATAATTGTTTTTAAAGTTATTTAATCCTGGTCAACTATTATTTCTTATAGGATTGAAAAATCCTTAGTTATGCCGTCCTTCGGAGGGACATTAAAAGGTGGTCCTGAGCCTGTGCGATGTCACGTACTCGTTAAAGATCCCTACCCTAATAAAACCTGGATAGGCAAAATTTAGGACTCCCACTGTAGCATCGTCCGATTAGCCATAGTAGCATAAAGTGACGTTATATAAATAAACAAACAAACAATTTTGTAGATTCCATAGAAATAACCATATCATCTTTTTAGCATTGATAAAACACTGATAAATATAGAATTTGAAAGAACCCTATAAACAATTAAAGTGAAAATGATGCGTAAACAACGAATAATTGTATTTAAAGTTATTTAATCCTGGTCAACTATTATTTCTTATAGGATTAAAAAATCCTTAGTTATGCCGTCCTTCGGAGGGGACATTAAAAGGTGGTTTCGAGCCTGTGCGATGTCAGGTACTCGTTAAAGATCCCTACCCTAATAAAACCTGGATAGGCAAAATTTAGGACTCCCACTGTAGCATCGTCCGATTAGCCATAGTAGCATAAAGTGACGTTATATAAATAAACAAACAAACAATTTTGTAGATTCCATAGAAATAACCATATCATCTTTTTAGCATTGATAAAACACTGATAAATATAGAATTTGAAAGAACCCTATAAACAATAAAAGTGAAAATTATGCGTAAACAACGAATAATTGTTTTTAAAGTTATTTAATCCTGGTCAACTATTATTTCTTATAGGATTAAAAAATCCTTAGTTATGCCGTCCTTCGGAGGGGACATTAAAAGGTGGTCCCGAGCCTGTGCGATGTCACGTACTCGTTAAAGATCCCTACCCTAATAAAACCTGGATAGGCAAAATTTAGGACTCCCACTGTAGCATCGTCCGATTAGCCATAGTAGCATAAAGTGACGTTATATAAATAAACAAACAAACAATTTTGTAGATTCCATAGAAATAACCATATCATCTTTTTAGCATTGATAAAACACTGATAAATATAGAATTTGAAAGAACCCTATAAACAATAAAAGTGAAAATTATGCGTAAACAACGAATAATTGTTTTTAAAGTTATTTAATCCTGGTCAACTATTATTTCTTATAGGATTAAAAATCCTTAGTTATGCCGTCCTTCGGAGGGGACATTAAAAGGTGGTCCCGAGCCTGTGCGATGTCACGTACTCGTTAAAGATCCCTACCCTAATAAAACCTGGATAGGCAAAATTTAGGACTCCCACTGTAGCATCGTCCGATTAGCCATAGTAGCATAAAGTGACGTTATATAAATAAACAAACAAACAATTTTGTAGATTCCATAGAAATAACCATATCATCTTTTTAGCATTGATAAAACACTGATAAATATAGAATTTGAAAGAACCCTATAAACAATTAAAGTGAAAATTATGCGTAAACAACGAATAATTGTTTTTAAAGTTATTTAATCCTGGTCAACTATTATTTCTTATAGGATTGAAAAATCCTTAGTTATGCCGTCCTTCGGAGGGGACATTAAAAGGTGGTCCTGAGCCTGTGCGATGTCACGTACTCGTTAAAGATCCCTACCCTAATAAAACCTGGATAGGCAAAATTTAGGACTCCCACTGTAGCATCGTCCGATTAGCCATAGTAGCATAAAGTGACGTTAAATAAATAAACAAACTACTATTTCTTTGTTCTACTAAATTGCATACAACGATTTTTACTGTCAATAAAGTTGAACAGTAAATAATTTCAGTCAAAACCTGCTTTTATTCACTATAAATGTTTTGTTCGAATTGCAGAATATTTGAGTAAAATTTTTTTTAATAAAAATGCGAAACCGGTTTTTCTGGGAAAATTACTATTCGAATACCGGTTACCTAAAATGTCGGTTTTTGTATAAACTTTAAAACACACACACCTCATCGTCCGATTAGCGGGATAACCTGTAGCAGAGTGGCTAGCATAACAGCCTTCTATGCCGAAGGTCACGGGTTCAAACCCGCAGGTGGTTAAAAATCCTTAGTTATGCCGTCTTCGGAGGGGACGTTAAAAGGTGGTCCCGAGCCTGTGCGATGTCAGGTACTCGTTAAAGATCCCTATCCTAATTAAACCTGGATAGAAAAAAAATTAGGACTCCCACTGTAGCATCGTCCACAGACACAGCAGCATAAAGTGACGTTAAATAAATAAACAAACAAACAATTTTGTAGATTCCACAGAAATAACCATATCATCTTTTTAACATTGATAAAACACTGATAAATATAGAATTTGAAGGAATACTATAAACAATTAAAGGAGAAAAAAGCCAAAATCTTTTTTTTGTGCAAATTTTTTTTAAAACATAAAACCAGTAATATAGATGTATAATATACTGTCGAAAAGCTAAAGAAGTTAGAAAAAACTTATATCATACAGAGGATTGTAAAAGTTAACGGAGAGTGATGAAAAACCGATAAAACTAACTAAATGTCGTAGGTAATAATAAAATAGGTTATTTAATAAAACACACGTTACTTTAATTAATTCTTTATATTTTTTTTTCATCTCTAAATGTATTTAAAAATTCTTAAATTGATTTTAACAACAGGTATAGGTGATAGTCGTGTGTTGCGCGAACCGGATTTTTTATTATCGCTCATACTTTAACACCATTTTATTCGAATAAAATATGTTTTGTTATTATGTTACTTGATTATTACGTTGTTTTTATTTATTTCGGACATATAAAGATTTTTATTTACACATATCGTTTTTATTAATTAAAAATGTATGGTACTCTCTTATTTTGAGAGATAAATTATTGAAGTAAATAAAATGCCTGCTGGTTTTTATTTAAAATGTTTTTATGGACATAGCTCTGAAATTGGTTGCCATATTTCCCCCGACGCCCACGACCTTCGGCCAATAGAATGCCTTAATTGGAAGAGTTTTTTTCCAATGCCAAAAAAATCTGCAATGCTTTCAGTGCCTTCATGATTGAAGATATAGAAGTTCATATTCATTTATCTATGGAGGATAGAAAAATTAATATTATACAAATAAATAATCATAGTGTATTATATAATTTATAGGTGATTAAATCAGTACATTTGTATTTTAATTTTATAGAAATGTTTAGATACTATCTATTACAGAGTACCCTCAGTCGATTAAAGTGACGTTAAATAAATAAACAAACATACTCTTAACAATAATGTAGATATATGTAAATCAGCATTCGTGAGTAAAGGCTCGAGGATACAGCTAGTACATAATAAACATGGATACATTTCTCATAAATAAGCGTCAAAACGTCATAATTTATTGGAGCAGACGTCAAAAGAAAGATGGAAACAAACAAAAAAAAAAAAAAAAAAAAAAAAAAGGAAAAAGAATTTTGAGGTTGCTATCGAAAAAAGGTTCGGGAGAAGGCTCCTTTACGCCTCGAACCTTTTCATCCCCTTCTCCCCCCCACCCGTCATGAATCACCTCCCCCCTAATTCTCTACTTTTTTTCCCACTCCTCTCTACCCCTCTCCTTCCCCTCCCCCTTCCCCCCAGCTTCTTATAAACTTTGCTCTTCTTCTGTTCCAGAAGTTCCCAACAGTATTTGTTTAATTCTTGAAAAGATCCGCTCAAGGGAAACAGATCGCTGCCATTCTCAGCAATTTCTGAATCATCCGTATTCCCTAATAAGTTCTGTCTTGAATAATTTCACTTCTTTATTAACAGTTACCTTTTAACAAAAATCTGGTGTGCGGAACACACGACTTTCACATATCTCTTTTGTTGTAATCAATTCAAGAATTTTTAAATATACTTAGAAATGAAATATGATTAGTAGCAGAAACGGTGGTGATCTTGGTGATATTGATGTATCAGGGCATACTTTTGAACACGTTGAGAAATTCGAGTATTTAGATTCAATGATAACAAGAAAAAATTAAATCCAGGAAGAAATAAAGTCCTGGTTAAAGGTGGGAAACGCGTGTTATTATTCATTTGCTAAGTTACTTAGTTCGCGGCTTCTATCTAAAAACTTAAAGGTTAGAATTTATAAAACTATTATTCTTCCAATGGTTCTTTACGGATGTGAAACGTGGCCACTTACTCTGAAGGATGAACAATGGTTTAAGGTTTTCGAAAATTAGGTATTGCGTAAAATATTTGGTCCGAAGAGAGATGAGGTCACTGGGGGGGTTTAGAAGGTTGCACAAAGCGGAATTGCGGAACTTGTATCCTGTGGTGTAATGGTGAACATTGGACGAGGAATTTGGTGGTATCGGCATCGAACCTTCGGGTTCGGTAAGCCTATTACTATATGTTTTATTTCTCTCAGGTAACTGGAGCTTCATCTACTTCCCGGATAAAAGTCAAAGGGAAGTAGAAGGTGTTACTTATTTAAAAATTTTCTAACAATTCTGCAGGTATCCAAGTTAGAATTTATAAAACTATTATTCTTCCAACGGTCCTTTACGGATGTGAAACGTGGCCGCTCACATTGAAGGATGAACAACGGCTTAAGGTTTTCGAAAATAAGGTACTGCGTAAAATATTTGGTCTGAAGAGAGATGAGGCCACTGGGGAGTTTAGAAGGTTGCACAACGCGGAATTGCGGGACTTGTACCCTGTGAATACAATTGATTTGATAGCATCTCGGAGACTCAAATGGGTGAGTAAAGTTGTTGGGCTCGATGAAGAGCGGATTCCGAGAAAGTTGGTATTCGCTGAACCGACTGGTAGGCGTCCGAAAGGCAGGCCGAAGCGTCGATGGGAGGATTGCCTTAAGGCTGATCTCGGGGGCTTGGGCTTGAACGGTGAACATTGGACGAGTCTGTGTAGGCGGAATTTGGTGGTATCGGCATCGAACCTTCGGGTTCGCTAGGCCTATTATTACTTACTTACTTACTTAGAAATGAAATAAGATCAAAGAATTAATGTTGTTGCTGTTGTTTTTAGGCTACGTTTTGAGAATTTATTGTTCTCACATTAATATACCAACAATAACTTTATTGAAGGATACAGTACGTTTTGAAAGGAAATGTTTTTAATACGCTTTGAATTAAAATGAAATGCTGTTTTAAGAAAGAACGTTTTTAAAGTGTGTTTTTTTTTTTTTTAGATGGGATCGGATGAGTAATTTCAATAATATAATTGAATGGAATAATATTTATTTGTTTTTGGGGGTAAACCCCATACAAAGGGAGTTGGTCAGTACAGTTCATATGTTACTAATACACAAATAAAAACAACTGAAGATTATTTAAAGGCATCATGAATATAAAATAAATAAATAAAGCGCCTTTTTATAAAAAAAAAACATAAAACAAAAGAAACAACGAACTATTGAGGAATTTAAAGTAATCCTAAGTGAAAATATAAATATTTCAAATTCTTAACATTTTGTAAATTTAGTTAACAATGCAAACTAATATTATAAGTTAAAGAAAACAAATAAACACAGTAATCTCACTTTACTTTTTAGGGATCACTTGTAGCTGGGTGGCTAGCGTAACAGCCTCCCATGCTAAAGGTCACGGGTTTAAACCCGCAGGTGGTCCTAGGATTTTTTAATGGGAGTAAAAAATCCTTAGTTACGCCGTCCTTCGGAGGGGACGTTAAAAGGTGGTCCCGAGCCTGTGCGATGTCAGGTACTCGTTAAAGATCCCTATCCTAATAAAACCTGGATAGGCAAAATTTAGGACTCCCACTGTAGCATCGTCCGATTAGCCATAGTAGCATAAAGTGACGTTAAATAAATAAACAAACAAACCAACAAAAACAGTGTATTAAAATTTGTAAACCAGATTGCAAATTAAATTGTATGCCAAATTTCTTGTTTGTAATAAATAAATAAATAATTAAATTAAAAATATATATGTGGATGTAATTAGTTGACCGTTGAGAATTACTGGAAGGAATTAGTCCGGGTGGCGGTCATTAAATGAAACAACTAAATAGTTTCAACTATTTTATTGTTTGCCAACGTTTCGACCCCCTTTGTGGGTCATCATCAGGGCGCATGGTGGGAGAATGGAAACTGACAGCAGTTCTAGAGTTATCATTGAAAATAGTAACCAAAATTTAATAAATCTGGTGCGGGCAACACACGACTTTCACTTACCTCCATTTTTGAAATCGATTAAAGAATTTTCAAGTACAGTAATAGATAAAAATTAAGAATACATTAAATGGAATTTCTATAGAAATATGTGTTTTATTAAAAAATCTATTATATTATTGTCAACTTTTACAGCGTAAGAAAATATTTTTTCTAAAAACTTCAGATTTCCAACGGTATATTATACATCTAAAATATGGTTCTTATGTTCAAAAACTCAAATATTGCATTAAAAATTAGTTTTCTTATTTTCTCTTTTCATTGGGTATCGACTTCGTTCTAATTATATATGGCTCGATGACGAGCGGATTCCGAGAAAGTTGGTATTTGCTGATCCGACTGGTAGACATCCGAAAGGTAGACCGAAGCGGAGATGGGAGGATTGAGTTAAGGCTGATCTCGGGAGCTTGGGCTTGAATGCTGAACATTGGACGAGTCTGTGTAAGCGGAATATGGTGGTATCGGCATCGAACCTTCGGGTTCGCTAAGCCTATTATTATTATTATTATAAAAACATGTGTTTTATTAAAAAATCTATTATATTTTTATCTAAAATAATCAGTTAGTTGTATCTTCTTTTCATCATTATATTTACTTTTAAAAGCTTGAGTATAAGATAATATTTTTTCTAAAATCTTTAGCTTTCCAACGGTATATCATACATGTATATTACTGTTTATATGTTCAAAAAAAAAAAATTGCACTAAACAAATATTTTTTCTGTTTTCTCCTTTAGTTGGGCATCGAATTCATTCAATTTATGTATTTACCTGTTTTTTAGCAGTGGTAACAAGAAAATATAGTTATTTTTATAGAATCAACAAAATTAAAGGTTCTTCACGGGACTTGGTCACTTGTATTCAGCTTTACACGGAATCGTAAAATGTAATGGGGAGTGATGAAAAGTAGATAAAACTAACTGATAGTTGTAGATAAAAACATAATAGATTATTTAATAAAACACAAATTTATATCATAACTTTATGTGATTAATTCTTCGATATTTTTTTCATCTCTAAGTTTATTTAAAAATTCTTAAATTTATTTTAAGAGCGGAGGTAAATGAAAGCCGTGTGTTGTGCACACTAATTTTTTTATTGTTTATCGCGCTTTGCTAATTTTAAAACTCTTTACATGTTTTTCTCATTCATTCAATAACTAATTTATGGGTAAAAATTCAATTTTTTTTCTTTTCTCTGTTCTCGTTTTTATATTGTGCTGTTTCACATGAAATGTCCGTTTTCAAGGTAAAGGAATTTTATTAAAAATACGATATAAAAACAAGATAATTTTATTCGTAGTATTTACATTCTTTTTCTACACATTTTTCCCAACGTAACACCAACTTTTTTATCCCGAACCTAACAACTTTGAGTTTTGAAGTAAAACAAAATCTGAAAACGCACTTTTCACTTGATCATCATTTTCAAAAAGTTTTCCTTTGACGAGTAGTAGCAAGGAGGTGATAAGACCTAGATCACTCGTAGCAGCCAGTTTTCCCCTTCTATTTTGGCTACTCACTTTATGGAGGCTGGATATATCCCCAAGAGGATCTCCCTTAACCCGGGTAGCCAAAGCCAAAAAATACAAATATATAATACACTTCCGATATTCGATCCTGGGACGCTGTCCATCCAAGAAGAACACTAAACTGAATTATGTTTTTATTATAATCCTTAAATACATTTTAAGAACATCCAAGCCTTTAATTTCTTTTATCTTTTATCCGTATTTTTTTTTTTTTTATCTTTAAGCGATCATCTTTCAAGAAGAAAACCGAAAACAGTTGGTCCTTTTTTTTCCTTCCCTTGGTTCTCTCCGCTTTGGGGAGAAATTCCACCAATCAATTCATCCACTAATAGGTCATCCCTCATTCTATTGTTTTTTTTCTCGCCTCCGAAAAATAAATTACTTTCTAATGACTTGAGGAAGTAACTTCTTTCTTAATTGTTTCGCCTCCAGCTTTTTGTAGACCGTTCAACCGAACTTAATCCGCGATGATTTCTTCATAAAATGGAATGGTTTAAAGATTTAAAACGTTAGCAGTTTAAACGGAATTATAATCATATAATAGGTCATGTTCATTTATTTGTCAAACATATAATATATTGGGTTGTGTCACATGAAATTTCCGTTTTCAAGGTAAAGGATTTTTATTAAAAATACGATATGAAAACAAGATAAATTTTTTCGAAGTATTTACCTTCTTTTTCTACACATTTTTCCCAACGTGACACCAACTTTTTTATCCCCGAACCTAACAACTTTGAGTTTTGAAGTAAAACAAAATCTGAAAACGCACTTTTCACTTGATCATCATTTTCAAAAAGTTTTCCTTTGACGAAATTGTCTGAATTCCTGAACAGGTGGTAATCTGTTGGAGACAAGTCGGGAGAATATGGTGGGTGCGGAAGAACTTCGTAGCCCAGTTCTTTCAATTTTTGCACGGTATGTTTTGAAACATGGGGTCTTGCTGCCGCTCAGTGAGATCATGAGGTACCCATGTATCGAGCTTTTTTACTTTCCCAATACACTTTAAATGTCTGGAAACGGTAGATGCACTTGCATTTAGTTGTGCTGAGAATCCTTTAACTGTTTGGTAGTGGTTTCCTTCTACTGTATGTTTGAGGACATCGTTGTCTATTACGGATGGAGGTCTTCCTCGGGGCAAGTTTTCCAAGTCGGTATCCCCAGCTGAAAACTTAGCAAACCAACGGCGAATGGTCCTTTCATTAACACTCCCTTCCCCAAACGCCTTGCAAATATTTCTAGCGGCCTCAGCTGCTGAATGGCCGAGTTTATCCTCGTACAAAAATATTATTCGAACATTGCGTGTTTCTATGTGTATTTTTGGAGGTAAACTAAAAAGTGGGAAATTGATTGGGAAGCTCATGTTTATAATACAAAGGTAGAGGATCAGAAACTGTTTACTTTAAATATGTAAACATTCGGAAGAAAACAAAAGAAACCTGCAAAATCCTTTATGTATTTCAGAAATTATAAAAACGGACATTTCATGTGAAACAACCTAATAGTTATTCGCGGTTTTTTGGTTAAAAAACACTAGTGAAATTTTCATTATCTTTAAAAATAACTAAGTTATTGAATAAAATACTTTTAACCTTTTTCCACCATTTTAAAAATAACCATCTAATATAATAAGATGTTATGAACATCGTTGCATGACCTAGTTTTTTTTGTTTTTTTTTGTATCGAATTTCGAAAATATAGGTCCAGTAGTTACCTAGTCGGCCTTTTTAGTACGGGGTCTTGGATTTCGTACATATAGTAGAATTGATTTTATTCCAACTTTTGTTTATTCACTGATTACAAAAATGTCCAGTATGTGTTGCAGTAGTCGAAAACGTCGGGGAGTTTCTTGTCGTTTCAATTTTGTATGCGGATTCCAAGTAAGGACCAGTTGCACCAGCCTCAGTTCAACTTTAGGTAAGGTTACCCCAGGTAAAACTACGGTAAATAGCTGAACTCCGATTTCAGCTGGGAGCGTTGTTGGTACGGTGTTTACTTAAACTACTATCTCACGGGAGATGAAAGGTAGTTCGGCCATTTTACTTCCTGATTCCATTTCTTACTTAACCTAATCAGCTTAGCTACTTTGGAACTTATTTTTAAGAAATACGTTCGTCTATTTCTAATGTTTGTCAAAAGAATATATGTTATTAATATATGTTAATTAAATATATGTTATTAAAAGAATATATGTTATTAAAAGAATATAGTTAATTTATTATTATTTATCGTGGTTATTAAAATGATATAGTTAATTTATTATTTGTTTCCTGAATGTGAATAATTTTTTTTGTATTTTTTGTGATTTTTTTTTACTCACATTCCATAGCAATCAGTTTATATTCAACAAAATATCATCTATTTTGGTTTTTAGTCAAATTTATAATTTCATGTGGAGTCCTAAGAATGAAATTAACAACATACCCCTCTTGTTAATTAAAAATTAAAACCATAATTATATAAAACATATTGTAGAACATTATGTACAAAGTTAGGAGGGGATCACTTGTAGCAGGGTGGCTAGCGTAACAGCCTCCCATGATAAAGGTCACGGGTTCAAACCCGCAGGTGGTCCTAGGATTTTTTAATGGTAGTAAAAAATCCTTAGTTACGCCGTCTTTCGGAGGGGACGTTAAAAGGTGGTCCCGAGCCTGTGCGATGTCAGGTACTCGTTAAAGATCCCTATCCTAATAAAACCTGGATAGGCAAAATTTAGGACTCCCACTGTAGCATCGTCCGATTAGCCATAGTAGCATAAAGTGACGTTGAACAAATAAACAAAAACAAAGCTAGGAGATATTTGTCTCGAGACTACATTTAAATGTATATTCATCCTCCAGATACAGAATGTAGACAACTTTTTTTTAACAGGAATACAGTGGGATTTTTAACTGACTTAAAAAAGTTATATGCCTAGGAATCACTAAAGAACTGTTAATAATGATAACAACTTAAATATCTTATATTTACAAAACCAAACATTGTCAATTATTTAGAGAGGATCTATTTCAATGGAATAAGTAATAAAACTGTAATTATAAAATGAAAATGTTTATTAAAATTTTACGAAAATAAAACAAAAATTAAAATACATTTAGTATATTAATAACTACATATTAATTAATTAATAATATATTCTTCGTCATCGGTCAAGTGTTCAATGTTAATGAAATCCATTTCTTTGAAATAGTAGCAGATATAACAATTACATAAAACAAAAGTGATACTATACATACTATTCAGAAAGGTTACCACTTTACTGGAGGTTAAACGGTGAGCCTTGCCCAGTAAAGTTTACCGTTGTATTCAGCATCCCTACCCTAGGTGGTGCAACGGGCAATGGCTGACTTCAACGGTTACCCTTACCGCACTTTGACCTGGGTTGGTTCAACTGGCCCTAAGACGTTTTTCAAGATGTAGTCCAAGATATCGGATCTGTTAAACAAGGACAAGCGGAGTGTTATTGAAGGACACTGTTGGGCCGGATGTCGTAGGTTTACAAAGAAGGGTAAAGGTAATTTGGTGGGATTTATTGGAATTTATTTTATCCTCCCATTCTGACACCATACTTCAAGTTATCTGAGTGGGACTAAAAGGTTTGAGAGTTAATTGTGGGATCATTATTTACCGACAATACACAAATTGTCATCACCAATAGTAGAAAGGAAGGTGAAAGGATAAGTTGGGATATCAGCTGTATAGTCATTATTTAAATTTAATTTTAACTTAAATTAATATAAATAATAATATAAAAAATAATATTAATAATAATAAATAAATAATATTAATAATATAAATAATATTAAATATAATAAATTTAATTAAATTTAATCTAGATTGGATAGAGCGATAGTCTACTGTTCTCCGGATCCTGGGTTCGAATCCAGGCTATGAAAGAATATTATTTATTCTATTAATTCAGCCAAGGAGCGACCCTAGGGCATGGAGACCCTCCTGGGGCAGACCCACCCTCTATAAAGTGGGTACCCAAATCGTAGAAAAAAAACCTGGCGGCTGAGTCTGATTCGGCCTACACACTTATTGCACAGCTGTTGGCCTAGAAACAGTACGAATTTCTGTATGTACTGAGCCCAAGACCCTGTATGGGTTGTAGGGGTACAAGGTTATTTTATTTTTTTTAATTTAGTTCTTTAAGTAGTAAGTGAAACATTTTTTTGTATATTTGAATAAAGAAATATTTAATAATAACAGTGTTTAAATCATTGGAAAAGTTAATTGACTATTGACTACAATGTCGATAGAACTATATTTCTCCAAGCTGATAAACGATAAATCAGAGAGGTGGATTGTTTTCATTTTATTGGCGCCCGAACATTTCCTCTCGTTTTCATCAGGATTAATTATCCGTTTCATATATTTGAAGACTTGAAAAGAATATTATCTTTATTCTATATGTTTATTCAGAAATACATTTATAAAATCTGCCACGAAAACATAAAAATAATAATAACCTTGGCCATCGACGTAGAACAGGACCCAGGACTGCTTTACGAACTTCGCAAATTCCTTCCTCCTACATACCACCTCATAATCCAGTCCTACATCTCTGAAAGATCCTTCAAAATAAACAACAATAGTTCCTGTTTATCCCTTTTTACTCAGTCTGCTGGTGTCCCTCAAGATACTATCCTAGGACCCATACTAAACACAGCCTATACAGCTGATATCCCATCCCAATACCTTGCTTTCTACCTATGCTGATGACACTTTATCAGTCAATAACGATCCTAGTGTTGCCTCTCAAATTCTTCAATCCCACATCAGAGACCTTAAGGTAATTAAACCTATGACATCCTGCCCTACAGTGTCCTTCAACACTATTCCGCTTGTCCCGGTTGAACAGATTCCCTATCTAGGATTCCTACTTGACAAACGTTTAACATGGAATCCGCACACAAGACTGAAACGACAAGAAACTGCCCGTCGCTTTCGCTTACTTCAACACTTACTGGACAGACTAACCTTCCACTTAACTACCTAATACTCATCTACATGACCATCATAAGACCTGTCTGGACTTAGGGGTTGAGCTTTGGGGCTCTACTAAACCATCAAATTATTCCGTATTCAATCCTTACAATCCAAAATCCTTCGAAAAATCCTCAACGCTCCTTACTTCGTCACGAATAAACTCATCCATAAAGACCCTAATATCCCATATGTTGCTGATTTGGCCTGGACCAGGTATCAATCCTTCCATGACAAACACCATCCCACTCTAGCCCACTATTTTCAATCTTCGCTTCCTGTTCCTGACAATCCTCCGAGGCGTCTGAAAAGAAGATGGCCTCGAGACCTTCTAGTTTGATTACCAATAGGAGTGCTGCCAATGGGCATTTTCTCTTCATGTATTTTATCTGACAGCTAATTTACTTGATTTATTAACTAATACAGTTGTAAATCTCAATAAATAATAATTTTAAAAAAAACCTTGGCCACATAATTTACTGAAATAAATGGGCACCGTATTTATTTCTTTTTTTTTTTTTTTTTTTTTAGCAAGATCTTGCTGGCGTAAGAAGGGATAATTTTTACATTCTCTTACCTCTACATAAAATATTTAATAAGGGAAATTATTGTGATCGTTAAAATCCTCGATGTCTATTTTTCACCGGATACTCGTATGTCAGGTACACGTTAAATTATCCCAAATTAAACCTGGATAGGCAAAATTTAGGACTCCCTCTCTTGCATCGTCCGATCAGTTACAGTAGTGACCTTAAATAAATAAATACAAATTATTTAACAAAACACAAGTTTTTATTGAAACTCAATGTAATTAATTATTCAACAATATATTTTAAAATTCTTAAACTGATTATAATAAAAAGGCAAGTGAAAGTCGTATGTTACGCGCACAAATTTTTTTTAAATTAATATTTTACTCATTTGATTGTTTTTTAATGTAATGTTATCCATAAAAGTTAGTATTGAATATTCCTGCTTCAAAATCTCATTTTCTCTTCTCTATCAATAAATATAATCATCTCGTGATTCATGATTCCTGCGATAAACTCTAAATTTTTCAAAAAAAAATTAAACGTAAATGATACCGCATTCAGATTTTACGCAAGTGAAGTAGATGCAACTCAATAAATAAATTTATAAATTATTAAATATATTTTTTTACTTTCACTTACTATATATAGTAAGGGAAAGTATTGCAATCGTGAAAATTTCGATTTAAAAAAAAATTCGAATTCCAGTTTTCAACGGAAATACACGTTTTAGGGTCCAAATAACCAAGTCCCGCAAAAAGGTGTGTGTGTGTGTGTGCGCGCGTGTGGTAACTCCCGGGCGGAAACGGTAAGTCCTATGAAACTGAAATTTCATAGTTAAGACAAATATACGCCCGAGACGTTACAAAATCTTTTTCATCGAAATCAGCTAACCAGGAGAGCCACTTTTTTTTTTTCTTTTTTTTTTTTTCGTAGTCGTAAACTACTTGGGTCATTTTCGCCTTACATCACTATGATAAACGGATTAAATATTATAGTCTATTGTACAAGTCGGTCTGTCGTAGGAAATCAAAAAGTTTTGCAGTTGTCTGTATGTTGTCTTGTAAAACGGTTGGTAAGTCAGTCAATTGCAATATGTGCTCTGTGATTATCATAAGCCCTACACTCTGTCAAAATGTGTTTAACAGAGATTGGGCAACCGCATGTTGGGCAGTCCGTAGGAGGTTCCCGTGCCATGAGATGTCCGTGAGTTAGTCGGGTGTGTCCATACGCAGGCGCACCAGGATAAACTCTTCCCTTCGCTTTTGTCGTAGGGCCGAATGCCAATGGGAGATGTCCCTTCTTATTTCCCTTAATTTGTTGTCAGTAGTGTCATGCCAAATCTGTCCCCACTTTGACCGAATCCGCTCCTTGCTGAAAGAAACATAGTCGCCAACAGGCACCCCAGTAAAGGGAATGCCATCTGTTATTGCTTCTTTGGATGCACGATCTGCGAGTTCATTGCCAACTATACCGCAGTGGCTCGG
Source organism: Piezodorus guildinii (assembly GCA_023052935.1). Taxonomy (NCBI): domain Eukaryota; kingdom Metazoa; phylum Arthropoda; class Insecta; order Hemiptera; family Pentatomidae; genus Piezodorus; species Piezodorus guildinii. Next base: position 12,302,638 of record CM041298.1, on the reverse strand, counting down.
TACCCAGACGAAAAAAACTGAATTATTGGAAACTGTTGTGGACTGCAATGATAATAGAATATTTTGAATAAGAGAGTCGGCAGAGAAAAGGTGCTTCAAGCTGAGCAGGGCCGATAAAGAGTCTGTGCAAATAATCCTGGTTGTTTTAGTAGGGTGAATAACATTTAAACTTTTATAAATTCCATCTAGGATTCCTACTTGACAAACGTTTAACATGGAATCCGCACACAAGACTGAAACGACAAGAAACTGCCCGTCGCTTTCGCTTACTTCAACACTTACTGGACAGACTAACCTTCCACTTAACTACCTAATACTCATCTACATGACCATCATAAGACCTGTCTGGACTTAGGGGTTGAGCTTTGGGGCTCTACTAAACCATCAAATTATTCCCGTATTCAATCCTTACAATCCAAAATCCTTCGAAAAATCCTCAACGCTCCTTACTTCGTCACGAATAAACTCATCCATAAAGACCCTAATATCCCATATGTTGCTGATTTGGCCTGGACCAGGTATCAATCCTTCCATGACAAACACCATCCCACTCTAGCCCACTATTTTCAATCTTCGCTTCCTGTTCCTGACAATCCTCCGAGGCGTCTGAAAAGAAGATGGCCTCGAGACCTTCTAGTTTGATTACCAATAGGAGTGCTGCCAATGGGCATTTTCTCTTCATGTATTTTATCTGACAGCTAATTTACTTGATTTATTAACTAATACAGTTGTAAATCTCAATAAATAATAATTTTAAAAAAAACCTTGGCCACATAATTTACTGAAATAAATGGGCACCGTATTTATTTCTTTTTTTTTTTTTTTTTTTTTAGCAAGATCTTGCTGGCGTAAGAAGGGATAATTTTTACATTCTCTTACCTCTACATAAAATATTTAATAAGGGAAATTATTGTGATCGTTAAAATCCTCGATGTCTATTTTTCACCGGATACTCGTATGTCAGGTACACGTTAAATTATCCCAAATTAAACCTGGATAGGCAAAATTTAGGACTCCCTCTCTTGCATCGTCCGATCAGTTACAGTAGTGACCTTAAATAAATAAATACAAATTATTTAACAAAACACAAGTTTTTATTGAAACTCAATGTAATTAATTATTCAACAATATATTTTAAAATTCTTAAACTGATTATAATAAAAAGGCAAGTGAAAGTCGTATGTTACGCGCACAAATTTTTTTTAAATTAATATTTTACTCATTTGATTGTTTTTTAATGTAATGTTATCCATAAAAGTTAGTATTGAATATTCCTGCTTCAAAATCTCATTTTCTCTTCTCTATCAATAAATATAATCATCTCGTGATTCATGATTCCTGCGATAAACTCTAAATTTTTCAAAAAAAAATTAAACGTAAATGATACCGCATTCAGATTTTACGCAAGTGAAGTAGATGCAACTCAATAAATAAATTTATAAATTATTAAATATATTTTTTTACTTTCACTTACTATATATAGTAAGGGAAAGTATTGCAATCGTGAAAATTTCGATTTAAAAAAAAATTCGAATTCCAGTTTTCAACGGAAATACACGTTTTAGGGTCCAAATAACCAAGTCCCGCAAAAAGGTGTGTGTGTGTGTGTGCGCGCGTGTGGTAACTCCCGGGCGGAAACGGTAAGTCCTATGAAACTGAAATTTCATAGTTAAGACAAATATACGCCCGAGACGTTACAAAATCTTTTTCATCGAAATCAGCTAACCAGGAGAGCCACTTTTTTTTTTTCTTTTTTTTTTTTTCGTAGTCGTAAACTACTTGGGTCATTTTCGCCTTACATCACTATGATAAACGGATTAAATATTATAGTCTATTGTACAAGTCGGTCTGTCGTAGGAAATCAAAAAGTTTTGCAGTTGTCTGTATGTTGTCTTGTAAAACGGTTGGTAAGTCAGTCAATTGCAATATGTGCTCTGTGATTATCATAAGCCCTACACTCTGTCAAAATGTGTTTAACAGAGATTGGGCAACCGCATGTTGGGCAGTCCGTAGGAGGTTCCCGTGCCATGAGATGTCCGTGAGTTAGTCGGGTGTGTCCATACGCAGGCGCACCAGGATAAACTCTTCCCTTCGCTTTTGTCGTAGGGCCGAATGCCAATGGGAGATGTCCCTTCTTATTTCCCTTAATTTGTTGTCAGTAGTGTCATGCCAAATCTGTCCCCACTTTGACCGAATCCGCTCCTTGCTGAAAGAAACATAGTCGCCAACAGGCACCCCAGTAAAGGGAATGCCATCTGTTATTGCTTCTTTGGATGCACGATCTGCGAGTTCATTGCCAACTATACCGCAGTGGCTCGGTACCCAGACGAAAAAAACTGAATTATTGGAAACTGTTGTGGACTGCAATGATAATAGAATATTTTGAATAAGAGAGTCGGCAGAGAAAAGGTGCTTCAAGCTGAGCAGGGCCGATAAAGAGTCTGTGCAAATAATCCTGGTTGTTTTAGTAGGGTGAATAACATTTAAACTTTTATAAATTCCAACTAGTTCTGCGGTATAGTTGCTACAGAGTGGAGAAAGGGAAAATAGAGCCACTTTATACCATGCATTTTGCACCTTTTTTCGATTTTCTCAAAAACGGTTCCGACGATTTTGATTAAACTAGCTATATCGATGTAAAATTGTATAGGCTTAATCAGTTTTCATACTGATTAAAATGGTCTGACAGGGCTTAAATGCCGATATTTGAAATTTTCTTTCTCTAAAGTATCTTTAATTTTGTTGATTCTATAAAAATAAATATATTATCTTGTTACCACTGATGAAAAACAGGTAAATATATAAATTAAATAAATTCGATACCCAACTAAAAGAGAAAACAGAAAAAATATGTTTTTAATGCAATTTTTCGTTTTTTAACATAGGAGCAGTAATATACATGTATGATATACCGTTGGAAAGTTAAAGATTTTAGAATAAATATTATCTGATGCACAAACTTGTAAAAGGTTATAAAGAATGTTGAAAAGCTGATAAAACTGATTATTTTAGATAACAATATAATAGATTTTTTAATAAAACACATGTTTCTTTATAAATTTAATTCAATTGATTCTTTAATAGTTTCACGTATTTTTATCTCCAACTGTATTTGAAAATTCTATCATTGATTTTAAAAATGGAGGTAAGTGAAAGTCGTGTGTTGCCCGCACCAGATTTTTTTAATATTCTGTAACAAATAACGTCAGGACTACAAGGAAAAAAAACCTTTGTATAGAAAATAATAGATATTTGTTTGAAAGTTGTGTTCAATAAAAAAAAATACTTTCAGTTGGGAATTCCTTTTATAAAAAATTCTAACAGGATGTATTGTTTTAATATTGAATCGATCAACCGCTTTTGTTTAATATCTAGAAATAGAAATAGTGAAGTTGGGGAAATCGAGTTTTCCTTTCCCTCTGAGGTTTTCCTGCCAATTATTACTTCTGACGTTCGAACTCGACTGTTTTATCTTTTATCTCCCTTTAGTTTCTACAATATCCAATGACAGCAACTTTGTGACCTCGCGGAGGTAAAAGTTCAAAAAAAAAAAAAAAATATCAAATAAAAACCAGCTACATTGTGATATAAGACAATTGAAATCAGACCGAATACAAAAACTTGTCACTTCAATTGCAATTTTTTATCGAAGACGAACTTTTTAGGAGTGTTCAGTTTCAGTCACAGAACATATCTGATTTTTAGGAATAGACATACTGAGCCTTTGAATTCAGTTACCTTTGCAATATGTAGTCATTTAAAAAATAAAAAATTACAATTCAGGCAGTCGTAGGGACTGCTGATAAAGTGAAAACTTATCTTAAAGTCTCGATTTGCGCTGGAATTTCGCTGAAAAGAAGAGTACATTCGTTAAGTAATGTTACATGTTGAGAAAGCATGCTTTTACTTTCACTTACTATATATAGTAAGGGAAAGTATTGCGATCCTGAACATTTTCCAATTCCAGTTTTCGACGGAAATACACGTTTTAGGGTCTCCTGAGTCCAAATGACCAAGTCCCGCAAAAAGGTCTGTGTGTGGTAACTCTAGCGCAAAAACGAAAAGTCGTACGGAACTGAAATTTCATATTTAAGACTACTATACGTACGAGATGTTACAGCAACTTTTTTTTACTAAAATCGGCTGACCGGAAGTCCTACATTAGCACCTGTTTATGATTTTCTCAAAATGGCTCGAACGATTTTGATTAAACTCGCTATATTGATGTAATGGAAATACACGTTTTAGGGTCTCCTGAGTCCAAATGACCAAGTCCCGCAAAAAGGTCTGTGTGTGGTAACTCTAGCGCAAAAACGAAAAGTCGTACGGAACTGAAATTTCATATTTAAGACTACTATACGTACGAGATGTTACAGCAACTTTTTTTTACTAAAATCGGCTGACCGGAAGTCCTACATTAGCACCTGTTTATGATTTTCTCAAAATGGCTCGAACGATTTTGATTAAACTCGCTATATTGATGTAATGGAAATACACGTTTTAGGGTCTCCTGAGTCCAAATGACCAAGTCCCGCAAAAAGGTCTGTGTGTGGTAACTCTAGCGCAAAAACGAAAAGTCCTATGAAACTGAAATTTCATATTTAAGACAACCATACGCCCGAGATGTTACAGAAACCTTTTCATGAAAATCAGCTAACCAGAAGAGCCACTTTATATCTTCTATCAGAATGAAACTTAAATGATATTGAAGCCCATTAAATTTTACATTGATATAGCGAGTTAAATCAAAATCCTTGGAGCCGTTTTAGAGAAAATCGTAAAAAGGTGCAAAATGCATGGTATAAAGTGGCTCTTCTGGTAAGCTCACTTTGATGAAAAAGTTTTTGTAACGTCTTGGGCGTATATTTGTCTTAAATATGAAATTTCAGTTTCATAGGACTTACCGTTTCCGCCCGGGAGTTACCACACACACACACACAGCCCTTTTTGTGGGACTTGGTTATTTGAACTCAAAGGACCATAAAATGTGTATTTCCGTTGAAAACTGGAATTTGATAATTTTCACTATCGCAATACTTTCCCTTACTATACATAGTGAAAACCCTATGAAAATCCGTCGCGTGTTTTAAATGAGTTCGCGATAAACAACAATCGCGATATTATTTTATATAAGGAGAGAGATGGATCAACAATTGAGACGTTGATTTCCAAAAGGTACTATATCCATTCTAGGAAATTTTACAGGAAGCGCGAAAATCTCTCATTACTTTATTATTAAACTACCTAATTTCGGTCTTTTCGCATTAAAATCTAGAATTGTATTTTTACTATATTAATAACATCATAAGTTTTGAAATAAAATTTTTTAGTATGAATTAGAACGAAACTAAATGCGTAAATAGTACTTTTAGAAAATGGCCGAACTACTAAATCGCTTTTTTTAAGGACTTGAGAGCTCATCAGATAAAATAAAATAGAAGATTTAGATTACAAAAAGTGATGAGAATACAAATATGTAAAAAAATCAGTTTCGTAAAAAATGTCCTTTAGTACCTTTTGGAAATTAACGTCTCAATTCTCTCTGAGTATTTTTGATACATAGAAAACATTCAACAAAAGTTTTTGTAACGTCTCGGGCGTATATTTGTCTTGAATATGAAATTTCAGTTTCAAGTTTCATAGGACTTTTCGTTTCGGCCCGGGAGTTACCACACACAACATACACACAGACCTTTTTGCGGGACTTGGTTATTTGGACTCAGGAGACCCTAAAACGTGTATTTCCGTTGAAAACTGAAATTCGAAAATGTTCACGATCACAATACTTTCCCTTACTATATATAGTTAGTGAAAGTAAAAATTGAAAAAAAAAAATTTTAAGCTCATAGAGCGGTTAAGTTCTATACCTGTCCCCTGATATCAAAAGATCAAGTTTGTTTGTGGTAAGTCTAGCACGAAAACAAAATTCGAATGTAACTGAAATTTCATGTTTAAGACAACTATACGTCCGATATGTTACAGCAACATTTTCATCAAAATCAGCTAACAAGAAGACCCTCTTTATACCACGCATTCCGTTTCTATTAAAGCCCATTAAATTTTACATTGATATAGCGAGTTTAATCAAAATAGTTAGAGCCGTTTTTGAGGAAATCGTAAAAAGGTGCAAAATGCATGATATAAAGTGGCTCTTGCATATGCATATTGGAGAGTAGGAAGATCTTGGGGCTCACGCTTCCTCTGAAAAGTGGTTACCCGAAAAATGGAAATTAACCTGGCGAATTATTTTAATCTCGGCACCTCCTTGCACGGACGTTGGCCTATAAGCAGTACAAATATCTTTATGTACTGAACCTAAGACCTTCATGGGTTGTTGGAGGACGCTTTTGATTTACTTTTTTTTTTTTTCCCAGGATAAAAATGAGGGTTTAATAGTTAATTAAACTCTTTGCAGATAATCCTCATCTTGCCGTGATAGATTGGAGTGATACGGGCTTGATCCATGGGCGGAAGTCCTCGTGAAAGTAGCCCGCAATAAATCCTTCCGACTTCCGGCCTCAAATAAGGAATTACTTTCACTGAGTCGGAAAAATAGCTTCTCTAGGCCCCAGCTTTTCTTTTCATTTTCGAAAAGATCTATCTCACATTTTTTTTTTTTTTTAAGGAACTAAGACGAATTGGGAGGTGTTTTTTTTAGTGAGTTTTTAATATTCCTATATCCAGTTAATTATTTCGATACGTATCCTTTTTAAAGGAGAATCGAGTCAAAAATGGTGGTACTCTTCCATTTTGATTTTTTTTTCTTATCTCCTTTAATTTACAATTATTAATTTTTCGTTTAATGAATTATTCCTTTTTCTGTAACCTGTATAAATTGTAAGGAATTGCGGAATTCTTAAATTGTTTAAAATTATTTTCAAAATCTGCGACGGGGCTCGCTTCTGGCTGTAAGGCCTCCTTAAAATTACCTCTTAAGCCTTATTATATCTTATTCTATCATAACTTAATCTGATGCAACGGCATTTTGCCACCTTTTTGGGGCTGGTGGAGGTAATAAGCTAGAAACTAGCGGATTGGCAATTTGGTTTGTAGTTTAAAAAAACTAGACCTGACGTCGCTTTATAAATTCTTCTACAGTTGGGATGTTCCAAATTTTATAGGCATTGAGAGTTTTTCCTTCCAGAGTTAATTGCTTCTGCATATGCTTTTGACTACCCCATTTTAAAATTGCTATAATTTCTTCGCTGTGTGCTGTGTGATACGAGGAAACATTGAAATAATTTATAAAAATAAATAACAATTGAATAGAGAAACCTACACACGAAACATATATGAAACTCTGCTTAAAAGGGTTGGTCACCTGTGTGTAGTGGCCAGCCTGGTGTTTAAGATACTTTTAATAGGAGTGAAAAAACCCTTGTTAATGCCGTTCTCCGAAGGGGACGTAAAATGGTGGTCTTAAGCCTTTGCCATGTCATAAAATCCTTAAACATCTCTACCCTAAATAAACTCGGATAGGCAAAAATTAGTCATCATACGATTAGCCATAGTAGTATAAAAGTGACGTTAAACGAATAGATAACAACAGCAATATGCTTCAATATATTTGTTATAAAATCTTTGTGCATTTGCTGATACATATCAGATTGAGACGATTTTACGTCCAGATTGTTAGAAATTTGATGTTTCAAATGAGTATTTATAATTTTTTATAATTCAAAAAGCAATTTCGTAAAAGGATTTAGACCTTTCAACCACTTGTAGGGCGAAGGTTTTCAAATCCAGTCTTATTGCACATCTAGACGGTAAGACGAACCTCCAGGAAAAATTTTAGCTTCACAACCATAGTCATTTTTTAGATACTGCGATGACCAGAAAATTGAGTGGTACTTTCTTTTATAAATATAGACATACAGCTAATAAAAGTCCAACATATGATTAAAATAATAGTCCTGATTATTATACTCGAATAAATCAAAAGAAATAATAATTGTTATAATTTATTTAAATTATAAATGTATATGCTTCAAGGTAATAACGATTAAAGTTAAAAATGACTCTTGAAATAAAACATAAATTATATAATAATATAGATTGATGTAAAATATATAGGCTCCGCAATTCCGCGTTGTGCAACCTACTATACTCCCTAGTGGCCTCATCTCTCTTCTGACCAAATATTTTATCTATAGTACCTTATTTTCAAAAACCTTTAGCCGTTGTTCGTCCTTCAAAATAACCGGCCACGTTTCACGTTCGTTTCAAGGACCGTCGGAAGAATAATAGTTTTACAGATTCTAACCTTTACGTTTTCAGGCAGAAGCCGCGAGCTAAGTAATTTAGCAACTGAATAATAACATGCATTTCTCACCTTTAACCGGGACTTTATTTCTTCCTGTATTTCATTTTTTCTTGTCGTCATTGAACCTAAATACTTAAATTTCTCTACGAGTTCAAAAGTATGCCCTGTATGTATATCAACATCACCAAGATCACCACCGTTTCTGCCACTAATCATATATTTCGTCTTATCTTTCTTTGCATGGGATAATTAAATTTCCTGCAATCAAAGCATCAAAAAATGTTTCCCCAAATATGAGTAGTAGCAAGGAGGTGATAAGGCCTAGATCACTCGTAGCAGCCAGTTTTCCCCTCTATTTTGGCTACTCACTTTATGGAGGCTGGATATACCCCCAAGAGGATCTCCCTTAACCCGGGTAGCCAAAGCCAAAAAATACAGATATATAATACACTTCCGATATTAGATCCTGGGACGCTGTCCATCCAAGGGGAACACTAAACTGAATTATGTTTTTATTATAATCCTTAAATACATTTTAAGAACATCCAAGCCTTTAATTTCTTTTATACGTATTTTTTTTATCTTTAAGCGATCATCTTTCAAGAAGAAAACCGAAAACAGTTGGTCCTTTTTTTTCCTTCCCTTGGTTCTCTCCGCTTTGGGGAGAAATTCCACCAATCAATTCATCCCCTAATAGGTCATCCCTCATTCTATTGTTTTTTTTCTCGCCTCCGAAAAAATAAATTACTTTCTAATGACTTGAGGAAGTAACTTCTTTCTTAATTGTTTCGCATCCAGCTTTTTGTAGACCGTTCAACCGAACTTAATCCGCGATGATTTCTTCATAAAATGGAATGGTTTAAAGATTTAAAACGTTGGCAGTTTAAACGGAATTATAATAATATAATAGGTCATGTTCATTTATTTGTCAAACATATTATATATATATTGGGTTGTGTCACGTGAAATGTCCGTTTTCAAGGTAAAGGATTCTTATTAAAAATACGATATGAAAACAAGATAATTTTATTCGAAGTATTTACCTTCTTTTTCTACACATTTTTCCCAGCGTGACACCAACTTTTTTATCCCCGAACTGAAAAACTCTGAGCTTTGAAGTGAAACAAAATCTGAAAACGCACTTTTCACTTGATCATCATTTTCAAAAAGGTTTTCCTTTGACGAAGTTGTCTAAATTCCTGAACAGGTGGTAATCTGTTGGAGACAAGTCGGGAGAATATGGTGGGTGCGGAAGAACTTCTTAGCCCAGTTCTTTCAATTTTTGCACGGTATGTTTTGAAACATGGGGCCTTGCTGCTGCTCAGTGAGATCATGAGGTACCCATGTATCGAGCTTTTTTACTTTCCCAATACAAATGTCTGTAAACGGTAGATGCACTTGCATTTAGTTGTGCTGAGAATCCTTTAACTGTTTTGGTAGGGATTTCCTTCTACTATATGGTTGAGGACATTGTCGTCTATTACGGACGATGGTCTTCTTCGGGGCAAGTTTTCCAAGTCGGTATCCCCAGGTGAAAACTTAGCAAACCAACGGCGAATGGTCCGTTTATCAACACTCCCTTCACCAAACGCCTTGCAAATATTTCTAGCGGCCTCAGCTGGCTCTACTAAACCATCAAATTCTTCCCGTATTCAAACCTTACAATCCAAAATCCTTCGAAAAATCCTCAACGCTCCTTACTTTGTCACGAAACTCATAAAAGACCTTAATATCCCATATGTTGCTGATTTGGCCCGAACCAGGTATCAATCCTTCCATGAAAAACTCCACTCCCACTCTAACCCACTAATTTCAATCCTTGCTTTCTCTTCCATTCCTGACAATCCTCCGAGGCGTCTGAAAAGAAGATGCCTCGAGGCCTTTTACTTTAGATTACGCAGTGGAGTGATGGCAATGGTCCATTTTCTCTCCATGTCTTTTTCAAGTATTTCTGTTTGCTAATTTACTTGATGTATTAACTAATACAGTTGTAAACAATAAATGATAATAAAAAAAACCCACACATACAGTGACCCATCTATATATATAATTAACAATAATTGCAATGATATTTCTGAATTACCATAACTTGAAGCTAGGAATGATATTGTAACACACGACTTTGGTTATGAAAACGAGAATATATTTCCCTGCGGATTATTAGGTAATGCATACTTGTAGAGTCTGGGTCCAACTCTGGCATTTTTTCTTGTGATTTATGGAAAAGCATTAGCCTAACACACACGCCAGGTGGCGAAAGAATATAAATGCTCATTTTTATCCTGAAATGGAGAACATTCGTATTCTCTCTACTGGAAGCAATATCGTATTGATGATATAGTAAGCGCTCTCTTCATTACCTGGATTTACTATGCGGAACAAATTTATTTTATTTATTTGTCTTTTTCGTGTCGTAGGGATTTTGGAATTGGTAAAATAATCACGATCTTCTTACCTCGTTTTTGTTTATAAATAAATAAATAAATCTCTTTATTTGTTTTCGGGCTAGCCCATACAAATGGAGTTGAGTTCTACAAAACAGATAAACATAAATCAAAGAAATCTATTACAACTGTACTAAACAAAATACGCTTCAAAAACAAATACATAATAAAAGGCAAAATAAATTGTTACTGTATAAATATTAAACAAATAAATCAATCATAAATAGTTTAACAAATTCAATTATTGTTATTTTAGTAATGTGCTTTAATTATTCTTGAATAGACAGATACAAATTTCTTAGCTTTAAACACTCTGTTACATAATAAAATAAATTTTCAAATTGCTTTTTATTTTCTATTTGCAACAAAAGTTGTACTATGAGGTCATTGTCAGACATATTTCCAATATACGTCCTCAAGTATTTATTTCTGGACGGGGAGTAAACAGAGCATTGCAACAAAAAATGATTTAAATCTTCTGGTTCGCCTGAATTACAAATAGGGCATTCAACGCTATTATCTGAATAACCATTTTGGAATCCGTAACTGGTAACTTTCAGTTTATTGGGTTGACATAGTCTTAGTTGACTGATCAATCTATGTTTCCTCATAGGCCCCTTTAATTTCAAATAATATTCCCCCATATTTAAGCTACTAATTTTCCTAAAATTAGGATTAAACTTTGAATGCAAAATAGCCTGAATATCTAGGGAAAGATTATGATTATTGAATTTTTCAACAGCGTTATTTAATTCCCTTTCAAATAAGGCTTTACTTTTGATATTTAATATGTCAGCCGCGTCTATAATTAACAATTTATTAGTAAGTTGCCTATACCAATTGTACCTCACATCGACCCTCTGGTTCAAGGAATATTTTTTTAAAATGTTTAAACATATTTTGGGTAACCGATCCTCTTTCATTAAGTCTACCTTTCGGTACCAGCGAATCATTCTTTTTAGAACATCTGTTTCTATTGATTTCAGACCAGTTTCTATACGAACATAATGGTCAGGTGTAATACGTGTTTTTGTTTATTATTTTCAATAATTAACCTTTGTAATAGACCAAAAAAAAAAATTATAATCACCCCCGCTCAAAATTTGAGAGCTCACGTTTCAAGATGCGTAGAATCCGAATAACGAATAAAAAAAAAATCCGTTTGTCCTCGGCATTTCTCCGAAACTACCGGACCAATTTTTTTAGAAATCCGTGATTTAATATTTTTTATATCTTTATAAAATATTTTTATTAAAAGGTAATGAGATTTTAAAGTGAAAATACAGAACCTGTGTCAATTTAACCAAGTTCATTAAATCAAAGTCAATTTAACAAACCTCATTAAACACTCAAATAACAATGTTACAACACATTAATCTAAATCTAGATAAAACAGACTAAATGGGTACAGAAAATTACTTATCTCGCGGCTTCTATCTAAAAACTTAAAGGTTAGAATTTATAAAACTATTTTTCTTCCAACGGTTCTTTACGGATGCGAAATGTGGCCGCTTACTTTGAAGGATGAACAACGGCTTAAGGTTTTCGAGAATAAGGTACTGCGTAAAATATTTGGTCCGAAGAGGGATGAGGCCACTGGGGAGTTTCGAAGGTTGCACAACGCGGAATTGCGGAGTTTGTACCCTGTGAATATAATTGAGTTGATAGCATCGCGGAGACTCAAATGGGCGCGTAAAGTTGTTGGGCTTAGTGAGGAACGGATTCCGAGAAAGTTGGTAATCGCTGAACCGACTGGTAGGCGTCCGAAAGGTAGGCCGAAGCGTCGGTGGGAGGATTGCATTAAGGCTGATCTCGGGGTCTTGGGCTTGACCGGTGAACATTGGACGAGTCTGTGCAGGCGAAGTTTGGTGGTATCGGCATCGAACTTCCGGGTTCGGTAAGCCTATTACTATTATTATTTAAATGGGTACAGAATAAGTCAACAACAGAAAAATGAAGAAATAGAAATATTTCAAGCAGTAAGAAAAAACATATGTGAAAAAAAAAATTGTATGTGTTATTATAATTTTTTATTTGTCTCACACATTATATGGTATTATACGTAACACTTGAGGTACAAAAAATACATAAGTACATTGCTTAAATAACTACTTGTTAAAGATTTTTCAAACTCTTAGTTCCTAATACAGTGACTGTTGCATTTTTTTTTACTTTTACTTACCTATATATGAAATATATAGTAAGGGAAAGTATTGCGACCATGAAAAGGTTGGAGGACATGTTTTATTGTCCACTGAATGCAAATGACCAAGTCCTGCAAAAAGGTCTGTGTGTGTGTGGTACGTCTAGCATGGAAACGAAAAATCGTTCAAAATGAAATTTCGTATTTAAGACAAACATACACCCGAGATGATACAGCAACTCTTTCAATAAAATCAGCTGACCAGAAGAGCCACTTTATACCTTTATACATTTAGCACCTTATTACCATTTTCTCAAAAACGGCTCATAATCATAATTAATAACAAAGAAGCTATTAAATGTTTTTTATGTTTTTCTTATTTTATTGAAATTTACAACTGTACAAAAAATACATCAAGTAAATATGCTGTAATGTTATAACACATGGAATGAACATGAAGAGAAACTGCCCATTGGCAGCACTCTTTGGTAGTGAGTCTAAACAAGAAGGTCTCAAGGCCATCTTCTTTTCAGACGCCTCAGAGGATTATCAGGAATGGAAGAGGAAGCAAGGATTGAAACTAATGGATTAGAGTGGGAGTGGAGTTTTTCATGGAAAGTGTGATACCTGGTACGGGCCTATAAAATGTTAAAATTTATTTTTCAACATTCTTACTAAATTTTAATAGATGAATAAACTATCTTATTAATTTGAGCCTCCACTAGAGATAGTATTATATTTGATAATCTTTATTTTATTAAAAAATTGGACACAAAAATAAGAAATATGAAACAAACAGAAAAAAATATGATAATTATTTACTAATAAAATAAATCAATGATAACCACTCTTTTTCAAGCTGTTATAGTCAATAATACATTAAGTTTGCATCGTAATCAAAATGATGTAAATTACTTCATTTTAACTTTTTTTTATTTTCAATGAAAAGTTTAATGATAGAGGCAATTTTTAAACAATTTAAAAATGTTTTTTACTATTTATCAATAAAAAATAAGTTAATATTAAATCATTTTTTGTTGAACATTAATGCAAACTAGGTACTAAGATCTACCAAACGAGGCTGCTTATTTTTATTTCAATTGTTGATTAGTAAATAGAGATTCCTGTGGATAAAAGTTTTTTATTACATGTATATGTTTAGATTTTATTGGGTTAAAAATTGTTTGGAATGAATAACTATAACTATAAAAATTTCATTAATATTTTTCAAAAATCAGCTGTACCATTTTCCATTACTAATCAAAGTTTGGTTTTACGTAAACTGTAGTGTAGTGGCTGCATAACAGCCTTCTATACCCAAGATCATGGGTTCAAACCTGACAGGTGGCTCATTGCTTTTTTAATAGGAGTTAAAAATCCTTAATTATGCCGTTCTTCAGAGGGAACATAAAAAGGAGGAACGTGTCACGTACTCATTAAAGATTCCTATCTTGATTAAACCTGGATAGGCAAAATTTAGGTCTCCCACTGTAGCATTGTCCGATTAGCCACAGGAGCATAAGTCACATTAAATTGGTTAACAAAGTCCTATTTGAATTATTAAAAAATGTTGTTTTTGTTTATTTTAATAATTAGATTTATTTAAAATTAATTAAATCATATTAAAAAAAGTAAACATTATATATAAACATAATACTAGCTGTATCCCGTGGCATTGCTCACAAATATTTCATTTTGTGGTGAATTCAATATATATCGGCATTAATGGTAAGATTAACTATAATACAAGTTAATACAAATTTGCTATTGGTCAATCAGTTACCCTTTCAAATATTTAAAACGGATATAGTAATTTTTTAAGCTAGATCTTAATTTCATTCAGCCAAATTTACATTAGCACTGCAGTAGAAGTAGTCATATCCAAAAGTATTCAAAATACTTTAACTGTTTAACGTAATTGTATATTGTTACAACATAAATGCAAATTAATCCCACTCTTTGGTGAAGCTTTTCACGTAAAAAAATAACAGCCTTTTTAGATTTCAGAAAGGAAGTCTTCTATTTTCCAGTAGAGAAATAAGTTTTAGTTGCTTAACAACGTTTATAAAATTCAATAAGAATTGAACATATTTCCATAGGAGCCTGGATACAAAACATGGATATTAAGCTCGAGAGAGATATGTATACATACTTATTTACTGCATTTTTTATTATAATATTTTCACATTTTATGAAAGTATTGACATTTTTTTACGTCATATATATGTAACTCTTTTTTTTTTCACTGTAAAGTTTTTATATTTTTTATACATTTATTTATTAATTTTTTTTTCACACCATATCTAATTATTTACCTTTTATTTAATTTATTTTGCCCTTTTGTTTCTAATTATTATAATATTTGTCAGTTACTATTTGGTTTCTATTACTTATCATCTTCATATATTATATTCTAGAACTGGTTGTTATCTTTTGTTTGTCCTGACATTTAGGCCGAAATGTAGGAACTATTTTATATTAAATTTCTAGTCAATTGTGTGTTAATTTGACTGCACCTTCAACTAACTTTTCCCCTAATACACACAGTCAACCATTCCCACTTCACAAAAATTACAAAAACTCATTAAAAACGTAATAAAATTCCAAACCATATGGAAGCAAGATTATCTTAATCTAAACAGTATTAGCAAAGATACTAAATTTATTACGAATATATTAATGCACATTGAGCTTAATATCCATGTTTTGTATCCAGGCTCCTTTGGAAACATGTTCAATTCTTATTGAATTTTATAAACGTTTTAAGCAACTAAAACTTATTTCTCTACTGGAAAATAGAAGACTTTTCTGAAATCTAAAAAGGCTGTTATTTTTTTACATGAAAAGCTTAACCAAAGAGTGGGATTAATTTGAATTTATGTTGTGACAAAATACAATTACATTAAACAGTTAAAACGTATTGAATACTTTTGGATATGACTACTTCTACTGCAGTGCTATTGTAAATTTGGCTGAATGAAATTAATATCTAACATGAAAAAAAAATAACTATATCCGTTTTAAATATTTGAAAGGGTAACTGATTGACCAATAGCAAATTTGTATTAACTTGTATTATAGTTAATCTTACCATTAATGCCGATATATATTGAATTCACCACAAAATGAAATATTTGTGAGCAATGCCTCGGGATACAATTAGTATTATGTTTATAAATAATGTTTACTTTTTTTAATATGATTTATTTAATTTTAAATAAATCTAATTATTCATATAAACAAAAACAACATTTTTTAATAATCCAAACAGGACTTTGTTTAACCATTTAATGTCAATTTATGCAGCTACAGTGGGAGACGTGTGTTTTGCCTATTCAGGTTTAATCAGGATCTTTAACAAGTACCTGACATTGTACAGGCTCAGAACCACCTTTTTACATCCCCTCTGAAGGAATAACCAAGGATTTTTTACTCCCATTAAAAAAAGCAATGAGCCCCCTGTCAGGTTTGAACCCATGATCTTGTGCATAGATGGCTGTGATGCTAGCTACTATACGACAGTTAACCCTAAACCAAATTTTGATTTATAATGGAAAATTGTACGAGCTGATTTTTGAAAAATATAAATGCAGTGAAATATTTATAGTTACAGTTATTCGTTCCAAATAATAACCAACCCAATAAAATCAAAACATATAAGGGGAATAAAAAACTTTTATCCACAGGAATCTTTATTCACTAATGAAAAATTCAAATAAAAATAATCAGCCTTGTTTAGCAGATCTTTGTATCTTGTTTGCATTAATGTTAAACAAAAAATTATTTAGGATAAAGTAATATTAACTTATTTTTTATAGATAAATAGTAGAAACATTTTTAAATTGTTGAAAAATTGCCTCTATCATTCAACTTTTCTTTAAAAAAAAAAAAAAAAGTATAAATAAAGGCAATTGTATCATTATGATTATGATGCAAACTTGATGACTATTACAGCTTACAAAAGGGTTATCCATTTATCCATAAGAAAGGAAAATGGGTAGTGCGTAGGATGGAGCTGTGAATATAGGTAAGGAATATGATGGCTTTAAATGGAAGCTGTCTAAGAATCTGAGGAGTGAGGAGATCGTATCCAGGAGATTTACGACATAAGTTTTTGGAGAAGATATTTGACCTCAGAGGAATTAACAGCTTTTGGAGGTAATGTGAGCGGGAGTAGAGACATAAGGAACTCTTATACTATTGCGGTATGATTGGGATGGGATTCTAGATGAGGTATGAATTCTTTTGAAAGGTGTTTGGCAAGATGCTCGGCTTTGTCTTCATCAGACACAGTCCGGACAAATAATAATAACATAATAAATAATAAAATGGTGATAAGTATTAGATCAAATTTAGAACTAATTAGAGAGGGGTAAAAAATATATATAAACTCAATATCCATGAGCTTGGCAAGCATAAACTGAGGAAAAATGAAAGACAACAATGGGTGGTACAGAGGGGGTTGATTTTAAAATCCCTAACGGTTTTTCTTTTAAATATAAATTCTACAGTTTGGCTTAACAGTTTTTTTTTAATTATGCACAAGAGAAAAAAAAACTTAAATTAAGTACAATATTAGTTATAAAAGTTATATAAGTTAAAAGAAGTTATACAAATGAATAGAAAAAATATACAGTAAATCAAACTTAATAATATAGAAGCCAGATTGAAAAAATACAATAAAATAAAAAGGTAACAATTTGAGGAGGCGAAAGATATTATTTCTCTGTCAGTTTTATGGTTAAGAAGAACCAAACATTATTCTATATGTATGTATATAGCTTCGGAGAGGAGTCGGTTTTTATAATTGGGTATGGTGGTTAGGAGGCTAGCTTATCTTTAAGTGGTATTTCGCATACTCAACATGGTTTTTTTTTGTCATTGAATGATTTTTTATTTCCACTAAATGAAATTCCGCTGCACAGATAGTTAAAAAAATTTTCAGTGTGTCTGGCAATTAGGAGAAAGCAAGCCATTAGTGGTTTGCTCGGTTGAGAACCGAAAACTTTTACTTGAAAATTGCAAAGCGCTCAGGTTGTCATTCCGCTGTTGGTGATGACCGATTTACCTGAAAGATGGCAACATGTAATATATAATTGATTAAAAATATTTACAAGAATCTGAAGTTTTTATTTAAATCACCTGTAAAAAACACTATAAACGTATTTTAGATCCCACTATATCAATTTCTGAAAATTTTACAGGAAACACAAAAACCTCTCACTGATTTATTCTCAAACCAATTTTTGAAGTGAAAACTTCTTTAGGTGCATTATACGATTTTTGGCAGGGGCGAAAGCTTGGATTTCGTAACCATGGTAACGTCACCAACATGCTCTAGTTACCGGTGTAATATTTTTACAAAAATATCGAAAATTATGATACTTTATTTCAGTATTTAATTAAATTAAAACCAGTTGCAAATGAATGGGTAAAGACACGGTAGATAAACTATGTCTTAGAACTTACCTCTTACTGTATATAAAGTTAATATAATGAATTATAATATTCTTATTTTTATAAAATATTCTTTTAAGAAAAAATTAATTTGTACACTTATTTACTTCATTATAACTTCATTTTACTCTGAGGGTATGGTTTGGGTTCTTGACAATCAGGCACATTTTTATTATTTAACTTTTTAATTATAATAATAACTTACAAATTAATAATACAAACAATATGCAGGCTAACCAAGATCCATCATATTCATACATCAGCTCCTCCCCCTATCAGCTCATAACTCCTACTCTCACAAGTCCCCTCTTGAAACTAACTATGACCAGGTATCTTTCTTCTACCTGGAGTGTCCCTTGCGTCCAAAATGGAGGTTATGTTTACAAACAAACATTCAAATTGGAGCTGTTAATTTTTATTTTTATTCTATTTTGTATCTAATTGTTAGCCTGCCTAACATAATATTTAAATAATAAATAAATAAATAATTGTATACTTTATAAAAAAAAATGGGTATATTACAGAATATCTTAATCGTCTTGACTCTAAAATATTGATATTTGAAAATATTATTTTGTATGAAAAAATTTAAACATACGAAGCAAAATTATGATGATTTTACTGTCAATATTTAAATCGTAGTAATCCGAAATCGAAAAGAATATCTTGATCCTATAAGTATAGAAATTAATTTTAATAATATAGATTTCAATTAAGCACAATGTATGTTTTATCACTAATTAAAACATATGTTTTTTGTTTACTTGGGTGAGAAACTGAGTTTACCTCAGTGAAACAACTATAAAGCTTATTCCTAAATGTCTGAATTTCCTTGATACAAATGGCAGGTCCATAAAAAAAAAAAAATGTGCTATGTGTACCACCAACTCATTCAGTCTACAGTCACATACAGATTATGATGACATACTTCAAGATGATATATCTCTATAGGGTGATGATGTTTTACAATTAAATAAAACGATAATTTAAAAAAAAAAATTATTTTAAGAAAACAGAAACTCTTCTTTCCAATAAAATTGAAGTACAAATCGAGAGTTAAAAAAAAAGTTTTCACTCCTATGGACAGTCCCTATGACTGCCTGAATTGTAATTTTTTTTTTTTTTTTTACAAAACTTTTTGCATTATAGTTAAAAATTATATTATTGACACGGAAATGTCTGTTGGTTGGGAGCCTATAGTTTTTTTTAAACCTCAAAAATGTAACTTTTTGACATTCTATAGTTCTGTTAGTGTTGCTCAGATCAAATATTTGCTGACAGTGTCAGTATCAGAAATTTAATGGAAAATATTTTTTGTTACAAAACAATTTTCGTTACAACCTACGTTTTAGGAGCTATACTGGTTTGAATAAAAAAATTCACAATTGAAATCCCTATTTTCTCTCAACTAATGGCTAGTAGATTGATTATAGATAGACATTTTTTATTGTATTAATAATTGTAAAGAAATAGTTTAAATATGATTTGGAAAGAAATTAAATATGTACTTATTACTTAGTACTGCTATGTATCGAGAATACTGGGAGGAATAGAAATAATTTAGAATCATTTCAAATAAGACATTTTCCGGGCTATGAGAAAAAACGTTTCTTAGAAGGGCTATACAAAAAATAGACCCCTCCACTGCTAGTGCCGGGATAGGGGAGTACCTGGAGAGTCTGAGCCCAGACGGCAAGAGAAGTGGAAGTCAAGCCGCGGACAGAAGAGGTCGGGGGGTCAAGCAGGGAAGAATTTTGCAGTCATGTCCAAAGGTACCTTTATGTTATATTATTTGGTAAATCGGAACCTCAGTATTCTCGACAATGAACAATGCCTCGCTGTACCAAGTTTTTATTTATGATAATATGTGTAATAATAATGTATTTTTATGTGTACTATTTGATAAATAAATGTATATTTTAAAGTAATTACATTATTACCCTTCATGCCACTGGAACATAGTAGTACCTTTTGGAAAAATACTGAATTTTTTTAATGTGTTATTTTTAAAAGGGCTAATATGTCTTTTTTGAAAAGCCTCCTATGCTAAAGGTCACCGGTTCAAGCCCGCAGGTAACCCTAGGATTTTTTAATGGAAGTAAAAAATCCTTAGTTATGCCATCCTTCGGAGGGGACTTTAAAAGGTGATCCCGAGCCTCTTCGATGTCAGGTACTCGTTAAAGATCCCTATCCTAATTAAACCTGGATAGGCAAAATTTAGGACTCCCACTGTAGCATCGTCCGATTAGCCACCGTAGCATAAAGTGGCATTAAATAAATAAACGAAATGTCTTTTTTGGTGAAGCTAAATAACTAGAATAAAAATTTGTTAAAATATATTTATTTCATAAAAAATGCCCTTCAGTACCTTTTAAAAATCAGCATCTGATGAATAGATTAATTTAATTTGTAAATTGGCAAGGTTACTTTTCTTTATTTCTCTCTGGGATTGAGGCATTAATTTACTTCTTCTTCCTCTAACTCCTGTGTGCCGCTAAGCGTGGAGTTGCCATCTCGGCCCATCGAGCCCACTGGTCTCTGTCCCTAGCTATTCTTTTCATCTCTTGGATGGTTAGTCCTCTCTTGCTGCACCCAACTTCCCAATGTAATCTGAATACATACATCTGGGTCTGCCACGAGGACGTCTTCCTTCAGGTCTGGCTTCGAAAAATCACCTGGCCTTTTGGGTATCATTCATTTGGCAGACATTTATTTTATTTTACAAAATAGACGGATATGAATATCCATTTATAAAATATTCAATCAGGTAAGTATACAAAATAAAATATAATAACATGTTTTCATCACAAAACAATATGGTGGTAACTAAAAATAAAATTATATAAAATTAACAAATTACATAAAATATAAATAATAATTTTATATATATATATATATATATATATATATATATTATAATATACTTATTTTTAAAAATATATTCTTTTATAAACAAAATTAATTTATCACAATATTACTTAATTATTATTCATTTTACTCTCAGGGTATGATATGGGTTCTTGACAATCAGGCACATAATCTTTTATATAACTTTTTTTAATCATAATAATAATAACTTACAAAAATAACACAACAAACAATATGCAGGCTAACCAAGATCCCTCTTCATATTCAGCTCCACCCTCCAAGTTCCCAGTCCAAAAACTACTGACTCCTATCAGATCATAACCCCAACTCTGACTGACCTTTACCTGGTAGGTACCTTTTTTACCCAATCCTACCTGCCAGGGACCTTTTTTCTTAGCATCCAAAATGGATGCTATGTTTGTAAACAAACAACCAAATAGGAGCTGTTTTTTAAATTTAAATTTTACTTTTATCCTATTGTTAGCCTGCCTAAAACAATTATCAAATAATAAATAAGTAAATACTAAAATTATAAAAGATGGGTATATTACATTTCTCCCCAATCCTAGATAAAAAAAAAAATATTTTGGGAGGAAATATTTTTTTTTTAATATAACTTTTTTTAAATTAACACATTATTTCTCTTAATAAACCTTCTTTGTTACAATTTGTTACAAATATTTTCAATACTTTATAAATTAAGTTCTTATACAATATTTTACATTCAAGGATAAATGTTGACTAACTAGGGACAAAATATACTAGAACTATATACACATAAAAATTATACAATTAAGAACATATAACTAATCAAATCTTCATAATAAACTATATAAATAAATTTTACTTGCTAACAGGTCTAGGTGCATAAAAAATAATTTAGAAAGACATTATCTACCAAATAACAGGGTAACAAATTTAATAAAATAACTTTTGCAAAAACACCAATAATAAGATATGGTTCCATATTGTTATAGGCTGACAATTGAAAATAAATTTTTAGCTAATTAATTTGTGAACTTACATAAATTTAAATATGAAAAAACTTCAGCAAAAATTACATTATTTACAATTTATTAATTAATAATTCCAGTATGGTTCAATCTGAACATTGTTCAGACTGCCCATTTTTTAGCTCATCTAACGGAGGGAACGCTAATCATCCCTTTTTATCTCCTGGAAAAGGATAAAGACTGCCGTGTCCAAAAATAATATGGTGTCCGATTTTTCCTAACATGATCCAAAACCATATAACCATTATAAAATTCATATGTTAAAATTTTGCTGATGATATTTTTGATAGGCACATCCCTGTATTGATTAAATAAATTTACAATCGGTAACAAATAATTATTAAAGATGGAGAAACCACTTTTTGAATTATTTAAAATGTTTAACCTATTAAATACCTCCTGTGGTTGATTTTGGGGACTTAAGGAGCTTATAAAAGTTCTTAATGCTAAGCACTTGCTGTCACATGGTTTCATTTCACAAATTTCATCTTCTTTGATATTTACAGTTTCCTTCACATTAATTGAGCTATACATTAAGTCCTGGGCCTCTTCAATCATAACATTACAGGGACTAGTCATTAACATAGGTTCTACTGTACACATTGGAGTTACTGTTTCTGTTTCACACTCTTGGTCAGTAGGATCTTCAGAAGGTACAGCCTTTGATAGAGGTTCTTCTGTACAAGTAGGAGTTACTATTTCTGTTACACACTCTTTGTCTGTATGCTCTTTCTTCTTGTTTTCTTCATCTTCAGTGGAGGTTCTTTTCTGGGGATCAATTTTCATTTCTGTAGTAACACTTGTGAAGTTTTCTAATAATTCTTTTCCAAATTTATCCACCTTTTGTTCCAATTTCTCCATCATCATCATGAATTGTTTGAGCATCTGAATCTTTTCTGTCCTATCTGAATAACTATTATTTCCTTGGTCTTCCATATTGTTTGCTCACAAATTAACACAAATAACACATACAAAACTTATTAAAATATAAATTGTGCACTGATTGTCGTGGTCTTAATATTTAACAAATTAAGCCACACCTAGTTGGGAGCCAAATTATATAATATACTTATTTTTAAAAATATATTCTTTTATAAACAAAATTAATTTATCACAATATTACTTAATTATTATTCATTTTACTCTCAGGGTATGATATGGGTTCTTGACAATCAGGCACATAATCTTTTATATAACTTTTTTTAATCATAATAATAATAACTTACAAAAATAACACAACAAACAATATGCAGGCTAACCAAGATCCCTCTTCATATTCAGCTCCACCCTCCAAGTTCCCAGTCCAAAAACTACTGACTCCTATCAGATCATAACCCCAACTCTGACTGACCTTTACCTGGTAGGTACCTTTTTTACCCAATCCTACCTGCCAGGGACCTTTTTTCTTAGCATCCAAAATGGATGCTATGTTTGTAAACAAACAACCAAATAGGAGCTGTTTTTTAAATTTAAATTTTACTTTTATCCTATTGTTAGCCTGCCTAAAACAATTATCAAATAATAAATAAGTAAATACTAAAATTATAAAAGATGGGTATATTACAATATATATATATATATATATATATATATATATATATATATATTTAGATTTTTTAGAATTAATATATGGAGAAAAAAACTTATATTAATATAAATAAATAGTTACCAAAGTTTACAATAATACAAGTGGTCTCTTATATTATATTAGGCAACAATTATCCAGAAAATAATTTCTTTACATCACTTTTCTTACAAGTAAAAATATCAATTTTATCACAGTAATTATTACATATAAGAAGCAGCTCAGACAATCCCTGATGCAATAAATAATTTCTAGACTGGTATTGTACTCTAAAAGGAAGAGGTGACCTAATATTGTGATGAGGAAAGTTGATAGGTATCATTCCAAGTAATTCCGAACAATTTGTGCTATTGTTTAGAAGTTTGACTATGAACATAATATTTAATTGGATTCTTCTCAATTCTAATGATGGTAATCTTACATTATTTCTAATATTACAATAAACAATTGCTTCCAAGCGGCATCCCATTTCATATGCTATCAGTCTTAAACATTTATTTTGTACACTTTCAATTTTCTTATTATAAACATCATAGTAGGGCGACCATACAATACTACAGTACTCCATAATAGGTCTAATTGTGGTTACATTTAGTATTTTCAAACTCTGAATGTTTTTAAATTTTTTGGTTGTTCTGCATATAATGCCAAGTAATTTATAAGATATGCTACAAATATTTTCTATGTGCAATTTGAAAGAGAGGTTATGTGAAAAAGTAACACCCAAGTCTTTAACCATATTAATGCTTTCTAGATCAATGTTACCAATTATACGAAAATTCTAATGGTTTGCTATTTCGATGATATAACATTGATTTACACTTTGACGGATTGATATATGCGGGACATGCCCATACAAATTCAATGGCTGCTTGTCCAGGATGTCATGCACTGATCGTACTCTCCCAAATCCTGTCGTTTCTTATACGGTTCCTCTTTGTCTTGCCAAGTATTCTTCGGAGGAATCTCATCTCAGCCACTGTCATCCTGCTAGCATGTTTATCAAGGGTTGTCCAGCTTTCAGATCCATATAAGAGTACTGGAAGGAAAACCAATTTAAAAATCCTAATATTAGCATCTCTGCTAACTTCATGTTTTCCTATAATAGATTTGGATATCTGGTAATTCAGTCTATTGGCCTTCATCACCCGATTTAGAACCTCCTGGTCTATTTTACCATCGATACTCATGACGTCCCAAGATACATATAGGTATTTGTAGTTTCTAGTGCTTCACCATCACTTGGCTCCTTGCATAAATCCTTGCCTCCAGATTTTCTCTTCCAACACACATAATTTGGCTTTTGGCTGGATTTATGTTCAACACTCTTAGCCTCATTAATTTTCAAAAAGCATTAATGGATATTTTTATCAAATTGATATTTTGACATATTTATATTCTAACCATTTAGTTTTATGTAAATAAAACTCAAGTTTTGTTCGTTAATTATCAGGCCGATTTGCAAAAGAAATTCTTGGATATTTTTTTAAAACACTTTATTTATTCCAGTATCGCGACGTTTCAGCCTCTAGGGCCATTTTCAAGCTTCTGTAATCAATTAAAATCTCATTGCATTTATATATTTCCAACAATTCAATTACAACAACATATAATAAATTATTTTTAATAATTATGTCACCTACCATGCATATCCATCTCAATTATCTTTTAATTTTACCGCTTTTCACCAGCGTCGTCATAATTTTTTTTAAATGTCATTTTTCAAAAAAAAAAAAAAAAAACCTGTATTCAAAAATATCATATTATTTTTCATCATCCATTGAAAAAGTGGATCTATTTATTCAAAAAAGAAAAGAAACATTTTTTCCAACTTATTTAACAGTTTTCAGCCGCCTTTTAGGTGTTCTCGTGCGCGACTGAATTTGGGGTGGGGATGCCAAAGGATTTATATATTTACTCTCTCGATAGTACTTGCATAAAAGGTGTTTAGGTTGTCAACGTCTGTTTGGTGGTTAACTGATTTTTCTAAATTTTTTGTTATGTAAATTGATTCTATGATTCTCCGTTTATTTATGTTTTCTTCCTTGTGTAGGACCGAGATATTATCAAAATCAAAACTATGTTTATGTTTATCGCAGTGTTGTGACAAACCTGTAGCCAATTTTGATTTTGTGCATTTCGAGTTACAGTTTTGTTTATGTTGCTGTACTCTCTTATGGAGCCACTGCGACGTTTGTCCATAATATGATTTATTTGCACAATTTTTACAATCTATTTTATATATGACATTTGTCATCTTTTGTATTGGTATTTCGTCCTTAGTTTTAGTATAAAGTTTTTCAATTTTATTTACAGTTTTTTTCCCGAATTTAATTTCGGTTATATCATATTTTTTAAATGTTTTTTCTACTATATTAGTTAGATTTTTTATATACGTTACTGAATAATATTTTTTAGGATATGTATTGTGAATTTTGTTGCATTCTTTATTATTTTCTGGCTTATTTATTTTGGTATCTTTTTCTTTTGGTTTTATTTTGTTATCTATTTTAAAATAATTCGTAATCAGATTTAGTTCATTTTTTTTAATATTATTATTTTTTACATCTATTTTACCATCTTGAATTTTTTTATTATTATCCTGTAAATTTTTAATGTCATTATTTTGTCCATTGGTACTATTGTCTTCATTCATTTTATTTTTGTACCATAATTTTTTGACCATTTTCATGGGATACCAATTTTGTTTTAGTATGTCAAATATTATTGATTTTACCTTATCCATGTGGTTGTTATCAGTTAGTATCTTTGCTCTATTGATCATATTATTTGCTGTATTAATTTTTTGTCCCGTACTATGATTGCTATGCCAATTTAATAGTCTGTTGCTCGTTATTGATTTTTTGCACCATAATGTACTTAAAATGCCAATGTTGTCTCTATTTATCTCTATATCTAAAAATCGGATTTTATTATTAAGTTCTAATTCTTTTGTAAATTTTATTTTTTCAGATATTGAATTTAAATTTATTTAATGCATTTTTTAATAGTTGATTTAAATAAATTCCACTCAGATTAATTGAAAGGCATCCACCCATTGGTAGGCCGTTAGTCATTCTATAAAATTTATTGTTAAAAGTGAAATATCCATTTTGAGATGGATATGCATGGTAGGTGACATAATTATTAAAAATAATTTATTATATGTTGTTGTAATTGAATTGTTGGAAATATATAAATGCAATGAGATTTAATTGATTACAGAAGCTTGAAAATGGCCCTAGAGGCTGAAACGTCGCGATACTGGAATAAATAAAGTGTTTTAAAAAAATATCCAAGAATTTCTTTTGCAAATCGGCCTGATAATTAACGAACAAATATTAGAATAAAAGAACAATGACGACAATGATGAGAAAAACTCAAGTATTTTTATGTATTTTTAAAACATGTTTCATCATGTGCATTCATTTTGAAAAGTTACACATTTAATTTTGTTCCAAATCATACTAAAACATTACCATCCATAACATAAAACTCTAATGTGCAATTAATATAGTTATTAATTACTAATGTAGTAAAAAACCTGGTGTGCAACACCCTACTTTCAAATGAATACATTGTTAAAATAAATTTAAGAACTTTTGAACAAAGTTAGAGTTGAAAACTTTAAAGAATTACTCTGAGTTTTGAATAGAAACATTAATTTTAAATCAAATTATATCGTAATATAAATTATTGTCTAAAACCACCACTTAATTTTATTCATTTTTCATCCCCAAGAAAGGGGTGCAATTTGATTTCTAGGTATGATTTTATGTACTGCATGATTGTATTTTGCGCCATCTTGAAAAAGCTACTTTAAAAAAGCACTTTTTTAATTGTTCCTCAATAACTCGCTTTCAGTGTATTTGTATAAAATATTGTAGTTATTGGGTCTTCCCCAAGGCTCTTGCTTATCTCCAATTCTATTTAATTTGTTCATTTCCAACCTACTCACCAAACCATTTGTGACGAGGTCCTTATATGCCGATGACACTGCGTTGTATACTTCATCATATCGCATTGATACTGTAGTAAATCGTTTACAATACTTTAAACAATTTAACAAATATTGCAACAAATGGAAATTGAAAATTAATCCAACCAAATCTGAAGCAATCCTGTTCACTAAACGTCGCTCAAAAATAAACCACCAAATTAAATAAAATTCAGCTCTCATCCCTTGGTCAAAATCTGTACAGTACTTAGGCCTAACTTTAGACAAATCACTTACTTTCACAGACCACATCAACAGAAAAATTGATAAAGCGAAAAAAATAATATACAAAATGTTTCCTTACTTTAATAGAAAATCCCGTATGAGTCCTCAAAACAAAGTAACAATATATAAATCAGTCATCCGCCCGTTAATCACATTTGCCTCTCCAGTCTGGAGCTCATCCTGCTGGACTAATTTCCAAAAACTCGAGAGAATTCAAAACTTGTCAATGCGGATAATTAATAATTTCCCCCGATACACGAAAATATCATCAATGCTCCAAAACTTGCAGCTTCCTACAATCAAACAACTTGTCCATTCACAAACAGCTTCTTACTTCAGTAAAACTCCAGTCTCCAAAAACCCATTAATAAAAGAAATCGGTAATTACATAAGAGAACAAAACATGTATTACTAAATTAACTTACTTTCTTATGTTATAAATTTCTTAATTTTATAATATCATATATATGTATGTATTTTCTATTAATTTTTGTATTTTCAATTACTTTATGTATTTTCAATTATTTTATGTTTAGTTTTCATGCGTAGATTTTTTGTATAATTTTTCCTACAATCGCAATATAACCTCAATTTTATTTCACCATAGTTTTCCATTTAGGCTAAAGTACTATAATCACAAATAAACAAAAATATTTTCTGATTGTAAGGATGACTCATCCAAAATCATTGTTAACATTTTTTCAAAATGTAAATATGTGAATAACGTTTATTTATTTATTATTTATATGTAGTTATTAATTTTTAAAACCAATAAATTTTCTGAAAGTTCAGTACTTGCCATATTAAAGTAATTGAAACAGCTTCCGAGATACGAAGCCAACAAAATTTGATAAAATGTTCTTAGTTTGCCTCTTGAGCTCTCAGTACATTATTAATATTCCATTTTCTTTAACTGCATGCTACAGTTTAGCATTGTTGCCTACCTTTAATATAATCACTCATAAATTATGTTGGAATATAGCCAATATCTCCCTCCTCCTTCACAGTCTTATTTCACCCTTATTTTACCCTCATAATAAATTATGGGCTTGATCTTATATATCTTTTGTTCGTTGTATATGTGTAATATATCATATCAACCCTATCATTTCCAAGTATCGAATATGAAAACTGACACTTTTCAAGAGAGCAAGATAAAGCAAGTAAAACAAAGAAATATATTTAAAATTGCTCATATTCAATACGAGGCATTTCCGGGTGTCTAAAGGGGCTAGAGTTTTGACAGTTTGCCGTCTTCTAGTCAAGCCGTATCTTCAGCCAAGCCTAGTCAAATATTTTAAATAATTTTTAAGTCAAGATCATGATTATGACTGTATTAGACTTCATTCTATTCCTCATTAATAGGTCAGTTCTGTTTTGAGTCTACACCAATGTTTTCATCAATCCTTGTTTATTTTATACTTTATAGTAGCATAAATACTTAATTTATATTTATTTATTACATTTTTATGTAATTTACAACTTTATTAACAATTACATCAAGTAAATCTTAATATGTTTATATTAAGAAACAATTAAGTCAGGTCTATTTTGAGTCTGTACCAGTGTGTTTATCAATCCTTGGTTTTTTAAACGCTTTATAGAGGCATATATACATAGTTTATATTTATTACATATATTAAAATTTACAATTTTATTAATAAATACATTAAGTAAATCTTAATATTTTTCTATTAAGATACATTATAGTCAGTTCCGTTTTAAGTTTACACCATTTTGTCGTGATTAAACTACTCCATAAAGACCTTAATACCCCATATGTTGTTGATTTGGTCTGAACTAGGTATCAATCCATGACAAACTCCACTCCCATATTAACCCACTAGTTTCAATCCTTGCTTCCTCTTCCATTCCTGACAATCCTCCGAGGCATCTGAAAAGAAGATGGCCTTGAGACCTTCTAGTTTAGATTACCTAGTGGAGTGCTGCCAATGGGAATTTTCTCTTCATGTCTTTTTCATGTATTTCTTTATTTATTACATTTATTGAAATTTACAACTTTATTAATCAACACATCAAGTGAATCTTAATATATTTGTATTAAGAAACAATTAAGTCGGTTCTGTTTTGAGTCTACACCGGTGTGTTTTTCAATCCTTGTTTCTTTTATACTTTATAGTGGCATAGATACTTAATTTATATTTATTTATTACATTTATTGAAATTTACAACTTTATTAATCAACACATCAAGTGAATCTTTATATATTTGTATTAAGAAACAATTAAGTCGGTTCTGTTTTGAGTCTACACCGGTGTGTTTGTCAATCCTTGTTTCTTTTATACTTTATAGTGGCATAGATACTTAGCTTGTATTTCTTTATTTATTACATTTATTGAAATATACAACTTTATTAACAATTACATATAGTATATCTTAATATATTTGTATTAAGAAACAATTAAGTCAGTTCTGTTTTGAGTCTACACCGGTGTGTTTTTCAATCCTTGTTTCTTTTATACTTTATAGTGGCATAGATACTTAATTTATATTTATTTATTACATGTATTGAAATTTACAACTTTATTAACAATTACATATAGTAAATCTTAATATTTTCTATTAAGATACATTATAGTCAGTTCTGTTTTGAGTCTATACCAGTGTGTTTATCGATCCTCTTTTTTTTAAACACTTTGTAGGGGCATAGATACTTAATTTATATTTATTTATTACATTTATTGAAATTTACAACTTTATTAACAATTACATATAGTAAATCTTAATATTTTCTATTAAGATACATTATAGTCAGTTCTGTTTTGAGTCTATACCAGTGTGTTTATCGACACTCTTTTTTTTAAACACTTTGTAGGGGCATAGATACTTAATTTATATTTATTTATTACATTTGTTGAAATTTACAACTTTATTAACAATTACATATAGTAAATCTTAATATTTTCCATTAAGATACATTATAGTCAGTTCCTCGCGCGGATCTCATTACCGCGTATGGGGAGCGTCCCACGGGTGGCGGATGTGGGAATGGTCGGTGGAATTTCCTCGGAAGCTCCTCCCGGCTAAGTCCGATGGACTCGCTGACCAACAATGAGAGCGGCCCCCCAGGCTTGCTGGAGGGTGTGACGTAGGTTCGAACGCCCTACTCACATATTTTAGTTCACAAAATATCACCAAAAGTCATGGATTCCTCTGAGGTAAAACGCTCATTATCCGGAGGTAAACTAGTCCCCCGTTCGGGTCTCCGGGTGGGGACTGCTTCAGGGAAATCATGGCGCAAGATGAAAATTAGAGATCTAACAATAGGGACGTGGAACGTTAGAAGTTTAAATACGGCAGGTGGGTTAAAGACGGTCGCGAATGAAGTTAAGGGGTACCATTTAGATATCGTTGCATTACAAGAGATTCGCTGGCCAGGGGAGGGTTCGTTAACAGAAGGAAAGTATACTATTTGGTACGGGGGGAGCGTTAATTATTGTCTAGGTACCGGGTTTCTGATTAGGAATAGATTTCTTTCCGCATTACGGGACGTACAGTTCTTTAGTGAAAGAATATCGGTTGCTATATTTCAAGGGCGTTGGTTTAAAATCGCGTTTATAAACATTCATTCTCCCACCGAAGACAGTGATGATGAAGTAAAATGCGAATTTTATGATAAACTAGAGTCGGTTTACGATAAGTTACCGCGAAATTACATTAAGATAATACTAGGCGACGCGAACGCAAAGGTTGGAAGGGAAGAAGTATATCGTCCTACAATCGGTAAAGAAAGTTTGCACGAATATAGTAATGATAATGGGACCCGACTAATAAACTTTGCCATTTCAAAAAACCTAGTAATCAAAAGCACTACATTTAAACGTAAGGATATTCATAAGTATACGTGGACATCACCGGATGGACAAACACGGAATCAAATCGATCATGTTTTAATACAAAACAGATGGCAAAGTAGCATAATTAACGTGAGATCGTATCGAGGTGCAGAATGCGGTTCTGATCATGAATTAGTAATCGCGAAACTTCGACAAAAACTAAATACAAAAAAGAGAACACCGAACTATATTCGTCCCGAGAATTTTGATTTAGTTAAATTGAACAACCTCGAAATTAGAAAACAATTCGCGATAGAAGTAAAAAATCGGTTCGAAGCTTTGGAATCTTTAGACGAGGAACACAAAGATGTAAACAAACTATGGGAAGGGATCAGGGATAATATTAAAGAGGTCGGTAATTTATGTCTTGGAAAAATCGAAAATAAAAAGAACAAACCTTGGTTCGACAGGGATTGTCAAAATATGTGCGAAAAAAGAAAAACCGCTAAACTGAATTCCTTAAATAATCCAAGCGATAATAATGTGGCTTACTTTCGGTTAGTAAAAAACGAAACTTCAAAACTCTTAAAAAATAAGAAAAGAGAGTATCTTAAAGGCAAAATAATAGAAATAGAAAAACACAGAAACGAAAATAACGTAAGAGAGATGTACAAAGGTATAAACAAATCGCGTAAAAGATTTGAACCTCTATTGAATGCGGTTAAAGATGCAAATAACAATATAATTGCGGATCCTTCTGAGATATTAAATAAATTTAAACAACACTTTGACGGCATCTTAAATACGGAAAATAATAATCAATCTCCTCTCTCTGAATATCAGAGCGCTGAACCATGGATAGACGCACCGAGTAAAGAGGAAGTCGAAATGGCGATAGGAAAATTAAAACGTTATAAGGCCGCAGGAAATGATAATATCACGAGTGAATTAATCAAGGCGTGTGGAGAAGCGGGCGTTTCCAAAATACATTTTTTAGTTAAAAAGATCTGGGAAACTGAAAAAATGCCCGAAGAATGGAAAGAATCAATACTTATTCTGATTCACAAAAAAGGACCGAGGTCGGATTGTAACAACTATCGTGGGATCTCTCTTCTCCCAGTATGCTATAAAAATATTCTCGTCAATTCTAACTAGTCGAATAACGGAATACGCTGAGGAAATTATCGGAGATTACCAATGTGGTTTTAGGCGGAATCGCTCGACTATTGACCAAATATTTTCCTTACGTCAAATATTAGAGAAAAAATTGGAATACAACGGTGTAGTCCATCAACTTTATATCGATTTTAAAAAGGCTTATGATTCAATAGACCGTCAGAAGCTATATAACATCATGATTGAACAGGGAATACCTAAAAAGTTAGTAAACCTAGTAGAGATGTGTTTGTCGGAAACATTCCATAAAGTTAGAATCGGTCATAATTACTCCGAGAGATTTGAGGTGCGATCGGGTTTGAAACAGGGTGACTCCCTTTCACCTGTGTTATTTAATATAGCTTTAGAATATGTCATAGAAAAGGTGATGTGTACCGAGAAAGGCTTAAATATGGGTGACAAGATTCCGGTTTTGGGGTATGCCGATGATCTGGTACTGCTAGGTGAAGACACGGAAACCATACAACTAAATACAAGTGTGTTAATAAAAACCGGTAAAGAAATAGGACTCGAATTAAATACCGATAAGACGAAGTATATGATCAGTAGCAGAAACGGTGTCGATCTTGGTGATATTGATGTATCAGGTCATACTTTGGAACACGTAGAGAAATTCAAGTATTTAGGTTCAATTATAACTAGAAAAAATGAAATCCAGGAAGAAATAAAGTCCCGGTTAAAGGTGGGAAATGCGTGTTATTATTCAGTTGCTAAGTTACTTAGTTCGCGGCTTCTATCTAAAAACTTAAAGATTAGAATTTATAAAACTATTATTCTTCCAACGGTTCTTTACGGATGTGAAACGTGGCCGCTTACTTTAAAGGATGAACAGCGGCTTAAGGTTTTCGAAAATAAGGTATTGCGTAAAATATTTGGTCCAAAGAGAGATGAGGCCACTGGGGAGTTTAGAAGGTTCCATAACGCGGAATTGCGGAGTTTGTACCCTGTGAATATAATTGAGTTGATAGCATCGCGGAGACTCAAATGGGCGCGTAAAGTTGTTGGGCTTAGTGAGGAACGGATTCCGAGAAAGTTGGTATTCGCTGAACCGACTGGTAGGCGTCCGAAAGGTAGGCCGAAGCGTCGATGGGAGGATTGCATTAAGGCTGATCTCGGGGGCTTGGGTTTGACCGGTGAACATTGGACGAGTCTATGCAGGCGAAGTTTGGTGGTATCGGCATCGAACCTTCGGGTTCGGTAAGCCTATTATTATTATTATTATTATTATTATAGTCAGTTCTGTTTTGAGTCTATACCAGTGTGTTTATCGATCCTCTTTTTTTTATACACTTTGTAGGGGCATATATACATAGTTTGTATGTATTTATTTATTACATTTATTAAAATTTACAATTTTATTGATAAATACATCAAGTAAATCTTAATTTTTTTCTATTAAGATAAATTAAAGTCAGTTCTGTTTTGAGTCTAAACCAGTGTGTTTATCAATCCTCATTTCTTTCATGCTTCATAGAGGCATAGATACTTAATTTTTATTAATTTATTTATTAAATTTATTGAAATTCAAAACTTTATTAATAAAAAATCAAGTAAATCTTAATATGTTTGTATTAAGATACAATAAAGTCAGTTCGGTTTTGAGTCTACACCAGTGTGTTTATCAATCCTCTTTTTTTTAATACATCATAGGGGCATAGATACTTCATTTATATTTATTTCATTCATTGAAATTTACTAATCAATATATCAAGTTTTTTTAAAAATTGTTTATTGATATTTTTTTTATTTTTTTTAAACTATTTATTGATATTTACAACTGTATAATTATATACAACAAGTAAATTTGATGGATATAGGAAAATGACATGAAATACATGAAGAGACGCCACCCATTGGCAACGCTCTAAAAATATTTTAAACTAGAAGGTCTCGGGGCCATCTTCTTTTCAGACGCCTCGGAGGATTATCAGGAATTGAAGAGGATGATAAGATAGAACTAGTGGATTAGAGTGGAAATGGAGTTTTTCATGGAATGATTGGTACCTGGTTCGGGCTAGTTCAG
Organism: Piezodorus guildinii; assembly: GCA_023052935.1. NCBI lineage: Eukaryota > Metazoa > Arthropoda > Insecta > Hemiptera > Pentatomidae > Piezodorus > Piezodorus guildinii. The sequence continues at coordinate 12,267,647 of CM041298.1, read as the reverse complement.
TAACATATGGGATATTAAGGTCTTTATGGATAAGCTTATTCGTGACAAAGTAAGGAGCGTTAAGGATTTTACGAAGGATTTTGGATTGTAAGGATTGGATACGAGAAGAATTCGATGGTTTAGTAGAGCCCCATAGCTCTACTCCGTAAGTCCATATCGGTCTTATGATGGTCATATAAATAAGTCTTTTGTAATTAAGTGGAAGGTTGGAGCGTTTGTCTAGTAAGTGTTGAAGTAGTCGAAAACGTCGAGCAGTTTCTTGTCGTTTAAGTCTTGTATGAGGATTCCATGTCAGACGTTTGTCAAGGTGGAGTCCTAGGTATCGAATCTGTTCAACAGGGGCTAGCGGAGTGTCATTAAAGGATATTGTAGGGCAGGAAGTCATTGGTTTACGACGTAGGGTAAATGTTATCTGGTGGGATTTGTTAGAATTAATTTTAATCCTCCAATTCTGACACCATACCTCAAGGTCTCGGATGTGGGATTGAAGAATGTGAGAGGCTGTAACAGGATCATTGTCTACTGATAGCACACACGTGTCATCAGCATAGGTAGAAAGGAAAGTGCTTGGATGGGTTGGGATATCAGCTGTATAAACTGTATAAAGAACGGGTCCTAGGATGCTACCTTGAGGAACACCAGCAGGTTGAGAAAACAGGGAGGAATAGGAACTATTGTGATTTATTTTAAAAGATCTATCAGCGAGGTAGGATTGGATAATTAGAAAATAGGTAGGAGGGAGGAATAGACGGAGCTTGTAAAGCAACCCCGGGTGCCAGACTCGGTCAAAGGCCTGCTCTACGTCGAGAAAGGCTCCCGTGCAGAACAATCCGCGCTCCAACGCAGAGGAGACAACGTCCACCACACGATGGCATTGCTGGATAGTGGAGTGAGATGTACGGAATCCGAATTGGTGATCTGGAATAATATGATGGGAATCAAGGATTGGGTATATACGTTTCAGAAGGAGTTTCTCCAGAATTTTACCCATAATACATAAAAGAGATATGGGACGGTAGGAAGATGGGTTTTCAGGTGACTTTTTGGGTTTAGGAATCATTTTTACTATGGATAATTTCCAGGAGGCAGGATAATAAGTAGTACGGAGTACGGCATTGTAGATGTACGTGAGGAAAAGGATGGCTTTTTGCGGGAGATGTTTTAAGATATGGGAAGTGATTTGGTCATGGCCAGGAGCCTTTCGAGCAGGTAATCTATGAATGATATTGGATATTTCTGAAAGATGGAAAGCTTTAGGTGGAGGGGTCATTTGAAGGGGAATAGTTAGGTCTTCTTCTATCCTTTCAAGGTGATTGGGATTAAGGATATCTGGATGTGGAGTATAAGTATTGTAAAGATGTTGTCCGAATATCTGGGCTTTCTCTTCGTCAGATCTTGTCCAGGTTTGGTTTTCAGTCAGGAGTGGATGGTTACAGTCTTTGAACTTAAGAAGTCTTTTTGTGGTTGTCCATAATGATTTGTCTGTTGTAGTAAGACAATTCGATCTCGCTCTGCGTTTTTCTTTTATTAAGGATCGAATGTGCTGTGGCAGATCAGTATGTTGAGTGCCAGTGATGTTAGTGGTCTTTGTGTTGTCAATTATGCTGCAAGTTATGGAGTCAGTCAGTTTTTTTACAGCTGTATCAATATCATTGTTTGTCTTAAGTGGAGTGTTCAAGTCCAATTTGCTTTCAAGGTCCAGTCGAAATACGTCCCAGTTTACTCATCCTTTGATCAATGTAGGAGGAGGGGGTTTAGGAACAAAACTGGAATGCAAGGAAAGCAAAACCGGGCTATGATCTGAGGAGAGGTCGTTCAGTGATCTGATTGTGGTTTGGGAGGAGGAAATTTGAGAAGTGATAAATATATCCAGGATATCAGGCTTTTTTTTTAGAGATGTAGGCCAATATGTGGGATTCATGGGTGAGAGGACAGTATAGCTATGGGATGTTGAGACACTGGAAAGGAGATTGCCTCGGGAGTTGGAAGGTCTGCAACCCCACCGTTGGTGTTTAGCATTATAGTCTCCTCCAGCGATAAAGCGCGGTCCGAGGGATCGAAACAGGGTTTCGAATTGGTTATAGGAAATAGGAATACCAGGAGGACAGTATACAGCTGAGAGGGTGAGATGGAAAGGACGAGTGGAAATGGTCACTGAGGTTGTTTGTATGGCGTCAGTTGGAGTAGAAGGAATAAGGGAATGAGGTAAGGATTTATGAATAAGGATGCATGACCCGGCATGGGAAGTGTTGTCTGGGTGGTCCAACCTATATGTGATGTAGTCACGTATGTAAAAACGTGTTCGTCGTGTGAAGTGAGTTTCAGTCAAGAGTGCTATGTCAATATGGTTGTCACGGAGAAATATGTCCAGTTCGTCACGGTGGTTGAGTAGACCGTTAGCGTTCCACAATAGGATTGCTAGGGGCTTTACACTCATTGTGGGAGATTGAATGGGACTTGGGTAAGGATTCTAGTGAGAAGGGTGATTAGTGGTAAGATAGTTTCTTTAAGATCTGAGAGAAAGGACTGGAGAATGGAGCATATGTTGAAAGGATCTTGGTTGGGATACGGCTGTGGGTAAGAGACTTGTGGATAATTTGTATGGTCAGGATTGTTGGCTTGGGGCTGGACTCGCCGTGGTGTACGATGATGTTCAGTCCGCTGAGGTACTTGAGGCGAGGGGTTTGGTTGAGTTAGCTGAACAGTAGGAGGTGGTATTTGGGGAGGATGTTCAGGAGGTAATTTTACCCGTAAGGGTAGAAAATGAGGAGGAAGGGATCGATTTGCAGGTTGTGGGTTAGGATGGGAGGCAGGAGGCTTGGTTTGGGATTTAGAAGGCACCTGACGTCGTGGTTGTTGATGCTTGTTGGCGATGATCTCAGAGGAAGGTGTTTTGCTGTGCTCTGTCGGTTCCCTGACGGCAGGTGTAGTAGGTGGCTGTTGAACGATGATACCTGTTTGTTTCTGAATTTCCGGGAAGTTATTCAAATCCAAAACAGGTACCTGCGGGCGAATCTGCTGTTCCACTCGTGGTTCCGCTAGGTACTGCGTCCTCTGCCGAAGAAGGGTTTTATATACACTACAGCCCCTATAGCTAGCCGGATGGCCTTCACCACAAAGTATTTATTGATATTAAAACTGAATTGTACAACAGTCTAAAAGAAAATAGACTTAAACAAGACTAGTAGAGAAGTTACCCATTGGCAGCACTCTAAAAATATTTTAAGCTAGAAGGTCTCGAGGCCATCTTCTTTTCAGAGGCCTCAGAGAATTATCCGGTATTGTAGAGGAAGAGAGGATTGAAACTAATGGGTTAGAGTGGGAATGGAGTTTGTCATGGAAGGAGAGTTATCTGGTTGGGGCTAAGTCAGCAGCATATGGTCTAGTAAGTGTTGAAGTAGCCGAAAACGTCAAGCATTCTCTTGTCATTTTAGTCTTATATCAGGATTCCAAGCAAGTCGTTTGTCAAAATGGAGTCCTAGATATCGGATCTATTCAGCAGGGACTAGGGTACTAAAGGAGACTGAAGGGCGGGAATTCATAGGTTTACGACAAAGGGTAAAGATTATTTGATAGAATTTTTTGGAGTTTATTTTGATTCTCAAATTTTGACACCATTGCTTAAGGTCTGGATGTGGGTTTGAAGAGTTTGGGAAGCATAACTTGAATCATTATTTACTGATAAAACACAAGTGTCATCAGCATAGGTAGAAATGAAAGTGTTAGGATGCAATATATCAAGTAAAACCTAATATGTTTGTATTAAGATACAATAAAGTAAGTTCTGTTTTGAGGCTACACCAATGTGTTTATCGAGCCCCATTTCATTTATACTTTATAGCGGCATACGTTAACCTATATTTATTTATTTCTTATATTTATTTAAATTGACAACATTATTAATAAATACATCAAATAAATCTGAGTATAATATAAATAAAAGGCATGACATAGTTGTAGAGAAACTACCCATTGGCAACATTCCAAAAAATATTCTAATTCAGATAAATGACATAATAATTAAAAAATTCATTAAGAGAAAATGAAATTTATTCATTATTGTAATTATTTATTTGTTTCATGTATTACATGGTATTATACATACTATTTGAGGACCAAAAAATATATAAATATATTGTTTAAATAAATGAATGTTAATGATTTTCATTGTAATATTCAGTATTTCAAAAAAATTGGTGATTTCTTCAGTATCATATGATTACACTATGATCATATTTTATGAGATTACTATCAGTAGAACTTAGCTTTCCTTCAAATATTTTTAGTTGTTTCAATCAAATTGTTCACTAAAACTATGTTTGTTTTGATTAAAGGAGTTCCATGTTCCAAGATATAACTAAGAATATTGGTATATTAGAAATAATTAACTACATTGCGAGCTACCCATGGGCAGCACTCCAAAAAATATTCTAATTCATATTTATAATAATAATAAATTATATTGGTTTTTCATTTCTCTATTTACTCATGTTATTATATTAATTAATTTCTTTATTAGTTTTTATTACTTCCTTTTTCTGTTCTTGTGTTTTCATTTTTATTTCTGTTAATGTTTTATATTGTTTTCTATTAAATTTTTATATCAAACACCTAAACCGATGAAGACTTGCAATGTGGTTCGAAACGCTTGTAAATAAATAGTTGTTTAATATTTAATATTCTTTTATGACCAACCCCCAAAATGTGTCATGCTTCATAGAAAAAAAATATGGCCTAAATAACTTATTAATGGGTCTAAAAATGGCTAAATAGCTTAGATAATAAACTCTATTATGGAATTCTTATGAAATAAACTACTCAAATCAGCTAATATTAAAATAATAGTAAATTCTCATCCAATTATACCTAAAAAATATAATTAAACATTTCCGCTATACTAATGAATAAATTAATGTACTATTAGTAAATCTACTTTTTATAGTGTGATTTTTAAAATATATAAATTTTGTTGATAACTTCAGAAAATATCTCTGTTACTAATGATTGTTATATAAAACTATATACATTATATTTTCAATTGTTTATGTGTTTTTATTAGATATGTTTAAGAACTTTGGGTTATTTTGAGGGTCATATCATGAGATTTTTTTTAGTAATTTTCAAAAAATCTCATAAAAATTATTTAAATATCTCAATATATACAAGACATAATGAAGTACAAATTTCTTTCTCAATTTTAGTTGTTTTTTTCTAGTTTTGACAAAATTTCAAAGCCATACATTAATTTTTATTCTTTATAGGGATAATTGGCTATAGAGATTTTTAAAAATTAGAATAAACAGAAAATATAAACTGCACAATGTGGGATTTGGAACCACAGTAGGGCCTACCATTGTCGAAACTGAACTAATATAACATGATTTAACTAAAATTTTGGTTTTATTTTGTCTATAAGGTATATTACTTAAAAATATACCTTAAATCAATACTTAAATTTGAAAACAGAAAATAGAGGGACAGAAATCAAGAATGTATTGTTGGGGTTGTAGGTATTAAGGTATAACTGTTTATAAAGCTATTAATAGGCGATTAACTAATATGAAAAGCAATAAATAATCCAAGGAAAATGGTATATCACCACTGCTAATTTCATAACGCTGTATCTCTGCTAGTTGAAAATTTTCGAATTCCAGTTTTCAACGGAAATACATGTTCTAGGGTCCCCTGAGTCCAATTAACCAAGTCCTGCAAAAAGGTCTGTGTGTGTGTGTGTGGTAACTCCTGGGTGGAAACGAAAAGTCCTAAGAAACTGAAATTTCAGATTTAAGACAAATATACGCCCGAGACGTTACAAAACCTTTTTCATCAAAATGAGCTTACCAGAAGAGCCACTTTATACCATGCGTTTTGCACCTTTTTTCGATTTTCTCAAAAACGGTTCCGATGATTTTGATTTTGATTAAACTCGCTATATCAATGTAAAATTTAATAGGCTTTAATATCATGTATAATGATGGAGTTTTGTTGACCGTAGAGAAATTAGATGAGGAAGATGGTTGGGGGTGCGGTCATAAATTAAAACCACACAATTAAAAATAAGCGTTATTTTTATTATGTGCCGACGTTTCGGCCTACAATGTGGGCCTTCATCAGGGCTAAAAGAAACAAGATAACAACCAATGTAATTATAGACTTAATAATGCGTTAGGTATATAATCATAATATGACAGTAATAAATTATGGGAACATAAATAATATTAAATGTAAAATGATAATAAGATGACAATTATAAAGTATGGAAATAAGGTGACAGTTATAAAGTATGGAAATAAACAAAATTAAGATGATAGTTATAAAGTATGGAAGTAGACATAATTGAGATGATAATATTGTAATGAGAATATATAAATAGAGACTCAGTAAATGAAAAAAAAAAAAATGATAAAGGAAAAATATGTGAACAATTCAAATTTTAAATATTAACAATTTTGAGTTGATATATGACGGTAATATATTAAAAACATAGTTAAGAGTATAGGTAATATATAAAAAAATATAGTCATTACAAAAGAGAAACAGTATGAATAAAAAATAATAATTTAAATTTTAAAATAATGTAATATTAAACTAATAATTATATGTCAGGATATGTAACGGAGAAATATATGAGTATGGAAAGGGGGAGAAAGAAATGGGCGATGAAAAAAGACCCTTATCAATAAGAAAAAATACGTACATGACGTGCAAGCGTTGCCTACAGAAGTGATGTTTCCCAGTTTAAAAAACGCTCATTGCGTGGAACGGAAAATATGAGAACTAGAATGTCCGTTAGGAAAATTCCAAGAAGCTAAGTTATGTTTACTGATTCGATTGTTAAAAAATAGCCAAAAGTCATTACTTGAGAGTACTTGAGTTATTACTTATGAGTATTTGATAAAATTGTAAGAAATAGTGACGAGGTAAAGATTAAAAGATTTTAAGTAATAACGGATGACGATAATAAATGATGAATGATGATAAGGTAATAACGAATGACGATAAGGAGCTGTCGAAGGAAATGATAAATAAACAGTAATCTAGTAGGTAAACAAATAAATAAATAAAAAAGGGGAGTACGAAAATTAAATAAATATATAAATAAAAAATTGATAATAAATAAATAAAAATAAAATTATGAAGAGATGATCAGATGGTTGTTTAAAAAATGAGCTAGGGATGCTTTATTAAATTTAATATTTGGGAATAAGCTAGTGACAAGTTATGTTTGTCAGTCTTTTGATTAACAGGAAGGGGTTCTAGTTGTATGTAAATGCATGAGTCGTTTGTCATGGTTGGGAACAGTGGCAAGAATGGATGTTTTATCAAAATCAAAGGAATGGTTAAGGGTTAAGCAATGTTCTGAAAGTTTTGAAGCGGTAGAATTTTTGGAGGAAATTGTATATTTGTGTCGGGTGATGCGATCTTTGAGAAGGTTTTTGGTTTCACCAATATAGGCAGAGTTGCAATTAGGAGTTCCGCAAGGGACTCTATAAACAATTTTTGAACGGTGGTCTGTTGGTATACTGTCTTTAAGTCGGCTGTAAATATTGGAGAGTTTGTAGTGGGATTTTAAAGCAAGTCTGAGGTTTGGATAGAAGGATTTTAATGATTTTTTAATTTTTTCTGAAAGAGAGGGAATGTAAGGTACGGATCTATATAAGGGAGTTGGTGATGATGATGGAGTAGAAAGAGAGGTTAATTGAGGTTGAGACTGATTTCTGTAGTTATTTATAAGTTTGTTTATGATCACGGTAGGGAAGTTATTGGCCAGGAGAATTGTCTTTATGCGGTTAATGTTGATGTCGTGGAAACGGGGATCGGAAAGGAAAAGGCTTCGGTGTATAAGATTTTTAGCAACGTTAATTTTTTGATGATGGGGATGTTGGGAATAAAAGTTTAATAGTCTGCCAGAGTAAGTCGGTTTTGTGTACCAGTCAGTGGATATTGTGTTATTAGGGTTTCTAATGATGAGGAGGTCAAGAAATGGAAGGGAATTGTTAGTTTCGGATTCAGCGGTAAAATGTAGGCGGGGGTGGAGTTAAAGGCTAAAAGTATGTCAGTAATTTTGTCGGGGTTAAGAACAAGGAGGAGGTCGTCTACGTATTTTTTAATAAGAATAATATCCTCAGGAAACTGAGGGATTATCAAATTTAGTAAATCGTTAAGGACAATATTGGCGAGGTCAGGGGCGAGAGGATTTCCCATAGCCAGTCCTGAAATTTGATTAAAGAACTGTCCATTGAATGTAAGGTATCCAGAATTGCAACAAAGGTTGAGGGATTCTAGGTATGAAGGGCAATTAAGTGAGGTATGGGGTTCAATAGAAGACCAGTTATCTTCGATGATACATAGGGCTTTATCTATAGGAATATTGGTAAACAAGCTTTCTACATCAAAGGAAACAAGGATGTAATGTTCCGGAATAATGAAGGATATTAATTGTTCGCGGATAAGAAAAGAACAATTCATTCTGATTAAAATAGTCTGACAGGACTTAAATGCCAAATGTCTTATACACAAGCTTTTAAAAGTTAATAGAGAGTGATGAAAAGCCGATAAAACTAACTGATTATTTTAGATGATAATATAATAGATTTTTTAATAAAATACATGTTTCTATATAAATTCAATTTAATTAATTCTTTAATGGTTTTACTCATTTTTATCTCTTACTGAACTTGAAAATTCTTTAATCAATTTAATAAATGGAGGTAAGTGAAAGTCGCGTGTTGCCCGCACCAGATTTTTGGTATTCATTTATTAATTAAGAAAAATGGACGGCGCGCTGCGGCGTAGGGCTGACAAACGTATTTTTTTATTCTTTATTCCGGTTCTACGTATCTTGAAACAAGCCTTCAGGTTTTGAGGGGACAGTAGGGATATTTTTTTTATTTGTTCGGTCGATTACAAAGATTCATTATTGAAAATAATAAATCAAAAGATAGAGCAGTTTTATTTTGAATATGAATTTATTTACTAAACCAAAGTTTTCATACTCTCAGACCTTGAGCGTTTTCCGCCATATAGAAAAACTGCTTAAAAAAAGCACTTTTTTCAATTGTTTCTCAATAACTCGCTTACTGAGCAATTTATGTAAAGTATTATAGTTAGTAATTTGTGAAACCATTAAATTTCCTGCAAGTTCGGTACTTGCTATATCAAAGTGATCGAAATAGCTTCCAAGACAGGGCCGCCAAAATTTGACAAAATGACAAAATAAATCAGGTGTGCGAATACACAACTATCACTTACCTCCGTTGTTGAAATTAATTTATGAATTTTCAAATACGGAGATGACATGTGTTTTATTAGATAATCGATTATATTTTTATCAACAACAATCATTTTTATCGGCTTTTCATCACTCTCTCTTAACCTTTAAAATTCCGTATATTAGATAACATTTTTTCTAAAATCTTTAGCTATCCAACGATATATTATACATCTGTATTAGTATTCTTGTGTTATAGAATCTATAAAATTAAAGGTAGTTCAGAGGAAGCCCTGTCAGACAATTTCAATCAGAATGAAACCTACATCAAATTAAAGCCCATTAATCTTTACATCGATATAGCGAGTTTAATAAAATCGTTAGAGCCGTTTTCGATAAAAACGTGCTCATGGAATCAAGAGGGTTTTCTAGTATGCTATTTTCGATGGAAAAAGTTTCTGTAACATCTATGGCGCATAGTTGTCTTGTATATGAAAGATTAGTTTCATAGGACTTTTCGTTTTTGCGGTGGAGTTACTGCACACACACTGACACACAGACCTTTCTGCGGTACTTGGTCATTTGGACTAAGGGGACCCTGAATCGTGTATTTTCCGTGAAAACTGGAATTTGAAAATTTTCACGATCGCAATACTTTCTCTAACTATTGGGTTGTTTCACATGAAATGTCCGTTTTTTTGTAGTTTCTGAAATACATAAAGTATTTTGCAGGTCTCTGTTGTTTTCTTCCAAATGTTTACATATTGAAAGTAAACAGTTACTAATCCTCTGCCTTTGTATTATAAACATTAGCTTCCCAATCAATTACCCACTTTTTAGTATACCTCTAAATATGAACATGGAAACACGCGATTTTCGAGTAATATTTTTGTACGAGTTTAAACTCAGCAGCTGAGGCCGCTAGAAATATTTGCAAGGCGTTTGGGGAAGGGAGTGTTAATGAACGGACCATTCGCCGTTGGTTTGCTAAGTTTTCAGCTGGGGATACCGACTTGGACATCTTGCCCTGAGGAAGACCTCCGTCCGTAATAGACAACGATGTCCTCAAACATACAGTAGAAATAAACCCCTACCAAACAGTTAAAGGACTCTCAGCACAACTAAATGCAAGTACATCTACCGTTTCCAGACATTTAAAGTGTATTGGGAAAGTAAAAAAGCTCGATACATGGGTACCTCATGATCTCACTGAGCGGCAGCAAGACCCCATGCTTCAAAATATACCGTGCAAAAATTGAAAGAACTGGACTACGAAGTTCTTCCGCACCCACCATATTCTCACGACTTGTCTCCAACAGATTACCACCTGTCCAGGAATTTAGACAACTTCGTCAAAGGAAAATTTTTTGAAAATGATGATCAAGTGAAAAGTGCGTTTTCAGATTTTGTTTTACTTCAAAGCTCAGAGTTTTTCAGTTCGGGGATAAAAAAGTTGGTGACACGTTGGGGAAAATGTGTAGAAAAAGAAGGTAAATACTTCGAATAAAATTATCTTGTTTTCATATCGTATTTTTAATAAAAATCCTTTACCTTGAAAACGGACATTTCATGTGGAACAACCCAATATATATTTCATATAGTATAGAGTAAAAATACTGTTTTGACGAGATTTATATTTTTACTTTCCCTTACTATATATAGTAAGGGAAAGTATTGCGATCGTGAAAATTTTCGAATTCCAGTTTTCAACGGAAATAAACATTTTAGGGTCCCCCGAGTCCAAATAGCCAAGTCCCGCAAAAAGGTCTGTGTGTGTGTGTGTGTGTGTCTGTGTGTGTGTGTGAGGTAACTCCCGGGCGGAAACGGTAAGTCCTATGAAACTGAAATTCCATAGTTAAGACAAATATACGCCCGAGACGTTACAAAACCTTTTTCATCAGTATGACCTTATCAGAAGAGCCACTTTGCACCTTTTTTCGATTTTTTCGAAAACGGTTCCGACGATTTTGATTAAACTCACTATATCGATGTAAATTTTAATGGGCTTTAATATCATGTAGGTTTCATTCTGATTAAAATGGTCTGACAGGGCTTAAATGGCGATATTTTAAATTTTCTTTCTTTAAAGTACCTTTAATTTCGTTGATTCTATAAAAATAACTATATTATCTTGTTACCATTGATGAAGAACAGGCAAATATATAAATTGAATGAATTCGATACCCAACTAATGAAGAAAACAGAAAAAATATTTTTTAAATGCAATTTTTCGTTTTTGAACATAAGAACAGAAAAACTATTCCGCTTTGAAATGGAGTAATTTTAACACCAAACTTATTTTTCTACCTCTACTGGGACCTGAGAAATATTAAATGAAATGTGATTTACGCCCACAAACTTCCATTTTTTTTTGTTGTTTTTTTCCGCGACTTCTGGGAAATGTTGTTCTCTAATATTTTGTACAGTCTAATAGTTTGATGCCTAGTTTCATCCCCAAAAAAGTTTTTTAAAATCGACGAGACACATTTGGGATCGTTTCCTTGTTAGTCGAATTCGACGCTCCAAAATAGGTTCCTCGCCCCACTGTTCCACTTTTCCGGTAGATATACTTTGAAACTCAAATAAATAAACAGAGATGGTTGTGATTGACTGAAGAAGTCGATACTTGAATGTCTATCTTCCTAAAATAAGCGCTAGAATCGATAGCGTGCTATTTCGTCCCCAGACTAGGCCATTCAGTTTCTGCCAGTCCGTCTCCTATAAGCCCTTTCGTTTTCACATTCATTCAAACAAAAAAAAGTCTGGTGCGCTCAACATACGACTTTCACATACCTCCATTCTTAAAATAAAATTTTAAATAAACTTAAAATTAAAAATATAATGATTAATTTTATTACTTTTCCGGAAGAAACATATATTTATAATAATTAAATGGTTTTTATTTCTTCTAAAAAATTGATTCTACAACATTAATTATTCTGAGTCTACGTTTCGGGACTTTTCCCCGCACTTGATTTTCTTCCACAATAAATTGTTGGATTTATGATGATTTTTCGCTAAAACATCCATTCATAAAGCTATTGGGGTCATGCCGTTAGAGAAGACACATGAATTCAACATCGATCTGCATATTTTTGTTGATTTTAAGGAAGCCTACGACAGAATGGATATAGCAGAACTTCTTACAAATTTGCAAGCATTAAGAGTGCCACTGAAACTAGTGCAACTTGTAAAAATCTGGTGCGGGCTACAACCGACTTTCACTTACCTCCATTTTTAAAAACAATGAAAGAATTTTCAAATACAGTTCGAGATAAAAATACGTGAAACTATTAAAGAATTAATTAAATTGAATTTATATAGAAACATGGGTTTTATTAAAAAATCTATTATATTACTATCTAAAATAATCAATTTTATCTGCTCTTTATCAACTTTTACAAGTTTGTGCATTAGATAATATTTTTTTTCTAAAATCTTTAGCTTTCCAATGGTATATTATACATGTATATTACTGCTCTTATGTTCAAAAACAAAAAATTGCATTAAAAAAATATTTTTTCTGGTTTCTTCTTTAGTTGGGTATCGAATTCATTCAATTTATATATTTACCTGTTTTTCATCAGTGGTAACAAGATAATATAGTTATATTTATAGAATCTACAAAATTCAAGGTACTTTAGGGGAAGAAAATATACGAAAAATTTAAAAAAAAAAAAAAAAAATAAGATCTGTATATTCAAGTAACAAATTATAATACAGGTAATTCTACCCAAAATCGGTCATTATTGGAGATAAAAAAAATTCGAAAATATTTTCGAGATGAAGGCAACGCGATGAACAAAGATAAAAAAAAAAAATCATCTTATATGGTCAAGCCACAACTTATTAGAGATGTTATTAGCGTATCAGCCTCCCATGCTAAAGGTACGGGTTCAAACACGCAGGTGGTCCTAGGATCTTTTAATGGGAGTAAAAAATCCTTAGTAACGCCGTCCTTCAGAGGGGACGTTAAAAGGTGGTCCCGAGCCTGTGCGATGTCAGGTACTCGTTAAAGATCCCTATCCTAATAAAACCTGGATAGGCAAAATTTAGGACTCCCACTGTAGCATCGTCCGATTAGCCATAGTAGCATAAAGTGACGTTAAATAAATAAACAAACATTACAAATATTTAAAAACGTTACTGACTTATTTTACAACCCGATATATTGACACCGCTACAAAAAGTTTAAAAACGTTACGTCATTCCATCTGAAGTGGTCGTTTCACGAACTATACCTGCGTATAATAACATATTTACTCAAGAATGACATTCTGGATTCTTTCAATGTTATCAACAAGTATACGTTCTCCTCTAACGGGAAAAAACTGGTTTCATGGCTGACGGAAGCACGAATGTTATACAAACATAACAATTGAAACGAAGTAAACTTTAATTGCTCACTGACGTAGAACAATTCGTAGCATTTCACCACGGCTATTTAGATTAATGAGTCATTGAGTATTTTCGTGCCTGGTTTCGTCCGTAATGACGTCAGCATTCGTTATAGAACACTATTTCCGGAAAACGTTCCGACATCATTTTGGAGAAATACGATTCCTTCATGAGCTCATATATTTGAAAAAATCAGGTGCGCGCTACATCCGACTTTCGCTTATCTTCATTGAAAAATCAATTTATAAACTTTTGTGGCTGATATATTGATTAGTGACTGTAATTGTCATATTTATTACCATCTTGTAAACTATGAATTTTTGTTCGTTCGGACATCGTTCTAAGTTAACCATCCTCTAAAGTTCCCGGGCATGATCTAATAACTTCCCATATCTTAAAACTGCTTCCTTGTATAGGTTAAAATCTCCTATCCAATCCTTTGTAAAATCCTCTATGCTCCTTTACTTAGCCACAAATAACCATATCCATATAACCAGCCAGAGATGACAGTATAGTGTGGCAGTTAAATCAAATTAATAGCAAATCACAATCAAATCTGTTCCTTTAATAAGAATTTCAGAAAAAAAAAAAAAAATCCAAAATCTCTTTTGTTTCACAATATTTATTTATTGTACGTCCCTTTATGCTGCTGTGGCTAATCTTACGATGCTTAAGTGATAGTTCTAAAATTTGCCTATCCAGATCTAATTAGGATAGAGGTCTTTAATTAGTACCTGACATCGCATAGGCTAAGAACCTTCTTTTTACGTCCCCTACGAAGAACGGAATGACTGACGATTTTCCACTCCCTTTAAAAAAGCCTAGGATCACTTGCGGGTATGAACCCGTGACATTTGGCATAGAAGGCTGTTATGCTAACCACCCTGCTACTGCCATACCACTTTGAGCACACCAGATTTTGTTTGTTTGTTTATTTATTTAACGTCACTTTATGCTACCACGGCTAATCGGACGATGCTACATCGGGAGTCCTAAATTTTGCCTATCCAGGTTTTATTAGGATAGGGGTGTTTAACGAGTACCTGACATCGCACAGGCTCGGGACCACCTTTTAACGTCCTCCCCCTCCCCCCGAAGGACGGCGTAATTAAGGATTTTTTACTCTCATTAAAAAATCCTAGGACCACCTGCGGTTTTGAGCCCGTGGCCTTTGACATGGGAGGCTGTTATGCTAACCATCGAGCTACAAGTGATCCCATTTAAAATCAACTTAATGGTTTTTAAATTTATTTAATAAGTGAAAGTCGTGTGTTGCCCGCACCAGATTTTTAATATTTTTTATTCTTATGTTATTTAAACTAAAACTCAATTCATCTCTTTGACCTTTTTCAAATTTATCTTTATTAAAAGTTCTTAGATTGATTTTAAAAATGGGATTATCCTCACACAAGACTGAAACGACAAGAAACTGCTCAAAGATATCGATTACTACAACACTTACTAGACAAACGTTCAAAACTTCTAGTATGTTACAAAAGACTCATTTACATCACTATTATCAGACCTATTTGGACATATGGAATCGAGTTTTGGGGCTCTACGAAACCATCTAATTCCTCCCGCATCCAGTCCTTCGCAAAATCCTGAATGCCCCTTATTTTGTTACAAATCAACTCCTCCATAATGACCTAAACATCCCATTTTTTGCAGACATAGCCCGTGATAGATACTCCTCTTTTCATTCTAAACTCCCTGCCCATACAAATCCACTTGTCCATAATTTATCTTCCTTAGTTATCCCTGATAACCCTCCAAGGAGACTGAAAAGAAGGTGGCCTCAGGACCTACTGAGTTAAAATAGTTAGTGAAGTACTACCACTGGGTTATTCTTTCTCAAGACATGTTCATGACTTTTTTTTTCATTCCTCATATATACTTATTGTGTTCTTTAATACAGTTGTAAATTACTATAAATATATAAAAATAAAAAAAATGGGATTAAATGGAAGCCGTGTGTTGCACGCACCATATTTTTATTTTAATATAAACTTATGTACGTTTCCTTCAATATATATTGAAGTATGTTTCACTTATTTACAGAACATTCTCCACTATTCCATTATTCCGCTCTAGATATTTTTCCACCCCTGATTTTTTACGCCTAGTCGGCCACCTAGCCTGTACATAAGCGCTCGATGCAATGAACTCTTATAGTCTGTGAGCGAAATGCAACCCATTTTACCAAAATGTTTAGAAGTTTTTATGCAAAGCATCTATTATAGTAAAGCAAAAAATACACGGCTGCCAACTCAAAACGGGTGGATCACAAAACGGCGGTCATTCAAAAAGGGAAAATCACTCTTTTCTATAATAATTATGGTTACTGTTCACGCCATATGTTATGGTCTGAAAAAAAAGGAAAACTGTATAATTTAAACTGAATAAATTCTTGATATTTATCAATAGATCATTTTTGTATTAATCTTTATTTTTTATCTGTTTTAAAAATAGTTATTATGAATATAATTAAAAGTTTTGAGTAGAAGAGAAAGAAAAAGAAGACGACCGTTTTCAATTGTTTTTTGACTGCCTCGTGACCAGTCGAGTCTTAAGCTAGCGTCTGAGCGGTGAAGATGTGCCGTATATAGATACAAGATTCCTCTCAACGTTTGAACGTTTGAAAACGAATTTCTTCATCTTCTCATCGTTCTCTTGGAACTTGGAAGAGCCGCCTTGCGGTCATTTTCAACACCAAAGAGAACTTCGTCCAAGCAACCCTGCGGTGATTTTCTTCAATACTCAAGACGACTTCGTTCAAGCCGCCCTGCGGTCGTTTTCTTCAACACTCAACTGGACATCTTTACGTGAATATAACCTATCTTTATCCATTAATGGAACATTTAATTTCTTAATTCTTATTCAAGAAACTGTTTAATTTGATAACTATTTTTTTACATCTTTAAGCATAATTAAGTTAAGTTTGTTTCTTCTATTTTTACAATATTTTAGTTAGGTTTATTTTGTTTCCTACATTTTCTTACAGCTGTTTAATTATAATTAGGTTAATTTTTTCTTATATAAATTTATTAGGTTAATTTGTTTCTTATCTTGTTTATATGTATTTCAATGTATTAAATGTATTGTGATTCGTCGTTTGCTTTCATTATTTTTATTTATTTTAAATCTATACAGTCCACTTATTTATTTCAATAGAACCACCCTCAATTTTGAGTTGTCACTTGGAAGTACTATTCTTTCACGGATAGCCCAGCGTATACAGTTACTATCATGGAAACGGCTCATCCTATGAGGATAGTCGTTATAAAGTAGATCATCAAGTATTTAATAAGCTTTCATTTGAACGGTAAAAGACATTTGTATGTCTAATATTTAATGATATAGAGCTATAAAAAAAAAGAAAAAAAAAAGTGTTTTGCGAAAAACGAGATTTCACACTTTTCTAACTATAATAATTATTATTATGATTCTGACTCATTTGACCACGATTTTCCTTTGGACCTCATAATATTAGGCGATAATACGAATCAAACGACGCTAGTCTGCCTCACAAAAGTGTTTCAAAATTGGATTTTTAGGGACAAATTCTAATCCATGTAACCATTGCACTGACATTATTTCGGTGAGTATTAGACCTACGGATTTCTATTACAACTCAAATTAAAGCTAATTTTATGCCTCATGAAGTAATTTATTACCATTATATTGTTAGGAACAGCCGTTTCCATGATATCAACCACATTAATGGCAAAAATGTGCTAAATGAACCAATAAAAATGCACAAAATGAAGAAAACATTGAATTAATGGTAATATATTACGGCCTTAGGTGCTTCTGCCGTATGGTAGGAAATATAGTACTTTTCGGAATGAATTTATATCTGTTTACAGAAGACATAGTACAATCTGGAAGGAAATGTTTTTAGTACCTTCTGGAATCAAATGAAATGTGGATTTAGTAAATTTTGGAATGAAATGCAATTTTCAAATACGTTTTTAAAGGATTTCTACTGTTTTTTTTTATAAAATCTGATAACGAATTTAGATAAAACAAAACCATTAGTATACAAATAAGTCATAATATCATTTTCGAAAAAAAATGTCCTTCAGTACTTTTTGGAAATCAACATCTCAATTATAGAATTTTAGCCTTATTTTACTTGGCTTATGCATGTTCGAGTTATTTTATTTTTTCATTCACTGAAATATTTCTTTCGATTCTAGAAGTACAATAGTTACGTAATACAAAGAGGTAGAAGAGAAAACATGGAGAATTTATGACAGATATATTATCTGGAGAAACGGTCTAGGAAGTTAAGTGACGTAAGTAGGGCACTCAGTTTGAAGCTTTCATAGGCGTGATTTACACAAGTTGGATTCACCATGTCTCTGTCCCGTCTTCACAGTAGAAATTAGAGAATCAACCTAATACAGAATAAAAAAAATCTGGTGCACGCAGCACACGACTTTTACTTACCTATAATAATAAATAATAATAATAGGCTTACCGAACCCGAAGGTTCGATGCCGATACCACCAAAATTCGCCTTCACAGACTCGTCTAATGTTCGCCGGTCAAGCCCAAGCCCCCAGGTTAGCCTTAATGCAATCCTCCCATCGACGCTTCGGCCTACCTTTCGGACGCCTACCAGTCGGTTCAGCGAATACCA
This sequence comes from Piezodorus guildinii, assembly GCA_023052935.1. NCBI lineage: Eukaryota > Metazoa > Arthropoda > Insecta > Hemiptera > Pentatomidae > Piezodorus > Piezodorus guildinii. Next base: position 12,249,390 of record CM041298.1, on the reverse strand, counting down.
ACTTTCTCGTAATCCGTTCCTCACCGAGCCCAACAACTTTACGCGCCCATTATGTTATGGGCGTATTTATGTGTAAAATTTCAATTTTTTTTTCTTTTTTCTAATTATCTGTGTTTTTTTTTTGTTTTTTTGGATAAAAAACACTAGTAAATGTTTTCTCTATCTTCAAAAATAACAGAGTTACAAGCATATATAAAGGCGAGATTTCAGTTTTTTCGTTGTTTTTTTTTTAATGTAATTTTATTTATTTTTTATTTATCGCGCTATACTGATTCTAAAACTCTATACATATTATTCTATATCGTCACAAATAACCGAGTTTTAACAAGGTTTAATTAGGATAGAGATTTTTAACGTGTGCCTGACATCGCACAGCCCCGGGACCACCTTTTTAGGTCTCCTCCGAAAGGATGACATAACTAAGGATTTTTTACTAGGACCATCTGTAGATTTGAACCCGTTACCTTGGACATAGAACGCTGTTATGCTAGCCACTACACCATAGGTGACACCATAAAATTTTAGTTTTATACAACTTACTGTTTTCAACCAAGACTTATCATACATAAAAACCTTCTTGCGGGACCGGGTCATTTTCAGGGATCCTAAACGTGCATTTTCTAAAACAGTTCCAATATTTTCACTATCACAATATTTCATTATAGGTAATAATAATAATAATAATAGGCTTACCGAACCCGAAGGTTCGATACCGATATAACCAAATTCCGCCTACACAGACTCGTCCAATGTTCACCATTCAAGCCCAAGCCCCCGAGATCAGCCTTAACGCAATCCTCCCATCTACGCTTCGGCGTACCTTCGGATCAGCAAATACCAACTTTCTTGAAATCCTCTCGTCATCGAGCCCAACAACTCCGCGATGTTATCAGATCAATTATATTCACAGGGTACACAAACTCCGCGATTCCGCGTTGTGCAACCTTCTAAACTCCCCAATGGCCTCATCTCTCTTCGGACCGAATATTTTACGCAGTACCTTATTTATCTTTTACTTACCTAAGTTGCTAAAATTAACTAAGGAACTTTTAAATAAAGTTAGAGATGAAAAATGTTAAAGAATTATATAGAGTTTCGATAGGAACATGTGCTTCATTAAATAATCTATTATATTATTATCTACAATAATCACGTTTCATTACTCTCCATTACTTTTTATAACTTTTTGTATAAGATAATATCTTTTCGAAAATGTTCAGCTTTCTTCTTTCTGTATTACACATCTATATTACTATTTTTATGTTCAGAAAAAAAAAGAATTTACCTAACAAATTATTTTTGTTCCTATCTCCTTTAGTCAGTTACCAAATTCGCTCAACTAGTGCATTTAAACCGTTTTGGTTTATTATTTTCAATAATGGAACTTTGTCAAAATCGACAAAAAAAACCTCAAAATTTTAGGACTTGCATTAAGATGTGTGGAATCCGAATAACGAAATTTTAAAAAAACTCCGTTTGTCCGCTGTCAGCCGTAGCGGAATTTCGGAACTTCTGGCCCATTTTTTTTTTTTTTTAATTCGCCACAATAATACGAGTCCATGCAACGATGATCCTGACACCTAGACATTGATATCAGCTGGTTAGTTTTAAAATGGCGGCCGATTAAAAGTTATTTAATTCAATAACTCTGTTATTTTTGAAGATATAGATAAAATTTATTGATGTTTTTTAACATAAACACTGCGGACATGTATATAAATTGGAAGAAAGAAAAGAAAAAAATTAAAATTTTACACATAATATGTTCATAACTCAGTTATTTTTGAAGTTGGGGAAAAGTATGTATAGAGTTTTAAAATATTAGTAAATAGTTTTAAAATTAGTAAAGAGCGAAAAAGTTAAAAAAAAACTGAAATATCGCCTATGTATACGCTTATAACTACGTTAGTTTCGAAGATAATTATTATTGTTTTTTAACCAAAATACCGCGAATAATTATGAAAAAGAGAAAAAAGAAATAAAAAAAATGAAATTTTACCATAAATACGCCCATAACCAGTTAGTTTTGAAGATGTAGAAAGATATGTATAGAGTTTTAGAATCAGTAAAGCGCGAAAAATTAAAAAAAAAAAAATAGATCTGTATATTTAAGTAACAAATTATAATAGAGGTAATTCTACCCAAAATCGGTCATTATTGAAGATAAAAAAAAATTCGAAAATATTTTCGAGATGAAGGCAACGCAATGAACAAAGATAAAAAAAAAATCATCTTATATGGTCAAGCCACAACTTATTAGGATGTGATTCCCTGATAACTTGGTTATTATTGATGATAAAGATAAAATGTAAAATGTTCTGGAATCAAGAAATTTTATTTGAATTATTTATTGAAAATCGAAAGAAAATAAAAGGATACAGTAACGCAGTCCTGTATAAATGCTTTTGGTTTATTATTTTGAATAATGAACCTTGGTAATCTGTGAACATTTGTTCTGTGTAATATTGCATAGAGAATTAAATTTTCGACAAAATAAAAAAAAAGAATCATTGAAATTGGTTAACAACTAGCAGATATATAGGGTTTTGAAATCAGCGGTAGTGATATGGAATTATCCTTTGAATTATTGCTTTTCATATAACTTAATTACCTATCAACAGCTATATAAACAATTATACCCTAATAATATTGTTATTTGGAAATAATAAACCTCAATTTTCATCGTTTTTTATTAATGCTAATAAGATGATTCGGTAAATTTTTCGGAATCTATAAAATTGTAAGTCGGTACTTTCGAAGAAGATCTTTTAAAATATCGGCATTTAAGCCCCGTCAGACTATTTCAATCAGAATGACACCTACATGTAAGTAAAGCCAATTAAATTTTACATCATATGAGTCTAATCAATTAAGGCTGATCTCGGGGGCTTGGGCTTGACCGGTGAACATTGGAAGAGTCTATGCAGGCGAAGTTTGGTGGTATCGGCATCGAACCTTCGGGTTCGGTAAGCCTATTATTATTATTATTATGAGTCTAATCAAAATCGTTCTAGATATTTTTGAGAAAATCGTAAGAGGTGAAAAATGCAAGGTTAATTGATGTCGTAAATATGAAATTACAGTTTCTTGGGACTATTTTATGATGTATTTTTTATGATGTTAATGACCCTCTAAGGTCAACTAATTATTAATATCAGTAGCTATTAATGACTATGTTACATTGACCCCGTTGATCAATTAGGATTAATCTTTCGAATATATGTTTTGATAATTTTTTTTTGTTGATAATTTTGGTTTATTAGTTTCAATAATAAACGATTGTAATAGACCACAATAAATAAAAAATCTGGTGCGCACAACACACGACTTTCACTTACATCCGTTATGTCAATTTAAGAATTTTTAAACAAATTTAGAAACGAAATAAATTGTTCGTTTGTTTGTTTATTTATTTAACGTCACTTTATGCTACTATGGCTAATCGGACGATGCTACAGTGGGAGTCCTAAATTTTGCCTATCCAGGTTTTATTAGGATGGGGATCTTTAACGAGTACCTGACATCGCACAGGCTCCGGACCACCTTTTAACGTCCCCTCCGAAGGACGGCGTAACTAAGGATTTTTTACTCCCATTAAAAAATCCTAGGATCACCTGCGGGTTTGAACCCGTGACCTTCAGCAAGGGAGGATGTTACGCTAGCCACCCAGCTACAAGTGATCCCAACATGTGTTTTATTAAATAATCTATTATATTATTATCTACGACAATCCGTTTGTTTTATCGGCTTTTCATCACTCTCCGTTAACTTTTACGATAGTATGTATAAGATAATAATTTTTCTATAATCATTAGCTTTCCAACGGTATTTTATACGTCTACTATATTACTGTTTTTATGTTCAAAAAACAAAAATTTCAATTTTATATAGATGATAGAAACAAATATTTATGGGGTTTTAGAATCCGTAAAGGGCGTTAAACAAAAAGAAGTTGCACATTATTACACAATAATTTATTATTTCCAAATAACTATATTAAGGTAAAACTGTTCTTATACCTGTTGATAGGCAATTAAGAAATAAATAATTCAATGGAAAATGGCATATCACCAATGCTGATTTCTCTGCTATTTTTGGTATTTATTTATTAATTAGGATAAATGTTTTTTGTTTTTGTATCGTGCTTTACTGATTCTAAAACTATACATTTTTTCGATATCTTCAAAAATAACTCAGTTATGTGTGTATTTATGTGTAAAAATTCATTTTTCTTTTTAAATAATCCGCGTTTTTTTGGATTAAATCTTCAAAAATAACGGAGTTACAAGCATATATAGAGGCAAGATTTCAGTTTTTCGTTGTTATTTTTAATGTAATTTTATTTATCGCGCTTTACTGATTCTAAAACTCTATACATATTTTTCTTTATCGTAAAAAATAACCGAGTTTTAACAAGGTTTAATTAGGATAGAGATTTTTAAAGTGCGCCTGACATCGCACAGCCTCGGACCACCTATTTAGGTCTCCTCCGAAAGGATGGTATAACTAAGGATTTTTTACTAAGACCATCTGCTGATTTGAACCCGTTACCTTGGACATAGAACGCTGTTATACTAGCCACTACACCATAGGTAACACCACAGAATTTTAGTTTTATACATCTTACTTTTTTCAACCAAGACTTATCATACATAAAAACCTTTTTGGGGGGCCGGGTCATTTTGACGCAGGGATCCTAAAACGTGTATTTTCTAAAACTCGAGTTCCAATATTTTCACATCACAATGTTTCATTATAAGTAATAATAATAATAATAGGCTTAGCGAACCCGAAGGTTCGATGCCGATACCACCAAATTCCGCCTACACAGACTCGTCCAATATTCACCATTCAAGCCCAAGTCCCCGAGATCAGCCTTAACGCAATCCTCCCATCTACGCTTCGGCGTACCTTCGGATCAGCAAATACCAACTTTCTCAGAATCCACTCGTCATCGAGCCCAACAACTTTACTCGCCCATTTGAGTCTCCGCGATGCAATCAGCTCAATTATATTCACAGGATACAAGTTCAGCAATTCCGTGTTTTGCAACCTTCTAAACTCCCCAGTGGCCTGATCTCTCTTCAGACCAAATATTTTACGCAATACCTTATTTTCGAAAACCTTAAGCCGTTGTTCATCCTTCAAAGTAAGCGGCCACGTTTCACATCCGTGAAGAAACGTTGGAAGAATAATAGTTTTATATATTCTAACCTTTAAGTTTTTAGATAGAAGTCGCGAACTAAGTAACTGAATAATAACACGCATTTCCCACCTTTAACCGGGACTTTATTTCTTCCTGGATTTCATTTTTTCTAGTTATAATTGAACCTAAATACTTGAATTTCTCTACGTGTTCAAAAGTATGTCCTGATACATCAATATCACCAAGAATCGACACCGTTTCTGCTACTAATCATATATTTCGTCCTATCGGTGATTTAATTCGAGTCCTATTTCTTTACCGGTTTTTATTAACACACTTGTATTTAGTTTTATGGTTTCCGTGTCTTCACCTAGCAGTACCAGATCATCGGCATACCCCAAAACCGGAATCTTGTCATCCATATTTAATCCTTTCTCGGTACACATCACCTTTTCTATGACATATTCTAAAGCTATATTAAATAACACAGGTGAAAGGGAGTCACCCTCTTTCAAACCCGATCGCACCTTAAATCTCTCGGAGTAATTATGATCATTATAGGTCAGTGAAAGTAAAAAAAAAAAAAAAAAAGTTTTAATATTAAAAACTAATCTTTAATATTCATATAACAAGAATCCTTTTAAAAGAAATAGAAATAAAATGCTCCAAAATGAGCGTTGGTATCAGAGGGGTATTTCTTAACTCGAAGACGATAGCTCTGGAGGTAAGTAGATGCAGAAATTCTCCGGAAACTCCTTCAAGTCTACAAAAAAATGGGGATAACAGGTCAGCGGATAAAAGACCGAGTAAACACCATTCAATTCAAATACGACAAGCCTTCGATTAGGTAATAGGTCATACTTATAGCCCAGTAAAATTAGGCACAAAAAAGATTGTTAGCTTAAAAAGTGAGGTAATTTGATTTTTTTGGTATGTTGAATTCATTGACTCGCCCTTTAAAATTACATATTTTCACACTCCTAGATCTGGTGCTTTTTCCGCCATCTTGAAAAAAAAAACATATTGCTATGGGACAGTAAAAAATAAAATAAAATAAAAAACCGTAAAAATTCAGAGTTTAGTCTTAATAATTATTATTTAGTTCAGTTTATTGCAGATTGCAAAAAACAAAAAACAATTTGAATCCTAAATATTAACAATCAAATTTACCAATAACAAAATAAATTAACAGTTATTGAATTAACAAAATAAATTTAACAATAAACTATCTGAATTCTCAAATATTTTACGTCAATGTAATTTAAAATTATTCTGCAATGACCCTCTGGACATTGTCTAGTTGGAAACCACTGTTCTATTGAATTAAATTTCGCCTGAGAAACCACACAAAGTATGTATATAATATATAAATATATAAGCATATATAAATATTATGAAAAATCGCACGCCAATATTAAAGAACAGTTTTAGAGAATGTGGGACAGAAAACGTAAAATACCAATTTTTTCAAACGTTCAATTGATAAGAGTTAAAAAAAATCCACTTATTTTCCCAACATAAAATCAAATTATGTTTCAACAAGATACAATTTTAAGAAAATTAACGATATTTGAAAAATCTCTACCTATGTCTATCTCTACTGGGCTATTAATAAATTATACTCAAATTTACCTCTAATATTTATGTTATTTACTCCTGAATATCTTTGCAAAAATACTTATACTTCTTTGGTATCAGTCTTGATGATGGCTCACAAATTTGGGCCGAAACGTTGACAAAATATAATAAAACTTCTTAAATGATTTCTGATTAATCAGTAATAATTAAATTTAAATACTGAAAATGTGTCAATTCATATTTTAATTTTGCTCTTACTGTTCTGAATAGACCTTATCAAATGTATAGAACTCTAGTCAGTTTTAAATGTGAATTTACAAACTGACATAGTTTTCGAAATTATAAGAATTCATGTAAGCATTACTTGACAGCCTGAGAGCGTTGTTGATATTTATGAAAAAAATTCTTAAGATAAAGTTAAACTACTCTAACATCATAGAATGCGAAGATATCAATGGATTAATAAAATTATTTTTCAATAATTGTTAGTTGCTATTTCTGTCTGACGAAATGAGAACATCTTCAATCGAATTTCCATTTGTCGTATCGATACATTACTTCAGAAAATGCATTAATTCTTAGAAGTATTACTTAATTGTTTATTATTATCAGGATTAGCAAATGTTTTAAAGTTTGTTTATGTTATCAGAATACGGGTATTCAATGTATTTAGAGTCCATGTATAATAGTTTCGATTAATGAAAGGTGTAACTATTAAGTCGTTACTGATGTATTTTGTTTAGTTTTTAAATTATATATTGTTAAAATATAAAGGAGAAGCAGTGTTTTAAATTTAAAACGTTTTGTTTTCGCTGTTGAATTCAAAATTATATTAATCGATATATTAATAAATGTACGATCTAAGAGGCTCTTGATTTGAGGTTGCAGTAAAATAGTTGGATTGTAGAAGGGGAATTGGAAGTGGTTTGTCTTATCAGGGGCAGGTATGTAATATACTTTTTCCATTTACGCTTATCAATATATAGTAAATGGTCTAAAAGTGTCCAAGATATTAATTAGAGTGATATTATGTATTAAAATACATATACTCAACTATATAGGTTAAATACATCGTATTTTTTTCAAATTCACCACTAACTGTCATCTTATCAACCATTGTCAATTTCACTTATTTCGTTGTGTTGAAATATTCTAGTTGTTTTAAAACTGATTGTTTTGCAAAAAATATTCTGCTTTGTCTTGGTTATTGCTAATATACTAGTTTTTAGACTTGTTTTTTCTGCTTAACCAATTCTGTCCTATTTAAAGAAGTTAATATTACTTTGATTAAGTCGGTTTTTTTATTATTCATAATGTTTTTATTTATAGAATGACTATTTGTTTCGATTATTTTAATTTATGCACAAATCTTTAATTTGGTTGTCATGTTTCAGTTTTTTACATAATTTTTTTTTTACATCGGTTTTATGTTATCAGTGTGTTAATGATTTTATGTTCTGCTTTTTAATTTTGTCTAGAATATATCTAATTTAATATTTATTTATTGTTTTTTTTAGTTAAATTGTTGTTTTTTACTTTAATTCTGGTAAACTCATTGTGTTGAATACTTTTCATGAACTTTTATTGCTTTATTTGCTGAAAATGACCTGACCTTATAAGATAACCTTCTGCTTAATGTCATTCACCACAAACTATTGAGTTGTTTCAATTTACCAAACAGTGTTTTATAGGGTAAAATAATATGTGTTTGTATTAATAATATCAAGTAAAATACTAAATTACTGAATGTATTATTGTATTATGGTTCTACAGGGATGGTGTTGGTTATGGATGAGCCCCTGGTGACTTCTTCACCTATAATTGATATATGTACTTTAAAATCATGGGGCGATACGAGCCCTATACAATTTCCTACAAGTTATAATATAAATTCAAGCCTTGAAACTAGTCCTTACCCAGTCAACAAGACACTTAACAAGAAGATTATATTTTGGTATATCAATGCTATTTATTATTTTCAGTTATAATCTATAGCATCCCATTTCTCTGAAAAAAAAAACATATTAATTTTTTGTCTTTTAGGGAAGGAGATATTACTCAACTTCGTGTAGATGCTATTGTTCATTCTACAAATGAAACTTTTTCCGATCACTGCCCTTTGACTAACAGAATATTTACAAAAGCTGGCCATGGGCTCAAGCAGGAAATTTATGATGATATAAAAGGTTGGTAAAGACATTTTTATCTATTTATATTTCAGTTTAAATATCATATTCAATACTTTACTAGTTTTGAAAGGATTTTCGGTTTATGCTTTATTTTGATACTAACCAATATTTTTATATCTACTCCTTATAATATTCCTCGATAGAAACTTCAATTATATACAATACTCATGTCAAATCAAACCTCATTATTCCTCAATCATATATTATTATTATCAATAATCATATATGTTATTATTATTATTATTATTATCAAATTATTTTTGAGATTCGGGGTATACTCCATCTTCAGAATTTCCCAACTCCAGCCATTTTATCATAATTATTTCAATAATTATGTCATAAAACCATATTATAAGATTTATGTCCTAATACACTCCACCAACATTTTTATTTCACATTGATATTCCATATTTTTTAACTATAATATAAATGGGGAATCTCCAAGGTTTAAAATTATTGAATAAGTTCACTTATTCTGTTTATTTATTTTATTCATCTCTCATCTTTAGATACCTATGTTTTTTTTTTTTTTCTATCTACAACAGTTTACTTATTTTGATTAATTATGATTTTGTACATTACATACATTATTCCATGTACTACTAATTTCTATTTTACACTTTTAAAATTTTATGTTATATGATCAAGATAAGGATTTCCAAGAGATACTATTAATTTATTTTTGTTGTTATAAAACCTTTTTTTTCTTTACTATATTAATAATTTTCTTTTTTTTGGTTTATTTATTTAACATCACTTGTTGCTATTGTTTTGAGTTCATTCATTTCAAGATTCTGCTATTCTCCGTTCAAAGGACTCTGTTCTCCCATTAGAGATAGTCTATATGTAAATACATTTAATGTATATATTTATTTTTATCTTTAAGAAGCTTATTATTTTTTTCGTGTTTTCAAATAGATAAAGACTAATTATTATTATGCTATTGTGGTTTATCGAACGATGCTACAGTAGGAGTCCTAAATTTTGCCTATCCAGGTTTAATTAGAATAGGGATCTTTAACGTGTACTTGACATCGCACAGGCCCCGGACCACCTTTTTACTTCCCCTCAGAAGGACGACATCATTAAGGATTTTTTTACTCCCATTAAAAAATTTTAGGGCTACCTGCAGTTTTGAACCCTGACCTTGGGCATAGAAGGCAGTTATGTTAGCCACCATGTTACAGATGATCCCATAGGAATCTTAGGAGTACTGTAGTGTACATCACACTAGCATAGCCAAGGATTTTTTTTACTTCCTTTCCAAAAATCCTTGGACCATCTTAGGGTTTTGAATACAATGCTGTTAGTCTAGCCACTACACCTCATGTGACACCAATAATTTTATTTTTACGTTATGAAAAGAGATGTTTAGGTATGCTTTGGAATGATATTAAATGTGCACTTAATATGCTTTTGGAAAGCACTCTAATTTTCAAATGATTTATGTATACTATATATGAAATCATTAAAGGGCCTTAGATAAATTTAAATGATTAGTATAGAATTATTTCAAAATATGAATTTTGTAAAATATATTCTTTTGGAAAGCAACATCTCTATGATTCTCTAAGTCTCATCCAGTTTCTATCACTCCATTACGTTATACAACCTTGTATATAAGATAAATTTTTTTCTATAATCTCCAGCTTTTAAACGGCATGTTATTCATCTATTTTATTATTGTTATGTTGGGGGAAAAAAAAAATTAACCAATAAAAATATTTATACCCATAAAAATGTTATGGGGTATATTTATTACCCGTTTTTTTTTTTTTTTTTATCAACACTAACTACATGAAATGATTAATTATTAAACCAAATGTGCTTTAGAGGAAGAAAATTTATTATATTGGTATTTAAGCCCCGTCTGACTATTTCGATCAAAATGAAACAATATGATATTAAAGCCTATTTACTTTTACATTGTTATAGAGTTTAATCAAAATTGTTAGAGCTGTTTTCGAGTAAATCGTTAAAAGGTGTAAAATGCATGGTATAAAGTCTGGTCCCTCCGGTTTGTAGATTTAGGTAAAAAAAAAAGTTGCTGTAACATCTCAGGCATATAAGCTCCTGAAATATATATATATATTTTTTTTAAATATTTTATTGATATTTACGACTGTACATACAATATATACAACAAGTAAATGGGCTAATTTACACTTATGAGCGTGATAATGTCTTGTGAAGAAACTACCCAGTGGTAGCACTTCAAAATCAATTTAATTAAAGTAGGTCTTGAGGCCATCGTCTTTTCAATCGCCTCGGAGGGTTGTCAGGAATAGATGGGAATGATAAGTTGCGTACAAGAGGATTCGTGTGGGTTGGGAGTTTGGAATGAAAAGAGGCTTATCTGTTTCGGGCTAGTTCTGCGACAAATGGGAAATTTAGGTCATTATGGATGATTTTATTCGTAACGAAATAAGGAGCATTTAGGATTTTGCGAAGGATTTTGGATTGTAAGGATTGAATACGAGAGGAATTTGATGGTTTAGTAGAGCCCCAAAGCTCGATTCCATATGTCCAAATGGGTCTGATGATGGTAACATAAATGAGCTTTTTGTAATAAATTGGAAGTTTTGAACGTTTGTCTAGTAAGTGTTGTAGTAATCGGTATCTACGGGCAGTTTCTTGTCGTTTAAGTCGCGTATGGGGATTCCATGTAAGACGTTTGTCAAGATGGAGTCCTAGGTAACGGATTTGTTCAACAGGTATGAGTGGGGTATTATTAAAGGATACAGTGGGGCTCCGAAATTTGAAATTCAGTTTCATACAACTTACCGTTTTTGAGCTAGAGATACAACATTCACACCCAGACCTTTTTGTGAGATTTGGTCTTATGGTCTGAGGGGATCCTGAGTCCTATGTTAATGCTGAAAACTCGAATTTGATAAGTGAGAGTAAAAAGGACATACCTTGTAAAACTGATTGTTTATTATAATGTGATATGATTAATTATTTATTTTACTGCAAAATTTACTATATACTAAGGATTTTTTGTTCCAGAATGTAGAACAGGTGAAGTTGTAGTTTCAAAAGCTTATAGACTTCCCGCAAAGCTTATTATACATACCGTCGGTCCTAAGTATAATCCAAAATTCCAGTCTGCTGCGGAAAATACTCTTCATAATTGCTACAGGTAATTTTACAGAATATTTTTAAAGATAACTTATTTTAAGAATCATGACAGTGTTTTTTTGACTGCTTTTATCACAATTAAAATAATCAAGAATCTTCCATTAATTTTTTAATATGTTAGCCGATGTTCCGTACTGAATTTGTGAGAAATCATGAGCTAAAATCAAAAGGCAGGGTGATTCATAGTTTTGCATAGATATATATGAGTAAATAAAATAATTATTAGAGGTAAAACAGATTAAATAGATTGAAGAATTCAATAGTAATCAATGGTATAACTATTGAACATTGCAATCAGTTAATTGGTTAACAGAATATTAGAAAATACATGCAATAATTAAAATTCTGGTGTGGGCAAAACACGACTTTTACTTACTTCTGTTTTAAATATCGATTAAAGAATTTTCAAATACAGTCAGAGATAAAATTTAGTGAAACCATTAAAGGATTTATTAAATTGAATTTATATAGAAACACGTGTTTTATGAAAAAATCTATTATATTAATATCTAAAATAATCAGTTAGTTTTATCGGCTTTTTGTCACTATTTATTAAATTTTACAAGCTTTTGTATAAGATAATATTTTTTCTATAATCTTTAGCTTCACTACGGTATATTATATATGTACATTACTGCTCTTATGTTCAAAAACAAAAAAATTCATTAAAAAATATGTTTTCAGTTTTCTCTTTTAGTTGTGTATCGAATTCGTTCAACTTATATATTTACCTGTTTTTCATCAGTGGTAACAAGATAATATGGTTATTTCTATAGAATCTACAAAATAAAAAGTACTTTATAGGAAGAAAATCAAAATAGCGGCATTTAAGCCTTGTCAGACTATTTCAATCACAATGAAACCTACATCATATTAAAGCCCATTAAATTTTATATTGATATAGCGAGTTTAATGAAAATCGTTATAGCAATTATTGATAAAATCGTAAAAAGGTGCAAAATGCTAGGTATAAAGTGGCTCTTCTGGTTAGCTGATTTTGTTGAAAAAGTTGCTGTAACATCTCGGGCGTATAGTGATCATTTGGACTCAGGGGACCCTAACACGTTTATTTCCGGTGAAAACTGGAATTAGAAAATTTTCAAGATCGCAATACTTTCCCTTACGATATGTTTCATATATAGCTAAGTGAAAATAATATTTGACGTTATTATGTTAACATGTATTAGAATCTTCGTTATTAACTAGCTGTTCCGACAAACAATGTCCTGTCTTAACTATTCTTAGCAAAATCGGTCAAGAAATGTTTATAAATATAGATGGAGAGGTTAATATTACCTCAGAAAACAAAAAATAAATCTAACTACAGAAGTAACTTTTCTCTTTCTTTCTTTCATAAGATCCTTCTCCTGGCTGTTACAAAGACTTAAAAAAAAGAAAAGAATTAGTGATATTGGTTAAGCTGTTCATGAGTGATGCGATCACCTAGGGAAAAGAGGATTCATTTTTATACATATAGATAAGAAAATAAACTTTATTCATATATTTACATATAGACAAAATGTTAACAAATGATTTAGAATGAGTCATCCTTATAATCAGTAAAATATTTTTGTTTTTTGGTAATTATAGTCCGTTAGCTTAAATGACTAACATATGATAAGATTAATTGAGATTATATTACGATTGTAGGAAAAATTATACAAAAACCTACACGTAAAATAATTGAAGATATAAAATTTAGAACTTGAAATAAACTAAATTAATTTAACTACACATGTTTCGTTCTTTTAAGAGTGTAATGTTCGAGAGAAAATTTATTGTATATCGATTATATTTATTTTCTAATATACTATTTTTCACAAATATTAACACATAAATATGAGAAAAATATATTCTCAAATTGTTTTCAAAAACGTAGTTATATATTTATTAAATGAATCTCTTGACCCCTAAAAATTTATATTATTGAAATAGTCAAAAATAAAAATTGATAATCTATGTGTATATGTATTTAAAAAAAATATTTTCCTTACAAAGTAACCTCACTTAAGGATTGTTTATTTGTGTAAACATGTTCCATACCTTATACATGTGTAAAAGCTCAAGATTTTAGGAAAGAAAGTTGTAGAATGTTATGGAGAGTTACCATTTACTCAAACTTTAATTACCATTCGGCATATTTTTCAAGAATGACCATATTATTCATTAGACCTGAATAAAATTTGACTAAACCCAAATATTTCAACAGTACTGTGTAATAGAGAGGAAACCAATTAATTAGTTTTTGATTTTCTTAAGGAGCAATCATTGTTATTTAAATTATAAAGACAATAATATTAATTAAATATAAAGTTATACATTTCTGGTCAGTTTTGATTTTTTTTTTTTAATTTTTATTTACATAATAATCCTTTTTATTTATTTTTCTCTCAATTACCCATTACCTAATAGTTCTTTCTTAAAAAAGTTAAATATACATACAGTATTTAGGCGTTGATGACCTTAGGGTTTTACGCCTTAAACCAAAACAAACCTATTATTAGTTTATTGAATATAAATTAAATATTTCCATTGAAACAATAAAATATTTGTTTTTTTAACTTTAAGTTTATTTAAAACGTGATTTAAAGAAGGGAGTGAGATCAGTGAAAGTTGTGTGTTAAGCTGTAGGCATATACCGCATTTATTACATATATTCTATTGTGTTATTTAATTAATTTTATCTGTTTACCTCTTATTTTTCTATCTGTAAATATTTATATTATGTTATAATCTTTTCTATGTCTATTTTGTTTCCGTCTTAATGATAATTTTAAATTTTGCGACAAACATTAGGAAACATAAGATGTTTTTGATGAATTCCTAAAATTATTTTAATTTGATTATTTGTTTTAAACTGGGAAAATAAAGAAAATCTTGTCTTGTTTTTTTAAATTTTACATTTCATCATTAATGAATTTTAAAAATCAATTGTTAAAACATTAATTTTGACTAAATGGCCAGCTCTTGATAAAAATCTCATTAGCTATAATTGATCTTGATAAGGATTTGAAACCTTGATTTCGATTAGTATCTTGGTCGTCCTTCATCCTCCATGACTATCATTTCTTCCTGATCATTTCGTAAACAATGATCCAAGGGCTATTTGTTCATAACATGACATATTTGTTTTATGTCGTTAAAATTCATTAATATTTAAATTATAAACCAAGAAAATTTAAATATTTCCTTACAACTGCTTTAGAATTTTTCTATATATGTAAATGTATTCCAGGCTGATAGAAATGTATTTATTTATAAAATTTTACCTTTTCCTCCCTATTGTCTTTTCTATTTCTAGTAGGATTATTATCAAAATATGTAAAAACAAATCATTTTGGTTTCCTCATTCCAGAGTAACTTGTACTAATAATAACATCTTATTGTGCAATCGCTATAGTTTTGTAAAATATTTATTAGATTTTAAAAATTATGGAGTTCTATAGTTGACTTTGATGTTATTATATAAATAATAGTTGGGATTCATTAAAAATGTTTTATCATGCTGTCCATATTTTCGTAGAGATCCTTTGTAGGTCTTATGACCCAAGTTCCATTTCGTAAAAACAGAGACATGAATTTTTTTATGTTCAAATAAATAAATTCTAAATTAAATATCTTTAATTTTCATTATTCCTCTCGTAACTCTTGTTTCTGCTGCATACAATGCCTCTGGAATATATATAATATTGAATTTTTTAAATATTTTATAACAAAAAAATGTAATTGAAATGGGTTTTTTATTAATTTAAGAAGTCTTAGCTATGGTTTTTTAATTATAATTTATTTTATTTTCCTTTCTATTTAGTAACATGCCTTTTTAGAAAGGATTGTATTTACTCATCTTTCTGTTTGAACCATTACATCTTGTTAAGAAGTATAAATGTACTCATAGATAAATTGAAACTTATATCGTTAAAAGTTCATATTACCAATGTTTTATTTTTATCCAAATCTTTGTTTATAAAATTTTAAAGAAGAGAAAAAGAAACTTAACTTTGGATCTGAAACCCTAAGAATAATATGAACAAAAATAAAAGAAAAATTTTATTTTGACTGAAAAAGAGTTCAGATCAGATTACCATTATTCCTGTATTGTTAACCCATAAATAATTGTTTCTAAGGTCGTATACCATGTGCAAAATGCACTCCTGTCAAAACTATGGAATCAAGAATATTGACCTTTAACTAAACTGTTGTGACCTCTAAAGGTCGTGTTTCTAACCCTGTTCCTCGACGTATTACTTTTTAGGTTGAATAATTTTATTTATGAATATGTTGTTTGTTAATGCAAATACAGTCGTGTTCATAAAAAAAAAATTGCTTTTTGAAGTTAAAAAAAAAAATATTGTTCCTTTGAAGTTTTTTGTTTTTACCTACTTATTTGTATTATAAATAAAACACTCAAATAATAGTTTTCATTTAATTTATTTTTAACTACTACCAGTTTTAAATCTTTATTTAAACACGTCAGATTTCAAGGAATGTTGATAGTGGAACAACATCATGAAAGTGACATCACTAAATTGCCTGATAAATCTCCACTGTTTTTACTTCCAACATAAGAAAAACATAAAACAATTACTTTCTATATAAAAGTACAAAATAACAACTTACAAAGAGAATAACAATAGTAATTTAAAGAGAAAAAAAAAATCTATGATATATATCAATGGATAAAATAGCTGCCTAGTTGTTTACTAAAATTGAAGATATTAGCTACTGTTGCTGAATATTACACCACCTAATCTGTTTTGTAGAATTCTATAAAACTTAATTTTGTATGTATTTTTTTTAATTGTCAGTTAACAACTGAAATAAAAATATGACTATCTCTAAATTTATTTATGTATTAAACTATTTTTCTAATAAATTATTCTTTTCATTTCAGAAATATCTTACAAAAAGCCTACGAGCTAAAATTGAGAACTTTGGCAATAAGCGTGGTCAATTCCGTAAGGAGAAATTATCCTCCTGACGAAGGAGCCCACACTGCACTCAAGTAATAATTATAATATTATATAATAATATATGCTTATTATTTTTGTCATTTATTGTTACTAACTTTACCTTATAAAATTGTTATATTTAACTGAAATTTCCTTTCTCTGCATCCTTTTTTTATTGTAAAACATTTTAAGGAAAAAGCATAAATCCTATATTAGCCTGTAAAAAGTTATTTCCCTCCATTATATGAAATATCTGTGCCTGGGCAATTCTGAATACAAACACTAATACATTTTTTCTCTATCCTCGAAAATAACAAGAGTTACAAGCGTATACATAGGTAAGATTTCAATTATTTTTTCCTTTTTTGTTTTTGTTTGTCACACTTTACTGATTCTAAAACTCTATAAATATTTATCTCTATCTTCAAAAATAACTGAGTTATGGGCTTATTTATGGGTAAAATTTAAATTGTTTCTCTTTTTTATAATTATTCGTTGTTTTTTTGGTTAAAAAACAGTAATACATCTTGCTCTATCTTGAACAATAACTGATTTATTGAATTAAATCACTTTTGATCAGCTGCCATTTTTAAAATAACCAGCTTAATTAACGTCTAGGTGTCAGGATCATCGTTGCATACCCTAGTATTTTTGTGGCGAATATCAATAAAATTGGTCCAGCAGTTTCCGAGAAATGCCCCGGACGGCTGACATATGGATTTTTTTATTCGTTTTTTGGGTTCTACGTGTATTTTAACACAAGTGCTAACATTTTTGAGGGGATTAATTTTTTTTGGTCGATTACAAAGGTTCATTATTGAAAATAATAAACCAAAAGCCTTTCAACAGAACAAATCCAATTAGACAGACTCTCGAAATCTTTATAAAAATCAATAATAAGAAAATAAAATATGGATGGTTTGTTGAGACAAAAAGAAATATGAAACTTACAGTTAGCAACTTAAGATATTAAAAAAACAAAAACAGAATTAAATGCTAAATTAAAAGTTTCTCTCTTCCCAAAGGAATGAAAAATGGTCAAATGAGAAGGATTGTTCAAAGTTGATTTAAGAGAGGTCGAAAAGAAGGAGTGAGACCATCAACATTAGTTCATTGAGATTATGTGTTCCTTAAAAGGCCTATATTTAATGTTAATTAAATGTATTGTAAAAAAAATCTATATTTAATTGTTATAATTGGTTGACCGTTACAGGAATAATAAGTCTGGGTGATGGTCAGTAAAATAAACAATTAAATAGTTTTTAACTACTTATTGTATACCAATGTTTCGACACCCATTGTCGGTCATCATCCGGGCTAGGTACAAAAAGGTTATGGAGAGTTTACAGTAACATGTATGTATATGTGAAGAAATAATTAAAGAGAATATGAAAAAAAAGGGATTTGAATTATTAAAAAGTATAATTACATTTTTAAAAAATCTGGTGCGGGCAACACACGACTTTCACTTACTTCCGTTTTTGAAATTGATTAAAGAATATTCAAGTACATTAAGAGATAACAATGAGTAAAACCATTAAAGAATTAGTTAAATTAAAGGTCTATAGAAACATGTGTTTTATTAAAAAATCTATGATATTATCTAAAATAATCAGTTATTTATCGGCTTTTCATCACTCTCTATTAGCTTGTATATAAGATAATATTTTTTCTAAAATCTTTAGCTTTCAAACGGTTAATCATACATATATATTACTGTTCTTATGTTGAAAAACAAAAAATTGCATTAAAAAAATATTTTTTCAGTTTTGTCCTTTATTTGTTTTTCAAATTCGCACTACTTACATATTTAGCTGTTATTTATCAATGCTAACAAGATAATATGGTTATTTTTATATAATCTACAAAATTAAAGGTACTTTAGAGGAAGAAAATTTATAATATCGGCATTTAAGCCCTGTCAGCCTATTTTAATCAGAATGAAACCTACATGATGTTAAAGCCTATTAAATTTTACATTGATATAGCGAGTGTAATCAAAATCGTCAGAACCGTTTTCGAGAAAATCGAAAAAAGGTGCAAAATCCATGGTATAAAGAGGCTCATCTGGTAAGCTTATTTTGATGAAAAAGTTGTTTTAACGTTTCGGGTGTATATTTGTCTTAAATATGAAATTTCAATTTCATAGGACTTTTTGTTTCCACCTGGGAGCTACCACACAGACACACGCTCAAACCTTTTTGAGGGACTTGGTTATTTGGACTCAGGGGACCCTAAAATGTGTATTTCCGTTGATAACTGGAAGTCGAAAATTTTCACGATCGCAATACTTTCCCTTACTATATATAGTAAGTGAAAGTAACAATATTGTTTTTAATAATTCATATACCCTTTTTTCACATATATATGTTACTATACACTCATTTTATTCCTTTTGTATTTTTTTAGCCATGATGGTGACCCAATATGGGGGTCGAAATGTTGGCAGATATCAGTTGTTAAAAACTATTTAATTGTTTCTTTTAATGACCGCTACCTGGACTAATTCCTTCCTGTAACTCTCAACCGTCTTAATAATTTTATTGTTTTGCTATTTGCTAAATTATAGTTTTTATTGTTTACCTTTTTATTTTATTTCATTTATCTATTTTATTCCTACCCAGGAACAATAAGGAGGATATTAGAGTATCAAGAGAGTAAAGGAGACTGCTACTTAGACAACGTAGTCCTGGCCGTGGAGAGCTGCGACGCCGGGATCTACGAAGTGTTGCTTCCTCTCTACTTCCCCCGCTCCGTCAAAGAGGAAGAAGCTGCCTTATTACAGTTACCGACCGGGAGGAACTACGGTCCATTTGGCGAACCCATATTCCCCGATCGCCAAATCCGCATTATAGACAATCCTCATCATCATATAAATGGTAAATATAACTTTACGTAATTAATTATTGAGGTGTCACACGTGAAATGATCGTTTTTAGAAATATTAAATAAATTTTAGAAATGATAAATCAAATCAATTATATATTTTTTGAAGTATTTACCATCATTTAAATAAAAAAAAAATAATTTTAATATCTTTTATGCACTAGGCTACTGTTCTCCGGGTCCTGGATCCAAATCCCGGCTGTGGCAGAATATTATTTATTCTGTTAATTCAGTCGGAGTGCAACCCTAGGGTATGGAGACCCTCTTGGGGCAGATTCAGTCTCTTTAAAGTGGGTATCCAAAATTGGGGAAATACCTGGTGGCTGAGCGTGATTAAGGCCTAATGACCTCATTGCAGGACCTTTGGCCTAGAAACAGTACGAATCTCTATAAGTACTCAGCCCAAAACTCTTCATGGGTTGTAGAGTAGAGGTACAAGTGTTGTTTTTTTAATATCTTATATTAAAAAAACAGTAAAATTATAGGAAGCTTGAAAATGACCCTAGTGGCCAAATTTTCATGATATTCTTATATGAATAGATAGATAGATAGAAAAAGTCTGTTTATTTTTCAAAATTACAGCAAATATAGAATAAACAAATAAAAAATAAACAATTTACAAATTAGGAAATACCATAATAAAAATCAGACACACTACATGGTCTATTGACCGTCCGTGGAGTCTGTGTTTATTCACAAAATTAACCTTTAATCTATCAATATAAATAATTAATAACAAAATAAGAAACAAACACTTCGAATGTTATTTATGTACTAAAATAATCTATTACAGAATTCGCAGTAACTTCCAAGTACGTAATATCTCCTTTTATATCATTCTTTACACGGCCATTTAAAATAACTAAATTAAAATCGTAACAAAGTTCTAATATTTTTTTTCCCATTGACATCTAAATGAGTCTCTAGAATTTCTATAAAAACATTCAATATTGGTATCAAAATCTATATATTTGTTTGACAACAACAATCAACAAATATATTGATCTGATACTTTACTATTAAAATCCCCGACCAAACAAACATTTAAACTATTTACCTCATAAAGGAATTCTAATAAGCTTTTGTAATCCCTTTCCCAGCTGTTACAGTTAAAATACACTGGCAAAACATAAACATCAAAGTTACATAAACCTAACATTACTAAATGTTTTTTTGAGATTTCACTGAACATAATATCATTTATAAAAGGTCTTTTTAAATTTACACCATATAAACTGCTACCTGAGAACTACATGTTGCCTTTCTAATAGCAGGCACCCATATTATATAAAAATCATTAAATAAATGTGCATACCTTGACTCATCCTTATTGTCTCAAATAAAAAAAATACATCAAACTTTTTAATATATTGAAAAAACTTAAAATTATCTTTTTTACTTTGCATGACACAAATATTATATACTAAAATTTTCACCGATTGTAATTTCGAGGGATTCCCAAAAATATTTCCTTGATGTGAAGAAATTTAGTCCTTAAACTTTGATATAATACCAGTTGATTTTAATTTGTGTGGAGTTTTTTCAATATGATGGTATTCTGGCGCGAAAACGAAATGCTTCTAGTTTTTCTTTAGCTTTTCTTATACCAGGATTTTCATTTTCAACATCCTGCAGTATATTTTCTTCAGTGAATTTTTGATTTTCTGGTGAACTTAAAATTGTTTGCATCTCATCAAGTCTTATATGAATAAATACAATGCTTTACTCACGAATGGGAGTAATTTTACTATTTCAAAGGATATGCCTGATTTTAATATTCTAAGAAGTGTTTTAATTTTTTTTTATTCTAAAGTCAACATTCTGGTTTAAAGGATTATTAATAATTGACATATCTTATAACTAGGATACGATTCAAAATGGAAGAGAACCACCATTTTTGACTCCATTCTCCTTTTAATTAAAGGACTCCATGTTCCCAAGCCTGTGGGGGGATGTCAGTTACTTGTTACAGATCCCTACCAAAATCTAGGGCCCCATGGCAACATCGTCCGATTAGCCTCATTAGTATAAAATGATGTTAAATGAACAAACAAATCTCCAAATTTTGGTTTATTATTTTCAATAGTGAAGCATGAAAGCAATTAAAAACCATCCCAAAATGTAAGGTTTTACTTTTTCTGTTGCATAGAGTCCAATTATGAAATTTAGAAAATATCCATCTGCCCACCTTGTGAATTAAGGAAAATAAAAAATTTGTTAGTAGGGGAAACCTGTGGTGTATTATCTAGTATAACAGCCTTCTATTCCCTAGACTGCTGGTTCAAACCCAGCATATGATATAGCCCCAGGATTTTTCCATGGGATTAAAAAATCCTTTGTAATATTGTCCTCCAGATGAGACGTATAATGGTCGTCCAAAGCCTGTGCGATGTCAGGTACTCGTTGAAGATCCCTATCCTAATTAAGCATGGATAGGCAAAATTTAAAACTCCTGTTGTAGCATCGTTCAATATGTTCCAATATGTCCACTGTAACAGCATAAAGTGGTGTTAAATGAATAAACAATAACATTGTTAGTAAATAGAGGAATAGCAAGGGTTTATTATAGACTTTAAAAATTTTTCTTAGAATCAGCCAACAACTTTTTATAGTTCTTAAACTTTAATATTTAAAAAAACTGGACATTTCACGTATGACTACTCTATACTATATTTGTTTTATTTTTTTTTCATTGCTTGTCAAGTTTTATTATACCAATATGATGACTTTATGTTCAATACTTATTATGAGATTGTAAATGTTGTTCTTAAATTAACGCAAGATTTTAACTAAATATAAAACAGTTCTTTCTTCTTTTGTTTTCTTTTTATTTATCAATTTAACAGCTGATAGTTTATGGTTAGTAAAAATGGAGTGGTTTAAGAGGAAACTATGTGTTTTCATTGTTAAATAATATTTTTAAAATAATGAATGTCTGATGGCCACAATCAGAAAATTTTGATGGAACAGTGATATGGCTTTATCAATTGTGAAGAATGGTTGAGAAATTCAAGCTATTGTGAAAATTTCCGGATTTGGGATTCAGGAAACCCACATATGATCATCGCAAAACAAATGCATCCTTAACGTGTAACTGTTTGGAATGGATTTTGGGCGAACAATGTGTTTAACAATATTTTTAAAATAATGAAAGTCTTGCAACTATAGAAAGATTTTTCGGATTCAGAAAGAAATGTTTTATCATGTTGCCATATGACTAGCTATAACATCCACTTCTTGACTATTCATTTTTGAAAAATTATAATTCTCTAGTTCAAAGTCTGCACTAAATAGTGACATGTTGAGGATTAATCCGTTTTCCGATGATCGTTGTGGGTCTCTGAAACCCAAATGTGGGGATTCTCGCAATGGCTTAAATTTTTTAATCTCTTTTTTCGCAGTTGATTAAGTTAAATCACTGTTCCGATTGTACTTAGTTCAAAATTTTTAAAATGTGGCTGCCCCAAGACGTTCATTATTTTTAAAATATTACTCAACAATGAAAACACATTTTTCGTTGTTGTAAAGCTCCATTTTTACTTATTTTTATTACTTATATCCATTTTATTACTTAATGCGCGCTAGTCTCCCACGCCAGAGTTGTGAGTTCGAGTCTCAGTCCCAGCGGGACTTTTATAAGAACATAATTAAATGGGGACTCACTCACAGCCTCTCCCCCAGGTCGTGAGACTCGTCAGCCTAATGGTGGCAACTCGCAAAAATATGCGTAAGGAGTGATGACCCTACCCTAAACATTTCGTTGAGGAACATGAGTATATTCTCCCAAGAGTCTATACCACGAGGCCAAGGGCCTACACAGCCTGTCCCGGCAGAGAAAAAAACAACAAAAAAACTACTAGCTGTAAAATTGAGTAAGAAAAAGACAATAAAATAAGAAAGAACTATGTTCTATATTTAATTTAAATCTTGCATTTATTTTGGGACAATTTGAATGGATAGATAGATAAGTATTTTAATGTCAATTAAAGTTATATAAAACTTAAAGTTACACAAGATATAATGGTGTTTCAAGCCAGATGGGCTTTTTTGCTGTATATTATTTTTCTTATTTGTTAAATTATAACTTAGTTTCTAATAATTGCTTACAACTTTAATAGATATAGAAATTAAAGATTCTGTTAATCTGTTGGTTCTGAAAAAAATCTCTAAAATGTTAATATTTTTCTTTTTATTTATATTCATGGTTTTCACGCTCAAGCACGGTTAATGTTAAACAGTTAATTTTTCGAGAATTCCAACTTTAGAGGAAGTACGATATCTGGGACTTTACTTAGAAAAAAGACTGACGTGGAGGACCCATATTTGACATAAGAGAAAACGTCTGAACAAGCAATTTGGACTATGATCTAGGCTACTTGACAAATGATCAAAGTTATCATTGAACACCACAATAAATAAGTTACTTTTTACAAAATACTTACCAAACCCTTATAGACATACGGGATTAGGCAATAGAGCTCTGCCAAAATCTCCAACATTCAAAGAATTCAGTCTTTCCAATTTAAAATATTATAAAAAATCGTGGATGTTTTACTAGGAAACAAGGACTATGTTTTACAGTTTCGGATACTGCCATAGAATATTATAAAAGTTTTCATTACAGACTGTCTTACAACATAAACACATCGGTCCCAAACACTTAAATCCACCACCAATACGTACAACTCACCCTGATGACTTTTGAGGCGGTGGCCTATAGAGATGCTATGAGTTAACCATTAATTCAGAAGTTCACATATTTGCTTATTGCAAATAATCTTTTTGCAGATGGCAAATAGCAATTTGGCCTTAACAATTATTTGTAAACTAGCTGTTGCGCGCGACTTAGCTGCGTCAATTTCAGTTATTATGATCGCTATTAAGACGTTTTTAAAAGAATATTGGGTTGTCCGGAAAGTTCGTAGGAAAATTTGGACAAATTAAAATTGAACAGCTTAAAATTTATTTATTTAGTCTACAAAATAGTTACCACCGTTAGCGATTACTCTTTCCCAACGGCTTGAAAAGGTCCATTATCTCTTTTTTCCAAAAATCACTGTCCTTCCTCCTGAAGAACACTAATAGGTCCGTTCTGACGTCATCTTCTGAAGAGTAAGATTTCTCTTGTAGAAAATTACCGAGGGGACAGAAAAGATGGAAATCCGAAGGAGCAATGTCAGAAAAGTACGGTGGGTAAAACCTCCCATCTGAAGCTTAATAACTTTTGCCGAGTCGTTAAAGACACATGGAGCCTAGCCGTTGTCTTAGTGAAATAGCAGTCCTTTCCAATTAGCCAACTCTGGCTGTTTCTCTTTAATTGCTGCCATCAATCGATCTAACTGGGTTCATATTTATAGTAAAAGTCTGTACTTATAGTTGGGTTTTGTGGAATGAGCTCAAATGTATGGGTCCCTTCCAATCTCACCAAATACTGAGCATCACCTTCCTTGGATGCAAGCCGGCCTTTGGTGTTGCAAGCGGCGTCGTTCCAGGCAACCCCCAAGATTTTTTTCGGCTGGTGTTGATGTAGAGAATCCATTTTTCATCCCCAGTAACAATTTGGAATTTGTTGCAGTTCAAAAATGGATCCTCCACATTTTTTTTTTTTTTTCAGCAGCAAATCACAACATGAAATCCTTTCAAAAAAATTCCTTTCACTGAGCTCATGGGAATCCAAACGTCGTAATGACAGACGTACCCGGCCTTCTTTAGATGATCAGAAACGGTCGATTTGCAGGCTCTTAACTCCGCAGCTATCTCACTAACAGTAATTCGTGGATTGTTTGCGATGACTGTCATAATATCCTCGACGTCAAGATTTGAACTCCGGCCAGCCCAGGGTCAGACCTCTAAACTGCGAAAACCACTTCTGAAACGTGCGATCAGCAATTGAATCGCTGCCATACACGGAACGAATCTTTCTTGCAGTTTGGGCTACGTTTTTCCCTTTTTTAAAAAAGAACAGTATATTGTGCCGAAAATGAACTGAATCGTCACTCATGTTGGTTTGCAATAAACTACTCTACTGATCCTTAATAAAGACGAATTCAGTGTGTAAACATAGTTAATTCCATGAGGATTAAAGACATATAAATAAACATTAGCCGCGCGATTCATTTTTAGTAGAAAAAACAGAAGGTAAATTTTATTTTAAAAACCTCTAACAAATTTTCGGACGACCCAATATTTTAAAGTATTTCTGCTGAACTGATATTTTTGGTTTTATTTTCTTGTGGCAGAAGAACATACTGATTTTCTCTACAACCCGATCTTGACGTAAATCGATTCCTACGTGTTTAAATGCTTGTCCGTGTGATTTATTAATTGTTACGGCAAAAGATAACTTAACGGGAAATTGAATTATTTTTAAATTAAAAGGTAAATCATTTGGAATCGTTGGAATTCGAGGTCAATTTTCCCTGTTTTTTCCCAGATTTTCCACTGATTCTTCGGTCCTATTGGTCGCAGCGTGATGTTATGTAGCCTATATATAGCCTTCCTCGATAAATGGACTATCCAACACAAAAAGAATTTTTCAATTTGAACCAGTAGTTTCTGAGATTAGCGCGTTCAAACAAACCAAACTCTTCAGCTTTATAATATTTGTATAGATTAATAAAAAAATAAAATAAAATTTATGAAATTCATCTAAGTTTCATATATTCCTTCCATAAGGTTTTATTAAATACCATTAAAAAAATTCTGTAGTTATTCAAAATATTTCAAATTATAATTCATTCTTATCCAATAATAATAAAAGTTAAGAAAAAACAAATATCAAAAATAATTGTTTTCATTCCATGACAGTCAGATATTTTTATTGTCGGATATAAAAAGTAATGAGATTTTCAAGGCAAATCTTTATGATCAACGCTTCATCATATTTTACTCAATCTATTTTAAGTGAGGATTATAACAGCAACTAAGTGAGTAAGTAGATTGGAAAAAATATTTTAATACTTATTATAAAAATTAAGAAAATATTAAGAATTTTTTTATTTGTGGCTACAGTTTAAAAAAAAAAAAAATTATTATATTTAAACATTGAACTTTAATATCTAAATATACATAGGTACATATTTATATTTAGAACTCAGTATTTTTCTGCATTTACAATTTAAAAGACTTGAATGGAACCCACACAGACGCCCACACATGTTTGTATGTTTATTTGAGAGCTGATGGAATTTTGTGATATGTGTGTTGTTAGTGTTTTGTGAAGTTTAAGTTTTAAAAAATGGATAAGTGTATGTATCAAATTAATTATATATGTGTATATTTTGAAAATTATGTGTCACTATTTTAATTCTGAGCATGAAAACTGGAAATTGACCTTATTCATATTTACAATATTACTACTGATGATAATAATAGTTTAATTATCATTTTTTACATTATCATATACCTTTTTTTCTATGGGAACTGAAGAGTTTAGTTTAATAATAATAATAAAAAAAAAAAATAAAAAAATTATTTTACACCTGTTTCTATATACTTTAGTATATAGGAAAAAAATGGTGATATAATTTTGAAAAATTAAGAACTAGAAATCAACTTAATTATGAACTTTCCTATGAGACTCTTTTTTTATTTTTATATTTAAATAATAATAATAGACTTAGTAACAATAATACTTTTTAAAAGTATTATTAATTTAATTTACCTTATTAGGGGCTATCACAATCTATTAAATAAACCAGCTTACTTTATTTTATATATCTTTTGTGACATTTTGGACTCCTATTATCCATTACGAATCTTTTATTATTCCATTTTTTGTTAAACTTCTTTGTTTCAACTAACTTATAATATTTTTATAATCCTTTATATTCATTGTGCATAAACCAATGTAATTTATTTCATATTGACATGAGCATTTCTTTTCATATTTTATCAAACATCATTTTATTATTTTAATAAAATTTTAATTTAAAAAGTAATCTTAATAATAAGATAAATGAAAATGATTAAGTATTAAGTGTAATCAATCATTACTAAACTATGAACTTTTTTTTTTTTTTTTTATGCGGCTTATCTTATGCACTGCAGCCTTATTTTGCGCCGTTCATTCTGTTAATACAGGCCTAGTGCTTTGGTGAATCTGACCAAGCTATAGGGGTTAATCAGTTCACACAACTTTGGATCTATAATACGGTCGCTGCAAAAATGGTAAAACCGTATCCTAGCAATCTCTGGACAACCATGTGGTATGCAGTTTCATCTTCCTTCTTGCAGAATCTGCAAGTCGGTGAGGCCACCAACCCCATATTATGTAGATGCCTGTTAAGCTGACAGTGTCCTGTGTACAGTCCTGTCACTCTCCTCAAAGTTATCCTCTCCATTGAGAGTAGTGCGCAACTTCTCTCTTTGCAGGGTCCTTCCAAAAACATCTTAAAGTGATGTTGCTTTCCAGTGTCCCTCCAGTATTGCCTGGATCTATTGCCAGCAGCCGCCTTGATCAAACCTTTAGCATAGCTGAGGCTTATTCCACAGACAGGTTCTTTCCGTCAGTTCTCTCATTGCCTAAGACGCCTGATTGACCAGATACCCAATAAACTCGGACTTTATTCAGCAGGGAAAGCACATTGAGATTTCTTTTGCATTCCTCCACTAATTTTCACTATTCCAGCCCCTGAGCCTACCTCTGTCAGAGATCTGTAAACTATGAACTTGGTTTAATTTTAAAATATGAGATCTTTTTTTTTCATTAAAAAAAAAAAATAATGTGATTATGAAAGATTAACTAGTTGACAGTGTGTTGAATATGAAGAATAAGATGATTCAGGTGGTAGTTATATAAGAAAAGAAAATAATAAAAAACATATTTAGTTATCAATGTTGCAATCAGCTGTATTCTAAGTGTAGAGGAAAGAAGCAACCCACAACCTGTCTAGAAACATTAGTAAATAAATAGTTGCAAATTTCTCAAATTATATGACCGCCTCTCGAATCATCTCATCCTTCTTAAAGAATGTCATAATTTAGGTGGCGCTTTTTTTTTGTTCTTTCCCCGTCTTTACTCCTCTTGCAAAGCAGTCCATTATCCTGTTAATACAGGCCTATAGCCGTCTTGAATCGATCCCAACTGTTAGGATTGATCAGTTGAAACAGCTTAGGTACTGAAATATACATACTCAAAAAAGGTTTCCATACATCCATAAATAAACTCTTAGTTTTGAAAGCTGAGGTTGATTTTCTCCACACTTTTGACCTTCCATTTAGCCCAAAATATTAAATTTGGATTTCTAAGAGAATATGACCTGTTCCCAGAAATTTTTGGGTTTATTTACAAAACTCCCTAGCAAATTACAGCCGCTTCTTCTGCTTTGACTTAATGAAGAAGGGCTTTCTTCTTGTGACTCGACTACTGTATCCTTCCCTTCTTAGAATATTTTTGACTATTTCTGGGTGGACTTGAATCCCTGTGAGGATCTGCATGGACAACAGCAAGGATGGCTTGCCTCTGGCGATTCTCCAGTCTCCTGTCTTCCAGCACGTGGTCTATCCTCCAAAGATTTTAACTCTCTATGTCTTTGAAGTCCATACTGTACAGTAGCATGTGATATTCAAAAGATATGCAATGTTTCTTATAGATAAGCTCTGCGAACTACGAGCCTCTCTCAAATCACGAGAAACGTGCATATTGAAAAAGAATCAGTTTTCCAGGCCAAAGTAAAGTTAATACTGAACTAAGATTTGATTATTGAGATAAGATTTAAGATACATATAAATATGGAAAGACGGTCATAATAAAACTAATAGGATAAATATTGAAAGTGTATGAAAACTTTTTTGACCTACCATTAACAAATTACATTCTGCCTTGTTTTATATTAATGATGAAATGAAAATAAAGAAATATTCTAATATTAGTGTTAATAATTTGTACATTAGAAAATTGTTAAGTTGAAAACAAAGAGCTGCGCAAAATAAAAGCATGCTGTATGGAAACTTTTTTGAGTGAGTGTAAGTGCTCATTGCCAAAAAGGTAAAACCATATTCTATCAATCTATGGACAACTACATATCAGGTGTAGAAGTATGAAACCGGAATTTCCCTGTAGATGCTGCTCGCTATCAGTTTAAAGACCGTAAGACCGCTTCTGTAGCGTCATCTTCTCCCTCTAACAGCTGATGAAGTTTGTCAACACAAAATAGCTTAAGTTTCATACTCTGGTATATTTTTCTATAACCTCAAACACATCGAGTTTTGTGCCTACGAACTTATGACTTGCGGACAGCATTGGTTTTCTGCTATCATTTGAAGAAAGCTGCTGCAGAATTGCATATAATGCTTGCCGAATGCTCTTGGCAAAACTCAATGCTGAGCGGTTTAAAATGGTCATATCAACTGTTTTGTTCCAATTAAGGTTAGCATCTGCTCTCACAATATGGCGAGACATATATAAGACACCCTGTATAATTTATATTAATCATTAATAGATAGTTAACTGTTTGGAGATTGAAAAGAAAAATAGTTAGGGTGGCATCCAAGAATGAAATAACATAATGTAATAATCTTAACTATTAAATACCAGTGTTTCAAAATTTCAGCTCTTCACCAGTTCTACAAAAATGAATGTATACAATATGGTTATTAAAACATATGTAAGAATAAACACATTGATGTGGTTTACATATTATTAAATAATACTCGTCTATTTATTGTGTAGTATATAGTTAATTTTATGTCTGTATTGTGTTATATTATTTATTGTTTAGTTTTTTTTATGTGGTAACTTTGTAATTTTAATAATACTTTTGTGTCTATAGCCCCTCCTAAGTTAGATGGTCAACAAGTCGAAGAAAGAAATACACAAAATATACTAAGTGAGTTGAGCGCTGTTTTCTTCATGGTTATAATTGTATATTAGTTGAAATCACTTTGATTAATAAGCTATAAGATGGTGTGAATGTTTGTATCACTAACATGTTATGTTTTTAGTAGCGTTTTAGATTTCAATAGTCTTATCTCTGTACGAAGTGTCATCTTTAAAATTAATATTAATACGATAAAAATTTTGATACGATTGCAGTTTGTTAGTAAATTAAAATGTACTCTTTCATAGAAGTGGAGACTATAATTATACTTCACCACTATTTTATTAAAATTATTGACGTTTCGGCTAAGATGAGATGTTTTGGTGCAAATATAATTTTTTTATCTTAAGGTAACTAGATAATGCCATAATTAAGGAATTACCTACACTGGGAGAAAACAGGTAGGTGTAAATTTGTGAGATTTGGTGAGAGGAAAAACACTCTCACATACTTTCACTATAAATATTCAATTACCGTATTTCTTATAAAAATTCATAATTTATTTTTTTAAGCTTTATTTTAAATAATGTTTAATTTCTTAAAATAGAGTTTCTACATAAAAAAAAAACAAAAAAAAAAAAACCATGTTTGGAGTATATATATTACACTTGTTTGTTTTGATATAACATTATCAGTTATTTCTTTTTGGTTTATTTTCAATTATGAACAATTGTAATCGACCAAAAAAAATAATTAACACCCTCATGATTTGAGAGCTTGTGTTTCAAGATGCGAATACTTTCATAACTCAGTTATTTTTAACAATAAAGAAAAATATGTATAGAGTTTTAGAATCAGTAAAGTGAAATAAATAAATAAATAAAGTATCCATATGTATATTTAATTTACAAATTATAATAGATGTGATTCCACCAAAAACCTGTTATTATTGAAGATAGAGAAAAATTGGAAAGATTTTCGAGATTAAGACAACGGGATGAACTAAGAGCAAAAGGAAAATTTAAAAAGATAAACCTATGTATGGTCAAGCCACAACTTATAAGAGAAGTGATTCCCTGATAACTCGGTTATTATTGATGATAAAGATAAAATGTAAGGTGTTCTGGAATCAGAGAATTTTATTTGAATGAAAATCAAAAGCAAAGAAAAGGAAATAGTAACGCAGTTCTGTTTAAGTGCTTTTGGTTTATAATTTTCAATAATGAATCTTTGTGATTGACCAAAATAAAAAAAAATAAAAAATCCCCTCCCCCTCACTCCTCAAACTTTGAGAGCTTAGATTTCAAGATTTGTAGAATCCGAATAACGAATAAAAAAAAATAAAATCACTTTGTCCTAATTAATAAATAAATAAATTTGATAAAGAATTAAATTTTCGACAAAATGCAAAAAGAATCATTGCTTTTATATTACTTAATTGCCTTTCAGTAGCTATATCAAGAGTTATATTCTAATATTGGTATTTAGAAATAATAAACCATTGTGTAATAATTTGCAGCGTTTTTAAAATAATATTTAATGATTATGATGACTTTTAAAAAGTAAGTTTTGATGTTATTATCCGATTTTTTTTTTTTTTTAAATATGCCTTCCTCCTCTCGTGCTACTTTCGTGAATTCTCACAATACCTCACTCTCACGAATTTTCACCTACTTCTGTCACTGTGTAGCGCAGCTAATTTTATAAGGGGGCAAGCTTGGAGCACCTAGTTACCGAAGACGCCAGTCTTTGAACAGCTTCCTGTCACGAATCACAATTTATGACACCTGCTTATTCCAACTAAAATTCTGTTGTATATTCTTTAAGCTTCTCTTTACTGCTAAAGGCTACTCAAGTGTGTTTTACCATGGTATCACTATATTTCATTTTTTCTCTTATCGCTATATGCTTATGACTAAAATTCTGCACTTTCATTATTAATATTTAAAAAACTTAATTTTATCTCACGATTCTAGTCATTTCTTCTGCTTCTGTTGTTGTTTACTGCTAAATATATGTGTTAAATGTTGTTTTTAAAGTATATTACTGTATCACTAAAGCACCCTAACACTGGCTTAACATCAAACAAAAGCACTTATTCTTTATGTTTTATGAATAATATTTGTTTTTACCAAAATTTTTATTCTAGCAAAATGCTTTTTTAATAAAGTTTTTATAAATTATTCTAAATATGCTTGGGGTCGGAGCTCTCTGAGATTTGTTAGCTTTTTAAAAATGGAAAGATCCCTTTTTTCTTTTTCTTTAGGTTTTTTCTTGTTTTTTTTATCTATTGTTGACTTATGAACAATAGAATATTTCTTAGGAATCATTAAATTATCGAAATAAAGTAATTTCATTAGTTTTACTTGTTAAAATGATGTGACGTTCTTAAGAAAGCTTTAGTTTGTTGTATTGAGGATCTCTAGTCGACTGTTTAAATTATTAAATCAAGCAGTTTAAGCTTGAGCTACCTCAACACTTATTAAACCATTACTCACCTATCCTAACACTTTACTTTCTACCGGTGCTGATGAAACTTGTGTTTTATCAGTAAATTATCATCTTCTATTGCATCCCGAACTCCAACTTTTTTTTTCAAATAAACTTTACCCTTTGTCGTGAACCTATCACTTCCTGCTCAGTACTAACTAACTCTTCCTCTAGTCATCTCTGTTCTGTGCAGCTATCATCCAGTTCCCGACTCCCAGGACATCTCTGGAATCCTTCGCCACTTTGTCATCCTCTCTTTTTTTTCGTGCCGTAGAGAGGATCTTTCAGGACCTTCTTTGGTATTGCTTCATCCTCCAACCTTGCCACGTGGCCAGCCCATCTAAGTCTTCCGAGCTTCATCCTAAGGATGACATCTTGATCATCAAGCATTCTCCACCTTCTCCAGTTTCCACCAATCTGTGCTCCTCCAAATATTCTTCAAAGAATTTTCCTCTCAAAGATTAGGAGGTCTTGTTCAATTCTTTTTGTTGTCGTCCATGTTTCCGATGCGTACAGCAGGCCTGGGTGGATTAATGCTTTGTACAGATATAGCTTGTTCAGCCGGTATAGAAAGCGAGCGGTGAATTCCTTGCGAAGGGCAAAGTTGCCCTTATTAGCCATCAATATTATTTTCTTGACATTGACTTTAGGTGCGTTGTCTTGTGTCACCAGTGATCCCAGGTACTTGAACTGCGCTACTTTTTCAAAGATAAAAGTGCCAATATTGATGGTCTCGCCAGGTCAAGGGATTTCTCTCGAAGCCATATATTTAGTTTTGCCTTTGTTCACTTCTAACCCAAGTGCTCTGGCGGCCTCCAACAAAGCTAAAAATCCCTCTGATGGAATGCAACGACCACCCCACGATGCCACATCATCCGCGTAGGCCAATAACTGGACCATCTGATTGTATATGGTTCCATTAGTCGGCAAACCAGAATCCCTCACTGCCTTCTCCAGTGCCAAGTTGAACAGGAGGCACGCTAGCACATCACCTTGGCGAAGTCCTTTTGTTTTGTATTATCCTGCCCAGTATAATATCCTTTAATAATACTTGACTTCTGCCTGTTGAACAGATCTGATACCTAGGATTCCATCTTGACAAATGTCTTTCTTAGAATCCTCATACAAGACTAAAACGACAAGAAACTACCTGACGTTTTCGGCTACTTCAGCACTTACTTGACAGGCACTCTGATCTTCCCCTTAAAAAAAAAAAAATCATTTACATGACTATTATAAGGCCAATCTGGACCTTTAGGGGTCTAATGAGCTATTTAATACTTATTATATCCAATCCTTACAATCCAAAATCCTCAATGCCCCTTACTTTGTCTTAAATAAACTCATTCATAATGATCTTAATGTTCCATATGTTGCTGATTCATCCTGAACCAAGAACCATTCCTTCCATCAGTTACAATCCCTCCCTTCCTCTTCATCTGATAATCCTCTGAGACATCTGAAAAGAAAATGGCTGTGAGACTATCTGATATAGAGTATTTATTGGAGTACTGCCAACAGGTAGTATCTACATGTGTACATAGAATTTTATCATTTTTACCTCATATTTACTTATGTATTTATCTTAATACAGTTATAATTCTCAATAGATATATTTATAAATAACAAAACAGGAATGATTGTCCAAGAATATTTTTACTCATATAGGCCGAATATACTCATATGACAGACAGTAAAGAGGAATGTCTGCCAATTTAGATCAAATTAAATTGGTTTTTACCAACATTGGTTGAAAGATTTGTGAATACACCATACAGCTCTGAAGAAACCCATTGTAATTTAATTTTTTTTTCCTTTTTTTTTTTTTTAGTTAGTACTAAATATATCCTTTGTTAAGTGATGGCGATAAAAAATGGTTAGAATCAATTATAAACAGCATAAAAGTTGTTAACAATGTATTTAACTATTGTTTGTATGTTTATTCTTTTATTACTGTTACTAATCGGACATGGAAGTTCTAAATTTAAACAAGTTTAATTAGGATAGGGATTTTTAACGAGTACCTGACATCGCACAGGTTCGGACCTGTGCCATCATGGCCTCACCAGTTTACTGCCTTATCAATTATCTTAATATTGTTTTCTAAATATTTTCTTTGTTTCCTCATAAACTGTTGTATTTTATGCTTTAGTTTTGCCATAAGTATTTTGTGAATGATCATTAATGAAACAGAATTTAATATTGCTGAATTAATAATTAGAAAAAACATAATTATCAATGTTAAAATTTATAGTATTTTTTGTGAAGTGAAAATGGTTGACTGTGTATATATGGGAGAAGTTAATTCAGAGTCCAGTAAAAAACGCACACAATTAAGCATAAACGCTTGTGTGTTCTTTTGACTGCACTCTAAACTAATTTTTCCCAGACTGTATTTTTTCTTAAGTGAAGAATAACTCATAATTTTTTTTCTTTTAGTTTACTAACTGAAACTTTATTTAATTTACTATAGCACAGAGTAAAATATGTTATTTTAAGAGCTTGAATTTTTTTTAATGATTTATATTTGTTTGTTTATCAATGTGACTTTATGCTACTGTGGCTAATCGGACGATGCAACAGTAGGAGTCCTAAATTTTTCCTATCCCAGTTTAATTAGGATTGGAATTTTTAATGAGTACCTGACATCGCACAGGTTCAGGACCTGTGCCATCATGGCCTCACAATTTTACTTTATTTTGTTTATTCGTTCATGTTATTAAACATAGTGTGATCTCTATTTTTGTGAACTAAAAAGTGATACTCAACTGATAATTGTTATCCATTTTACAACATTTATGACTCAGGAATGGATGAAATTTGTTTTTTCTTTGATGGGTGCGCCAGATAGAAATGATTATTCAACAAAAGATGTAAGCGGTTAGTATGGCATTTGATTGAGTTCATCTATTCCATATTTTCTTCTGTTTCCCTTATCTTAGTTAAAAATCTGGTGTGGGCAACAAATGACTTTCTCTTACCTCAGCTTTTAAAATCCACTTAAGAAATATTTAATAAACTTAAAGTTCAAAAAAGGTTTGAAGTTAATTTGAATAAAGCATTGGAAACATACAAATTAGATTAAATAATACAACAATATTTAATTGTTACGCATAGCAATGAGTAATAAGTTTATGCCCTTTTAGATCACATTTTACTACTTTGGTTATAAGATAATATTTTTTCTAAAATCTTTAGCTTTACGTTATATTATATTTCTATGTTACTGTTCTTATGCTAAAAAAAAAAAAAAAAAAAAAAATCATTTTAAAAATCCTGGAAGGAATTAGTCCGGGTGGCGGTCATTAAATGAAACAACTAAATAGTTTCAACTATTTATTGTTTGCCAACGTTTCGACCCCCTTTGTGGGTCATCATCAGGACTAAAAAGATACAAAATAATACAATTTCAATGACATTACATACAATATTATATAACCTATTTAGCTAGAGAACATCAGTATTAAAATATAACAAAGAACTGTATATGTAACAAAAAAAAACTTAATTGAAATACTATAACTATAGTACAATAATGAAAGTGTTATACAGAAAAAAAAAATGTTCACTAAACAAAATTTACACAGGTATCAATAAATCAATACATGAAATATGAAACATAAAAATATGAAGTAGAGTGGAGATACGTACCGCATGGTGGGAGAATAGAAACTAGGTAGTTTGGTAGATGGGGGGGGTAGGTAGGATGGAAAATACGTAGGAAAATAAGTAGAATGGAAAGTACGTACCGATTTATGGACAGGGTCTGACAACAATGACTAAAATTCTTAATACTACCATACAAAGAATCAATGAAATTTAACTTATGATTATAATAATGATACAGGATAAAAAAAAAAAGAATTTAATTCTTGAAATATCACCTATATAATAGTAAGAACAGTGATGGAAGATGTACATGGAGAAAAACTGACTGTACGTCACGTCACTGACTGAAACGTTGGCAAACAATAAATAGTTGAAACTATTTAGTTAATTTCATGAAACTATTTTCATTTAATGACCGCCACCTGGACTAATTCCTTCCAGTAATTCTCAACGGTCAACTAATTACATCCACATTTTAAAAATAGTTGTGTTTTTTATCTTTAAATTAGATATCAAATTCATTCAACATTTGTATTTAGCCACTTTTTATCAATCCTCAAAAGATGATATGGTTAATTTTTTTGAATCAACAAAATTAAAGATACTTTAGAGAAAGAAAAATTTAAAATATGGGTTTTTAAGCCCTGATAGTCAGGCTGCACTTGGGGCCTTGAACAATTACACAACTACCTCAAAAGTCGTTGAGGCATGCAATCTGACCCTAAACAATCTTGCTAGGAATAATATCGTTAGCATCGAATGGGTACCTGGACACACTGGTTTTAGTGGAAATGAGAAAGCTAGGAAGGGTCAGCAATAATTCCCATCACACCAGAACCCCAATTTGGAATCAACTTAAGTTCTGCCTTTAGGACTATTAAACAATCCTACTTGATCAAATTTAAACAACTTTAGTTAAATAAAGGACTTAAACACTCACTCAAATTTTTAGATGGTCCTAGCATTAGCAGAAGGAAGTGTCTACTTACTATGAGTAGGTCATGCCTAAAAACCATAACTGCTATCTACACAGAATATGGAAAACTTAATTACCACATGTTCAAACTTGGTATCTCTTATACCCCTTTATGCAGACTATGTGAACAGGAAGACAAAACATCGTTCCACATAGTCTGCCACTGTGACAGGCTAGCAAAGTTAAGGTTCAATCTGTTTGGTGAAGTCCGCCTAGAACATCCTATCATCAATAAACCTGTTAATCCTAATAACCTTTTGAAATTTGTTATTGCAACAAAATTCATGTTTTAAAATTCATTTTTGCACTTTATGACTCTATGGTGCACAATTGACCGACTTGGTCGCGGTGCAAACCCTATGTCAGCATAAAAAAAAAAAAAATAAAAAAAATTGCCCTGCCAAATTATTTCAATCAGAATGAAACCAATATGATATTAAAGCCCACAAATTTCACATCAATATAGCAAGTTTAATCAAAATTGTTAAAGCCATTTATGAGAAAATCGTAAAAAAATGACAAAATATATGGTATAAAGTAGCCCTTCCTGTCAGCAGATTTAGTTGAAAATGTTGCTGTAAAATCTCAGGTACATACTGTTTTAAAATGTGAAATTTCAGCTTCATACGGCTTTCTGTTTTGAGGCTTGACTTACCACATACTCAGACCTTTTCTCCCAACTTGGTTGTTTAGGCTCAGGGGACCCTAAAACGTGTAATTCTGGTGAATTCGGAAATTTTCTCGTTTTTGCAATAATTTCCCTAACTATATATTTCATATATAGGTAAATGAAAGTAAAAATGTCCTAGAAACTGAAATTATTAGTAAATATCTGTTTAATCTATATTAATGAATTTCAGTGAAGGTAGCATTCAATAAAATGTTTTCTAAAATTGTTTCAATTATTTATTGTGAAAGCAACATTTTGACCTAATCTATTGGTCTTTATCAAATTTTAAGAAACAAAATGCTAGTTACAGAAATATGTGGAACATAGCTATGAAATAGTAAATAAACTAAAAGTTATGGGTTCATTCATTTTTTTATTTTTATTTTTTTTTTTACGCGAAACGGCCTTAAAGACCAGGCAAATATCATTTTCCCCTAACTTTGCCCACACGTTCCACTCTTTTTCTCTCTTCCCACCTTTTCTTCATTCTCTCAGACTGGACTCTTCTCTGTTCCTCGCTCCATACTCTCCCCCTTTCTCACCTCTTTGGCACCCACAAAGACCTTTTATCTTCCTTAATTTCTCCCTATATTCATCTCTATTGACACAACCCTGTGTTGAGATTCCCAACCTCATTGTCTCTTTCCTCATCTGCTGAATGTATACTCTGGCCCCTTCATATCTCCACATTTTTTCAAAGATTTCTTTATTTCATCCTTACCATATGCCCATAGAAACGCAGCCTCCTTAACCTAATGTCCGTTTCCAGGTCATCCATTTCTTTGTTAAGTTCTCTGGTAGGCCTCAGCTTATATCTCTCTAGTAACTTTACTGGCCCAGGGTTGATTTATTATTAAAATCCTTTCTGAAAATTCTGAATATCCCTTATTTTGTCACTAATTAAATCATCTTTAATCACATAATTACCCCATTTGTCACAAACCTACCCTGAAGTAATTGATAAACCTCTTTTAATTCTAAACTGATCCACTTGTCTGTAACCTATCTTTCTTACATACTCCGGAAAACCTTACAAGGGAATTGAAAAGAAGATAGCCTCGGGATCTACTAAATTGAAATAGTCATTTAGGTGCTATCAATGGGTAATGGTTTCATAAGCCTTTTTCATGTCATGTATTCATAATTCACCGTTATGTACTTGTATTTATTCAATACATACAAGTTCATTATTCAATACACATTTATATATAGTTGTAAATTATAATGAATTAAAGTTCTTAATATTGTTTTTCACTTTCTCTCTATTTCATGGCAATGCTTCACACATTTCTCTATTGCAGTGAAAATTAAAATATTTTATCACATCCTAAACATAAAAACAAAAAAATTTAAAACCTTTGATCTACAAAATAAAAACCGAATTATCTTTAGAAAAAAATCCATCCACTTGTTTAAAATATTAAAACATTATGACTAATTCTTCACTTAATTATAAATGAATCTATTCTAACATTGGTTATTTTTATTATTTAAATAATTAAATTATCTCTCAGTGAGGTCCATTTACAAAATATTTATGGAAAAAGTTTCAGCCTGAATTTCAGGCATTCATCAGGATTAAAAAAAGAACAAGATAGCCATTAAAAAAATAAATAAAAGACAATGGAAAACATAATAATACAGGAATTATAAAAGTTGGTAACATAAAAACATATGATCAAAACAATCTGGATATAGTTTCATACCAAAAGTCATCTTATATTAGGGCTGATCTACGCGGCGAGAGTAGGGAAAAGTAAAATAGGAAAATGTGTGATAGTTTGATGTGATGTCGGTGATAGTGAACAATCATACTCTTTAAATGTGTTAAAATAAAATAAAATACTCATTTTTAATATTTTTAAAAAACTTTCATTATGAATAATGTTTTATTAATTTAATTAAAATAGAAGATGAGATTTTTTTTTAATGTGGCTTCCCCTCTCCTTCTACTATCTTGAAACTCACAAGCACTTTCAAGTATTTTCACCTACCTCGTCTCTCACTTTTTGTTACCTAATTTTATTACTATTATCTTATTATTTTCTTTTTGTATTGTCTTGTATTTATTCATAGATAAGTAAAATAATTTTATTATATCAATTATTAAAAAAAAAAAAAATCTTATCATTTTTTCTGTTGTTATAAATTTCTTGTTTTTGTTATTATTTATTTTATTATATAACATATATAATTCTTAAATATTTTATGTAATACTTTTTTTTTTTTTCTTTTTGCCTCTTTTGCTATGTAAACATTTTAATCTAATCTTTCGTTTAATACCAACCCATAAAAATAGAATTCCGTCACAGTTTCAACATAAATCATTCAGTAAGTGTCAAAACATGATTAAATTTTAAAATTATGTTGTTCTTTTCTAATATAACGTTTTTCAATTATATATGGTTCATAACAAAGTTTAAATTAAAAAGTTTTATTTCTTGTTTGTTTATTATCACAAAGATTAATTTAACTGTTTTTTTAGTGTTTGTTTAATCTTATTAAATTCAATTATAAATTATCTTAAAATTGTTTTCTAAATATTTTATTTTTTCTCATAAACTGTTGTATTTTATGCTTTAGTTTTGCTATAAGAATTTTGTGAATGAATATTAATGAAACAGAATTTAATATTGCTGAATGAATAATAAAAATCAATGTATAGTATTTTTTCTTAAGTAAATAATAAGTCATAATTTTTTTTTTTAATTTATCAACTGAAACTTTGTTTAATTTACTGTAGGACAGAGTTCAGTATGTTATTTTAAGAGCTTGAATTTTTTTTTTATGATTTCGATTCTTTGTTTGTTTATAAATGTCACTTTATGCTACTGTGCTAATCGATACGATTACAGTGGGAGTCCTAAATTTTTCCTATTCAGGTCTAATTAGGATTGGGATCTTTAACAGTACCTGACATCACACAGGCTCAGAACCACCTTTTTATGTCCATCCAAAGGACAGCATAACTAAGGATTTTTTACTCCCATTAAAGATCATAGGGCCATCTGCCAAATTTGAACCCGTGACCTTTGGCATAGGAGATTCATATTGTTATTTTTTAAATTTCTTTTTAACTTATAAAATTTATAAATTATAATATATGTTAGAATGGGTAATACTTTTTCTTATGTAAAGAAGAACTAATAAATTTTATTTATCAATTCAACTTCGTTTAATTTACCATAGAACAGAATAAAATTTTCTTTATAAGAGTTATTTTTTTTTTTTTTTTTTTATGATTAATTTAGATTATTTTTGTTTTATTTTTAAACTGGTGGTTTGAAATTTTGTTTTTGATGAATATTTTATTAACAAAATTGTACTTTTTGTTGAATTTATTTCATTGAAATGGAGTATAATATTACTGAATACATAATTTATAAAATAATAATCTAGAATGGGCATTATATTTGTGTAGATGTCATAATTTTTGGTTTATTATTTTTAATAATCAACCTTTGTAATCGACCAAAAAAAAAATTACCCCTGCTCAAAATTTGAGAGCTTACGTTTCAAGATGTGTAGAATCCGAATAACAAATATAAAAAAATCCGATTCTCCTAATGAATAAATACCAAACATTTTTTGCTTTTAGTGCCA
The DNA here is from genome assembly GCA_023052935.1 of Piezodorus guildinii. Classification (NCBI taxonomy): domain Eukaryota; kingdom Metazoa; phylum Arthropoda; class Insecta; order Hemiptera; family Pentatomidae; genus Piezodorus; species Piezodorus guildinii. The sequence goes on along the minus strand of CM041298.1, from coordinate 12,207,393 downwards.
TTTGATTTAGAATTAAATTTTGGACCAGATGAAAAAAGAATCATTGAATTTGGTTTACAACTAGCTCAGATATTGCGTTTTGAAATCAGTGGTAGTGTTATGATATGATGCTTTGAATTAGTGCTTTACATATTACTTAATCGCCTATCAACATCTATATAAACAGTTTTACCCTAATATTGTTATTTGGAAATAATAAACCCTTGTGTAATAATTTGCAGCGTTTTTTATGTAAATTTGTTTAATTTACCTTGGAACAGAATAAAATTTGTCTTTTTAAGAGTTCATATATATTTCTTTTACTTCTTTTTTTTTTTTTTTTAGTAATTTTGATTGTTATTTATTTATTTTTAATAGTCTATGTTGAAGCGAGTAAATTTTTTTCTACAATATTGAAGATGCCATAATTTTTATTTGATTTTTTTTTTTTTTTTTAATTTACCATTGATTTGAGTAAGATGTATTATTTTAAGTTTGATTTTTTTTTTTTCTTTAATGCTGATTTATTTAGATTGTTATTTATTTATTTTTATTTTTTAATTGGTTGTTTTTTTAACTTATTAAATTCAATTAGAACCTTTTAAAATATTGTTTTCCTTAATATAAATAGCTGATATTTTTGGCCTTTTTTTTTTCTGTAAATATTTTTTGAATGGATTTTACTGTAACAGAATATAATATTTGAATGAATAATTTTTAAAATAATAATCTGTATGTTGAAATTGTTTATTTATTTTTAATAGTCTATGTTGAAGCGAGTAAATTTTTTTCTACAATATTGAAGATGCCATAATTTTTATTGATTTTTTTTTTTTTTAATTTACCATTGATTTGAGTAAGATGTATTATTTTAAGTTTGATTTTTTTTTTTTCTTTAATGCTGATTTATTTAGATTGTTATTTATTTATTTTTATATTTTTAATTGGTTGTTTTTTTAACTTATTAAATTCAATTAGAACCTTTTAAAATATTGTTTTCCTTAATATAAATAGCTGATATTTTTGGCCTTTTTTTTTTCTGTAAATATTTTTGAATGGATTTTACTGTAACAGAATATAATATTTGAATGAATAATTTTTAAAATAATAATCTGTATGTTGAAATTGTTAGTATTTTTTTCTAAAATATAGAAGATGGCATAATTATTATTTTATTTTTTTTATTTACCATTGACTAGAGTAAAATTTTCTAATTTAAGAGTTTGATTTTTTTTTTTTTTTTTTAATGCTGATTTATTGATATTGTTATTTATTTATTTTTATATTTTTAATTGGTTGTTTTTTAACTTATTAAGTTCGATTAAATTTTTTAAAAAAATATTGTTTCCCTTTTAATAAATAGGTGATATTTTTTTCTTTAGTTTTTTTCGTAAAAATTTTGTGAATGGATTTCACCATAACAGAATATAGTATATTGAATGAATAATTTTTAAAATAGTAATATATATGTTGAAATAGTTTGTATTTTTTTCTAAAATATAGAAGATGGCATAATTATTTTTTTATAAAATACTTTGTAAATGGACTTCACTGAAAGAGATATACTTAATTAATGAATAAGTAATTAATAAAAAAATAATTATGTTAAAATGGGTAGTATTTTTCCTTAGGTCAAGAAGTCATAATTTTTGTTAATTTTTTTAACATGGAGCAGTGTAAAATATTTTATTTTTAAGAGTTAGAACTCCTTTTATTTATTTATTTAAATGATTAATTTATATGTTATTTATTTTATTTTTTAATTGATTGTTTTAGCTTATTTAATTCAATTAGAAAATCTTCTTAATATTGTTTCCCCATTTAATGAACTGCTGTAAAAAGGAACTTTGTCATTATGCAAATTGACAGAGAGTAACCAAGGTCAGTCTTTGTGTGTTGTCTGAGCTAGTGTTTCACTACAGGTTATCTATCACTCATGTGTTCTCTGTTAGTTTTTCATAAATTCCACATCTCCATTTGTAAACAAACTTTATAAGGGTATGATTTTATTATTATTTTGTAAAATATAGACCTTACTACTTCTCGATAAGATAAAAAAGAAAAAAAAAATTATAAAAATATAGAGAAAGATAAGAATCTTTTATCTCAAATTCATTGTTATGAACAAAACTTTTTTTTTTCTTTTATATAATTTGCATATTTCTCACAAGATTGAGTTGTTTACTAAATATTATTCCCATTATTATCAGTTTTCCTGATAATATTCAAATGAAAACAATCTAATCTTACAAATTATTTTAATTATTACCTTTGTTGTATCTTGTGTAGGTTTTTAAAAATATTATACGAGTATAGAAATAAGAATTGATTTAAAATATTTTTATATACAGAGATTCTTCGTGTTGCCATCTTTAACTGAAGCCATACACGTCCCTTGTCCAATTACAGTTTATTCAATAATGCTTTTAGCTTTTTAATCCTACTTTAACTGGCACAGTTGTTTTCTTAACTTAGATAGTACTTGAGACTTTGTTTCTCTCATTAGGAAACTCCTGTTGTAATTACCGTTCTGTTTGTTATGTTCGTTATTTTTCTACCGATGCCGGAAGATTCGTGTAGTTTTTCTATCGAATCGGTCATCAATTATGATATAAGATGTTTATGACAATTAGCTATAGTAGAGTTTAAGAGTTTGTTGAATATCTTGGATTATTCCTCGCTTACTTGACAAGACAAACTTTAATTATGAGTAAGAGGATTGCTGAAGAGACGCAATCTCTATTAAGTAAAAAAGAAATGTATTTAATAGGTAAATATTTATTAATTTTTAGATTGTTTATTCAGATGTTTTGTTTGTAATTTTTTTTTCCCCGATCGGAGATAGGGGCCTAAACAAAAAAATTAAACAAGTCTTAAAAAAAGTTTTTCTTTCTTTTTGTTTTTCTCTATAATTAAATTTAGTTTTTGATTGTTTATTCTTTTAATATTACTGTGGCTGATCGGAAGCTGCTAAAGTGGGTTAGAGTCCTAAATTTTACCTATCTTATCTTTAATTAGGATAGGGATTTTTTACGAGTACCTGACATCGACCCATGCTTAAAACCACCATTTTACGTCCACTCTGAAGGATGCTATAGGGATATAAGAATCATTTGTACTCAGTTTTTTACTTTGTATTTGTGGAAAAATTCAATAATCTTATCATCCATATTAAAATTATTTTGTCATGAAAATTGATATTTCTGAAACTTCAATATGTTGGTTTTATGTAAAAATAAATATGTTAAATCATTTTTAAAAATGTATTTAATAGATAAATATTTATTAATTTTTACATTGTTTTTTCAATTATGTTTGTTTATTTATTTTTTGCGGTAGGAAAAAGGAGCATAAAAGAAAAATTAAACAAGTCTTAAAAAAGTTTTTCTTTTTTTTTTTGCTTTTTTCTAAAATTATATTCAGTTTTTGGTAGTTTATTCATCTATCTTACATCACTTTATGCTACTGTGGCTAATCGGACGATGCTACAGTGTGAGTCCTAAATTTTACCTATTCAGATTAATTAGGATAGGGACAGTACCTGACATTGCACCGGCTTGGGACCATTTTATGTCTCTTCGGAAGGACAGCGCAACTAGGGGATTTTTTATTCCATTTCAAAAATCTTAGTGCCATCTGCTGGGTTTGAAATAGCAAACTTCATTGTAAAAGAATGTCAAGCTTGCTAATTAACCACAGATGGCCCCTGTATTATCTTATTTATCTTGCTACCTTATGTCTACTAATTAAAAAGTAATTTAGAGGAATGAGTTATCATAGAGGTTATGAGTATCTTTAATAGTCAGTTTTTTTACTTTGTATTTGTAGATAAATACAATCATCTTATCATCTGTATTAAAATTATTTTGTCCTGATAATTGACATTTCTGGGACTTAAATATCTTGGTTATGTATAACATTAAATATGTTGTTATTTTATCATCCATATTAAAATTATTTTGTCATTAAAATTGACAATTAAGGAACTTCAATATGTTGGTTTTATATAACAATAAATATATGAAGTTAATTTTGTTAAATTAAAAAGAAAAAATTATTTAATAGGTAAATATTTATTTATTTTTAAATAGTTTATTCTGATTTCTTTTTTTTTTTTTTTTTGGATGGAGATTAGGAGAGAGGCCCTGAAAGTAAAATTAAACCAGTCTTATAAAAGGTTTTCTCCCTTCTGTTTTTTTTTTTTTTTTATAATTGGTTGTGGTCAAACATAATAATCTTAGCATCTATAGTAAAATTATTTAAATTGCTTTGAAGTGGCTAACATAACAGCTTTCTATGCCAAAAGTCATGGGTTCAAACCCGCAGGTGGTCCTAGGATTTTTTAATGGGTGTAAAATCATTAGCTAATGATGGAATCTGAAACAAAATTGAGAAAGCAAAAACATCTGAATACATCTAAAACAATTATTTTGTTTAATATAAATAAATGTAGAGCCATTCTCTTCTAGGGCCCACCTAAAATGCACCAACTGCCACACTAAGTGTTAACATTGTGTAAATAAACCAAATATTATTAAAATTAGTATTACAAAGAGTATATTATTTTGTTATTGTACTTTAAAAAAAATCATTCATTAAACCTTAATTTAAATAAACCTACAATATGCGCGAGCTGGGGTTACAGCTAGTTTTTATATAAATAAATGTAAAACTATTCTATTCTTAAATAAAAAAATTTATTTATTAGAATTATAACATATCCTAACATAACATAGCAGTTTTCGACGCTTCAAAGAACATTACTTCATTTTCAAAATTGATAACATCTAAAAAAATTTCAAAAACTGTTAAAATATATTATTATTCTAATATAGAAATAGAAATAGAAAATAATTTTTATTCTGGGACTGGGTCCCCTAAGAATAACAGAATTGTACAATTTAAATATACAACATGTCTGGCCAACAGACGGATGGAACATAATTAATTACTTATTACACAGATGAGTTAATTCAAGTGTTCATATCACACACGAATATCCACACATATATACAAAAAAAAAAATATGCAATGATAAAATAAAAACAGTTCTTGAAAAATATTGTGTTGAACAAAATTAAAAATAAATTAAAATATAGCAGCGTTTAAATAAAGAAAACGAACAAATATTACTTTTCTTTTAAAATGTGATATCAGGAACATAAGAATCACTGTATTTAAGCGTATTTTTGGGATAATAAAAGGTATTGGAAAAGTTGGGATTTGAATAAGGAGAGAGAAGCAGCATGGCGGATATGAGTAGGTAGAGAATTCCAGAAAGTAGAGGAGCGGACCAGGAAGGAACGATCAAAAGTTGTAGTCCTATGGGTAGGAAAGTAAAGGTCGGAATGGCGCAATTTTGTTTCAAGAGTGTGGACTGAAGATTTAAATTGTAGGAGACTATGAATGTATGGAGGGCATTGGGATCTAATGATTTGGTAAAGGTATGATCCCAGGAAGTATTGTCTGTGGATTGGGGGAAGGAGCCACTTCGGAGTACAGAGGACAAATCTTAAATATATGTTCATGATGCGTTTTAGCCTGTCCTCAAGCATCGTCAGGAGGCCACCATATACTAAGCAGCAATAGTCAAAGTGGGGGAAAATAAGTGCGGATACAAGGAGATTACGGATGGAAAGTGGAAGAAAATGGCGGGAGCGATGGAAGTATTTCAGGGTAGTTATTGTTCTTCGGGAAATTTGGGCAATATGGGGTTTCCAGGAAAGGGTTTGGTCAATGGTAATACCCAGGTTTTTGACAGAGGAAGTGAAGGTGATTGGGTGATCATTTAAGGTGAGACTCGGAAATGTGGTATAGGATCTGAGGAGGGAATTGGAACCAATTACTATATTCTATTCATTGTTTGTATATTTATTTAACATCACTTTATACTGCTGTGGCTAATCAGGCGATGCCACAGTGGGAGTAGTACCTGACATCGCACAGACTCGGGACCACCTTTTAACGTCCCCTCTGAAGGAAGGCATAACTAACGACTTTTTACTCCCATTAAAAAATCCTAGGGCCACCTGTAGGTTTGAACCGATGATCTTGGGCAAGAAGGCTGTTATGCTAGATACTACCCTACAAGTGACCCCTATACTCTTCATTATATTAATTATTTGTTTATTTACACAATCTAAACATTCTTGGAAGTTAGTGCATTTTAGCTGGCGTTATAGAAAAATACCTATTATCTCAGGATATTAAATTTTATTATTTCTTTTGGTGCCACTTTAATTGTATTGATTCAAAATAGTGAACCATTTCTTCTTGTTAGCATTGATGAGAAAAGAGTAAATGTGAAATATAAAAGAATTTGAGAAACAATAATTCAGATATGATAAATATTTTTTTATGAATAAAATAAATTTCTGTAAATAAGAATACTAATTTAGGTGTATCATATAACATAGGGTAATGCAAGATTTTACTAAAATTAATGTGTCTTATAATATAGTATAGAGTGAAAAAAGACACCTAATCTTAAGTTACTGTTTTATTTGATCATTTTTACTTTCAGTTACCTATATAGAAAATATTGCAATCATGAAAATTTTAGTCCCACAAAAAGGTGTCTGTCCATGTGTGGTAAGTAAAGCTCAAAAACTGTCAAATCGGCCTCTAATTCACCAACATCAGCCTCTAATTCATCAAAATAGTCCTATGAAAACTACTTAATTCCATGTATTTTGCACTTTTTTATGAATTTCTCAAAAACGGCTCTAACGATTTTGATTAAACTCACTATATCAATGTAAAATTGAGTGGGCTTTAACATCATCTAGGTTTCATTAGGATTGAAATAGTCTGACACGGCTTAAATGCTGAATTATTTTCTTCCTTTAAAATAAAATGGCTAAATATACAAGTTAAAGGAATTTCATCACCAACTAAAGGAGAAAAAAGCAAAAATATTTGTTTAGGTAATTGTATTGCCTTGCGACTTATAGCTTCGCAGCCAGATACTATTTTATTTACTTTCCGTATGGAGTTAGTGTTTTTCATATTCAATTTATCTCTGTTTTTTTTTTTTTTTTTCCTGTTTTGACTGACTCATAATGAATGACTTTCACATTATGACTTATGTGTGATTATTAGCACCTTTTAACGATTTTCTCAAAACCGAGTCTAAAGATTTTGATTAAACTCGCAATTTCAATGTAAAATTAAATGGGCTTTAATATCATGAGGGTTTCATTCTGATTGAAATAGTCTGACTGGCCTTAAATGCAGATATTTTAAATTTTCTTCCTCTAAAGTACCTTTATTGAGGATGTATAGTCGACTGTATAAACTATTATAGGTGGAATAGTCAGGAATCAGTCATTTTTTGTAAAGTTTTTAATTTTGCCAACGTTTCGGCTCAAGCTTGTGAGCCATCATCAGGGCATTACTGAGCCATGTCCAAGCATAAACTAATGTAAAGCATAAACAGTTTATGCTTGGACATGGCTCAGTAATGCCCTGATGATGGCTCACAAGCTTGAGCCGAAACGTTGGCAAAATTAAAAATTTTTCTAAAAATGACTGATTCCTGACTATTCCATCTATAATTAAAGTACCTTTAATTATGTAGATTCTATAAAAATAACCATATCATATTTTTAGCATTTATGAAAAACAGTAATATATAAGTTAAAGAAATTCAATATCCAACTAAAAGAGAAAAAAAAAAATCATTATGCAATTTTTGTGTTTTTGAACATAAAAACTGTAATTTTTAGTTTATTCCAACATAAGAATAGTAATATCGATGTATAATATGCTGTTGGAAAGCTAAAGATTTTAGAAATAATGCCATCTTATATATAAAGTTGTGGAAGGTAATATGAAGTAACAAATAGGGCTTAAACATAAGTGATTATTATAAAGAACAATTTTGTATTAGTATAGAGCTATGAGGCTCTGCCAAAACATTTAATATGTCATATAAATATTTCACTCTTTCCAATCCAAAATATTATAAAAAATCATTGATGCACCATTTTATATGACAAACGAATTACTTCACAAGGTCTTGGACTTACTCAGTTTTGGGTACTACCACAGAATATTACTTAAATTTTCATCACAGACTGCCTAACAACATGAACCCATTGACTAAAACACTTAAATTCATCCCAATCTGTACAACATGGTCTTGAGTTGAATTTCCTCAATTAAATCAATTACAGACATTTTTACAGTGCAAGTAGAAGTCACTATCCACTAAGGCAAGCCTGTTGTTGGGAAAAGGAGTTCACCTGCGCAGTTCTATAAAAGTACAATAACAAACAGTAACACGGTACACAGTAAGAAACAATATAATGCTTAAATATTAAAGAAAAAAAATTATAAAGAAACAGTAACACGATACACAGTAAGAGAGAGTAATTGACTAAGCCAAAAAGCAATAAGGAATAAGTATACATATTTACAAGACATATAATTAAGTCATGTAAATAAATAATTGAATTATATAATAGAATATTAATTATATTAGCCATTAATTCGGAAGTTAACATATTTGCTTTTTGCAAAAAGTTTTTTTTGCAGATGCCAAACAGAAATTTGGCTAAAACAGTTGTAAATAAATAAAATGTTTCAGACGGAACTGAATATAATTCTTTAAACTCTAAATTGTTTAACATTTCTTAAATTTATTTTAACAAACAGGGTAAGTGAAAGTTGTGTTATGCCCGCACCAGATTTTTTAAATTAAATACAGTTAATTTTGCTATTAAATGTAACCAACAAAAAAAAAAAAAAATTTCTAGAAAAGTAAGTGAATGTTGTGTGATGCATCAGGTTTTTCATTATCCTATTTACCTCCAATATTTCCTGTATTGACTGACTCATTCATGAATGACTCTCCCATCATGACTTATGCCTTTTGATAATAATCTAATAATCTAACCTCTTTGCAGAAGATGACTGCTCTGTGATCGACCTCTCTGGGCACTTTGATGTGATGGGAGACACTTCCTTCACCCACATGCAGGGGGACCTGGACCAGCAGCGACTGTTGGGAGAGAGGCACGTCCCCCCGACCATAGACCCCTTTATCGCTAAGCAGATACACAATCAAGAGAGGTATGTAACATATTTTTTTATCAAAAAAAAAAAAATTATTATTTCTAAATCGGCTACATAAGTCATACATTTTTTTTTTTTTTAATTATAAACAGTCATTACCATTTCAAACTATGGACTATGCAGGGTACAGTCTCATACAAAGTTTTGACATTACTGCCAGTTATTGTGGAATGACGTTCTAGACATTTTTTACAGATCACTTCACATATTCTGTTTAAAAGTGACATCCAGAAGGATTACATTTAGCTGTCTATGTATTATATCATATGTCTTTAATACTACTCGTATTACAGACAAAAGTTTTTGATGACGATCACAGGACATTTAATTTTGTTTAATGTATTGAACTTATAAATCTTCAGGAAAGAATGCCTTAAATTATTGTAAAAACCATATCAAAATGCATCGCATGGTTTAGAAGGAGTTAGCATAAACCAAGAATCACAACATCATTTTAATATTACACTAATAAACCAAAGGTTGAAGACGAAATAATTATGAGTTCCCGTCTCGGTGCCAGAGATTTTTAACTCTGACATTAATCCCCTCTCCATAACCCTAGACCTGAGAAAACCCCCATATAGCATAAAAATGGGAGATAGGGGTGAACCAAAAAATACAGGTAAGTGAAAGTTATAATAATAAAATAAATAAGTTTACTAACAAAGATTTTATTTTTTGAAACGTATTTATTGATATTTACAACTGTATTATTTATATCAAGTAAATGTGATGGGCATAGTAAACTGACATGAAATACATGTAGAGCCGCTACCCATTGACACCACTTTAAAAATATTCTAAACTAGAATGTGTCGGGGCCATCTTCCTTTCAGACGCCTCGGAGGATTATCAGGAATCGAAGAGGATGATAGGATAGAAACTAGCGGGTTAGAGTGGGAATGGAGTTTTTCATGGAATGATTGATACTTGGTTCGGGCTTATTTAGTAACATGTGGAATATTAAGATCTTTATGGATGAGCTTATTCGTGACAGAGTAAAGAGCGTTAAGAATATTCCGAAGAATTTGTATTGTAAGAATTGGATACGAGAAGAATTCTATGGATTAGTAAAGTCTCATAGCTCTACTCTGACTTACTTACTTACTTACTGCCGGGCGCTACGGTCCAACAAGGACCCGGGCCTCCTCAAAAACTTTAAGCCAGTCGTTCCTGTCCTTAGCTCTAGCCCTCCATCTCCTCACTCCAAGCAACTTGAGGTCCTCCTCGACGTCATCCAACCATCTCACTCTTGGCCTTCCTCTGTGTCTTTTTCCTCCAATTTTTCCATAAAGTAGTAGTCTTGGAATCCTAGTTTCTGGCATCCTTTCTACAAGTCCGAGCCATCTTAGGCGGGCTTTTTCACTAACGATACCAGGTCTGGTTTCCCATACATTGTTCGGAGCTCACTATTTTTTCTTATTCGCCAAGAGTCATTTTCTTTAATTGGCCCAAATATCTTCCTGAGTATTTTTCTCTCCCAAACATTGAGTCTCCTTTCGCTTTCCTTTGTTAATACCCAGGATTCGCTGCCATAAGTAACTGTGGGTTTCAGTATTGTTTCGTATATCATCACCTTGGCATCCCGTGAAAGATTTTTTAACTTTAGTATTGTTTGTAGGACGAAAAGGCACTTGTTGCTTGCAGACAGCCTCGCATTAACTTCATCTTTCGTATTATTATCATGAGTAATAACAGAACCTAGGCTTTGCTCTGACTAACAAAGATTAATTTTTTTAAACTGTAAAACGAAAATTTTCGCTATCACAGTACCTTCCCTTATTATATATTCCATTCATAGGTAAGTGGAAGTAATTATACTTCTTGATTTAATTGGGCATCCTCAATATTAAAAATAGAAAAATGGTTATTACACATTCTCTAAATCTGATTTCATTTAAACAATATTCAGTCTCCTCTCATCAACTTCAAAAGCACTCACACATGTGATTATTATATTTAACAAGCCAACCCATTGTCCGTTATCATCATTGAGTATTATTGGTAAGGAACCTGTTAGATGGTATACCTGAGCCTGAATCTACAAAAATAAAGAGATAATAAATAGATGTAATAGAAAATTATTTGCCATCATGTAACTCACAAAATACTTTGTCATCACTGCCATTTCTCTCATCAACTTTTCTTATTAGACTCACTACTGGCTGCTTTTAGTGATCCACCGAGCTACCTAGCTAAGAGAATTTGTCTACTTTGGATGATTTTAAATGTCTTTGTCAAAGTTTTGACATTACTGCCAGTTATTGTGGAATGACGTTCTAGACATTTTTTACAGATCGCTTCACATATTCTGTTTAAAAGTGACACCCGGAAGGATTACATTAGAATTGCCATCATACGGAAGGATTAAAAATAGAAAAATGATTATTACACATTCTCTAAATCTGATTTCATTTAAGCAATATTCAGTCTCCTCTCATCAACTTCAAAAGCACTCACACATAACTGAAAAGACTTATTGTAAAGTGTGCTACTGACCTTTTGCTCTAAAAATTTGGCCTTTATCAGGGATGAGAAAAAATAAGATAATGAGAAAGAAAAAAAGTAATATGACAAAAAAGGTTATAAAATACAGTAATATAAGAAGATAACAACTAGTATGAAAATATTTCAAGATTATTGAGATAAGACACACTAACCATTGAGGAAGCTCTTGGTTAATGCACTATCAATTGTAATCTGAGCTCATAACACAGGTTTACACCTTACCTCTGCAACGGTTGTGGTTTTAAACCCGGTAGTCCGACCCAAGATTTTTAAAGGGAGTAATATATTACTGGTTATACCATCCTTTGAAGATGTAAAATGGTGGTCCAGAGCTTGTGCTATGTTTCTATCCTGGACTGCCGGGGAATGATACATCATCACATAGATGGTTAGCAGTGTTCCAATGTTTTTGGTTTATTATTTTCATTAATCAACCTTTGTGATTGACAAAAAAAAAAAAATTACCCTTCTCCTTTAATAACGACTAAAAAAAAATCTGTTTGTTCGCCATCCGCAGCATTTCTCCAAAATACTCGACCAAGTATTTGAAATTGAACATAAAAATAGTAGGGCATACAACAATGATCCTAACTCCTAGAAGTTGATATCAGCTGGTTATTTTTCAAATGGCGCCCTATCAAAAGTGATTTAATTCAATAACTCATTTATTTTTTAAGACAAAGAAAAAATTTATAAGTATTTTCTAACCAAAAAAGAAAGAAAATGAAATTTTAAACATAAATACGCCCATAACTCAGTTTTTTTTTTAAGATAAAGAAAAACATTTATAGAGTTTTAGAATCAGTAAACCACGATAAAAAAAAAAAAAAATTTAAGTCACAAATTATAATAGATTTAATTCCACCAAAACTAGGTTATTATTGGAGATAGAGAAAATTCGAAAATATTAGCAGTAAACAGTCATACTCTAATATAGTTATTTGGAAATAATAAACCATTGTGTAATAATTTGCAGCATTTTTATATATATCCTTATTTTATAATTATTTTGTTTTTAATTTGAGAGATATGGAATAAATATTAAATAATCCCTTAAAAGGATGAGTATATATTAATAAATTAATCCTTTGATTAACCTTGTCGATTAATTATTCATAAATTAATATATTGAATTGAATAGAATAATATTTATTTGTTTTGGGGGTAATCCCTATACCAAAGGAGTTGGTCAGTACAGTTCATATGTTACAAGTACAAAAACAACTGAAGATTATTTACAGGCATAATAAATATAAAGTAAATAAATAAAGCGTATTTTTATGAATCAAATAAAAATGTAAAAAAAAAAAAAAAAAAAAAAAACTATTGAGGAATTTAAAGTAAGTAATCGTTAATAAAAATATAAATCTTTCAAATTTATGACGTTGTGTAAATTAGGCTAAACAATAAAAACTAATTAATTATAATTAAGTTAAAGAAAAACAAATAAACACAGTAATCTTACTCCACTTATTGATAAAAAATTAATGAGCCATTAACCGGAAAACCTATATCATGAGCTTTATTTATTTATTATAAATGATCTAATTTTTAGACTGCCCACTGTGTCGTAAATATATATATTATTATTTATTTATTTTAGTGGAATTTACAACTGTAATATGGAATACAAGTAAATTAGAGTGCAATATAAAAAAGGCATGAAGCACATGTAGAGAAGCTTTCCAATGGAAGCACTCTAAAAATATTCTAAACTAGAAGGTCTCGGGGCCATCTCCTTTTCAGACACCTCGGAGGATTGTCTGGAATTGAAGAGGAAGAAAGGATTGAAATTAGAGGATTAGGATGGGAATGGAGTTTGTCATGAAAGGAATGGTATCTAGATAGGGCCAAATCAGCAACATTGAGGTCTTTATGGATGAGTTTATTAGTTACAAAGTAAGGATTATTGAGGATTTTATTAAGGATTTTGGATTGTAGGGATTGGAAACTGAAAGAATGCGATGGTTTAGTAGAGCCCCAAAGATCTATTCCATAAGTCCATATCAGCCTTATGATAGTCATGTAGATAAGTCTTTTGTAGTTAAGTGGAAGATTCGTACGTTTGTCTAGTAAGTGTTAAAGTAGTCGAAAACGTCGTGCAGTTTCTTGTCGTATCAGTCTTGTATGAGGGTTCCAAGTAAGGCATTTGTCAAGGTGCAGTCCTAGATATCGGAGTAAAAAATATCATTTAATTTCCGCACATTATCAATTGTTAGCAGATTTCCCAAAATTAACATATAAAGGAAAACAAAATGTTTTAACTGATATTTAATCAAGACTGCTTAACTATACTATGTATTGTATAGCAACTCACTCTATTTGGACAGAGTAATGTTAAACAAAGCATTTTTCTTTCACTATCTTTCTGGTTTTGATTGTTTAAATTCTATAATAATAAAATAATCCTGATGGGCAGTCTAAGTTTCATTTACACCTTTTCTCCTCCCATTGCTCTCCTGCTTGTAATAGTCTTAATGTATTAGCTGATGCTGGGTGCGAGGTGAAACTAAAAAATCTGGTGCGGGCAACACACGACTTTCTCTTACCTCTGTTTAAAATATTGATTAAAGAATTTTTTAATACAGTCAGAGATAAAAATGAGTGAAACCATTAAAGAATAAATTGAATTGAATTTCTATCGAAACATCTGTTTTATTAAAAAATCTATTATATTATTATCTAAACTTTTACAACCTTGTGTATAAGATAATATTTTTTCTAAAATCTTTAGCTTTCCAACGGTATATAATATTATATTATTACTGTTCTTATGTTCAAAAACAGAAGTTTTCTCGTTGAGTTAGATATCAAATTCATTCAACTTATATATTTACCTGTTTTTCATCAGTGTTAACAAGATAATATGGTTATTTTTATAGAATCTACAAAACTAAAGGTACTCTAGAGGAAGAAATTTTAAAATATCGGCATTTAAGCCCTGTCAGACTATTTCAATCAGAATGAAACCTACATCATATTAAAGCCCATTTAATTTTACATCGATATGGGGAGTTTAATCAAAATGGTTAGAGCCCTTTTTAAGAAAATCATAAAAAGGTGCAAAATGCATAGTATAAAGTAGCACTTCCGGTCAGCTGATTTTTATGAAATTTCAGTTTCATAGGACTTTTCGTTTATGCTCTGGAGTTACCACAGACACACCTTTTTGTGGGACTTGGTTATTTTGACTCAGGAGACCCTCAAACGTGTAATCTAAACTCTCTTAAGATTTGTTAATGGTAACTTCCCACAGACTGAGAATATTATTATACAACGGAGTTTGCTCAAGATGGAGAGAAAGATATTGAGGTTTATCCATGAGACAAAGAAAATAAGAGAAGAGTCGTTGGCCAAAGAAGAATAAACGAATCGTAGAATGCTACAGTGGGAGTCATAAATTTTGCCTATTCAGGTTTAATTAGGATAGTTATCATTAACGAGTACTTGGCATTGCCCAGGCTCGGGAATACTATTTTAGGCAACCTCCTGAAGACAACACAACCACTCATTTTTTACTCCCTTAAAAAAATTCTAGGGCAACCTTCTGGGTTTGAACCCGTGACTAGTGAATGCAGCTCTCTAACTTATTTTTTACTCTTACAATACCAAAATTTCATTCCTAAAGATTAATGAAATATGTTTTTGAAAGCCAAAAGCAGAAGTAAAAACTTCATAGTTACCTTTAAAGTTGATTTACTCATTACCTGAATTCCTTGCCAGTTAGTTTACATTTCAAAGATGTGTTAGAATCATCATTCATCTGTCTAATTACTTTAAGTAGGTTATATCTTAATTTTTTATGGTATTCTCTACATTTTTCTCTAGCAAGGAGGAATTTTCAGTTACCAAATATTAAAAAAATAATAATTATTAAGACTATTAAAAACAGCAATTTATTTTGATATATTATTTAATCTAAAATTAATATTCCTACCGTCGAAAATACTTCCTGACTTCTTTCCTCTATCAATCTATCCGATCCCGCCGTCCATCATACATCTTTGATCTCTTATTATTCAAATCCTCAATTCGTTCCCGCAACACCCATATGCGGCCTTCTGATTCGTATATCACGTCCCATCGAACGGCAGCTTTTGACAGATCTTTCATTATCCGATCCTCTTTCATATGGAACTCTATTCCTTCTGATATTCGTAATTCTACTACCCTTCCGACTTTCAAATTTTGTCTATTCCATTACTTTCTGTCCATTCAATTTCCTAACAATCCTGACTGATCCAGTTTCCATGAAAACATGTAAATAGAAAAAAGTTATAGAAGTGTTTCTTAATTTTTTATTTGTTTATTATTTTATTTTATTTCTTTAACTAAGTAAGAAGTGTATTTTTTTTTTTTTTTGGTCTAGTTTATGTATGGGAATACGATAATTATTTATTTATTATATTTTTAATTTATCACTTATATTTTTTACAAATATTTTCACATCCATTAGTTTTCGAAGATATATATTGGTTTATGATATTTCTATTTTTTATTTTTGTCTTATTGTCTTCATTTTTAGTTATTATTATTCACTGTATATTTCATTTTTTTATTTTACTCTAAGACTGTAGATATCACATTATTGTATTTTATATTATTCTAAAGGGACTTGTCCCAGAATAAATAAAGAAATTATTATTATTATTAAAACATAAAACCATGGAAACAATATAATTAATTCTTTGAACTTTTAAAATTTAACTTAATTTTATAGTTCTTATATTTATTTTATCAAACGAGGTAAGTGAAAGTCATGTGTTGCCGGCACCAGTTTTTTTTTTTCTTTACTAACAATAATTGTATCTGTGAATCATCTATAAAATTATAAATATATCTACTGAAATAGATCAGATCAATGCCATTTAATGAGGAAATACTCACACCTAGACGCCTGTTCTACAATTTAACCTTCGGTTTGTAAATTGGTGTCAAGGAATACTTGAGCAGCCTTGATCTTTGCCTCGCAGTGAATCCAGTTGAACCACTCTATGCCTCTCTGATAAATAGGTTTCAGAGGTGTCGTGTGGGTATTTGAATAGCATTCTGTACGTTCCTTTGAAGCAGGGCATTCCTCAAGATCAAAGGAGAAGACTGGGTAGTGTAGTGACCTTTAAAATATAAACAAGTCTTGTGACCTAGTATTTCTCAACCGACCAGCTGTGACAGACTTTAATAAATTTCACGTAATAACTCATCTTTTTTTTTTTTTTTTGTTTAAATTCATGAATACATTTTCAATGTGTATATAAAAATGTTATGCAAATGTAATCAGATATCAGAGGTATTTTAGGAAAAAGGGTTAAGTCATAATTTTTATGAAAATGATGTTTCCTGTGTTTTCAAATAAATAATTAAATAATATTTTGTTTAATTTTTTTGTTTTGACTTTATAGAATGGATAGCCCCGTATAAGATGATATAGTGATTCATCAAAAGAAAATACATAGACAGGTTTTTAAATTATTTCACTAAATTTTGGTAAATTGTTCTCTAAACTACACATTCCAAGTCTTAAGCCCTTTTGCCCAAAAAACATCAGTGATATATTTTCATGGGGTTGGAAAAATGATGCCTCCTGCTTCAATTATATAAAATAAATAAGAATGAAAGAAAAACATAGTATTAAAAAAAAAAAAAAGAAAAGAATAATTTATTTATTTATTCTGGGACTATTCTATTTAGATTAACAATAAAGGAAATCAATATGGGCTTCAGTGCCTTATAGTCTGAATAACAGAGAAAAAGGGGGGTCACCTGTGGTGTAGTGGTTAGCATAACAGCCTTCTATGCCGTAGGTCAAAGGTTCAAACATGGCTGGTACTTTAGGATTTTTTAATGGTATAAAAATTCTTAATAATGCCATCCTTCGGAAGGGATGAAAAAAGGTGGTCCCGAGACTGTGCAAGACTGTAGCATCATTCGATTAGCCACAGCAGCACAAAGTGACGTTAAATAAATAAACTAACAATTATAATGTTTCGATGGAAAGATTCATTTTAGATTAAATAATATAACAATAGAAATTATTATCTACAACAGTTACTTTAGCCCTTTTTGGTGTATTATTTTCAATAATGAACCTTTGTAATAACAAAAAAAAAAAAAAAAAGAAAAGTTTCTCTCCTTCAAAATTTGAGCGCTTATTTTTCAAGATGCGTAGAACCCGAATAAGGAATAAAAAAAATTCCGTTTGTCTGCCGTCCGCGGTATTTCTCCGTAACTACTGGACCTATTTTTTCTACAAAAAATAAAAAAAGTAGAGCATGATCAACGATGATCCTAACACTTTGGGACGATGATATAAGCTGATCATTTTTAAAATGGCGGCCGATTAAAAGTGATTTAATTCAATAACTCAGTTATTTTTGATGATAGAGAAAAATTTATCATTAACCAAAAAACAAAAAATTTGTTTCTCTTAATAATAAATAAATCGATATAAAATTTGCTTTTAACGTCATTTGATAGAGAATTAAATTTCTTACAGAAAGAGAAAATAATGTCACAGCTGACAAAAACTAGGGTTGGAACAAACCCTCGCTCTGATGAAATTAGCTGATCTTTTAATTAAAAAGTATTTAAATTAAGGGTGGTTACAAAAACATTGATGGTGTTATTGGTTATGTATCTTAGTCATGTTCAGTTTTGATAAATGTTTATTATGTTAATTTTGTTTTGATATATTAGTGAATATTGAACCGGTAGGGGTAAGTTTATCTTTGATGTTTAGTATTTTTTTTTGTTTACAGTAAACGTTTTAAATGTGATTTATTATAAAATTGTATTGTAACCTTTTAGGTTCAATTACCTGATGTGAAAATAAAGAAGTTTCAAGTCAAAAATGGTTACTACTCACTCCCCCTCCGCTGGGCTAGCACTTATTTAAATAAATAATTATATAACGTAAACAGAGACGTTACAATAATCATTAAAATTGGTTAAGAACTAACAGAGATATAGTAGCATTTTGAAATTAGCAGTGGTGATTTGCCAATTTCATTTGAATTATTTATTGCTTTTCATATTACTTAATTGCCTATCTACAGCTACATAAACAATTATACCCTAATATTGTTATTTGGAAATAATAAACCCTTGTGTAATAATTTGCAGCGTTTTTTATATTTCTTTCTACAACTTTGAATGTTATGTTACTTTTTTCTAAAAATGTTAAGCTTTCCAATAGTACATTATACATTTATATTATTATTCCTCTTTGCGGAAAAGAAAAACTAATCTAAAATAAATATGTTTGCTATTTTTTCCTTCAGTTGGTTATCACTTTCGTTCAATTTGTATATTTACCCGTTTTTTATATAATTTTTTAGAATCTATAAAATTAAAGGTACTTTAGAGGAAGGAAATTCAGCACATTCAAGTCCCATCAGACAATTTCAATGTGAATGAAACCTATATCATATTAAAGCCCATTAAATTTCACATGGATTTAGCGAGTTTAATCAAAATCGTTAGAGCCGTTTTTGAAAAAATCGTAAAAAGGTACAAAAATGCGTGGTGTTAAGAATTGAAATAGTCTTATGTTTATATCTCTCCATTTTTAATTTTATTTGTTTTATTTTATGATTCATTATGTGCAAGCGCGACAGTCAATTGTTTTATTCTATTTGAATCAGCTGTTAAGTGATCGATGGGCAGAGGGCATTCTAGGATTGTAAGAGAGAGAGTTAATAGAATCATTCTCGAGTGTAGACGATGTTTAATTAAGTTGGTGGTCGCAGATGTGTCTTATTGTTCTCATATCGCACTTCATCGAGGAAAATCAAAGGTCGCAGAAAATAGTAGAGAATTGTCGCATGGAGTAGGAGTCGCTAAAGGAAAGAAGGAACATCGCAGACGGGAGGGGGAAGGAAGTGATCAAGGATTGAAAGAATCACCGCTTGCACATTATAAGCAGTATTTGTTTTATTTTAATAATATAAGCTTCTTCATGTTCTCTCTTTTATTATATCATTCATTTACCCTCAACAAAATTACACGGATCGGCAGATAATTCGGCGACTCATAATAACGACCGGGTTGAGGCTGCGAGCAAACGCGTTAGTCGCCTCTCTTCCCAACATATTTCTGGAGGCACCGGCGAGATTCGAACTCGCGACTCTCCTGTTTACCTATATCATATTAAAGCCCATTAAATTTCACATGGATTTAGCGAGTTTAATCAAAATCGTTAAAGCCGTTTTTGAGAAAATCGTAAAAAGGTACAAAAATGCGTGGTATATAGTTGCTCTTCTGGTTAGCTGATTTTGATGAAAAAGTTTTTGTAACATCTCGGGCGTATAGTTGTCTTAAATATGAAATTTCATTTTCAAAGGACTTTTCGTTTACGCGCTGGAGTTACCACTCACGGACACACAGACCTTTTCGCGCAACTTGTATTTGAAAATTTTCACGATCGCTATACTTTTCCTTACTATATATTTCATATATAGGTTAGTGAAAGTAAAATATTATTATTTTAAAAGATTACAGTGGTAATATAAATAAAACATCGTGTCAATTGTGACTGGCAAAAACAGTTCTATCTCAGTATTTTCAGTTATAAGGGATCGCCATCTTCTATAACCTAATTTTCCTTAATTACTACGACACTACGTTGTTGCGAAATTCGTTATTTTTTTTTTCTTCCCTGAAAATATGATACATTATCTGATGACCTTTTGTAAATATTTACCGACTAATAAATTATGCATAAAAATAAGCAAATGACGTAACTTTGAGAGAGTAGTGGATGCACGGTACGTAATGATGTTCATCTCCGTTACGCTGTGAGGAATAGAGATAAGGCATGTTTTTTTTAGGTGAACTATCACGTGAAAGATTTTTCTTCTTTCGTATTGCCTTAATTAATTTTGCTTCCTCATACAGGAAAAAAATTATATGTTCTCAGAATTTAATATGGTGCCTATCCAAGTGTTGGCGAAATGAGAGTTAAAGAGTATAATTTAACTTGGTCTACGGTTCAAAACTTTTAGATTTTGTTTATACTAAAAACGATTCCGTCATAAAAATATATAAATTTTATCAATAATGTCAGAAAAAAATCTCTATAAGTAGTTGTTCTTATATACAGGGTGTCTGATAAATATCTTGTCATATTGTAAGAGCAATACTAGACTTTAAATGAAAAATCTAGTGCGGACAACACACGACTTTACTTACTCCGTTTTTAAATCAATTAAAGAATTTTCAATACAGTTAGAGATGAAAAAAATCTGGTGCGGGCAACACACGACTTTCACTTACCTCCGTTTTTAAAATCAATTAAAGAATTTTCAAATACAGTTAGAGATGAAAAAAATCTGGTGCGGGCAACACACGACTTTCACTTACCTCGATTTTTAAAATCAATGAAAGAATTTTCAAAAACAGTTAGAGATAAAAATACGTGAAACTATTAAGGAATTAATCAAATTGAATTTATATAGAAACATGTGTTTCATTAAAAAATCTATTATATTATTATCTAAAATAATCAGTTAGTTTTATCTTCTTCTCATCACTCTCTATTAACTTCTAAAAGCTTGTGTATGAGATGATATTTTTTCTGAAATCTTTAGCTTTCCAACGGTATATCATACATGTATATTACTGCTCTTATGTTCAAAAACGAAAAATTGCATAAAAAAAATATTTTTTCTGTTTTCTCCTTTAGTTGGGTATCGAATTTATTCAATTTATATATTTACCTGTTTTTCATCAGCGTTAACAATATAATCTAGTTATTATTGTTGAATCTACAAAATTAAAGGTACTTTAGGGAAAGAAATTTTAAAATATCGGCATTTAAGCCCTGTCATACCATTTTTATCCAAATAAAACCTACATGATATTAAAGCCCATTAAATTTTACATCGATATAGCGAGTTTAATCAAAATCGTCGGAACCGTTTTTGAGAAAATCGAAAAAAGGTGCAAAATGCATGGTATAAAGTGCCTCTTCTGGTAGGCTCATTTTTATGAAAAAAGTTTTGTCACGTCTCGGGCGTATAGTTGTCTTAAATATGAAATTTCAGTTTCATAGGACTTACCGTTTCCGCCCGGGAGTTACCACACACACACACAGACCTTTTTGCGGGACTTGGTTATTTGGACTCAGGGGACCCTAAAACGTGTATTTCCGTTGAAAACTGGAATTCGAAAATTTTCACGATCGCAATACTTTCTCTTACTATATATAGTAAGTGAAAGTAATAAATGAAACTATAAAATAATTAATTAAATGGAATTTCTATAGAAACATGTGTTTTATTAAAAAATCTATTATATTATTATCTAAAATAATCACTTAGTTTTATCGGCTTTTTATCACTCTCTTTTAACTTTTAAAAGCATGTGTATGAGATAATATTTTTTCTAAAATATCTAGCTTTCCAACGGTATATCATACATGTATATTACTGTTCTCATGTTAAAAAACAAACAAAAAAAATGCATTAAAAATACATTTTTTCAGTTTTCTCCTTTAATAGTTTTTCAAATTCGCTAAAATAATATGGTTATTTTTATAGAATATACAAAATTAAAGGTACTTTAGAGGAAAAAATTTAAAATATCGGCATTTAAGCCCTGTCAGACCATTTTAATCAGAATGAAACCTACATCATATTAAAGCCGGTCAAATTTACATCGATATATAGAGTTTAATCAAAATCGTCCGAACCGTTTTCGAGAAAATCGAAAAAAGGTGCAAAATGCATGGTATAAAGTGGCTCTTCTGGTAAGCTCATTTTGATGAAAATTGGTTTTGTAACATCTCAGTCGTATAGTAATCTTGAATATGAAATATCAGTTTCATAGGATTTTCACTCACGCGCGGGAGTTACCACACATGGACACACAAACAGACCTTTTTGCGGGATTTCGTCATTTGGACTCAGGGGCCCTCATACGTATATTTCCGTTGAAAACTGGAATTCGAAAATTTTCACGATCGCAATAAAAGAGAAAGCCCTTACGATATATTTCATATAGAGGTAAGTGAAAGTGAAAAGTACCATTAAGAAAAGTTGTGTTTAATATGTGTTCCAAAATTCCAGGTCTTATTGTGGTAGCAGATACTAGAACTCAAGAAAAAAAAAAAAAAAAATGAATCCTGGTCCGATTGTCAATCGTTAGAGAGGAAAATAAAATTTTGTTGTATTCCATGGTTTTCATGTAAAATAAGATCAATCCAGATAAGTGAGATCCTATATGAAACAAACAATACATATGGGGTTACCTGTAAGATGGTAGTTTACGTAACAGCCTCCTATACCAAAAGTTGGTCCCGAGCTTGTGCGGTGTCAAAAGTACTTGTTAAAGATCCCGATCCTAATTAAACCTGGATTGGCAAAATTTAGGACTCCCACTGAAGCATCGTTCGATTAGCCACAAGCAGCATGAAGGGACGTTAAATATTGTGTTGTGTCTTATTAATTATTATTTTATTAAAAATACGATATGAAAACAAGATCATTTTATTCAAAGTATTTAACTTCTTTTTCTACACATTTTTCCCTACGTGACACCAACTTTTTTATCCCCGAACTAAGAAACTCTGAGTTTTGAAGTGAAACAAAATCTGAAAACGCACTTTTCACTTGATCATCATTTTCAAAAAGTTTTCCTTTGACGAAGTTGTCTAAATTCCTCAACAGGTGGTAATCTGTTGGAGACAAGTCGGGAGAATATGGTGGGTGCGGAAGAACTTCGTAGACCAGTTCTTTCAATTTTTGCAAGGTATGTTTTGAAACATGGGGTCTTGCTGCCGCTCAGTGAGATCATGTTGTGCTGGGAGTCCTTTAACTGTTTGGTAGGGGTTTCCTTCTACAGTATGTTTGAGAACATCGTGGTATATTACGGACGGAGGTCTTCCTCGGGGCAAGTTTTCCAAGTCGGTATCCCCAGCTGAAAACTTAGCAAACCAAAGGCGAATGGTCCGTTCATTAAAACTCCCTTCTCCAAACGCCTTGCAAATATTTCTAGCGGCCTCAGCTGTTTAAATTTTTTATAACTGAAATTTCATATTTAAGACAGCTATACGCTTTAGATATTCCAGCTGACCGGTAGTTGTACTTTATGCAATTTGTACCTTTTTACGATTTACTCACAAACGGCTCTAACTAGTCTGACTGGGCCTAAAATGCCAATATTTTAAATTGTCTTCCTTTAAACTATCTTTAATTTTTTACATTCCAAAAGATTAACCATATCATCTTAATGACATTGATAAAGGACGGTTAAATATACAAGTTGGACGAGTTTGATGATCAACGAAAGGTTAAAAAAAAACTATTTTTTTAATGTAATTTTTGTTTTTTTGTAATAAGAAGAGTAATATAGACGTATAATATTCCGTTGGAAAGAGAAAGATTTTAGAAAAAATATTATCTGATACCCAAAGTTGTAAAAGGTGATATAAAGTGACTAATGGGGAATAAACTTATTACTGATTAACAACTTAATATAGTTACATTATTTAATCTGAATCATATGTTTCCAAAGAAAATGAATACACGTTTTATCAAAATCAACTCCAAAATAACATAGCGGTCAAAAATAAAAAAGATATAGTATTTCGATGGATTAATAAGGGTCACGCGGGAATCCCAGGCAACAAGGTAGTAGCTGTTTAAATTTTTATAACTGAAATTCATATTTAAGACAGCTATACGCTTTAGATATTCCAGCTGACCGGTAGTTGTACTTTATGCAATTTGTACCTTTTTACGATTTACTCACAAACGGCTCTAACTAGTCTGACTGGGCCTAAAATGCCAATATTTTAAATTGTCTTCCTTTAAACTATCTTTAATTTTTTACATTCCAAAAGATTAACCATATCATCTTAATGACATTGATAAAGGACGGTTAAATATACAAGTTGGACGAGTTTGATGATCAACGAAAGGTTAAAAAAAAACTATTTTTTTAATGTAATTTTGTTTTTTTGTAATAAGAAGAGTAATATAGACGTATAATATTCCGTTGGAAAGAGAAAGATTTAGAAAAAATATTATCTGATACCCAAAGTTGTAAAAGGTGATATAAATGGACTGGCTAAATCTGCCACCACAGCTGGGCAATAGGTTGACTTTCGATACCATTCAAAGATTTTACAAATCCATTTAATTAAATACATTCGAAATTTGGCAATAGTTATATCAGGAAAACCCCACTGGACAATTTTACAAAACCATATTTCCCAAAATTATTCGAAAACCTTGGTTCGCGGAAACAAATTTTAGCAAAAACGTGTTAAAAACATATATTAGATTAAGGACAAATCACGGGATCTGCAACAATTACCTTCATAAAATAGGTGTATCAGAATCTCCGCAATGTGACAAATGTGGTGATAGGGAGACCCTAAAACACATATTATTGGTGTGCCCGGCATACAAAACTCAAAGAGAAAAGATGATTTTTGAAATAAATAATAATCAGAATATGAGTTATGAAAATTTATTAAAATTTACGAACAATAAGAAAATTTTCAGTATAAATAAAATTTTTATAATCGATTAACAAAAGAATTTGATAATTGTAATAGTTCAGTAATTGGCAATTGTAATTTGGTAAGTTTAATTGGTAGTTATAATTTGGTAATTGTAATAGTTTTCACTAATAAGATATAATATATAAAATGGCTGTATGGTGTATGCCAATGCTATCCATTCATGGAAAAGAAAAAAAAAAAAAAAAAAAAAAAAAATATTTTTCAAATTGAAAATATTTAATATTTTTTAAATTTATATTAACAGTCTTGGTAAGTGAAAGTCGTGTGTTGTCTACACCAGATTTTTTATCCTAATGCGTTATTTTAATTTGTATTCGTACCCTATAATTTTTAAGTCCTTCCCTCTCCCCCTCTTCTGCTCTACGCCCATATTGGGGAACCTACATCACTGACCTACTTCTCGGACGATTTTTTTTAATGTATCGATGCTTATTATCGATTGTATTTGGTTCGTCGCCTTGAATTAGCTTAACCCATTGCAATGGGATGATTCAGACAATGGAGCGTGGAATTGAGAGATTTGGTGAGATGAAAGAGTTGAATGTCATTGTGTATCCTACATCACGTAGGCACCTGCTGCGTAGTCAGGCACCTGTAGTCATTTCTCGTAAAAAAAAAAAAAAAAAAAAAAAAAAAAACAGTTATAAAGAATTAGTAAGGAAAGAAATATAAATATATTGATTCAATTATGTTAATCGACAGTGTGGTTTTCATTCCTAGAACATACAGGGAAACGTATCTGGCTCCGTGGATAGAGCACCAGTCTAGTGTTCTCCGGGTCCCGGGTTTGAATCCCGGCTGTGGCAGAATTTTATTTATTCTGTTATTTCAGCCGAGGGGCGATCCTGCGGTAGGTAGAAAAGAAAAAAAATTAAAAAATCTGCATTCAAGCACTCTTGGTCGTGAAAATTTTCGAATTCCAGTTTTCAACGGAAATACACGTTTTAGGGTCCCCTGAGTCCAAATAACCAAGTCCCGCAAAAAGGTCTGTGTGTGTGTGGTAACTACCGGGCGGAAACGGTAAGTCCTATGAAACTGAAATTTCATATTTAAGACAAATATACGCCTGAGACGTTACAAAACCTTTTTCATCAAAATGAGCTTATCACAAGAGCCACTTTATACCATGCATATTGCACATTTTTTCGATTTTCTCGAAAACGGTTCCGACGATTTTGATTAAACTCACTATATCGATGTAAAATTTAATGGGCTTTAATATCATTTAGGTTTCATTAGGATAAATATGGTTTGACAGGGTTTAAATGCCGATATTTTAAATTTTCTTCCCTTAAAGTACCTTTAATTTTGTTGATTCTATAAAAATAACTATATCATCTTGTTACCACTGATGAAAAACAGGTAAATATATATATTGAAGGAATTCGATACCCAACTAAAGGAGAAAACAGAAAAAATATTTTTTTAACGCAATTTTTTGTTTTTGAACATAAGAGCAGTAATATACATGTATGATATACCGTTGGAAAGCTAAAGATTTAAAACAAAAATTATCTTATACTCAAGATTTTAAAATTGAGAGTGATGAAAAGAAGATAAAACGAAGTGATTATTTTAGATAATAATATAATAGATTTTTTAATAAAACACATGTTTCTATATAAATTCATTTTAATTAATTCTTTAATAGTTTCACGTATTTTTATCTCTAACTGTATTTGAAAATTCCTTAATTGATTTTAAGAACGGTAAGTAAAAGTCGTGTGTTGCCCGCACCAGATTTTTTGTATAATTTTTCCTACAATCGTAATAAAATTTTAAATTAATTTTACCATATGTTAGTCATTAAGGCTAATGGACTGTAATTACCAAAAAAGCAAAAATATTTTACTAATTTTAAGGATGACTCATCCGAAATAATTTTTTAACATTTTGTCAATATGTAAATGTGCTAATAAAGTTTATTTTATTTATTATTTATTTTAATATAATAGATTATTTAATAAAACATATGTTTCTATTGATACTCAGTGTAGTTAATTCTTTAATAATTTTTTTTATCTCTAACTCTATTTGAAAATTCTAAAATTAATTTTAACAACGAGGGAAAGCGAAAGTCGCGTGTTTCTCGCACCAGATTTTTACAGAGTTATCTTTTTCGGGGTAGACGTGACTCACACAGATCTTTTGCGGGTCTTAGTCATTTGGACTTGTGAGACAGTAAAAGGTGCATTTCTGTTGATGACTGGATTTCGAACATTTTCACGATCGCAATACTTTTCCTAACTATATATTCCATAAAGAGGCATGTGAAAGTGAAAAGTAGTTTTGTAATTATTGAGTCTAATTTTGCATGATTTTGTGCAATGAAATACCGACTTGAAGAACATTTTTACTTTCACTGACCGATACATGGAATATATAGTAAGGGGAAGTATTGCAATCGTGAAAATGTTGGAATTCCAGTTTTCAACGGAAATACACGTTTTAGGGTCCCCTCAGTGACCGAGTCCCGCAAAAAGGTATGTGTGTGTGTGGTAACTCCCGCGCGTAAACGAAAAGCCCTATGAAACTGAGATTTCATATTTCGCCAAAATCAGCTAACCTGAAAAGCTTGAAATATAGCATGTATTTAGCATCTTTTTACGATTTTCTTAAAAACGGCTCGAACGATTTTGATTAAACTCGCTATGTCGATGTAAAATTGAACGGGCTTCAATATCATGTAGGTTTCATTCTGATTGAAATAGTCTGACAGGGCTTAAATACCTATATTTTAAATTGTCTTCCTTTAAACTACTCATAATTTTGAAAATTCCTTAAAATTAACCACACCATCTTAATAACATCAATTAAGGACTGCTAAATATACAATTTGAACGAATTTGATAATCAACGAATGGTTAAAAAAGCAAAACTATTTTTTTAATGTAATTTTTTTTTTTTTTTTTTTGGTAATAAGAACAGTAATATAGACGTATAATATACCGTTGGAAAGAGAAAGATTTAAAAAAAAAAATTATCTGATATATGAAGTTCTAAAAGGTATTATTAAGTGACTAATGGGGAATAAACTTATTTCCAAATTTCTTCCTCTAAAGTACCTTTAATTTTGTAGATTCGAAAAAAATTAACCATATCGTCTGATTAGCATTGCTAAAAAACACATAAATATATAAGTTGAACGAATTCGATATCCAACTAAACGAGAAAACTGCATAAATATTTTTTTAATGCAATTTTTTGTTTTTGAACTTAAGAACAGTAATATACATGTATAATATACCGTTGGAATGCTAAAGAATTTAGAAAAAAAAATATTATCTTATCCGTTGATCATATCGATTGGAACGATCTCTTCCTTATTTTGTTCATATGTATCCTTTTATTAACACATGTTAAACTTTATAACGTTTCGAGGCTTATCTTGCCTCATCTTCAGATATTATCTAAAATATAATTGTACAATTATTTCAACTAATTATATATATATTAAGTATATATTATTTATAAATTAGAAATAATTTATAATTTAACTATTAACACTATGTATAAAATTTTATATATACTCACATCTATTACCATATTTTATATAATATAGGTCATTCAAATAAATTTAAATCACAACATTAAATCCTGATACTTCATTATCACATATGTCAATATGCACTGTGCATATAATAGTGAATGATATATTATCTTATCCATACTAATGCAAAAGTTAACGTAGAGTGATGAAAAGCCGATAAAACAAACTGATTGTCGTAGATAATAATATAATAGATTATTTAATAAAATACATGTTTCTATTAAAATCCATTTAAAATACTTCTTTAACTATTTATTTTCGTTCATAAATTTGTTTAATTCTTGAATTGATATAAATTATGGAGGTAAGTGAAAGTTAAGTGTTGCGAGCACCAGAATTTTTCCTTTTGCGTTGAATTCTATTGCATAATTTGCATCTGTATGCAGTTCTAACTGATAAGCAAATATATGCTGTTACTTCAACGAAGTGTTGGTTACTTCTTTAACAGTTTCCATTTGTCAAGCTTCTTATCTGTATTTTATTCTGAACGGTCAACCATGACTGAACATAGTTAACAAAATACTTTCAAAAAGGCATCTTTTTAAAAAAAAATAAACAAAGGACAATATATTATCATCTCGTGTCTCGAAGTTTTACAGCTGTTTGTACGGGTTGCGAAATTGTTGTCTCTCTCGTATCAAGAATCTTCAATTTGTTTCTTTAAAAACATCATATTTTTTCGAAAATAATTTATAAGGTTATTTAATAAGTATGTCCTGAGTCAAGGTGTTTAAGGTGTGATGTTGATTTACTACAAGTGTCCAACGAAAGATTACGTCACGAGCATGTGCTATGTGCTAATATATGTATATATAGCGTAGTTAGTTATCCCTGGTTAGTAAGGCGGTTGTAAAAATAAAACGTGATATAGTTATGTATTGTTAAATATTTTGACACACTTTCGAAAGCTTGTAACGTTTTCGACCATTCATTTCAAGACGTGTGATCTTTTGATATTTCTTAACTTTTTGAATGTTGGTTAGGATATAACACGTCTGCCTGCGTTTACTCCTACAAATTTTACTGAGGAATAATAAGAAATTCTTTAATTATTCTAGGACAAGTCCCTTCAGAATAATATTACATAAAAATTGAATTAGAACTTCAGTGTCTTAAAGTAAAAAAATCTGGTGGGGGCAACACACGACTTTAACTTACGTCGGTTGTTGAAATCAATTGAAAAACTATTAAATATACTCAAATTTGAAAAATAAATTGAAAATAAAAGTTGATACTAATAAAACGTATATTCATTTTCGTTGGAAACATATGATTTAGATTAAAGAATATAACTACGTTAAATTGTCAATCAGTAATAAGTTTATTTCCTATTCGTCATTATATCGGGCTGATGCGAAATTAATGCAGGTTTCCTCTATTGCAATATCTTAATTCCCATTGTGTAAACAAAGCTAATCCTAACATTGATCATTATTATACCAAAACAAACCTTATCTAATACCCTCTCTTTCACCATGAATTTGTTTAGTAAAATCGTTTTGTTCAGTGTGTTCAAAGGTCTTGAATCGAAAATGTCAAAGTGCGATTTTCGTCAAATTTATTTTTACGAATTTAAATTAGGGCGTAGCGCTGCGCAAACGGTTCGTAATATTAATGAAGTGTGGGGTCAGGGGGCTATTAATGAGTGCACGGTGCAGCGTTGGTTCCAGAAGTTTCGCAGAGGAGATTTCGACCTCGAAGACAAGGAAGGTCGGGGCCATCATCTTGCTCTGGACAACGACCAGCTGAGGTCAAAAGTGGAAGAAGACCCAACCAAAACCACACGAGAAATGGCGGCGGAACTCGGAACTCAAAAATTGCAACCTCTTTGCCCAGCATTGATGAATCGGAAGGGGCCGATCCTGCTCCACGATAACGCCAGACCACACGTTGCACAACCAACGCTTCGACGACTGCACGAGTTGGGCTACGAAGTTCTCCAACATCCGCCTTATTCACCTGACCTCTCTCCTACAGACTTCCACTTTTTCAGGCATCTGGACAACTTTTTGAGGGAGAAAAATTTTCAAAACCAGGACGACATTGAAAATTCTTTTCGTGATTTCATTGAGTCCAGGGATTCGGATTTTTTTTCTGGTGGAATAAGAAAGCTTGTTGAACGTTGGCAAAAGTGCATTGATTCAGATGGAAATTATTTTGATTAAATATATATGGTTAAAGTAAAGATATGGCGTATTTACAAAACCTACTAAAAACCTGCATTAATTTTGCATCAACCCAATAGTTATGTATTGTTAAATATTTTGACACACTTTCGAAAGCTTGTAACGTTTTCGACCATTCATTTCAAGACGTGTGATCTTTTGATATTTCTTAACTTTTTGAATGTTGGTTAGGATATAGCACGTCTGCCTGCGTTTACTCCTACAAATTTTACTGAGGAATAATAATAAATTCTTTAATTATTCTAGGACAAGCCCCTTCAGAATAATATTACATAAAAATTGAATTAGTACTTCAGTGTCTCAGATTAAAAAACTCTGGTGCGGGCACCAAACGACTTACACATACCTCGGTTGTTGAAATCAATTTAAAAACTATTAAATATACTTAAATTTGAAAAATAAATTGAAAATAAAAGTTGATACTAATAAAACGTATATTCATTTTCGTTGGGAACATATGATTTAGATTAAAGAATGTAACTACGTTAAATTGTCAATCAGTAATAAGTTTATTTTCTATTCGTCACTATATATTAACTAACTAGTACATCAGATCATATTACTGCTAGTACATATGATCATATTGCGATCGTGAAAATTTTCGAATTCCAGTTATCAACGGAAATACACATTTTAGGGTCCCCTGAGTCCAAATAACCAAGTCCCGCTAAAAGGTCTGTGTCTCTGTGTGTGTATGGTAACTCCCGGGTGGAAACGGTAAGTCCTACGAAACTGAAATTTCGTATTTAAGACGTTACAAAACCTTTTTCATCATTTTGCACCTTTTTTCGATTTTCTCGAAAACGGTTCCGACGATTTTGATTAAACTCGCTATATCGATTTAAAATTTAATGGGCTTCAAATATCATTTAGGTTTCATTCGTATTAAAATGGTCTGACAGAGCTTAAATGCCGATATGCTGAATTTTCTTCATCTAAACCACCTTTAATTTTGTTGATTCTATAAAAATAACTATATTATCTTGTAACCACTGATAATTAACAGCTAAATATGCAGGTTGAGCGAATTTCATAAACAACTAAATGAGAAAACTGAAAAAAATACTTTTTTAATGCAATTTTTTGTTTTTGAACATAAGAACAGTAATATAGACGTATAATATACCGTTGGAAAGAGAAAGATTTTTAAAAAAAATATTATCTTATACTCAAGCTTGTAAAAGTTAATAAATATTGATATAAAGCCGATAAAACTAACTGATTATTTTATATAACAATATAATAGAGTTTTTAATAAAACACATGTTTTCTCTAATACTGATCATATATTTCGTCTTATCGGTATTTAATTCGAGTCCTATTTCTTTACCGGTTTTTATTAACACACTTGTATTTAGTTGTATGGTTTCCGTTTCTTTACCTAGCAGTACCAAACCATCGGCATACCCCAAAACCGGAATCCTGTCACCCATATTTAAGCCTTTCTCGGTACGCATCACCTTTTCTATGGCATATTCTAAAGCTATATTAAATAACACAGGCGAAAATCTTCTTGAAATAAATAATAATTCTTCTTGAAATAAATAATGAAAATAATCTTGAAATAATAAGACATTTTGAAATATTCACAGTATTTCCTTCAATTTATGGAAAACAGTTGATTTTAGCAGAAATTTATGTTTCCTGGTGTGGAATGTTATTCATTATTCCGATTGCTAGCTAGTCTTGATTCGGTTTTCCATTCATATTTTCCAGAACTCACTTCAACTGCGATCATGAAATGTCTAATTTTATCATTCCTGTAAGCCTTTGCCTTGAAATGTTGCGAATTCTTATCTAGAAATAGATTTCCTATTTCTTTTTACGCCGATGTTTTCCATTCACCCCTTCGCGCCTCTAAATCGTAGGCGTAGTCTCGGCTTTTGCTAATTTGTCCTCCCTTCTATTAGAGAAGCGTTTAAGTATTGGGTTGTTCGAAGAGTTCGTAGAGATTTTAATAATAAAATTTACCTTCCATTTTTACTTTCACTTACTATATATAGTAAGGGAAAGTATTGCGATCGTGAAAATTTTCGAATTCCAGTTTTCATCGGAAATAAACATTTTAGGGTCCCCTGAGTCCAAATAACCAAGTCCCGCAAAAAGGTGTGTGTGTATATTTTAAGACAAAATACGCCCGAGACGTTACAAAACCTTTTTCATCAAAATGACCTTACCAGAAGAGCCACTTTATACCATGCATTTTGCACCTTTTTTCGATTTTCTCTAAAGCGGTTCCGACGATTTTGATTAAACTCGCTATATCGATGTAAAATTTAATGGGCTTTATATCATGTAGGTTTCATTCGGATTAAAATGGTTAACAGGGCTTTAATGCCGATATTTTAATTTTCTTTCTCTAAAGTACCTTTAATTTTCTGATTCTATAAAAATAACTATATTATCTTGTTAACGCTGATGAAAAACTGCTAAATATGCAAGTTGAGCGAATTTGAAAGCAACTAAACGGAAATCTGAAAAAATATTTTTTTAATGCAATTTTTGTTTTTGAACTTAAGAGCAGTAATATACATGTATGATATACGTTGGAAAGCTAAAGATTTTAGAAAAAATATTATCTTATACTCATGCTTTTAAAAGTTAATAGAGAGTGATGAAATGAACATGAAACTGATTATTTTAGATAATAATATAATCGATTTTTTAATAAAACACATGTTTCTATATAAATTCAATTTAATTAATTCTTTAATAGTTTCACGTATTTTTTTATCTCTAACTGTATTTGAAAATTTTTTTATTGGTTTTAAAATGGAGGTATAGCGAAAGTCGTGTGTTGCCAGCACCAGATTTTTTTTACTAAAAATGAATCACAAAGCTAATGTTTATTTATATGCCTTTAATCCTCATGAAATTAACTTCTTTACACACTGACTTCGTTTTTATTGCAAACCAACATGATTAACATTCAGTTCATTTTCGCATATTATGCTGTTCTTTTTTTTTTTCAAATCTGGTGCGGGCAACACACGACATTCACTTACCTCCTTTTCTAAAATCGATTAAAGAATTTTCAAGTTCAGTAAGAGATAAAAATTAATAAAACCATTAAAGAATTAATTAAATGGAATTATACTTTAGAAACATGTGTTTATTAAAAAATCTATTATTATTATATTATCTAAAATAATCAGTTAATTTTCTCGGCTTTTCTTCACTCTCTATTAACCTACTTAAATTTGTGTATGAGATAATATTTTTTCTAAAATCTTTAGCTTTCCAACAATATACCAAACATGTATATTATTGTTCTTATGTTCAAAACAAAAAATTGCATTAAAAAAATATTTTTTCAGTTTTTTCCTTTAGTTGGGTATCGAATTCATTCAATTAATATATTTACCTGTTTTTCATCAGTGGAACAAGATAATATAGGTATTTTTATAGAATCAACATAATCAAAGGTACTTTAGAAGAAGAAAATTTAAAATATCGGCATTTAAGCCCTTCAGACTATTTTATTCAGAATGAAACCTACATCATATTAAATCCCATTAAATTTTACATTCATATAGCGTGTTAATCAAAAGTGCAAAATACATGTATAAAGTAGATCTTCTGGTTAGCGATTTTGATGAAAAGTTGCTGTAACATCTCGGACGTATAGTTGTCTTAAAATTGAAATTTCAGTTTATAGGAATTTTCGTTTCCGCCGGAGTTACACAACATACCAGACATTTTTGCGGACTGGTTATTTGGATCAGGACCCTAAAACGTGTATTTCCGTTGAAAACTGGAATTCGAAAATTTTTCAATATCGCAATACTTTCCCTTACTATATTTAGTAATGTGAAAGTAAAAACGGAAAACGCAGTCCAAACTGGAAGAAAGATTCGTGCCGTGTATGACAGCGATTCAATTGCTAATAGCACGGTTCAGAAGTGGTTTTCGCTGTTTAGACCAGGAGATCTCAATTTGGGAGACCAACCCCGGGCTAGTCGGAGTTCAACTCTTGATATTATTATAACGGTCATCGCAAACAATCAACGATAGCTGCGGAGTTCAGAGCATGCAAATCGACCGTTCTTGATCATCTAAAGAAGGCCGGATACGTCTGTCGTTACGACGTTTGAGTTCCCCATGAGCTCAATCAAAGGAACCTCATTGAAAGAATTTTATGTCGTGGTTTGCTGTTAAAAAAAATGTGGATCCATTTTTGAAACGAGTTGTTACTGGTGACGAAAAATAGGTTATTTACATCAACACCAGCCGAAAAAAATCTTGAGGGTCGCCTGGAACGACGCTGCTTGCAACACCAAAAAAAAATGATGGTCAATGATTAGTTTGATTGTAAGGAATCCATACGCTTTGAGCTCCTTCCACAAAACCAAATTATAAATACGGTCTTTTACTGCGCCCAGTTAGATCGATTGAAGGCAGCAATTGAAGAGAAACGGCCAGAGTTGACAAATCGGAAAGGAGTGCTATTCCACCAAGACATGTGTCTTTAAGGACTCGGCAAAAGTTATTTACCTTCAGATGGGAGGTTTTACCCACCTTACTCTCCTGACATTGCTCCTTCGGATTTCCATCGCGGTCGTATTAGGGGACCCTAAAACGTTTATTTACGTTGAAAACTGGAATTCGAAAATTTTTACTATCGCAATACTTTCCCTTACTATATATTTCATATATAGGTAAGTGAAAGTAAAAAAGGCCTATATTCTTAATTGATTAATCTAAATCCATCCATTGAAACTGGATGTAATCCTTTAACCTTTTTTTCAACTCTTACTTTCTTTTGATTTTAACAACGGGGGTATGTGAACCACTTGTGTTGCGCGCACCAGATTCTCTGATCACAAGATTGATTGGAATACTTTAGTATAGTTCTACTAAAGATATTTAATATATTATGCTATTTATCCTGTGAGTCGAGTTTTCACCACAACACTGTAAAAAACTACTCGATGAAATTCCTAGTATAACAAACCTGATTTACTTTCTGCTTATTATTTATTTGTCGTCTTATATTGAACCATTATTTTTCACGACTTGACCATTTCAAAGGAATTATCAATATTATTTCCTTATTTTATTTTCCTGGTTTCATAAATTATAAAATTCTTTCATAATTAAGATTAAGACATTTTTTATGAATAATAACAATTAGAGATAATTAATTATTTTGAATAAACGAAGTTAAAGGATGTATTTTATTAACAATAAGTTATTTATTTATTCGAATATACTTTAATTTTTTTTTTTTTTTTTTTATTCCTTTAACGTCACATTATGAGGATTAGCCAAATCGGACGATACTGCAGTGGGAATCCTAAATTTTGCCTATCCAGATTTAATTAGGATAGGAATCTTTAACGTATACCTGACATCGCACACACACGAGATCACCATTTTAAGTTCCCTCTAAAATATGGTATAGCCAACCATTTTATTTACTTTCACTTACTATACATAGTAAGGGAAAGTATTGCTATCGTGAAAAATTTTGAATTCCAGTTTTCAACGGAAATACACGTTCCCCTGGGTCCAAATAACCAAGTCCCGCAAAAAGGTCTGTATGTGTCCCGGGCGGAAACGAAAAGCTCAATGAAACTGAAATTTCATATTTAAGATTACTATACGACCGAGATGTTACAAAAACCTTTTCATCGAAATCGGCTAACCAGAAGAGGCACTTTATACCATGCATTTTGCACCTTTTTATGATTTTCTCAAAAACGGTTCCTACGGTTTTTATTAAACTCGCTATATCGATGTAAAATTTAATGGGCTTTAATATCATGTAGGCTTCATTCTGATTAAAATGGTCTGACAGGCATTAAATGCCGATATTTTAAAATTTCTTTTTCTAAAGTACCTTTAATTTTGTTGATTCTGTAAAAATAACTATATTATCTTGTTACCACTGATAAAAAACAAGTAATTATATAAATTGAATGAATTACCCAATTAAAGGAGAAAACAGAAAAAAATATTTTTTTAATGCAATTTTTGAGCATAAGAGCAGTAATGTACATGTTTGATATACCGTTGGAAGCTAATGATTTTATAAAAATATTATCTCGTACACAAACTTGTAAAATTTAATAAAGAGTGATGAAAAGTCGATAAAACTAACTGATTATTTTAGATAATAATATAATAGACTTTTTAATAAAACGCATGTTTCTATAGAAATTAAATTTAATTTAATAGTTTCACTCATTTTTATCTCTAACTGTATTTGAAAATTCTTTATCGATTTTAAAAACGGAGGTAAGTGAAAGTCGTGTGTTGCCCGCACCAGATTTTTAACTTTACATTAAAGTTTTTGATAATGAATTTGAAGTATTTAATTATATTTAGAAGTATTTAATTTAATTTAAACCTAAATACTTTTATTTTTTTTAAATATTCACTTAATACTCACTTTTCGTTTACGAAAAAACACTCAGGCAAATGTGAATGGTGTGAAGAAGATGCAACAAAGACTGGACATCTTATTAGCTTCCTCCTTAGACATTCCTTGAATCATCAACATGGCTAAGTGATTCCTGCTTGAGGTACACTTGACAACCATGTCTCGCACCTGATACGTGAGAAACGTCATAATATTCTGTTTTTGTTTACTATCCGCATCCAAGAAAAAAAAAAAGAAAAAAAAAAGTTGAATAAATCTGATTTCTTCACGCAAAATCAGATTATGAAGATTTCTAACCTTTTATTGTAATATTAAAAAATCTGTGCGCACAAAAAATAACGTTTTAGGGTGCCCCTATTCCTAATGACCAAGTCCCGCAAAAAGGGCTCTGTGTGTGTATGGTAAGCCTAGCACGAAAGGTAAAAGTCGTACGAAACTGAAATATTTTATTTAAGACAACGATACGTCCGAGATGTTACACCAGGTTTTTCTTCAATAACGGCTGACCAGAAGAGCTATTGGGTTGTTTCACATGAAATGTCCGTTTTTATAGTTTCTGAAATACATAAAGGATTTTGCAGGTCTCTGTTGTTTTCTTCCGAATGTTTACATATTTAAAGTAAACAGTTACTAATCCTCTACCTTTGTATTATAAACATTAGCTTCCCAATCAATCACCCACTTTTTAGTATACCTCCTTATATGAACATGGAAACACGCAATTTTCGAGTAATATTTTTGTACGAGTTTAAACTCGGCCATTCAGCAGCTGAGGCCGCTAGAAATATTTGCAAGGCGTTTGGGGAAGGGAGTGTTAATGAACGGACCATTCGCCGTTGGTTTGCTAAGTTTTCAGCTGGGGATATCGACTTGGAAAACGTGCACCGAGGAAGATCTCCGTCCGTAATAGACAACGATGTCCTCAAACATACAGTAGAAGGAAACCCCTACCAAACAGTTAAAGGACTCTCAGGATAACTAAATGCAAGTGCATCTACCGTTTCCAGACATTTAAAGTGTATTGGAAAAATGAAAAAGCTCGATACATGGGTACATCATGATCTCACTGAGCGGCAGCAAGACCCCATGTTTCAAAACTGGAGAGTTTTTCAGTTCAGGGATAAAAATGTTGGTTTCACGTTGGGAAAAATGTGTAGAAAAAGAAGGTAAATACTTGGAATAAAATAATCTTGTTTTCATATCGTATTTTTAATAAAAATCCTTTACCTTGAAAAAGGACATTTCATGAGACACAACCCAATACTTTGTACCATGTATTTTGGATGGATGGACCTCATTTTTACGTTCGCTCCGAAGGACAGCATAACTAAGCGGATTTCAACGCGTGGCCTTAGGTATAGAATGCTCTTATGCTAGCCACTAAACTACCGGTGACCCCTACTTCATATGCAAAAATCTTTAGCATTCAATGGTATGTAATACACCTATATTCTATTCTTATTTCTGTATGCATAAAAAGAAATCTGAAAAATATTCCATTTTTATATTTCATATCCACCCATGTTCCATTACTGTAAGCATATTGAGATGGTGAATTATTTAAAAAAAAAAAAACTTTAAACATATAAGAATGTTTTAAAATTAAGGGTTTAAGACCTATTGGAATATTATCAATTGTCAATCCTAATAAGATGTTAGCTTTTTTTTTTTTTCTGTTTTTTTTTTTATACAAAATTAAAGGTATTAAAGATTAAAAAAGATCGGAAACTAGGCATTTATGCCCTGTCAGACAATTTCAATAAGAATGAAACTTACATGATATAAAATCTCATTTAATTTTACATCTTTATGGTGTGCTTTTTCTGGATAGGGACAGCCGAATCACCTTAATCATATATACGAATCTCAATCATAAATTTTAATTAGGGTATAACTGTTAAAAAGCAATTAACTAATATGAAAAGCAATAAATTAGTCAAAGGAAATGGTCTATCACCACTGCTAATTTCAAAACGATGTATCTCTACTATTTATGAACCAATTTTTTTTTCTCCTTGGAAATTTAAGCTCTATAGAATGGCATTAACTAACAACTACATCGCCAGTCATTATTAAGTAACTAGATTTAACAAAATTGTTGGTATTCATTTATTTATTAATTCGTACGGCGGACAAACGAATATTTCTTTATAGAATAGAAAAAACTTTATTCTAAGACTATGTCTCTTAAGAATAACAATTATGAACTATATAATGAATTATAACTGGCCAAAACAATATATAAATACAATTAAATAACACAAGAATGAACAAATAATAATAAAGGGTCATAGTGTCATCTCTATTTACAAATTCTAGAAATAAATAAATAAGAATAAACATAAAATATAACTTTTACATCTTATTAAAGTAAAATTCACCTTACATTAGTTGGCATGATAAAAATTAGCTTACATCTGACTGGAGAGATAGGAAGTATTGAAAGAGGAGGGATTTGAACGATGAGAGGGAAGGAGCATGACGGATGTTTGAAGGGAGAGTATTCCATAAGGAAGACCGGGCTAAAAAGGAGCAGTCATATTTTTTGGTTCTATGGAAAGGAGTGTGGAGGTCGGACAGGCGGGATCTTGTTTCCTGGTGATGGGTAGAGGATTTAAATACCAGAAGGCTGTAGACATAAAATTAATGGTGTGAGCTTATGATTTGATAAAGGAATGATCCAAGGAAATATTGTCTTCGAAAGTTTGGGGTTAACCACTTTAACTCGTCGTAGAGGTGGGATACGTGCGACCGTCTCGAGGTACCCAACATAAATCTTAAAAAGCAAGTTGTTCATTGTATGTTTATTTATTTAACTTCACTTTATGTTACTATGGCTAATCGGACGATGCTATAGTGGGAGTCCTAAATTTTGCCTATCCAGGTTTTTTTAGGATAGGGATCTTTAACGAGTACCTGATATCGCACATGCTTGTGACCACCTTTTAACGTCCCCTACGAAGGAAGGCATAACTAAGGATTTTTTACTCCCATTAAAAAATCCTAGGACCACCTGCGGGTTTAAACCCGTGGCCTTTAGCATAGGAGGGACGTTATTCTTGCTCTTTAAACGTAAGCCCTCGGTCTTCAGCTCTTCAGAACTTCAGCTCTCATCCCATGGTCAAAATCCGTACAGTACCTAGGCCTAACATTAGATAAATCTCTTACTTTCACAGAACATATCAATAGAAAAATCGATAAAGCCACAAAATTAATATTTAAAATGTTCCCATACTTCAACAAAAAATCCCATTTGAGCTATCATAACAAATTAATAATATACAAATAAGTTATTCGCCCGTTAATTACATACGCCTCGCCAGTCTGTAGCTCAACCTGCTGGACTAACTACCAAAAACTTGAAAGAATTCAAAATCTATCAATGCGGATAATTAACAATTACCCCCGCTACACTAAAATATCATCTATGCTCCTGGACTTACAGCTTCCAACAATTAAACATTTTGTCCATACTCAGCTTCATACTTCACTAAAACACCAGTCTTCAAAAATCCATTAATAAAGGAAATCGGTAACTATAATAAAACATCTCTAAAACGCGACACTCATAAAAGAACTAAGCATATGTTGCTAACTTAAGCTAGTTTATTTTAATTTCTAATCTTATATTAATAATTATGTTATCCGTTTTTATTTGTAGGTTTTTGTATAATTTTTCCTACAACCATATATAATCACAATTTAATTTTACCACATATTATAGATCAGTTAATTAGATTAGTCTCATCCGAAATCATTTATAAATATTCTGTCAATTTGTAAATATGTAAATAAAGTTTATTTTCTTCTTCTATAAATTATGTGTGCAGATGAGCGCGACCCGTGACACGATATTTTTATATATTGGATTATTCTTGTTATTAGATTATTCAATGTTATTATTATTATTATTATTCTTAAGAGACTATGTCCCAGAATTAAGTTAAATTTCTATTCTATTCCTATTCTATAAATACTTCATAAGTGGAGTACTATCGTGATAGTGACCTACCAGACACTGCCAGCTTTCACTCAGCCGCCCCTATCATGGTGTAGCCACAAAAGGACTGAGGTGGTCATGGCAACCAGTCAACAGCCTTGGCTATACTAGGCCTCCTTGCGATGCCCCCATTATCGGAAGGTCTCATTGAGGATTGCCTAGAGCTCAGGTAACTAACTGTACAATAACACATCACTGTTCAGCTAACCAACTTTACACTAACTAAAATAACCGGTACTGTCTCTATAACATGTCTGCCTGGCGTGTTCCTGCATAAGTAGCTGCTTCTTATCGCAGTCGCCATGTCGTTATTGAATATTGAACACCTTCTTGTTTTGTTTTTTTAGAGGTATTTAAGTTAAATTACTCCTTAATTGAAATAGATGTTACACCTCTGTCACTAAAATTGGCCGACCGGAAGTTCCACTTTCTAAGCGGCTTTAATGATTTTAATATCATGTATGTTTAATTCTGATAAAACTTGTATGACATGGCTCAAATGTCAGTATTTTGAATTTTCTTCCTCTAAAGTATCTTCAATGTTGTTGATTTATAAAAATTAACCATATCCTTAGAATTGATAAAAAGTATATATATATATATATATATATATATATATATATATATATATATAAGCAGTAAAAAAATATATAAGTAAAAAGAATATATAAGCTAAGCGAATTTGATTGCCGAGTAAAGGGCATAAGAACAGTAACATATATGTATAATATACTGTTGGAAAGATAATGATTTTAGAAATAATATTATCTCATACAAAATCTTGTAAAATTCAATAAAGAGTGATGAAAAGCCGATAAAACTAACTGATTATTATAGATAATATAATAGATTTTTTTTATAAAACACATGTTTCTAGAGAAATTCAATTTAATTTAATAGTTTCACTAATTTTTATCTCTTAACTGTATTTGAAAATTCTTTAATCGATTTTAAAAACGGAGGTAAGTGAAAGCGTGTGTTGCCCGCACTAGATTTTTAACTTTCCATTAAAGTTTTTGACAATGAATTTGAAGTATTTAAACCTAAATACTTTTATTTAAAAAAATATTCACTTAATACTCACATTTCGTTAACGAAAATACACTCAAGGAAATGTGAATGTTGTGAAGAAGATGCAACAAAGACTGGACATGTTATTAGCTTCCTCATTAGACATTTCTTGAATCATCAACATGGCTAAGTGATTCCTGCTTAACGTACATTTGATAACCATGTCTCGCACCTGATAGGTGAGAAACGTCATAATATTCTGTTTGATATGGCTCAAATGTCAGTATTTTGAATTT
Source organism: Piezodorus guildinii (assembly GCA_023052935.1). NCBI lineage: Eukaryota > Metazoa > Arthropoda > Insecta > Hemiptera > Pentatomidae > Piezodorus > Piezodorus guildinii. The sequence goes on along the minus strand of CM041298.1, from coordinate 12,164,875 downwards.
TCTTCCTCTAAAGTACCTTCAATGTTGTTGTTCTATAAAAATTAACCATATCATCTCCTTAGAATTGATAAAAAGTATATATATATATATATATATACAAGCAGTGAAAAACTATATAAGTAAAAAGAATATATAAGCTAAGCGAATTTGATTACCGAGTAAAGGGCAAACACATTTTTTTAATGTAGTTTTTTTTTTTTTTTTACATAAGAACAGTAACATATATGTATAATATACCCTTGGAAAGATAATGATTTTAGAAATAATATTATCTCATATACAAAGCTGTAAAACGTTTAGATTAGATTAGACTTTTCTTCTTTCATTCGTCGGCCATAGACTTCAGTTGTTATTGTAGATAATAATTAATAATAGGGGTACTCACTACGTTTGCTATAGCATGCTATTTGTGTTATTTTGCTAAACCCGTCGAGTTACTACAGTTATATCCTGTATAAAATTGATGGGTTTAGCACAATAGCACAAATAGCATGCTATAGCAAACGTAGTGAGTACCCCCAATGTTAGGATTTGTGTTTCAGATTTTTATTTTGATTACAACAACAATTTTTATTCAGTAAAATTACAATCTGTCCCAATTTGGACATTAATAGTAGTGCTGAAAGATATCATACATACTACATTCATACAATATTTACACGGAGTAAAATTACAATAAAATATATACACAATAATGAATCAATACAATAGTCAAGAATTCACTTATACCTATATACACATACACACACTCATACGTACATCACATTGAGTGGAGAATCTAGCCAGTGCTAGAACTCCAATGTATTTACAACAGGTCGCGGGGCCACTGCCGTTTCAACCTTCTAGGTGGGTTGTATGGATGAGTGGAGCTAGATAGGGATTGAGCTAGAGGATTAGGATGATGAAATAGGTTCTGGTGGAATTTGGAAAATTTGGATGGAATTAGGTCTGAAATAAATGGAACATTAAGGTCGTGGTGCAAGGTATAGTTGGAGACATAATAAGGAGCATTTACTATTGTACGGAGGACTTTGGATTGAAAGGATTGAATGCGTTTGATGTTAGTACGTTTAGCTGTCCCCCACAGTTCAAGTCCGTAGGTCCAAATGGGCTTCAGTATTGTCTTGTAGATTAATAATTTGTTGTCAGCTGTAAGTTTAGATTTTCTGTTGAGTAGTCGGTATAACTGTCCGAATCGTCGGTTGAGTTCTTGTCTTTTAAGTCTTGTATGTGGGTTCCAAGTCAATATTTTGTCTAATAGTAAGCCAAGATACCGGACTGTATCTGAAGGAGGAATTGGAATGGAATTGAAGTAAACTGGCGGACAGGAGTTTCGTCGAAGAGTGAAGGTTACGTGTTTGCATTTGGCTTCGTTCACCTTAATGCGCCAAGCATTACACCAGTCTTCGATAAGAGAAAGGTGTCTTTGCAGGTTTAAGGATGCTGTTTCAGGATTGGAACTGGATGATAGGATGGCGGTGTCGTCTGCAAAAGTTGCCAGAAAGGTATCAGGATGTGTAGGAATATCAGCAGTGTAAAGGATGTAGAGGACGGGTCCCAAGACGCTGCCTTGAGGAACACCGGCCTCAACGGGATAAAGGTTAGAAAATTCTACACCACAGCGAACGCGGAAGGAACGGTTTGAGAGATAGGATCGGAGAATGAGGTATAGAGACTGGGGTAAATGGGTTTTCAGCTTGAAGAGTAATCCAGTGTGCCATACCCGGTCAAAAGCTTGCGCAATGTCCAGAAACGCACCAGAACAATACTCTTTGCATTCAAGAGCTGAGGAAATATGGTCTACAACTCGGAGCCCCTGTTGAACTGTGGAATGCTGAGGACGGAATCCAAACTGATGGGAAGGAAGATTTTGAGATTCTAATATGGGTAGGATACGTTTAAGAAGAAGCCTTTCGAAGATTTTTGAGAGGATGGGGAGTAGACTAATAGGCCTGTAGGATGAAGTGTTGTTGGAAGGTTTGCCTGGTTTTAGAAAAAGAATGATAGTGGAATGTTTCCATAACAGAGGAAAATAGGTGGTGCGTAGGATGCAGTTGTAAATATAAGTAAGGAATATAACAGCTTTCTGCGGAAGTTGTCGGAGGATCTGGGGAGTAAGGAGATCGTGTCCAGGAGATTTACGGAGGGTCAGTTTTTGGAGAAGATATTTGACCTCAGAGGGATTAATAGCTTTAGGAGGTAGGGAAAGTGGAATTGGTGACATAAGAAAGTCTTGCACTGTTGCGGTGTGATTGGCGTGGGATTCCGGGTGAGGAGTGAAAACTTTGGAGAGGTGTGTGGCGAATTCCTCGGCTTTATCTTCATCAGACGCAGCCCAGGAGTCATCACAACGTCGGAGAGGATGGGAAACTTGATGGTATTTTAGGATCTTTTTCGTGATATTCCACAGGGAATTATCACGAGCTGATAGAGAGGAGAGGTAGGAATTAAAGGACTGGGAACGGAAGGTCGCCAACTCCCTCTTCAATTGTCTACAATAGAAGTTATAGGAGCGGCGATCTGTTGGGTGTCGGGTGCGCTGCCATAATGATCTTGCTCGGCGTTTGGTATGGATGAGGTCTATAATATGTTGTGGAAAATGATTTTGGTGAGGATTTATATTGGAGTGTTTAGGAGAGGAGGCAGTCCAGACAGCTTGTTGGATGGCGGTGGTAAAGGAATAGACGGAATTATCTAGGTCATCTGGGGTTTTGAGGGTTACTCTGAGGTCAATATTATCGGTTAGGATTTGGCGGAAAAGGTTCCAGTTGACAGGGCCTCGGATGAATGATGGTGGAATGGGTTTTGGAATTGGAGTGAGAGATACTTTTAGGATCAGTGGACTATGGTCTGAGGATAGTTCATCAAGGCGAGTTACAGACAAGTTGAGGGAGCCTAATCCGCTGTGGATAAAGAAGTCGAGGATGTCAGGATTGCGGTTAGGATCGGTTGGCCAGTAGGTAGGGGAGTCAGGAGGCAGGATATTAAAATTTCGGGAGTTGAGTGCAGACAGCAAATTTCGTCCCCGAGAATTCGTGGTTCTGGAACCCCACTGCTGATGCTTGGCGTTTAAGTCTGCACCCAGAATGAAGCAATTTCCTAAGGAATCCAGGATGGATACAAATTCGGAATTGGAAATGGAATGTTTAGGAGGGCAATATGCAGATGTGAGGGTTACCGGAAAGGAAAAAGTCTTGATTACTATTGCTGTGGCTTGTAGGAAATCATAGGTGGGAAGTGGGAGTAAATGATGAGAGAGGGATTGGTGGACAATGATAGCAGAACCGGCATGGGCTTTGCCGTCTGGGTGGTCAGTACGGTATGTCATATACTGCGGTATTTTGAAGTACTGTTTAGTGGTTAGTCTTGTTTCAGTTATAAGTGCAACATCGATTGTTTTGTCTTGCAACAACGCTGTCAGTTCGTCAGTATGATTTCTAACACCATTCGCATTCCAAAGGAGAATGGATAAGGAGTTAGGTGAATTCATTTAAGGATTTTTCAAGGCAGGGATTAGATTCGATACTAGATTTGTAAGGAGTGATATAAGCGGCATAACAAGAGATTTCATTTCGGAGATGAACGATGTCATTAGACTGGTAAGATCTGTGACGTTTGATGGTGAAGGGATATGAGGAATTTGATGTTGAGGAGTTTTTTGAAGATTAGGTAAACTTTGAGAAGTAGATTGTTGTACAATAGATTGAGATTGTTGAGGAAAACGTTGTTCCGGCAGTGCCTCGACTTCATGATTCTGGTTTCCACCTCCAAGCAAGTGGGCAAATGACACGTTAGAATTTACAAGTTTAGATGGTTCTCTTCTGTTTCTGGTTGGTGCAGCTGTTTCATTCGTATCCTGAGGTTTTTGGTATCTGGTTCGGAGTTTCTTGTAGATTTCACATCCCTTGTAGTTAGCCGGGTGGTCCTTGAGGCACAGAGCACATACAGCGGGTGTAGATCTTGATCTTGTACATTCTTCTGTTTTATGCTGTTCACCGCATTTCACACAGCGTGGTATGTGATGGCAATAACTTCTGGTATGACCATATGCCTGACAGTTATGGCACTGAACAATGTCTTTCTTTGTGTAAGGTTTTTCAACCTTTACACGGGTATAGTAGAGTCTACTGAGGTCATAGATATTTTCGACTCCTGCTGATGGTTCCAAGTCCACGAAGAATAGAGGTAGTGGACTTTTATCTTTTAGAACGTTGGTGACTTGCCTCACTTGGAATCCTAGTTCTGTCAGTTCTTCTTTGATAGCTTCAACGGGTGTTGAGGAATGTAGGTTTCTGATTACGACCCTTAATGCTCTCTCCTGGCGCAGCTGATAAGTATGAAAGTCAGCTTTGGTCTCAGTAGATTTTTATTTAAAAAAAAAAAAAAAAAAAAAATGTTTCCTCCTGAAATCAAATTAATTCTTTAACATTTTTTCAAGTCTAACTTAGTTTATAAATTCTTTAATTGATTTTAACAGCCGAGGTAAGTTAAAGTACCCATTAATTGAAATGGCGAATTCCAAAAAGTGCTTATTCCGTTATAGAAAAGTTTACAGGAAACTTCAAAATCATTGTCCTATCAACTAGACCACTCTGTTCCCAATTGGGCCTATGTACTTGATTTTTACTTTCACTTACTATATATAGTAAGGGAAAGTATTGCGATCGTGAAAATATTCGAATTCCAGTTTTCAACGGAAATACATATTTTCGGGTCCCCTGAGTCCAAATAACCAAGTCCCGCAAAAAGATCTGTGTGTGTGTGATAACTCCCAGGCGGAAACGGTAAGTCCTATGAAACTGAAATTTCATATTTAAGACAAATATACGCCCGAGACGTTACAAAACCTTTTTCATCAAAATGAACTTACCAGAAGAGCCACTTTATACCGACCGTGCATTTTGCTCCTTTTTTCGATTTTCTCGAAAACGGTTCCGACGATTTTGATCAAACTCGCTATATCGATGTAAAATTTAATGGACTTTAATATTATGTAGATTTTATTCTGATTAAAATGGTCTGACAGGGTTTAAATGCCGATATTTTAAATTTTCTTTCCCTTAAGTACCTTTAATTTTGTAGATTCAATAAAAATAACTATTTTATCTTGTTAATGCTGATGAAAAACAGGTAAATACATAAATTTAATAAAGTCGATACCCAACTAAAGGAGAAAACAGAAAAAATATTTTTTTAATGCAATTATTAGTTTTTGAACATAAGAGCAGTAATATACATGCATGATATACCGTTGGAAAGCTAAAGATTTTAGAAAAAATATCATCTCATACTCAAGCTTTTAAAAGTTAATATAGAAAATGATGAAAAGAAGATAAAACTAACTTATTATTTTAGATAATAATAAAATCGATTTTTTAATAAAACACATGTTTCTATAGAAATTCAATTTAATTAATTCTTTAATAGTTTCACGTATTTTTATCTCTAACTATATTTCCAAATTCTTTCATCGATTTTAAAAATTGAGGTAAGTGAAAGTCGTGTTTTGCCCGCACCAGATTTTTTTTTAAAAAGATAATAAGATTAATAAAGATGTATAATATACAGTAGGAAATATTATTTTATACACAAAATTGTGAAAGTTAACGAATAGTTATGAAAAGTCGATAAAACTAACTGACCTATATAAAATTTTCTCAAAAACGGCTATAACGATTATTAATTAAACTCTGTATATTGATGAAAAAAATTGATGGGCTTTAACATCATGTAAGTTTCATTTTTATTGAAATAGTCTGACAGGGCTTAAATGCCGATATTTCAAATCTTCCTCTAAAGTATCTTTAATTTTGTAGATACTAAAAAGATAACAATATAATCTTGTTATTGGCGATAAAAAAGAGAGGTAAATATATAAGTTGAACGAATTCAATCTCTAACTAAGAAGAGAACCGTAAAAAATTTTTGTAATGCAATTATTCGTTGTTGACATAAAAACAGTAATATAGATGTATAATACACCGATGGAAAGCTTAAGATTTTAGAAAAAATATTATTTTATACAAAAAAAATGGTAAAATTTAACGAATTGTTATGAGAGGTCGATAAAACTAACTGTTTATTGTAGATAAAACATAACGTATTTTTCCAACGAAGCTAAATATAAGTTTTAAATTCTTTTCGAACCCTATTTATTATTTCTTTTTTTTTTTTTATTTAAATATATTTATTGGTATTTACAACTGTATAATAAAATACATTTAGTAAATGTGATACAAGATAAGTTGACATGATTCATGTGTAGGGATACTACCCATTGGCAGCTCCCCAAAGACTATGTTAAACTAGAAGGTCTCGGGTCCATCTTTTCAGACGTCTCGGAGTCTGAATCAGGGATTGTAGAGGAAGCAAGGATTGAAACTATTGGTTTATAGTGCGAATGGAGTTTGTGATGAAAGGAGTGCTACCTGGTACGGGCCAAAGTCAGCAACAAAGGGAATATTAAGGTCTTTATGGATGAGTTTATTTGTGACGAAATAAGGAGCATTGAGGATTTTTCGAAGGATTTTGGATTGTAAGGATTGGAGACGAGATGAATTTGATGGTTTAGTAGAGCCCCAAATCTCTACTCCGTAAGTCCATATTGGTCTTATGATAGTCATGTAGATGAGTCTTTTGTACTTAAGTGGAAGGTTTGAGCGTTTATCCAATAAGTGTTGAAGTAGTCGAAAACGTCGAGCGGTTTCTTGTCTTTTCAGTCTTGTATGAGGGTTCCAAGTGAGACGTTTGTCCAGGTGCAGTCCTAGGTATCGGATCTGTTCAACTGGGACAAGAGGAGTGTTATTGAAGGATACTGTAGGGCAGGTTGTCATAGGTTTACGACGAAGGGTGAAGGTTATTTGGTGGGATTTATTGGAATTTATTTTTATTCTCCAATTCTGACACCATACCTCAAGGTCTCTGATATGGGATTGAAGAGTTTGGGAGGCAATAATTGGATCGTTGTTGACAGATAACACACAAGTGTCATTAGCATAGGTAGAAAGGAAAGTGCTAGGATGGGATATATTATTTCTTAAATTAATTTTTATAACCAAGGTAAGTGAAAGTTGGGTGTGGATCTCACCAGATTTTTATACTGCTTATTCTTATTATTGAAAAAATAAAGAAATTTAATGAGATATATTGTTTCTTTATGGACTGCAAAAGCTTATTCATCATTAGAGAGATACACTTTATTCATAAATAAATAAATAAACAAAATGATGCTGCCCAACTTAATTGGGTTGCTATAACACAGCATACCAATTCTTTCCTACAGGAATATTCTTAATATTTTATATATTCTATATATATATTCTAACTATAAATACAAATTTTTTTTTTCCTTTTTTACTCTTTTAAATTTTTTTTTTCATTCCTACTTATTTTATTTTATTTTATTTATTTTTATTTTATTTTCCTTCTCTACCGTTTTACATTTTAAATATATCTATACATATACATCGAATATTAAATTAAAAAAAAAAAAAAAACAACAAATTATATATACATTTAACAACTACATACTAAAAAAAATCACACTATCATAAATAAAAACAATACCAAAACACTCAGCACCCAAAATCAATATCTGTATATATAAAAAAAAAAAAAAAAAAAAAAAAAAAAAATTATAAAAAATATAATAACCTTGATTGAATCATTAACATATTACAAGAGGAAAAGAGGAACTAGGTAAACAATGGATCTCTACAAAAACATCCATTTAAATGGTTGTTATGGGAAAAAAATGGTTCTTCCGCTCTTCTGTGACCTCCAGGCTGGTCTAATTCTGGAACGAAATTAGTTATAGTACTGATTATTTGGATCTATCTAACCTGGAGATACAACTTGTGATAGTTTGAAGGTTGAGAACTGCGAAGAAACAATCCCTGTATTACGGATTTACTTATTAACTTAACTTAGTTAATTTTTCGAAGTTAGCAACAAAATATAACGTTTTTGTGATCAGGACCAAGATATTTGAAAAAAATCTGGTGCGGGCAACACACGACTTTCACTTACCTCCATTTTTAAAATTAATGAAAGAATTTTCAAATTTTAGATTATTATTTAATGATGAATAATAATAATCTTTTTCAGTCCACACAGAAACAATATATCTCATTAAATTTCTTTATTTTTTCAATAATAAGGATAAGCAGTATAAAAATCGGGTGAGACCCACACCCAACTTTCACTTACCTTGGTTGTAAAAATTAATTTAAGAAATGATAAATAGGGTTCGAAAAGGTTTAAAGACTTATATTTAGCTTCTTTGGAAACGTACGTTATGTTTTATCTACAACAAACAGTTAGTTTTATCGACCTCTCATAACTATTCGTTAAATTTTACCATTTTTTTGTATAAAATAATACTTTTTCTAAATTCTGAAGCTTTCCATCGGTGTATTATACATCTATATTACTAAATATTTTACTGTTCTCTTCTTTAGTTAGAAATTGAATTCGTTCAACTTATATATTTACCTCTCTTTTTTTATCGCCAATAACAAGATTATATTGTTATTTTTTTAGTATCTACAAAATTAAAGGTACTTTAGAGGAAGATTTGAATTTTTTTTTATCAATATATAGATTTTAATCAAAATCGTTAGAGCCGTTTTTGAGAAAATTTTATATATGTCAGTTAGTTTTATCGACTTTTCATAACTATTCGTTAACTATCACAATTTTGTGAATAAAATAATATTTTTTCTAAAATCTGAAGCTTTCTTCCTGTAATTAAAGAATTAATTAAAACTTTAAAACTATTAAAGAATTAATTAAATTGAATTTCTATTGAAACATGTGTGTTTTATTAAAAAATCTATTATATTATTATCTAAAATAATCAGTTAGTTTTATGTTCATTTCATCATCCTCTATTAACTTTTAAAAGCGTGTGTATGAGATAATATTTTTTCTAAAATCTTTAGCTTTCCAACGGTATATCATACATGTATATTACTGCTCTTATGTTCAAAAACGAAAAATTGCATTAAAAAAATATTTTTTCTGTTTTCTCCTTTAGTTGGGTATCGACTTTATTAAATTTATGTATTTACCTGTTTTTCATCAGCGTTGACAAGATAATATAGTTATTTTTATTGAATCTACAAAATTAAAGGTACTTTAGGGGAAGAAAATTTAAATGTTGTCAGACTATTTCAATCAGAATAAAACCTACATGATATGAAAGAACATCAAATTTTACAAAGATATAGCGAATTTAATCAAAATCGTCGGAACCGTTTTCGAGAAAATCGAAAAAGGTGCAAAATGCATGGTATAAAATGCCTCTTCTGGTAAGCTCATTTTGATCATAAAAGTTTTGTCACGTCTCGGGTGTATAGTTGTCTTAAATATGAATTTTCAGTTTCATAGGACTTACCGTTTCCGCCCAGGACTTACCACACACACACACACACACAGACCTTTTTGCGGGACTTGGTTATTTGGACTCAGGGGACCCTAAAACGTGTATTTCCGTTGAAAACTGGAATTCGAAAATTTTCACGATCGCAATACTTCCCCTTACTATATATAGTAAGTGAAAGTAAAAATTGCGCAACACACGAATTTAACTTACCACCGTTGTTAAAATCAATTTGATAATTTAGAAATAGAGTTAGAGATGAACATAAATTCTTAAGGAATTTATTACATTCAATTTCGATGGAAAGATGTGCTTAATTAAATGATCTATTGGGTTGTCCGTAATGTACTATAAGAAATTTGGACACAAACTGAAATTGATGAATAGCTTAAAAATTATTTATTTAATCTACAAAATAGTTACCGCCGTTAGCGATTACCCTCTCCCAACGGCTTGGAAGGTCCATTATCCCTTTTTTCAAAAAATCACTGTCCTTACTCCTGATGAACAATAAAAGCTCCGTTTTGACGTCGTCTTCTGAAGAGTAGGATTTCCATTGTAGAAAATTTTCGAGGGAACGAAAAGATGGAAATCCGAAGGAGCAATGTCAGGTGAGTACGGCGGGTGAGGTAAAACTTCCCACCTGAAGCTTCATAACTTTTGCCGAGTCCTTAAAGACACATGGGGCCTAGCGTTGTCTTGGTGGAATAGCATTCCTTTCCGATTTGCCAACTCTGGCCGTTTCTCTTCAATTGCTGCCATCAATCGATCTGACTGGGCGCAGTAAATGTCCTTATTTATTGTTTGGTTTTGTGGAATGAGCTCAATATGTATGGATCCCTTCCAATCCCACCAAATACTTAGCATCACCTTCCTCAGATGCAAGCCGGCCTTTGGTGTGTTTCTAGCGGCGTCGTTCCAGGCAACCCCCAAGTTTTTTTTTTCGGCTGGTGTTGATGTAGAGAATCCGTTTTTCGTCACCAGTAACAACTCGTTTCAAGAATGGATCCTCCACAGTTTTTTTTTTTTTTGTTTTTTCTTCAGCAGCAAATCACAACAAGAAATTCATTCAATGAGGTTCCTTTCACTGTGCTCATGGAAAACCCAAACGTCGTAACGACAGACGTACCCAGCCCTCTTTAGAGGATCAAAAATGGTCCATTTTCTTTGCAGGCTCTTTCCTCCGCAGCTATCTCACGGACAGTAATTCGTGGACTGTTTGCGATGACCGTCATAATATCCTCGATGTAAAGAGTTAAGCTTCGGCCGGGCTCCTAATCTAAACCGCGAAACTTCTGAACCGTGCTAATTTTCTAAACAAATCTTTCTTGCAGTTTGGGCTGCGTTTTTCCCCTTTTTTAAAAAGAACAGCAGAAAATGAACTTAATCTTTTCTCATGTTGGTTTGCAATAAACTACACTTCTGAGCCATATTAAAGAATAATTCAGTGTGTAAAGATATGTAATTCCATGAGGGTTAAAGGCATATAAATAAACATTAGCTTTGTGATTCATTTTAGTAGAAAAAAGTAAAGGTAAAATTGATTTTAAAAATCTCTACGAATTTTTCGGACAACCCAATACATTATTGAGCTTGGATAGAAAGATGCGTTTTATTAAATAATCTATTATATTATTATCTAGGAAAGTCTGTTAGTTTTATCCGCTTTTTATCACTCTCTATTATCTTTTATGATTTTGTATAAAAGATAATATTTTCTCTAAATGTTTTAGCTTTCCAACGATATATTATACATCTATATTACTGTTTTTATATTCACAAGCACCGAAATTGCAATTAAAAAACAAAACATTTTTTCTCTTTTCTCCTTTAATTGGATATCCAACTATAACTCCTCCCATGTATACACACATTCAACCATTCTCACTTCACTATAAGTTATATATTTACCCGTTTTTGAATAATGCGAACAAGATTATATGATTTATTATCCACTCTCTTTAATCAGGACACCTCATAATAATAAATTTAAAAAAATAAATCTTTTCACTTAACTAAATAAAATGTTTTAAAATTTTGGCTGATGCCTCCCTGCTGTTTCTACTCACTGAGCGGCGTTTTGACTCGAAGCTGTTAAGAAGACTACGCCTTAACTCTCTCTCTCTCTGTTTAGATACGTGGACGATTTCTTGTTCTTTATTTGTTTATTATTTTATTGCCGCTTAATGCTTGATCGGATGATGCTACAGTGAGAGTCCTAAATTTTGCTAATCCAGGTTTAATTGGGATAGGGATTCATAACGAATATCTAACATCTCGCAGGTTCGCCACGACCATTTTATGTCCCCTCGGAAGAATAGAAAAAACATTTTTTACTTGCCTTTAAAATGCCATCTGCCGTGTTTGAACCTGGAACCTTAGCCACTACACCACACATCACTCCTGACTATTTCTTGTTATTCAATCACATCCCATAAAACATTAACATTAAGTTCAAAGTTTCTTACTTGTTACATTTTAATGACCACATCCATCATTCCATCCAAAAAGGTTTGAACACTTTTTCCCGCCTGCTATAATTTCTTAACTAACACTTGACTGGTGAACAGTCTAATATAAATTTTATAGAGACTTCACCACCTGTATGATCCGAAGAAAACAAAATATTTTTGAGTCATGCACTTATCTCTTATATACGAAGATTTAAGACGTGTTAATCTTTGTAATCACGATCCATAAATTACTCTTCTTCACACAAAATAATGAAACCGGTTTCGCCTTTGTTTATTTTGTTTTTGTTTTTTATCACTCGAAAATTTAAGATAATCTGTCTTCACTATTAACTATAAGGACATTAAGAATTCAATCCGAATAATACTAATTATCTAAACTAGCTGTTGCCCACGATTTTGCGTCAATTTCTAGTATGATCGCTATTAAGAAGTTTTCAAAAGAATATATTTTTAACTACTTCTGCCTAAATGACATTTTTAGTTTTATTTTCTTTTGGCAGAAGAACATGCTGATATTCTCCGCAACCCGATCTTGAGGTTAATCGATTCCTAATTGTTTAAATGTTTGCTCCTGTGATTTATTATTTTTTACGTCAAAAGATAAATCACCGGAAAATTGAATTCTTTTAAAATTAAAAGGTAAATCAATTGGAATCATAGAGATGCGAGGTTAGTTTTCCCCGTTTTCTTCAGATCTTTCGCTTATTCTTCACTCCTATTGGTCGCAGCGTGATGTTTTACAGCCTAAAGCCTTCCTCGATAGATATTGCTACGGTCAAGACAATGACGGGTGGACCACGCCTGGAGGGGCTTGGATGAGGCCAGAGACTTCTGGACCTGGACGGTCCTCGAAGTGCCTAGAACGAACGGCCCGGCCTCTACCTGCCATGTCTGGAATATTCGGTGGTGGTACAAATACCGGTCCACTACGCCTGGGTCAGTCAGTCTTAATCCGGCTCAACAAGCATCTGTGATGTATCAGTGAACAGTGACAGTGAACCGTTCGTGACAGTGTGACAGTGTAGTGAAACTGTGTGTCAGTATTGTGATAACCGGAAGGTGGGAAATTAGAAGACTGTAGTTTATACATAATTTATAGTTGTAAGTTTTAGAATAAGTCTAGCATATTGTATAACTTTACGTAAGTAGTTTATTTGTTAGGAATACCTGATTTTATATGTAGACTGTTTAGTAGTTAAGCTAGTAATTCAATTATTATTGTAAGAGTAGTGATTAGTAATCTTTTGTATTTTAATTTTGTATTTGTACATTTAATAAATATTTGTAATTTGTAAACTGGAGTAGTTCATTTCTCACACCCCATAGCCCGTAACAATATCTATACTAATATTATAAAACTGAAGAGATGGTTTGTTTGAACGCGCTAATCTTAGAAACTACTGGTTGTAATTGAAAAATTCTTTTTGTGTTGGATAGTCCAGGAGTGAAGAATCTGTGGATCTCTTTTTTTTTTTTTTTTTTTTTTTTTTTTTTTTTTTTTTTTTTTTTTTAGGCTATGTTGTTCGTAAGGAGTTATTCTGGGCAACTTAAAGCTTATTTCCGTTAAAAATCTCTTCGAAAATTTTCACGATCGCGATACCTTAGTTTACTATAAATTATATGATTTAAAAAAAAACTATGAATGAAACCATATTGACTCAAAGGTTATAACTAAGTCGATGCCTCAGAGAGTAATAAAAGGAGTCAAAATATAGTACGTAATATTACGCCGTTTATGACGAATTGTAAATATAATTAGTCTGAAGAAAAACGAGAAATAGAACAGGAAAATCCTTTTTAATAATTATTCAGCCGTGGGTGAGCGAGGAATGAATCACCACTACATTTAATTGGCGGAATTAAACAGGAATATTCCGTATCACCTTACAATTGAGGTCGGAAAGTCGGAGTAATCTAAAGTTTTTAAAGTTAAATTTCGATGCTGCTTAAATGAGCCTGTGCGATGTCAAGTACTCGTTAAAGACCCTTATCCAAATTAATCCTGGATTGGCAGAATTCACTCAGTATAAATAAATAAATTCTTTATCATCCTGGGAAATATCCCTTTAGAATAACACATATAGAATGTACAAAATGTGCTTTGTAGTCGTAAAATAAATTAAATACATATAAACAAATTCATAATTACTAATATAAAATAGACATTTTTAAATGAGAAGAAAACAATAACAAATAAAAAGCTTATTTACAATTCTATTGAGCATGGATATTCATTAAGTTATCAAATATGCGAGATTTGAAGGTATGATTAAAAAAAAAATCATTAAATGACGAAAATGAATTTTTTTCTCTTCCACTTTGGGCTAGCAAAATACCACTTAATGATAAGAAATCTTGATTGAAACTAGTGTATAAAATCGCCTTAACTAGTCCATTTTTAGAATGTGTAAACATTATTGACCAAGCAAACATGATTTTATAAACAAAGAGGATTAAATTGAAATATTGAAAAAAGCTTTTTATTTTTACAACCATATATATGTCTGAGATGTTACATTTAATTTTTATGATTTTAAAAACATCTCCAACGATTTTGATTAAACTCGCTATATCTGTGAAAAAAATAATTAACTTTAATATCATGTAGGTTTCAATCTGATTGAAATAGTCTGACATGGCTTACATCCCGATATATATATATATATATATATATATATATATATATATATATATATATATATATATATATATATCTGTGTGTGTGTGTGTGTGTGTGTGTGTGTGTGTGTGTGTGTGTGTGTTTTTGCATTACACTTTTGAATAAGTGCTTCTTAATGTACACTGAACTTCGGTACAAGCCTACGATGGGTGCGAAGTATTGATTTGGAGTTAACGAGTCGGGCGATAGATTTTATTGGATCGTATCTATTGTATTATTATAATAATTCAAAGTAAAACCTTGAAGCTCTTAAACATCATTTAATAAATAACCTGTTAACAGGTTTTTATAATTCAGACTTTATTTCTTTTCAATTTGAACGATAACATCAAAGGGTGCATTTACCTCTGCCAAACAATGGATATTCTCAGACCAAACCAAGGTTAGAAACGCTTGACAGATTATTATAATCGTATAAAATGGTAAAGAGTGATGAAAAGCCCGTGCCTGGGTGGCTAACGTGCTAGTCTTACGCTAAAGGTTGAGAGTTCGAATCCCAGTCTCGGATTGACTTTTTCAAGTATTTAATTAAAGAGGATTCACTCACAGCCTCTACCCCGAGTATGTGAGACGCGTCAGCCAAATGGTGGCCCCTCGCAAACATTTGCGTAGGGAGTGATGACCCAACCCTATTATTAACGTTTATTGAGGAAACGTGAGTGTATTCTACCAGCAGAATACACACGGCTTGTCAAGGCAGAGAGGAAAAAAAAAAAAAAAAAAAAAAAACGTTAAAGATTTTAGAAAAAATATTATCTAATACATGGAATTGTAAAGGTTAATGGAGAGTGATGAAAAGCCGATAAAACTAACTGCTGTTGTCGATAATGATATAATATTGGGTTGTTTCACATGAAATGTCCGTTTTTATAGCTTCTTAAAAACATGAAGGATTTTGCAGGTCTCTGTGGTTTTCTTCCGAGTGTTTACATATTTAAAGTAAACAGTTCCTAATCCTCTACCTTTGTATTATAAACATTAGCTTCCCAATCAATTACCAACTTAGTATACCTCCAAATATGAACATGGAAACACGCGATTTTCGAGTAATATTTTTGTACGAGTTTAAACTCGGCCATTCAGCAGGCGTTTGTTGAAGGGAGTGTTAATGAACGGACCATTCGCCGTTGGTTTGCTAAGTTTTCAGCTAGAGATACCGACTTGGAAAACTTGCCCCAAAGAAGACCTCCGTCCGTAATAGACAACGATGTCCTCAAACACAGAGTAGAAGGAAACCCCTACCAAGCAGTTAAAGGACACCTAGCACAACTAAATGCAAGTGCATCTACCGTTTCCAGACATTTAAAGTGTATTGGGAAAGTAAAAAAGCTCGATACATGGGTACCTCATGATCTCACTGAGAGGCAGTAAGACCCCATGTTTCAAAACAAACCGTGGGCTACGAAGTTCTTCCGCACCCATCATATTCGCCCGACTTGTCTCCAACAGATTACCACCGGTTCAGGAATTTAGACAATTTCGTCAAAGGAAAACTTTTTTAAAATGATGATCAAGTGAAAAGTGCGTTTTCAGATTTTGTTTCACTTCAAAGCTCAGAGTTTTTCAGTTCGGGGATGAAAAAGTTGGTGTCACGTTGGGAAAAATGTGTAGAAAAAGAAGGTAAATACTTGGAATAAAATTATCTTGTTTTCAAATCGTATTTAATTAAAAATCCTTTACCTTGAAAGCGGACATTTCATGTGACACAACCCAATAGATTATTTAATAAAACACATGTTTCTATCGAACCTAAACTTAATTAATTCTTCAACCTTCTTTCATCTCTAACAGTATTTGAAAATTCTTTAATTTAATTTAGCAACGGACGTAAGTGAAAGACATGTGATTTGCGCACCAGATTTTTTTCCTCTGAGTTTTGAATTGGCACTCTCTTCGACTATAATTGCGATGTTGGGTTTACCCTTTCTTGGCTACTTCGCCTCCAGAATACGTTGATGAGTAATTCTTAGTCACCTCCCCAGCGTGGGATAGTCCCCTAAACAACGCAAAAAATCTGCTTAATTTTAGTTCTCGGAGTTCTTTGTTCGTTCCTTAGACATTGTCTGAACGGAAACGACTACTCACCTACCTGAGGGAGACTAGTAATAGATCAAATATTTGGATTATCCAAAGATTGTGTGACTAAGTACAAAGAGTGGGTATTGCTCTAATAAAGAAAAGCATCCAAACATTTTCAGCTTTTTTTTATGCTCGAGGTAATATTAATAGATATATATTTAAGTTGTTGACATAAGGTAGCAACATAAATAAAATGATATAGGGACCAGCTGTGTTGTAGTGGCATAACAGAATTTAATGCCTAAGTTTTCTTGTTCAAACCCAGAAGATGGCAATATAATTTTTTACGGATTTTTATATTCTGTCCTTCTTAGGGTACGTAAAATGGCGGTCCCGAGCCTGTGCGATGTCAGGTTCTCATTAGATAACTTTCCTGGTTATAATTGGAAAGCCTGGGGCGTTCCAGATCTTCTAATCATAATTATTAATAGTAATGGGCTGGATGTTTAAGTGAATAGTGGACTGTATTAAATAATGGATCTGTATTGGTCTAGTATGGTTACATGAGATTATAATGAGGGTTAGTGGTTTAAAGTAGTATCTTTTGTACATATCTCTCTGATGAGGTGGGCGATTTTTTCTTCTCGGCCGTGGGCAGGCCGGCTCCTACTGTTTACTCCTCCAAAATGCGGAGTAACTTCTAAAAATCTGGTATGGGCAACACGCGATTTTCACTTACCTCCGTTTTAAAAATAGATTTGATCGAAAATTTGAGTTCAATATTAGAAATAGTAAGTAATATTTTTTTTATATATAACATTTGTATCTTTTAAGAATTATGTTGGTTTGAATCAAAAAGTCACTTATGTCTAAATGTACATTAAATAATAATACTAGGCCTACCGAACAAGAAGGTTCTTTCCCGATAACACCAAGTATTGCCTACACAGCCTCGCCCAATGATCACCGTTCAAGCCCAAACCTCCGAGATCAGCCTTAACACAATCCTCCCATCGACGCTTCGGCTTACCTTTCGGTTCAGCGAATACCAACTTTCTCGGAATCCGTTCCTCACAGAACCTAACAACTTTAAACGCCCATTTGAGTCTCCGCGATGCTTATTTTCGAAAACCTTAAGACGTTGTTCATTCTTTAAAGTTAGCAGCCTACAATTTACATCCATTAAGAACCTTTAGAAGTTTTAGAAATTCTATCCTTTAAGTTTTAGACAGAAGCCGCGAGCTAAGTAATTTAACAACTCGCTAATAACACGCATTTCCTTTAACCGAGACTTTATTCCTCCTGTATTTTTTTTTCTTGTTATCGTTGAATCCAAATAGTTAAATTTCTCTACGTGTTCAAAAGTATGCCCTGATATATCAATATCACCAAGATCGTCTCCGTTTCTGCTACTAATCATATATTTCTTCTTATTGGTATTTATTTCGAGTCCTATTTCTTTACCGGTTTTAAATTAAACACTTGCATTTAGTTGCATAGTTTTCGTGTCTTCGCTCAGCAGTATCAAATCATCGGCGTATCCCAGAACCGGAATTTTATCACCCACATTTAAACTTTTCTCGGTACACGTCACCTTTTTTATGACGTATTCTAATGCTAAATTAAATAAGACAGGTGAAAGGGAGTCGCCTTGTTTCGAACCCTAAATGTACATTAATAATTAAAATTATAAGTTTTTTTTGGGGGGCAATTTCTTTCTTTTTATTACTCGTTATACTTCATCATTCTGCCCATCCTTAATAGTCTGACAGGGCTTAAATGCCGATAATTTAAATTTTCTTCCTCAAAGTACCTTTAATTTTGTGGATTCTATAAAAATAACCATATCATCTTGTTACCATTGATAAAAAAACAAAAAACAGGTAAATATATAAGTTGAACGAATTCGATATCCAACTTAAGGAGAAAAGGGTAAAAATATGTTAAGGAAACAGGGGCCTTAACATATTTTAAGTGCTGCCCTCTAGCATCATTATCATGAGCACAACGGCATCTAGTGGCACCCAGAGGCAAGGGACTCCCTGCCAAAAATTGCAGGCAATGGTGAGGTAAGTGAAAGTCGTGTGTTGTCCGCACCAGATTTTTTTTTAAATACTTCGATGACTGCATGAGTGAGTGGGTGGTAACTTACTATAAGAAATTTGATAGTTGATTACTATCGCAATATATCCAATTTTTTAATTTTATTTATTTATTGGAATTCACAACTGTATACAGGAATACAACAAGTAAATTAGATGAAATATATAAAGGCATGAAACACATGTAGAGAAGTTTCCCAATGGAAGCACTCTAAAAATGTTCTAAACTAGAAGGCCATCTCCTTTTCAGACGCCTCGGAGGATTGTCAGGAATGGAAGAGGAAGAAAGGGTTGAAACTAGAGGTTTAGGGTGGGAATGGAGTTTGCCTTGAAAAGAATGGTATCTAGATCGTGCCAAATCAGCAATATACGGAACATTCAAGTCTTTATGGATTAGTGTATTCGTGACAAAGAAAGGAGCATTGAGGATTTTACGGAGGATTCTGTATTGTAGGGATTGGATACGGGAAGAATTTGATGGTTTAGTAGAGCCCCAAAGCTCTACTCCGTAAGTCCATATCGGCCTTATGATAGTCATGTAGATGAGTCTTTTGTAGTTAACTGGAAGAATAGAACGTTTGTCTAGTAAGTGTTGAAGTAATCGAAAACGTCGTGCAGCTTCTTGTCGTTTCAGTCTTGTATGAGGGTTCCAAGTAAGGCGTTTGTCAAGGTGCAGTCCTAGATATCGGATCTGTTCAACCGGGACAAGAGGAGTATTATTGAAGGAGACAATAGGGCACGATGTCATAGGTTTACGACGAAGGGTAAAGGAAATTTGGTTGGATTTGTTGGCATTCATTTTAATTCTCCAGTTCTGACACCATACTTCGAGGTCTCTGATGTGGGATTGGAGAGTTTGAGAGGCAATAGTTGGATTATATCCAATTTAAAACGAGAGAACTAGTGTTAACGTTACAATACTGTAAATCATAGAGTGTAGATAAGACCAACATAAAAAAAAACAAATGCTGGTCATCATGTTTATAAAACATCCTTATCTACATAACAATGTTATTACACTTTCGTAACCGTGAGTCATTGTAAACACGCCGCAATATTTCATTTACACTCAACAAACTGCATGACATAATAACGCGAAACTAAAGATA
Source organism: Piezodorus guildinii (assembly GCA_023052935.1). NCBI lineage: Eukaryota > Metazoa > Arthropoda > Insecta > Hemiptera > Pentatomidae > Piezodorus > Piezodorus guildinii. The sequence continues at coordinate 12,145,109 of CM041298.1, read as the reverse complement.
TTCCTGCATACAGACATGTATAGCAGAACGATTTGTTAATTAATTCCTCGGCGATTTTCCAGTTCGAAGTCTCCTTGGCCCTTGGTTTAGAAATAGTACTTAATCCTGATATGCATCTCAAGTATACTCAAAATATTTGCAAGTTCAAACCCGGCTGATATCCTTCGGTTTTTCGCGAAAATCGAGAATCGCGATATAACTTTATATAAATAGAGTAAGTATAGTAAGAGAAATTGCGATCGTGAAATTTTCGAATTCGAGTTTTCAACGAAAATAAACGTTTTAGGATCCCCCAAGTCAAAATGACAAATTCCTACATTAGGGTGTGTTTATGTGTCAAGTTCAAGAACTGAAAGCCGTACTTCAGGGTGTCTAGCAACGGGGAAAACCGGTAAAAGTCAGGGATTTTAAAAACATGAAAAAGTCAGGAAATTTGTAGTTTGTTGAGGGAAAATGGTCCCTAGTTAACATCGTCATCGTATCTTCTTCACTCATAATAATAATAATAATAATAATAATAATAGGCTTACCGAACCCGAAGGTTCGATGCCGATACCACCAAACTTCGCCTGCACAGACTCGTCCAATGTTCACCGGTCAAGCCCAAGCCCCCGAGATCAGCCTTAATGCAATCCTCCCATCGACGCTTCGGCCTACCCTTCGGACGCCTACCAGTCGGTTCAGCGAATACCAACTTTCTCGGAATCCGTTCCTCACTAAGCCCAACAACTTTACGCGCCCATTTGAGTCTCCGCGATGCTATCAACTCAATTATATTCACAGGGTACAAACTCCGCAATTCCGCGTTGTGCAACCTTCTAAACTCCCCAGTGGTCTCATCTCTCTTCGGACCAAATATTTTACGCAGTACCTTATTCTCGAAAACCTTAAGCCGTTGTTCATCCTTCAAAGTAAGCGCCCACGTTTCGCATCCGTAAAGAACCGTTGGAAGAATAATAGTTTTATAAATTCTAACCTTTAAGTTTTTAGACAGAAGCCGCGAGCTAAGTAATTTAGCAACTGAATAATAACACGCATTTCCCACCTTTAACCGGGACTTTATTTCTTCCTGGATTTCATTTTTTCTTGTTATCATTGACCCTAAATACTTGAATTTCTCTACGTGTTCAAAAGTATGACCTGAAATATTAATATCGTCAAGATCGCTACCATTTCTGCAACTAATCATATATTTCGTCTTATCGGTATTTAATTCGAGACCTATCTCTTTACCGGTTTTTATTAACACACTGGTATTTAGTTGTATAGTTTCCGTGTCTTCACCTAACAGTACCAAATCATCGGCATACCCCAAAACCGGAATCTTGTCACCCATATTTAAGCCTTTCTCGGTACACATCACCTTTTCTATAACATATTCTAAGGCTATATTAAACAAAACAGGTGAAAGGGAGTCACCCTGTTTCAAACCCGATCGCACCTTAAATCTCTCGGAGTAATTATGACCGATTCTAACTTTATGAAATGTTTCCGACAAACACATCTCTACTAGGTTTACTAACTTTCTAGGTATCCCCTGTTCAATCATGATGTTATAAAGCTTCTGACGGTCTATTGAATCATAAGCCTTTTTAAAGTCTATATAAAGTTGATGGACTACACCGTTGTATTCCAGCTTCTTCTCTAATATTTGACGTAAGGAAAATATTTGATCAATAGTCGAGCGATTCCGCCTAAAACCACATTGGTAGTCTCCGATAATTTCCTCAGCGTATTCCGTGATTCGGCTAGTTAGTATTGACGAGAATATTTTATAGCATACTGGGAGAAGAGAGATCCCACGATAGTTGTTACAATCCGTCCTCGGTCCTTTTTTGTGAATCGGAATAAGTATTGATTCTTTCCATTCTTCGGGCATTTTTTCATTTTCCCAGATCTTTTTAACTAAAACATGTAATTTGGAAACGCCCGCTTCTCCACACGCTTTGATTAATTCACTCGTGATATTATCATTTCCTGCAGCTTTATACCGTTTTAATTTTCCTATCGCCATTTCAACTTCCTCTTTACTCGGTGCGTCTACCCATGGTTCAGCGCTCTGGTATTCAGAGGGAGGAGATTGATTATTATTTTCCGTATTTAGAATGCCGTCAAAGTGTTGTTTAAATTTATTTAATATCTCAGTCGGATCCGCAATTATGTTGTTATTCGCATCTTTAACCCCATTCAATAGAGGTTCAAATCTTTTACGCGATTTGTTTATACCTTTGTACATCTCTCTTACGTTATTTTCGCTTCTGTGTTTTTCTATTTCTATTATTTTGCCTTTAAGATACTCTCTTTTCTTATTTTTTAAGAATTTTGAAGTTTCGTTTTTTACTAACCGAAAGTAAGCCACATTATTATCGCTTGGATTATTTAAGGAATTCAGTTTAGCGGTTTTTCTTTTTTCACACATATTTTGACAATCCCTGTCGAACCAAGGTTTGTTCTTTTTATTTTCGATTTTCCCAAGACATAAGTTAACGACCTCTTTAATATTATCCCTGATCCCTTCCCATAATTTGTTTACATCTTCGTGTTCCTCGTCTGAAGATTCCAAAGCATCGAACCTATTTTTTACTTCTATTGCGAATTGTTTTCTAATTTCGGGGTTGTTCAATTTAACAACATCAAAATTCTCAGGATGAATATAGTTCGGTGTTCTCTTTTTTGTATTTAGTTTTTGTCGAAGTTTCGCGATTACTAATTCATGATCAGAACCGCATTCTGCACCACGATACGATCTCACGTTAATTATGCTACTTTGCCATCCGTTTTGTACTAAAACATGATCTATTTGATTCCGAGTTTGTCCATCCGGCGATGTCCACGTATACTTATGAATGTCCTTATGTTTAAACGTAGTACTTTTGATTATTAGGTTTTTCGAAATGGCAAAGTTTATTAGTCGGGTCCCATTATCATTACTATATTCGTGCAAACTTTCTTTACCGATTGTAGGACGATATACTTCTTCCCTTCCAACCTTTGCGTTCGCGTCACCTAGTATTATTTTAATGTAATTTCGCGGTAACTTATCGTAAACCGACTCTAGTTTATCATGAAATTCGCATTTTACTTCATCATCACTATCTTCGGTGGGAGAATGAATGTTTATAAACGCGATTTTAGACCAACGACCCTGAAATATAGCAACCGATATTCTTTCACTAAAGAACTGTACATCCCGTAATGCGGAAAGAAATCTATTCCTAATCAGAAACCCGGTACCTAAACAATAATTAACGCTCCCCCCGTACCAAATAGTGTACTTTCCTTCTGTTAACGAACCCTCCCCTGGCCAGCGAACCTCTTGTAATGCAACGATATCTAAATGGTACCCCTTAACTTCATTCGCGACCGACTTTAACCCACCTGCCGTATTTAAACTTCTAACGTTCCACGTCCCTATTGTTAGATCTCTACTTTTCATCTTGCGCCTAGATTCCTCTGAAGCAGTCCCCACCCGGAGACCCGAACGGGGGACTAGTTTACTTCCGGATAATGGGCGTTTTACCTCAGAGGAATCCATGACTGTTTGTGGTATTTTGTGAACTAAAATATGTGAGTAGGGCGTTCGAACCTACGTCACACCCTCCAGCAAGCCTGGAGGGCCGCTCTCATTGTTGGTCAGCGAGTCCATCGGACTTAGCCGGGAGGAGCTTCCGAGGAAATTCCACCGACCATCCCCACATCCGCCACCCGTGGGACGCTCCCCATACGCGGTAATGAGATCCGCGCGAGGCTTCTTCACTCATACAAAAATTATTATATACCTATTTGTTGTGATGTTGCAAATATCATAAAGCGATTTTATATAGTTAAAGGGCAACTATACGCCCGAGATGTTACAAAAACTTTTTTATCAAAATCAAGTTACCAGAAGAGCCACATTATACCATGCATTTTGCACCTTTCTACGATTTTTTCAAAAACGGCTCTAACGATTTTGAATAACTCCCTATATCGGTGTAAAATCTGATGGGCTTTAATATCATGTAGGTTTTATTCTGATTGAAATAGGTTGACAACATTTAAATTTTCTTCCTTTGAAGTACCTTTAATTTTGCGAATTCTATATAAATAACCATCATCATGGTGTTACCATCTTGTATCATCTTGTTACCATTGATAAAAAAACAAAATATATAAGTTGAACGAATTCGATATCCAACTAGAGGAGAAAAATGAAAACATATTTTTTTAATCCGATTTTTTGTTTTTGAAAATAAGAACAGTAATATACATGTATGATATACCGTTGGAAAGGTGAAGATTTTAGAAAAAATATTATCTTATAAACAAGCTTGTAAAAGTTAATAAATAGTGATGAAAAGCCGATAAAACTAACTGATTAATTTAGATAATAATAAAAAATATTTTTTAATAAAACACATACTGCTATAGAAATTGGATTTAATTAATTCTTTAATGGTTTCATACATTTTTAAATTTTTGAAAATTCTATAAGCGATTTCTAAAACGGAGGTAAGTGAAAGTCGTGTGTTGCCCGCACCAGATTTTTTTTTAATTACTCCCTTTTGAAATAGGATAATTTTGACACCTTATTTTTCTACCTTCACTGGAATTAGAGATATTAAATAAAATGTGTTTTTCGCCCGCAAACTTTCCGATATTTGTAAACGGCTCCTGGGGAACGTTGGCCCCTAATAATTTGCAGTCTAATGGTTTAATGTCTAATTTTACCTTAAAATCGGTGAGACTCTAGGATCCTCTCCTTGTGAGTCCGAAACTCTTCATGGATTGTAGAGATACAATTTTTTTTTTCTTTCGTGACTTTAAAGAACACAGAGAATATAAGTCGGCGTATTTGAACAACTGAGATTTTTGGAAAAAAGAAAACAAACACTTTTGCCTATTGTATTGGGTTGTTTCACATGAAATGTCCGGTTTTAGTTATAGTTTCTAATACATAAAGGATTTTGCAGGTCTCTGTTGTTTTCTTCCGAATGTTTACATATTTAAAGTAAACAGTTACTAATCCTCTACCTTTGTATTATAAACATTAGCTTTCCTATCAATTACCTACTTTTTAGTATACCTCCAAATATGAACATGTAAACACGCGATTTTCGAGTAATATTTTTGTACGAGTTCAAACTCGGCCATTCAGCAGCTGACGCCGCTAGAAATATTTGCAGGGCGTTTGGGGAAGAGAGTGTTAATGAACGGACCATTCGCCGTTGGTTTGCTAAGTTTTCACCTGGGGATACCGACTTGGAAAACTTGCCCCGAGGAAGACCTTCGTCCTTAATAGACAACGATGTCCTCAAACATACAGTAGAAGGAAACCCCTTCCAAACAGTTAAAGGACTCGTAGCACAACTAAATGCAATTGCATCTACCGTTTCCAGACATTTAAAGTGTATTGGAAAAGTAAAAAAGCTCGATACATGGGTACTTCATGATCTCACTGAGCGGCAGCAAGACCCCATGTTTCAAAACATACCGTGCAAAAAATGAAAGAACTGAGCTACGAAGTTCTTCCGCACCCAACATATTCTCCCGACTTGTCTCCAACAGATTACCACCTGTTCAGGAATTTAGACAACTTCGTCAAAGGAAAACTTTTTGAAAATGATGATCAAGTGAAAAGTGCGTTTTCAGATTTTGTTTCACTTCAAAGCTCAGAGTTTTTCAGTTCGGGGATAAAAAAGTTGGTGTCACGTTGGTAAAATGTGTAGAAAAAGAAAGTAAATATTTCGAATAATGATCTTGTTTTCATATCGTATTTTTAATAAAAATCCTTTACCTTGAAAACGGACATTTCATGTGACACAACCCAATATATTGTTTCTGGATGATAATGATATGACTCAATGAACTCCTTCACACACAACACCTCCATCATTAGTTGGCGATAATGAAGGCATTATTTCCTACAACTCTCATTCCAGTTTCGAAATCTAGAAGGCAATGTAACTTTAACTTTCTCTAAGAAATAATTATCTCCAGCATACCAGTAATAGAAGAGATCAATTTAAAGCAATCATTCACTAAGCAATTCTATTGTGTATTTGACCATTTTTAAATTAAAAACGCTGCAAATTATTACACAATGATTTATTATTTCCAAATAACTATATTAGGGTATAACTGTTTATATAGCTCCTAATCTTTTGAATTTAAAATAGCTGTACGGTGTATGCCAATGTCATCCATTCATGGGAAAATGGAAAAATAAATAAAAAAAAAATCTTTTCGATTTTTCCTTATCTTTAATAATAACCGAGTGTTGGTGGAATTACATATATTATAATTTGTTGCTTAAATATATAGTTGATCGCGCTTTACTGAATCTAAAAACTATACATACTTTCTCTACCTTCAAATATAACTGAGTTATGTAACTATAGGTAAAATTTCAATTTTTTTATTTTCTTTTTTATAATTATTCGAGTTTTTTTGATTAAAAAATACTAATCATTTTTTTCTCTATCTTCGAAAATAACAGAGTTACAAGCGGATATATGTGGTGGCATAGTGTGTTGACATTCTGTGAGTGAATGATAATTCACTATCACCAGATGTCACGATTTTTCACCAACCTGTTCGCTCGCAACGTAGGGTGGCCTTTAGGAACGAATTTCATAGCTTTTATTTTTTCCTTTTCCTTGGTTTAATGAGTGTGTGACCCAACCTACGAGTTCGTTCACCTTTGCAAACGCCTTGAGGTGGTCATAGACAGTCCATTTGCTTATGTCGAGTTTCCCTGCACTTGTCCTGGGAGTTTCTTCCACCTAAGCAAGCAGTTACATCGTTATCAAGGGAAAAGTCCTTCCACATCCTTCTTTGTCTTCCAGACTGAAGTCTCACTCTCTCGAAATTATTTAACCCCCGTTGAACGGTACAGTCACCAATACATCTCTCGCCCCACACGTCACCGATGTTTCTGTCCGTTTAGCGGCCCATTCAGAGTCGTTCACGAGTTCATAGTCATAAAATAGAATTATATTAGGGGTCACCTCTGGAGTAATGGTTGACATAACAGCATTCTATGACCGTGGTTTCGTGTTCAACTCCGGCAGATGACTCTTGAATTTTTAAAGGTAGTAAAAAATCCTTGGTGGTCTCGAGCCTATGCTGTGTCAGACACTCTTTTAAGAAAAAATTAGGACGCCCTCTGTAGAATCGTCCCATAAGCCATAACAGCTTAAAGTGATGTTATATCAATAAAAAAAAACTTTCTAGATAAACTAAAAACTGACATAGATGGGTGGCGATTTTAACGAAGACTATGGTTATCAAAGTGGGGAGGTTCGCGATCCTCCGCAGCGATAAATTACTGTCCTCTCGCATTTTTAACATCCGCTATAAGTTTAAAAGGGGAGCCCGTGGTTGAGTATTCTTCCAGCATATTACACCGCGCCTTTATGGACCTACACGGCCTGTCGCGCCACCGGAAAATAAAAACTAAAATATAAGTATTTAAGTTTGCCGCTAGGTATCTTGCATCCCGCTACCCTTCTGACAAACTGTTTTCTTTTCAAACAATGCCTTACGCATTTATGTTTAGGCGTCTTGCACGAGGCGTTTCAGAAGGCGATGTAAAAATAAAACTGTGGAAAACATCAAATATTTAGGGTCAATCCTAAGGTTATCACAGCCTTTATTTTCAAAAACGAAATAATTTTATCTTTGATGTATAAAAAAAAGAAAAAAGATCTAATGACCTCATCAATGCACTATGGAGATCAAGATCGTTTCACAAGATACTTACGTCTGTTGTTTGTTTACATAGAATCATAGAGATATCGATATATGCGTGGAAGATTAAACGAATCAACGTCAGCGATTCGAAATATCAGAATCGTTTACGCAACTGATATAACGGGGCGAAATAAAAATACAGATCGTTACCCAAGAAGAACCGTTGGACTTACAAGATTAAAAACTAGAAAAAATCATTGCAAAATCCGTTTGGATTGGAACTGATGGAGAGATGACGAAAGCTAATTGGGCGGCTAAAGATAGGTTATGGCTACGAGTCACCTCGCGTAAATGTCATAAATCAATAAGGCTGTGGCATTGACAGCGGTTGGTCTGTTCCAACACCTGACTTTCACTGTCAGAAACCTGTCGGAGTGTGCGCAGTCGTTTCCTTGTAACACGGCCTTGATCAGAAATGCATTCTCGTGCTAACACAAATTCTGTGAATGAACTGCCACCAGATTTTGTCTCTAGTTCTCGGCAACTAAGTTTTTTTTTCTTCCCAATTCCTTGTTACCCGGGAGGATCTTCTTACATTCACATAAAAAACGCTACAAATTATTACACAATGCAAATTATTTCCAAATAACTATATTAGGGTATAACAATTAAGACGTTGATTTCCAAAAGGTACTAAAGGACATTTTTTACGAAATTGATTTTTTTACATATTTGTATTCTCATCATTTAGTTTGATCTAAACCTTCTATTTGATCTTATCAAAAGAACGCTCAAGTCCTTAAAGAACGCGATTTAAAAATACGGTCATTTTCTTAATGTACTAATTACAAATTTATTTTCGTTCGAAATCATTTTTAAAAAATTCATTTCATAATTTTAATATGATGTTATAATAATAGTAAAAAAATAATTCCAGATTTTAATGCTTAAAAACCCAAATGAGCTAGTTTAATGATATAGTAATGAGAGAGTTTGGCGCTTCCTGTAAAATTTCCTAGAATATATATATATAGTACTTTTTGGAAATCAACGTCTCAATTTATAAAGCTGTTGATAGGCAATTAACTAATATGCATAGCAATAAATAACTCTAAGTAAACATCGTCAATCATTCAATTTCAAAAATATATAACTCTGCTGTTTCTAAACCGATTTCAATGATTCTTTTTTTGTTTTTGTTTTATAGGAAATTTAATCCTCTTTCGAAAAACACTTAAAACTAAATTTATGGTATTTAATAGTTGGTATTACTATGTACCGGCCACTACTTTTCTAAGGCAGCCGTAGAAATTGTATTAATTATTATATAAATTTTCGGTTCTTATTTCATAAAACTATCGGATTTCTGTTCCTCTTGTATCATGTTTATCAATCCATTTTTCGTCACCAGTTACAACTCGTTTCAAAAATGGATCCTCCACATTTTTTTTTTTTTTTTTTCAGTAGCAAATCACAATATGAAATCCTTTCAATAAGGTTCCTTTCACTGAGCTCATGGGGACCCAAACGTCGTAACGACAGACGTACCCGGCCTTCTTTAGATGATCAAAAACAGTGGATTTTTTGCGATGGCCGTCATAATATCCTCGATGTTAAGAGTTGAACTCCGGCCAGCCCGGAGTTGGTCTTCCAAATTGAAATCTCCTGATCTAAACCGCGAAAACCACTTCTGAACTGTGCTGTAAACAATTGAATGGCTGCCATACACGGTACGAATCTTTCTTGCAGTTTGGGCTGCGTTTTACCCTTTTTTAAATAAGAACATCATAATATGCTGAAAATGAACTGAATTGTCACTCATGTTGGTTAGCAATAAAATACACTACTGAGCCTCAATAAAGACGTATATAATAGAAACATAGTTAATTCCATTAGGAATATAAATAAACATTAGCTTTGTGATTCATTTTTAGTAGAAAAAATAAAATTTACATTTTACTTTTAAAATCTCTATGAAATTTTCGGACAATCCAATAGAAACTCCATTTTAAGAAATTCAACATAATTTATAATAAAAGTATATTTAAAAAAATGAATGATGAAGTTTTATATAAAACAAGTTTATTAAATATTTAAAAGTTGAAAGTATGTGAGAATGCCTGACAATTCACTATCACCTAATCTCACGAATTTTCATCTACCTGTTCTCTCACAGTCTGGAGCAGTCTTAAAAAGAGGACAAGCTTGGAGCACCTAGTTACCAAAAAAAGGTATTGACAGCAACAATTTTTCACAGGTTTTAGACACTAGTTCTTTAACTAGTACCTGACATCGAACTATTTTACGTCCTCTTCATGGTACACCATAACCAAGCTTTTTTCTCCTACTTTAAAAAAATTCTAGGGTTTTCTTTTGGGTTTCAGCCTTTGGAATTTGGCATAGAAGGCTGATATTGCTACAGGTGACCCCATTATGCTTGTTTGTTTTTTATTTCTTTGAACAGATTGAACCAAAGCTATAGTTGAGGGATAAACTGGTTCTTCACCTTGTAAAGTCACCTTGACCGTTGGACGTGGAATGGGGTTATTTGCATTTCATTCAGTGAATTCATCATTATAAGGAAATGTTAGGGTTTTTGGAACGATAATGTATTTTCCTCCTTGGCTGGAATTTGTTTTTGTTTTTTATCTATCAAGAATAGAACTTTATTATAGAATCTATAATTAGTTTGTTTGGATTTATTTTGGTCTAATCAACAACATTAGTTCAGCAAACAATTCTGAAATACTATCACGATAGTAGTAGGAGAAAAGGAAAAGTTTTAATTTTTTATTAAGGACATTACAAAATTACTATAAACAATTCTTATCACTCTATTAAATTTCCCTCTTATTAAAACCTAAAAAAAAAAAAAACTATATGGTGAGGTTACATAAAAACAAACTAAACTGTTGTTATATACACTTTATGAAAATATATTTTTTAAATCCAGAAAGCCTATTTTAATTATATCATTTCTGCTAATATTAAAAAAAAAATCTAGTGCAGGCAACACACGACTTTCACATACCTAGACTGTTAAAGTAAATTTAAAAACCATTAAATATACTTCAATTTGAAAAATATAAGTTGATTTTAATAAAGCGTGTTTTCATTTTCATTGGAAACATATCATTTCATTTAGATTAAATAATGTAACTATAAATCAGTAAAAAGTTTATTCCCTATTAGTCACTTTATATTACCTTTTACAACTTTGTGTATTGGATAATATTTTTTCTAAATTTTTTGTCTTTCCAACGGTATATTATACGTCTATGTCACTGTTCTTATTATTAAAAATTATATTAAAAAAAATAGTTTTGCTCTTTTATCCTTTCGTTGGTCATCAAATTCGTCCAACTTGTAGATTTAGCCATCCTTCATCAATTTTATTAAGATGATATGGTTAATCTTTTGGAATGTACAAAATTAAAGGTAGTTTAGAGAATGAAAATTTCAAATATCGGTATTTAAATCCTGTCGACTATATCAATCAGAATGAAACCTGCATGATATTAAAGCCCATTAAATTTTACATCAATATAGTGAGTCTAATTAAAATCATAAGAGCAGTTTGTGAGTAAATGGTAAAAAGGTGCAAAATACTTGGTATAAAGTATAAATTCTATCTATCTATCTATCTATCTATCTATCGGCGCTATGGTCCTTGTAGAACCTTGGCCTCCTCAACAATCCTCCTCCATTCTGACCTGTCTTCGGCAGCTCTTCTCCATCCGCTGACTCCTAACGACCGAAGGTCCTCCTCTACGTCCTGCAGCCAACGAAGTCTAGGTCTGCCCCTGCTCCTCTTTCCACCAGGGTGTCCCTCCATCATCATTTTAGGCAGCCTCCTACTTTCCATTCTCTGTACATGCCACAGCCATCTTATTCTGGCACTCTTGATCTTGGCAACTATATCAGGTGTTTGATACAGAGTTCTAATTTCCTCATTCGTCTTCATTCGCCAACGATCTCCTTCTTTTGTAGGACCAAAGATTTTTCTGAGAATTTTCCTTTCCCACATGTTTAGCAGTCTTTCATCATTGCGTGTTAATGTCCAGGACTCGCTTCCGTACATGACCACTGGCTGAAGGACAGTACAATATAGTCTTATCTTCAGTTCTCTGGATATATTCCTGTTCTGAAATATTTTCAGAAGAGACCAATAGCATCTATTGCCAGCTGTTATCCTTGCTTTAATTTCGTCTCTAATCTTATTGTTCTCTGTGATAACAGTGCCTAGATACTTAAACTGTGGTACTCTCTCGAACCTATATCCAGCCCCCTCGATATACCTGTTTCCTCCTTCTTCCCTGCTGATCCTCATATACTTAGTTTTTTTCGTATTTATGATCAGTCCTGTTCTCCTCGCAGCCACTTCGCATTCAAAGTATAAATTATATTATAGAAATAATATAAATTAATTATAAAATTGGGGGTTGTTATACTACTAATAATAATGATGTCTTAAAATTAAAATATGGTGTTTTTCTTGTCTAAATAATGAAATGGCTTTTTTTTTTATAGGAATTAACCCTTGTATTGTCTGCTATTATTAATAATTTTATACTTAAAAATGTTGATCTCTCTCTCATTTTATATATATATATATATATATATATATATATATATATATATATATATATATATATATAATGATAAAGGCGTTTTGGTTTCCGCTAACTCCTTCTAAACCACTGGACGGATTTTGATACGGTTTTCACAATCATTTAGGGCATTGTTTCCTGAAGGTTTAGAAGTGAAATACATTGCAATTTAGTTTTTCTTTAAATGGGAAAAATTAATTTTTTGTGACCAAGTCATAAAAAAATTATTTCTGAAACATGAGTAATAACATTGACGTGTAATATAGCATTGGAAAGTGCGAGATTTTAGAAAGGTTAATATGCAATGAAATAAGTTAGGCAATTCAATAGAAAGATGTATAAGTGCATACACTTATGCACAAATGTTGTTTGTATTGTTGTGGATTAGGGAGGTCATAGTGATTCATGGTGATCGTACAGGCTATGTACTTCTTGGGTAAGTTGCTAAAATAAAGGTCTAAACCAAATGTGACTCACATGGAAACTAAATAAACTTTAATACATTAAAATGTATTTAGAAAAAGTTCTTTTAAAATTTAAAATTGTAATAAACCGAATAAAATAGGAACCGTTAAACATAACTAACAAATAAACTAAACCAATTTTTAATTTTTTGACCAATTTATATTTCTAATTTCTGCCGATGATTAAATATAAGAATTAATAGATGTTATATAATAAACATAATATTTTCTTGCTAAGTGCACTTTTTGTTACGATGAACTCATGATCCTAAAATAATACACTTTTAATTGGTCAAACTGAAGTTTTTTAAACATAAATTAAACCATATTTAAATAGTACCCTCGCAAAGCAAGAGCGAGTCGCTAGTTTATGTATAAATATGATCAAAATTGATTTATTTTTTACATTGTATTTAAATCCCATATGATTGAAAACACCAGACTATTGTTCTCCAGGTTCTGGGATTGAACCCCGGCTGTGGTAAGAAGTAAAATAATTATTTATTCTATTATTTCAGCCGTGGTAGATCCTGATGTAGGTAGAATCTTCTGGTGGCACACTCAGCCTCCGTAATGTGGGTTTCCAAAATTTCAGGGGAGAAACCTGGCTGAGTGTGATCTAAACCCAAATACCTCCTTGCACTGTTGTCAGCCTAGAAACAGTACAAATTCCTCTATATGCTGAGCCCAAGATCCTTCAAGGTTTTTTTTTTTTTAATGCCGTTAATTAATCACCTTTTTTTATAGAATTGCCAATTATATAACATTCTGCTCAATACATTCAGCTTATTTAAAAAACAATTTTATGACAGAATATATAAATCTGGTTCTTGAAATAACTTATTTTTTCCTATTCATATAGATTTATATATATCCATATAAATACATATGTATGATAATATATAATATAGCATAAATATCCAAACAAGAATATTCAAGGAAAGATTTGTTCTTTACAAAAGTTCTATTGATTTTCTAGGTAGTCGCATTCGCAAAATATTCTGGATTAAATAAGTTAAAGCAGGAAAAAAATAAATAAATAAATAAATTAACTGTCTTTAGTTGGTACTTGATGTTAATTATGTTTATATAATAATTATTAAATATTTCTTGCATTATAAAGTAAATAATTTCTATGATTAGTTCAACTTGAAGAAGTTCTTCTTATTTTTATAAATTAGAATAAGCATAAATTTCTTCCATCATATCTTTATTTGTATCAACTATATAACTCGTCAAATTCTTCGACGTTTTGGGGCTTTGTCCCCATTATCAAGACTAAAATTGTTTAACAGTTTGATTTTAATTTCAATTAACAAGTATTTTCTATATCTATAATTATTAAATTTTTATAAAGTCATAAATTGGGTAAAATTTCATATTATATAATTAACTATAAATTTATTATATAGTTATATACATACTGTCACAAGTCCTTCTAAATGCTCTTATTGATTTTCTTTAATCACTTCCACAGAAGATTCTGGATTTACCAAGTACAGGCTAGTTTGCTTTCTTGTATCGTACGATATAGAATTTTAGTCACTATTTTCATAGTTATGACCTGCCATTTTCATTGCCATTAATTTATTTATTTATAATTTTCTCGTCCTAACTATAATCAAACCTAATATTCATCATTTTAGGGTTAAAAACTATTTGAATTATATTATTTTCTTAGGGGGTAGTGATAGAGCGGATACACAATATCCAATCGAATCATAAATTTGATTTTAAAAAACACTAAAATTCTTTAAATAAAAAATAAAATATTTATATTAGAATCTATATATTTATATCTTCTTATATCTCCCAAACTTTCTTAATATTTAAATCCTGTCAATTTAGCCGCTTCGTGTCCATTAAATTCCCAAAGAATCGTTAAGAAGATTAGATAAAATTTCATATTTCAACAATTAACTATAAATTTACATTTTATGTTTATTATTTATTGATATACATTTTTTGTAGCTTACTTGTTCTTATTTATTTTCTTTTATCACTTCCACAGAAGATTCTGGATTTACTAATTTCAGGCGAGTTCGCTTACTTGTATCGAACTATATAGAACTTTAGTCACAATTTTCATAGTTATGACCTGCCATTTTCCCACAAATTAGGTTAAGCAAACATGGGGGAAGATGTTTCGCTACCTTATTTCAGCCCTAATGTAAACATATTTCTAAATAAGGAAATGACAACGTTGCTAGGGATTTACCCTTGTGTTTAACCCCCACCACTTCACATCTCTCCCTACCACTATTCAACACTCTCTCAGGGGCTTGCTTCAGTGCACACCTTTCTCTCAAATAGGTGTCATACATATATTTATATAGTTTCGGTTTAATATTATTTTTTTTAAACTGTGATTTAAAAAAAAAAAAATAAAAATTGTGTTTAAATATTCGTGCTCGAAATTATTTTTTGTATTATTTATTTATGAAGAAACATGGCTGTTATGAGCCCACCATCTCCTCCTATCGCGATAATTACGGAAACTCCTGCATTCACGTTAGAAACAAAGTAAGTAAATTAGTAATATTAATTTTTATTATTAATTTATACCGGAAGAATTATATTACTTACTTAATGGGTAGTGATAATAATTTTTTGATACAATAGAAATAATCAAAATAATGAACGATTTTAATATCAGGTAGATTTTCTTCATACAAATTTAAGTAAACACATGATTATATCTATATATAAAAACTTAATCCAATTTGAAGTTTAATCGTAATATGTTATTTGAATATGAGTGAATTAACATTCTTGCGCTTTTTAAACAATTATATTTTGTTTTAATCTGAATTTTATATTTTTTTTATCTTTTGATACATATTTCTTTAAAGCTTTGATATTTATTTTTGTTATAGTATTTATAAAATTAATTAGTAAATTGTGTTATTGTTTAGATGATAATAACTATTTGTAGTTTTTTGGATTTAAAATTTAACAACTTACTTGAATTTTATAACTGTTTAACCCTCGAATATTTTTTTTAATAAGCAAAAAGTATAATTAACAGGTTTTAAAAAAAAAAATGAAAATTTTATACCGTTAAATGCATTTATTTTAAATCATAAACACTCAAAATTAGGAAGACGGTATTAAATTTAATTAATAACTATAGTATCAATGAAAATCATAGATTTTTAGAAATATTTTTATCTAGCAGATATAAGTAAACACGAATTATTGTGTGGTATAAAAACGAGATGAATAAAGAAAAACATGTATAAAAAAAAACTTCAAACAAAGTCTAATTTGGAATTTAATTGTGAAAATATGTATTTTTAAATTATTTAAGTGTAAGTTATTGAGGATTCTTTCTATTTTTTCAACAGTTATTTTTTTTTTTTATCTAATTTTTTTCCTGTAATTTATTGCTTTATGTTCACGTCCTAGCAATACTTAAACCCAAAATTCATCATTTTAGGATTAAAAACCATTTAAAGAATTATATTGCTTTCTTAGGAGGTTGTGACAGAGCGGATACACAGTAACCAATTATATCATAAATTTGATTTTTAAAAAAACAACCTATAATTCTTAAATTCAAAAACAAATTATTATATTATTAGAATCTATATATCTAGTATCTTCTCATATCCGGGACTCCCAAACTCTCTCAACATTTAAATCCCGTCCATCTAGCAACTTCCTCTAAGAATCCTTATGAAGACTGGCTAATTTCTGTGAATATCAAGACAAATAAAACTGGCAGATACTTTATTTATTTAATTTTTTTTTCTGCAAATTTAACACCAACTGTTATTTAGAATTATAAAGTCTTAAAATATGTAAGATTAACTGATATATTATCTTATATAAAATTCAGATGTATTTTAATTTTTTTTTTTTTTTTAATACGTAAACTGTATATTTTTGAATAATTGAATCTTACTTACTTTATATGCTTATGAAGTTTTCAATTCCTAAAGTCATGTATGCTAAGTTCGATAATTTTTCTTAAGAAGTCAAAAAAAAGAATTAAAAATAAACCAATTGCAGGGAAAAGTTGTTAGATGTGAAATAATGATTCAACCTTACAATATTTGAAATAATTATGCATAGAGTGTTGAATTAGTGTTTGTTAAGTTTATAAATTAAACAAAAAAAAAAAATTGTATTTTTATGGTGTTGTATAAACAATATTACACATTTTAGGATTTTAAATGAGCATTAAATTTTTATTGACGAATTCATGGTATAAAGACTTTAACTAAATTTTGTAGATTATATTAATATATTTAAGTTTAAAACTTTTTTTTTTAAGATTAACTAAAACGAAACAACTCCAGAATTTTGAATAATTAAAAAAAAAAGTATAACTAACGGATAACAATAAATAGAAAATTTTAAATCATCGAATGCATGCAAGATAAATATTAAAATCATAAATGATACATTAGGAAATAAATTAACAATTATAATATCAAGGAAAAAATTATTTCAGATTTATTTTCATCCTATGTATTTAAGTACGAACAAGATAATGTTGATGTTATATGGTTGAATAAAAGTGAGATATAAATATATATATTATTAATGTGGTTCTTTGTTATTATTAATATGATGAGTCCTTCTCTTTATGAATGAATCATTAATAAAGTTTGATTTAATCAATGAAGCGTGTATGCATCGTGTAGTAAATATTCCCATCGCATAAATTAAACTTGATTCTGGCTCAAGGTAAACATGACTGCAACAGTTTCCTCCTCTGTTTAATTTGAGGCGACCGGGATTATCAAAATTAATACTAAAACTTTACGATGTTTTCTGTTAAACAGAGCGGCAATATATTATCACATGTTTACTCAAATCTCTG
The DNA here is from genome assembly GCA_023052935.1 of Piezodorus guildinii. Classification (NCBI taxonomy): domain Eukaryota; kingdom Metazoa; phylum Arthropoda; class Insecta; order Hemiptera; family Pentatomidae; genus Piezodorus; species Piezodorus guildinii. The sequence continues at coordinate 12,127,530 of CM041298.1, read as the reverse complement.
TTGCAGGAAAAACATACTAAAAAAAAAAAAAAAAAAAAAAAAAAAACTTTTCATACAATAGATTTTTTTTTATTATAAATAATTTTTTTCTTTTCTGTTAAATTATTTTGAAAATAAATTTATTATCGTTTACAGCTATATTATCTTCATGGTATATTATATTATATATAAGTTTTAGTTTCTTTTCTTTTTTAATTTTTCTGGAAGTTTTTCTTAATATTAACACTTAAATGAGCACACCTTAACTTCTTTTTGTTAATTATTTATTTTATTTCATAACCATTCACATCATCTATCAACGTTTCGGGATTGTTTCCCCATTCTCAAGATATTATGTGCTTATCTAAAATTTTATCTATTTTTTTCTTCAAATTTGATGAATTATTGGTCATATGGTTGGTGCTGATTTCCATATTTAAATTTATTTTATTTTATTTTTTAATTTTTCTGGAAGTTTTTCTTAATATTAACACTTAAATGAGCACACCTTAACTTCTTTTGTTAATTATTTATTTTATTTCATAACCATTCACATCATCTATCAACATTTCGGGGTTGTTTCCCCAAAAAAATAGATGAACTTTTAGATAAGCACATAATATCTTAAGAATGGTAAACAACCCGAAACGTTGATAGATAATGTGAATGGTTATGAAATAAAATAAATAATTAACAAAAAGAAAGTTAAGGTGTGATCAATTTAAGTGTTAATTATATATAAAACTAAAAAAAAGTTGTAAATAGATGGCTAATTTAAAAGATGCTTATAACAAAACTGTGTTAAAATTATTAATGAAGTGTTGTGAATAACATAGCTTGAGTTGATTTTCACAATAGTATTTTTTTTTTTTTTAATCCTATAAAACACTATTTTTTTTATAAAATTATATTGAGGATGTATGCTGAAATTACCTTGCAGTAGAAATAATAAGGAGTCAGTCGTTGTAATAATATATTAATTTTGCCGACGTTTCGGCTTAAACATGTGAGCATATCGAGCACAAACTGGTTTCTGCGACTGAATCCCAACTATTTCTACCTAAAACTTTTATACAAATTGTATAACTAACGTTATTAAAATCATAATAAACGTACTGCCAAAAATGTTTAACTTGGATAGAGTTGAAAAGTTATTTATATTTTTACATTTAATAAAAGCACTAGTGTTAAGGGAACACGACCCTTAACCCATTTTATGATATGGCATCTTGCATGCAGTAATACAACACAAGGCCATCTGGCGGCATATGTATATATTCCCATATATTATTCTATCTTATATTTCATTTAAAATACAGTCCACTACATTGTTTTATCATCCAGCCTCATAAAAAATATTTAATATTGAGAGCACCCTGGAACGCCCCAGGTCTCGAGATATTTACAACAAGATTTTTTTATTGTTAAGAACGTGTAATAAAAAAGCATTAAATAATGAATGCATTAAAACTTTTTAAAGAAAAAAATAAACAAAAGAACTTCTAATGGTTATTATCGCCTGGCTTTACAACTTCACAAAAGGATTTACTTAATTATTTTATTAGTACTATTATAAAAATAAACAAACATAATAAATATCAAATTTATTATAGATGCATTTAATATTTATAATTCTTTTCCTTCTTCAAATGCATATATTTTTGTTTTTTAAATGTAAAAATAAAGTTGTTTAAGGGTTTACACAGTTATAGATATAAATTTGTAGTTATACTTTAATTTTATTAACAAAAAAATACTTGTGGATAACTATAATAATATTGCTCTCACAACTAAAGAAAACTAATTATTTATTAATTTTATAAATACTGTTTTAAAAATAAACATAAAGACATAAAAAAATATGAAAAAAATTGAAATAAAACAAATTCATATATATTTAAATAATTTTTAAAAATACATATGTTCACCATTATATTTTAAATTTTCATTCTTTGGCCCGATCTAGATACCATTCCTTTCATGACAAACTCCTTTTCCACCCTAATCCTCTAGTTTCAATCCTTTCTTCCTCTTCGATTCCCGACAATCCTCTGAGGCATCTGGCCCGAGACCTTCTAGTTAGAATAGTTACAGGAAGTGCTACCATTGGGTAGTTCTTCTCAAGTCTTTTTCATGTCATTTTTCTTATATCATATTTCTTGTTGTATTTTTTTAGTACAGTTGTAAATTTCAATAAATTATGTTTTAAAAAAAAAAATTTCATTCTAGTTTTTCATTTTTTTATTTCATTTTTTATTCCCATAGCCACGATATATTATCTCATGTTTACTTAAATATTTTGCTAGAGAACTTTTATAAAATTCTCTATTTATACTGGGGTTATAATGAAAATTTGAGTTTGAGTAAAATTGAATTTATTTAAATACCTTTTTATGTTTCATATGGTCTGTGAAATTTATTTCAGGTGATGTTTTAGAAATTCCAAGGCCTTTCAAATTAAGCTTCCTGTTTTTTTTAATCATTAACTCTCTTACATCAATCGCAAAATAAATGAAAAAATGTAATATTGTCATTGTGTTATGTTGCGTCACCTGATGTACAGTTTTTTTTTTTTTTTTTTAAATAATTAAAACTATTTTTATGTCATCTTGTAAAGTTTATTCCATCTACTCATAATTACAATATTTTGATATTTATTTTACTTTGAATTAGAACTAGTTAGTTTGTCTAGAACTCTAGTGTGTCATAGTTCTTTCTCTGTAACTGATACTTTTTGTCACCTGTTCCAATTTATAAGTTGTTAATATGGTCACAACCTAAGAGAGCAGAGGAAAGTAAAATATGAAAATGTGTGATGTCGGCAACAGTGAAATATGATACTACACTTTCAACTTAATATAATAAATATACAATAACCATATTTTCTGTATTGCTCGTATCTTTTTAATTTTTTTTATAATTTAACTTTTATTTATTATAAATAAAGTTTTATTTCATACAATAGTGTTTCTATATATATATATATATATATATATATATATATATATATATATATATATATAAAACATGTTTTTATAATGTTTATATTACAGCTGTCTGTTTTGGTATAACTTTATCATTTAGTTTTGTTAAAAAATTATGTTTAATCATGTCGTAGGATTTTTTGAAAGTAATATTTGATGTCATCATCCGACTTTCTTTTAAAAAAATCATGCCTTCTCCCTCCCAAACTACTTTTGTGAACTATCACAAGTACTCACTTTCATCTATTTTCACTTTCCTCTTCTATCACCGAGTAGAACGGTCTTGAATGAACTGAAGTTGTCATTAATTTATGTTAAATTTTTAATTTTGGCCATTATAGATATTGTTTGTTTATTTTGAGCTTGAATCCTGAGATACACTATATAGCAGTTTAACATTAGGTAGCTTTACAAAAATACCGCAGATTATAGGTTGATTTCTGGAACAATGCTAGATCTTTCAATTTGCACTAAAGCGCCCTCTATCTGGTTTTAATACTGACCTGGCCATTTAATGATAAGCTATAAGTCTAGGACTTTCCTCTTCTGCTTAACCCAGTTTTGATGCTCAATCAATCAATTATTTCTAATATATTATAACATGCTTATTTTAAAAAAATATTCTTTTAAGAAAAAATCAATTCACACAATAATTACTTCTTTAAAATTTAATTACTCTCAGGGTATGGTATGGGTTCTTGACAATCATCAGGCACACAATCTTTTATATAACTTTTTAATCATAATAATAACTTACAAAAATAACAAAAAATATTCAGCAGCTCCTTCCTCTCTCAGCTCACAACCTCAACTCTCTAAACTCTTACCTGCCCTTTTCTCCATTACCTGGGGTGTCCCTTGCTTCCAAAATGGAGGCCATATTTACAAACAAACAATCAAATTGGAGCTGTTAATTTTTAATTTAATTCTATTTTTTATCTAATTGTTAGCCTGCCCAACACAAGACTTAAATAATAAATAAATAAATAATTGTATACTTCATTAAAAAAAATGGGTATATTACAATATATATTATTATTAATTCATTTCGGCCTGCTGTGGACCATGTTATTTTGACCGCTTGCATCGTTCAGCTTTAATTCTTTCTCGGTACTCAAGCATTCTTGTTTTGTGAGCCTCCTTTCTTTCATCAGTCCACTTTTTGCCATTTTTCAGATTTGGTCTTTCTTGAAAGCACTTGAACCCTCAAAGTTTTTTTTTTTTCTGGAGAGGAGCTCGTTTCTCGATGTACTATCTAACATATTATAATTACTTAATAATATACAGTGTCAGTTAAAAGTTTGAGACACCTGTGGTTTATTTATATGGTTTTTTTGTTGTGCGGCACTTTGGCGCTCGGATTTTTTTGGTGAATTATATGGGTTGTAATCCGCAATTCAACTGAAAATTCATTCTTTTTAACCATTCTTTAATGAAAAAACCTCTGCAGTCACAACTTTCACAGTCAACAAATCACACTAAGAATAAACTTTGCCTTCTCTATTACTACTAGGGGATTACTAGACTGTAAATGAATCTCCACAAAAATCCAATTGTTTATTTTTATCTCGTTAGAAGTCTCAGTAATAATTAGATTTAATCAAATTATTTCTTATTATTTACGATTCAACAAACCTTTCATACACCTAATTAGCAAATTTGTTTATAAATATAAATAATAATAAAATACCTATATTTTATTTAGGTTTTCATAGAGGTTATTCATGATTTATTGATGTGAACCACAGGTGGTCTTAAACTTTTGACCGGCAGTGTATATACAAGAATATGAGAGAACTAAGGTTACCTTAAACTATAATTAGGATATCATTTTCCTTCATCGTTCAGAAAGTCCTATTATTGTTAACAGTAATAAACCTAAAATTTTAATATTGAGGATTTTTCATTAATATAGAGTGATTCTAATCGTTATCTATTATTTTTTTTATTTCAGATATGACAGGCTCTTGAGAAGAGCCAAGACAGAGGATCTCTCAGAGGTTTCAGGGATCGGTTGCCTCTACCAGTGCGGTTACGACAGATTCGGGAGGCCAGTCATCGTCTTCGTCGGAAAGTGGTTCAAGTTCAAGGATATCAACTTGGATAAAGTAAATATCCTTATTACTACGCAATCATAAAAATGTTCTAAATCATGTTATGTTCTTAACTAATGGAAAAAAAATCCATAATAACATAATGGCTTATTATTTCTGAATAATAAAGTATATTAGTATTGATTTATTTGGTTTAAACTAAAGATTGACAGATACTCAAATTAAAAGTTGGGAATATTTTACTCATATTATCAAACTGTAATGTTTTATTCAAAACAATAACAAAATAAAGTAAATCAACCCATAATTCACACATCACAGAATTTTTTGTAAAAACTATTTTTAATTAATAATAGTTTTTAATTAGGGCTTTAAGGCGTAAAACATCAAAGGTCATCAATGCCTATACGAACGCACACATAATTGTAGACTTTCAGAAGAAGGAGGAAATAAATAAATAATAGTAATTATAAATAAACTATATAAATAAAGAAATCAATTACGTATGAATGACAAAATTAATTTATAAAGATAAGAGTAAAGTTGCAAAGAGCTAATTAAGAATAAATAAAGTTGTAACAAAAAAAACAAACTGTTTTTGGAATAAAGTTTCAATGATGAAGATAGTAAAGTTTATAATTTAGGTAGTAAGGTGTTTTTCTGAAGAAATTTAAAGATTAATTTAATTAAATACTCATTATCTCCCTGAACTTTCGATGTATCTGGAATGAGTCCCATTCTGTGAAGCTGCGACGTATAATACGGGCATTCTTTGAATCATATGATTAATCGAGAGGGCTCCATTGCAATATTGGCACAGGGGCACAGGCTCGTGAGTGTAAAGGTAGGAATGTGTCAGTCGGGTGTGTCCTATCCACAGTCTGGTCAATGCAACTTCCTCCCTGCGGCTGCCATGGCGTTGATTTGGACCAGATTAATAATAGTAAACCATCCCTAATGATTAGTTTATTATTTTGAATTGAACCTTTTTAATCAACCCCAAAAAAAAAAAAATGTTTGCCTACGTTTCGACCCCCATTGTGGGTCATCATCAGGGCGTGTTGTAGGTGAATGGAAACTCAGTTTCAACTAATTCCTTCCAGCAAAAAAAAAAGCAGTTTAGAAATAGCAGAGATATGTCGTTTTGAAATTAGCAATGGTGATTGACCATTTTCCTTTGAATTATTTATTTTTATATTTCATATTAGTTAATTGCCTTTAAACAACTATATAAACAGTTTAACCCTAATATAGTTGTTTGGAAATAATAAACCATTGTGTAGTAATTTGCAGCATTTTTTTTTTTTTTTTTTTTTTTTTTTTTTTTTTTTTTTTTTTTTTTTTTTTTTTGTAGAATATTAATATTAAGTAAACTAGGAACAAAATCCAATATAAATCTTAGATACACATTCAAAGAATGAGTTTATTTTCTAATTTAATAATAATTTGGTGTTTTAAATTGAGTATTATCAATTATGCTAAAAAAAAAAAACTAATGAAATCATTGTATAAAAAATAAATAATAAATAAGTAGCCTGATTGTTATTTAAACTTTACAAACATCTAAAATATGTGAATTATGTGTTGATTTATTTTATTTCGTTAATGTTTTAATTTCAGTCTTGATAATTAGAACAAAAAAAAACGCTGGAAAATATTTATACTAAAAAGTAAAAAAAAATATTTTCCACAAAAAAGTCTGGTTTGTTGGAGGTAGAACAGAAGAAAGAAGAAAATTTTTTTCGGACGTAGGAGGGACTGTAACAGAGACTTAGCTCAAGATTGTTTCCCTGGGAAAGATCTGCAGGGATAACTCGAGTTTGCGCTTGCAAAGCACATATAGACGGGAATGGAGCGGAGGGGGAAATATCTGGTGGAGTACCTACAGGCGAAGGTGGATTGGAAGAGAAGGACGGTTTTGGGAGAGATCCAGCTGGAACAACTTTAAATAGCAACACAAGAGCACAACAATCTAGTTACCCAATGTATGCACAAATAATGTCAACCCAAAGACCTTCAAGTCGAGAGTTTGCTATAGTACTTCAAACAATTAAGGGCATAAAACAGAGATTGTACATGGAAAGAGTGGCAGATTTAGTGGAACCTCAAGCAATAAAACTTGCGTCCAAGATATCTAATAATCGATTCTGTATCCATTTATCTAATAAAAAACAGGTGGATAAGCTAATAACTAATCACCGATTTGTTTCTATAGATGGCAACATGATTTCTGAAACTTTGACTACACAAAAAAATTGACCTAATAAAGCAATCTTGGAAAGTTTTGAGGCTCAATTTAAATAATATTGAAACTTCCTTAAGTTTAGGGGGCAAAAAGAAAATTCCTATCTTTTAAATGAATTTCAGTTACTTGGGGAAAAAGGTATTTGTACCTGCCAAATGATCAAAAATTAAAGATAATCCTATGAAGGTTAATATGATTTGGATGTTGGTCATAAAAGATAAGCAAATAGTGAAAGAAAAAAAAAAAAAAAAAAAAGGTTTTTTATCCATCGTTTCAACCCAAGTTGCTGGTTTTCATAAGGGCTGCATCATTGAGGTATGGAAGCTGAATGAATCATTATGAAAAATGAAAAAAAAATTATGATATGTCTTAATTCTCCATAAAGAGCGACGCCTTTCTGTCCAAATTCTTTTTATCTCTCCAATCTATTCAGCTGAGCTCTGTTATTCACAGTTTGTGACAGATTCTGGCTTCTAGAGATTCAGCTTGTTATACTTGCGTTTTTTGGAGGTTCCTTCGAAGTCAGTCTTTCACTCTTTTCGTTCGAAGTACGCTTTCCCTCCGAACACTATGTCAAAGAGAAAATCCATTGCTTTAAATACAAAGTTGGCGATTCTTCAAGAAGTGGATAAAAAACTTGAGTCAAAATCTAAAATAGCGGAAAAATAGGGGATATCAAAATCTACTCTAGCAACAATTATCGCTAATTAAGATAAAATTGTTGCCTCCATTGCGTCTTTATCGAGATGTGGAAAAAAAAATTAGATACATGACATTCTTGATCACCATGTTCTCCAGTGCTTTCGAGAGATAAGGGCCTCAGGAATTTCAAACTAATCGTCCAGGAGAAATCACTAGCTAATGAATTAGGCATCTAAAACTTTCAGTGCTCATCCGGCTGGCTTTGGCACATTCAGAAACGTGGTGGAATTACATCACTGGTAGTTAGCGGTGAAGAAAATAAGGTAAACCAAATGACGTCCATAGTTAGCTAGAAAGGTTTTTGCCAGAGTTAACAAAATATGATGCAAGAAATGTTTTTAATGCGCACGATGCTGGTGCATAGTTTAAAATGCTTTTGAAGTTTCTAAATAAACTTGTGCCTGAAAGCTAATGCTGTATTAAAAATATCTCTTTTTAACCACCTGAATTTATACCAAGACTTATCCGTACATAAAACATATTTTTCAGATATAACGAATTCTTTTATAACAAACAGAGAATTGTTTGGTCCCTTGGAGTTTGTTATAACGAGGGTTTACTGTATTAAATGTTGCCATCTTTCAAGCAATATTTGGAATTCGGTCAACATCAACAGTTGAAGGAGGACCTAAGTGCTTGGTTCTTGCAAGTCAAAATTTCCAGTTCTGAACCGAGCAAACCACTTACCGATTTCTCCTAAGGCATCGTCGCCATACACACTGCAGATTTTGTTAACCATCTGTGCAGCAGATTTTCCTTTTCAGAAATAAAAAATTGTTAAATGATGAAAATAATTTTTTTTCTCTTCCTTTTGAGCAAGCAAAATACCATTTAAAGATGAGGAATCTTGGTTGAAACTGATGCATAAAAGCACCTTAACTAATCCTTTTTTAGAATATGTAACCATTATTGACCGATTAAACATGATTTTATAAACTCAGATTGAAATATTGAAAAACGCCATGAACTTATTTTACAACCCAATATTTAATCTTCATAGACAATTCTACTAAGAAAGATGATAGGTTTGCTTCTGATCTGGCTTTGATGTGTTTAATTACATCATGAGAGGGTTATTTACAACCAATATTTAATCTTCATAGACAATTCTACTAGAAGATGATAGGTTTGCTTCTGATCTGGCTTTGATGTGTTTAATTACTCATGAGAGGGTTATTATTTTGTTCTTACTTTATATAAATCTTTATAATATTTTTTTTTTTTTTTTTTCAGGCACTGCTATATCTGATATACCTTTTGGACCCGCTGGTGAAAGGAGATTATGTCATCGCTTACTTTCACACTAATACATCCAACGCCAACTACCCCTCATTCACTTGGCTCAGAGAAGTCTATAATATACTGCCTTACAAGTAATTATGTTTTTATTAATAAGTAATTTAGTCAGTAAAGTGGAATTTACCATGGCTGTAATTGTCATATTTATTATTACCTTGTAAACTATGAATTTTTGTTCGTTTAGACACCGTTCTGAGTTAACCATCCTGTTAAGTTCCTGGGCATGATCTAATAATTTCCCATATCTTAAAACTGCTTCCTTGTAAAGGTTAAAATCTTCTCTGATCCAATCATTTTTAAAATCCTCTATGCTCCTTTACTTAGTCACAAATAACCTTTACACCTTACTTTTGAAGACCTTTACATTCCACATATTGCTGATTTGGCCTTAAGCAGGTAACATTCCATTCATGACCAACTCCATTCACATTCTAACCCACCAGTTTCAATCCTTGTTTCCATTTTGATTCCTAATAATCCTTAAAAGCGTCTGAAAAGAAGATGGCTCTGAAACTTTCTGCTTTAGTGTAATTTTTGGAGTGCTGCTAATGTATATTTCTCACATGTATATCATGCCTTTGTTTAATATTTTACTCACATTTATATGATGTACTTATCAATACAGTTGTGAATTTCTATAGATATATATTTTTTAAAGTTCTACTTAACTATTAGTCTATAAAGCAAAAGTTGACTGTATAGCGTGGTAGTTTGTTTATTTATTTAACGTCACTTTATGCTACTATGGCTTATCGGACGATGCTACAGTGGGAATCATAAATTTTGCCTATCCAGGTTTTATTAGGATAGGAATCTTTAAAGAGAACCTGACATCACTGAGGCTCGGGACCCCCTTTTAATGTCCCCTCCTAAGGACAGCCTAACTAAGGATTTTTTACTCCCATTAAAAAATCCTAGGACTACTTTGGCATATGAGGCTGTTATGCTAACCACCCAGCAACAAGTGATCCCCAGTGTGGTAATCAAATCAAATTAATAGCAAATCACAATAAAATCTGTTCCCTCAATAAGAATTTCAGAAGAAAACAAAAATCTCTTTTGTTTCACAATATAAGTCACCATCCTTGACTTCTGAAACAATTATTGCATAAATATCTGTTAATTAAGCTTTTCCTATGCACAGTAGTGTGTATAAATATTAATGCACCAAAATACAGTAGTCAAAACAAATGTAATTTAAATTCTATATTATTCATTTATTTTAATTCACGAACCTGACTTTCACTTTGAAATGGTACTGTTATTAATTTACTGATTCTAAATTTTAATTTTTTAAAATTTGACGTTTAAAAATGTATGCCATTGGCAAGTCTGGCTGAATTACTCTTGATTTATGTTGGCTTGAAACCATGAAATAGAGCTGATATCAATTTCTTGCAATACTGTTATTTATGTTTCATTATTTTATTTTCCATTAATACTTTATTTATATGTAAACTTCTTACATTAATAAAAATATTTAACATATTGATTTATTTTTATAGGTATAAGAAGAATTTAAAAGCGTTTTATATTGTTCACCCGACTCTCTGGACCAAGGTAAGGTCTTTATATAACAATAGATTAATTATATTTGTAAATGTTATTAAAGTAACAATGATTTTAAAATAATAATAATAATGATTTCCTGTGAATAGAGCACTATACCACAGTTCTGTAGGCCCTGGATTCAAACATGCCTGTGGCTGAATGTCTATTGTTTGTTTATTTATTTAACATCACTTTATGCTACTATAGCTAATCGGACGATACTACAGTGGGAGTCCTAAATTTTGCCTATCCAGGTTTTATTAGGATAGGGATCTTTAACGAGTACCTGACATCGTACAGGCTCGGGACCACCTTTTAACGTCCCACCCGAAAGACGGCGTAACTAAGGATTTTTTACTCCCATTAAAAAATCCTAGGACCACCTGCGGGTTCGAACTCGTGACCTTTTGCATAGGAGGCTGTTACGCTAACCACCCAGCTACAAGTGATCCTGAATGTCTATTTATTCTGTTATTAATCGCAAGAATGGTTGAAATTAGCAGATAATTAAGACTGTACATTTTATAGAAGATTTGTTGCCTATAGTAAGATGTAAGAGTTAGATGGATGATTTAATGAATGTAGCAAAAGGAAATTTAAAAAAGAATTAATGGTCTCCATTATGGGTACTAAATAAAAACCATTTGCTAGATAAAAAGTTAGAATTCTACCTTGATTATAATTGATGAAAATACCATTGAATTGATTCAGTTTTTAAGAAAAGAGGTGAACTCTTACATTTAAACTCTAATTTATGGTTGTAAGATATTAGGGGTACTCACTACGTTTGCTATAGCATTTCTATAGTTTCTACAGTTATTTCCTGTATAAAATTGATGGGTTTAGCACAATAGCACAAATAGCATGCTATAGCAAACGTAGTGAGTACCCCTATTGTCTATACTTGTGCTAGTTGTAATTGAAAGGAAGATGAAAATATGATTCAACTTATAAGGAAATGTTCTGTCTTGTTTATTCAATTAACGTCGCTTTATGCTACTGTGGCTAATTAGACGATGCTGCAGTGCAAGTCCTAACTCATGCCGACTATGTTTGATTAGGATAGGGATCTTTAACGAGTACCTAACATTGTAAAGGCTCAGGACCACAATTTTACGTCTACTCTGAATGATGGCATAACCGAGGGATTTTACTCCCCTTTGAACCGATGACATTGGGCAAACAATGCTGTAATGAAAGCCACTAGGCCATAGGTAATCCCATCATAGTATGGTACAGTATCCCAATGAAATACAGTGATGGCCGCATGAGCAAGTGAACGTTAACTTACATTTATATGTATAAACAATGTGAAGTTTATTTATTTTTTTTGCTGTGTATGGAAGTCATTAGGTTCTTTATCAAACTCAGCTTCCAGGTTTTTTCTCCAGTTTTTCGGTACCCACTTTTAGAGATTGGGTGCGTCCCAAGTGGGTCTTAAAACACCAGGAAAGCTCCATGGCTGAAATAACAGCATAAACAATTCTGCCACAGCCAGGGTTCGAATTCAGAGCACGTAGAACAGTAGATTAGTGCTCTATCAATTTTACCACATTACTCACTGTATAAAAAAAAAAAATATAATAAAATAAGAAGAGAAATGTAGAAATGAAACACTTTTATCTATTATCTTAAATGATATAGAACTTTCCCTGTTTTAAAAAAATAATTGGACTATCACACTATCAGGCTTTACCTAATAGTTTATAGTAACTCTTGGCTTTTGTCGAACTCTCTTATTTTAATATCTTTACAGTTCACTGTTGTAGCTCATATTATTAATTATTTTTGTTTTTGATTCCTATTTATGCTGGTAATTATATAATAAATAAGTTAAATAAATATAAACAATTTTGCAGATGATGACTTGGTGGTTCACTACTTTCATGGCTCCGGCTATAAAGCAGAAAGTGCACAGTTTGCCTGGTGTAGAATATTTATACAGCATTATGCCAAGAAATCAACTAGAAATCCCCGCCTTTATCACCGAATACGACATGACTGTAAGTATATGCTTACATTTATATATAATTTTTTTAAATATTTACAATGGCTCTCAGTCAAAATTATGGAAACAACTTTTAAAATTCCATTGCAAACTATTTCTAATCTAATAACTTCTGAAAACATATGATCTGTAGGATCCTGGTCTCCTCCCTTATATTTCTTACGGTATTTGGGTTGTCTTGAGGAAAACCTAATATGATTGTTTAACTACTTGGTATTTGGGTTGTCTTGAGGAAAAACTAATATGATTGTTTAACTGCTTGGTATTTGGGTTGTCTTGAGAAAAACCTAATATGATTGTTTAACTGCTTGGTATTTGGGTTGTCTTGAGGAAAACAAATATATATGATTGGTTTTAAACAGTGCTTGGTATTTGGGTTGTCTTGAGGAAAAACTAATTTGATTTGGAACTACTTACCCATCTCCCTCTGTAAAGTATTATCTCTAACCGATTTCAAACACCAGTTATTGATCCACCTTCTCAAAAATCAATCCTCTGAGTATATGCAATATATCTTGACTTAATTATATGCAACTAAATTTAACCGAAGTTGTCACCTGTTTTATTTGTATTTTTTATTTATTTTGACTTAGTAAAGGAGCAGCGTGGTCTAGTGGATAGAGCGCTAGTCTGCTGTGCTCAAGGTCCTGGGTTCGAATCCCGGCTATGACAGAATATTATTTATTCTGTTAATTCAGTTGGGGGGCGACCCAAGGGTATGGAGACCCTCCTGGGGCAGACCCAGCCTCTATAAAGTGGGTACCCACATTAATTGGGAAAAAACCTGGCGGCTGAGCGCGATTAAGGCTTAATCACCTCATTGCACTGCCGTTGGCCTTGAAACAGTACGAATCTCTATATGTACTGAGCCCAGACCCTCCATGGGTTGTAGTGGTACAGGTTTTTTTTTTTTTTTTTTTTTTTTTTTTTTTTTTTTTTTTTTTTTTTTTTTACTTAGTATAATTTCATAATTACTAGTTTACTAGATAAATCGAATATTTTTTACATTAAACCTGCCAGTTACTTTTTATCACCAAATGATTACTGTAAAAATAGTTATTTTAATTAACACATGATTAGTTAAACAAGAATACAGTTTAATGAAATATTTATTTTAATTTAATGCAATGATTGAAAAAACAAAACTAAATATGAATTTAAACTGGAAAAAAGCAGCCATGTCTTCATATATTTGTTACTGCTCCTTTGTATCTATACCTTTAAAAAAATGTGAGACCTTTTCTTTATTACAAAACAAAATTAAATCAATAAAATTCACCTCTTAGTCCATTATACGCAAAGGGAATAACCTTCTTAATAGAGTTTTTAGGTGTAATATGGTTTAATTTATTTTAAAAACAAGAAGAATGATTATAGGTGGAATAATCAGGAATCAGTAATTTTTTGAAAATTTTTAATTTTGCCAACGTTTCGGCTCAAGCTTGTGAGCCATCATCAGGGCATTACTGAGCCATATGTCCAAGCATAAAACTGTAATAAAAAAAAAAAAGAAGAATGATTATTACTTTTAAAATAATAAAAAGTAACTGGCAGCCTTAATGTAAAAAAAGACCTGATCCAAAATGAACTTCTATTCTTTGTACTTTATTCTCAGGGGTCTAAATGTCCTAGATTAAAAATAACTTATCATTCGTTCAATCATATTTTGGGATCACCAAGATCGCCTGATTCTATGATGAGTTGAAGTGGCTTTACCCATCCAGTCCTTGCAAGTACATCCTTCCTCTACCAAACCAAGTTATTTGATCCTGCTATCCATCATACATTTCAGATTTTCCTTTTCTAATCCTTGATTTATTCCTGCAACACTCATACGTGGCCCTTTGTTTGTATATAAGGTCCCATTGAATCTCAGCTTTTGACAGATCTTTCCTGACCTGAACCTCCTTCATATCAAAATGAATTCCCTCTGAAGGAAAGCATAAACAAGGTTTTTTACTTGTTTTAAAAAAAAACCTTGGGTCATCTGACGGGTTTGAACCCCGCAGACTTTGGGCATGGAAGGCTATTCACTACACCACAGTTGACCCCTAAGAGCATGGTTTAAAGACTATTTTGGAAATTTTCAATTAAATATTTCATCACTTTTATTATTTTAATTTTATGACCTTAAACATAAATTCCATGAAAATTGCAATCTGTGATTCCCTTGCAATAATCAATATGTAAACTGGAGGGACTTTTTTCACAAATTATCTATACTTAACTGTTTTGAGACCAAAATGACAAAAATTAAAATTTTACTGAGATAAGGGAGTGGCGTTTAAAAGGTTAAAGAAACCACCTTAATTATCTACAGGCAATTTCCAACTGTTCAATATATTATTTAATTCTTAAAAAATAGAATAATTAATACGGGTTTAGTATCATTTGGACTGTGAGCCACTGTTTTCATCTATAATTTACCATTATTATTTAATATAATTGTGATGTATTTGTTATTAGTTACTTCAATTACTTTAAGTTGAGCTAATGATTAATACTTTAGGATCATCATAATGATAAGTAACCTTTGAATGTTGATAAGAGAAAATTGATTTCTAAAAACCAGTGAATTTGACAAGTAAGTAATGTAATACTAATGAATGTTTTACTGGTTATTTTTACAGCGATTGATTTTGTTTTATTCTATTATTATTATTATTATTTTATTTTTTTGCTGTTAAAGTTATTATAACAGATTTATAAATGCTGTTGTTTTTTTGTTTTTTTTTAATAAGCATAATCTATTGCTTGATATATTTTTATTTTCCATATTGCTGCAAGCATCATGATCTACTACTACGTTGTATTTTGATTTCCGATTAATCTTCTTACGTTCTCTTAGGAAAAATACTTTAATAAATAATATATTGTTAGTAAGTATTGAATAGATTTAATGCGTTTATAGTTCTTGGGGTTCATGCGTTAGGTAAAAGAAGCCTCTTTTTTTTTTTTACTTTCACTTACCATTGCAATCATAAAAATGTTTGAATTCGAATTTTCATCAGAAATATATGTGTTAGGGACCCCTGAGTCCAAATGACCAAGTCCTGCCCAAAGGTATGTTTGTGTGTATGTGGTCAGTCTAACTCATAAAATATAAGTTGTATAAATATGAAATTTCATATTTTAGGAGTGTATATGCCTGAGAGAAGGGAGCCGGTGGCTGAGGGGCTAGCGCGCTAGTCTCTCATGCTACAGGTTGCGAGTTCGAATCCCAGTCCCGGCGGGGCTTTTATAAGAATGTAAATAAATGGGGATTCACTCACAGCCTCTCCCCCGGGTATGTGAGACCCGTCAGCCAAATGGTGGCCACTCACAAAATTAGGCGTAGGGAGTGATGACCCTACACTACGAATTTCATCGTGAAACGCGAGTGTAATCTCCCAGGAGATCACACCGCGAGGCCTAGGGTCTGCACGGTCTGTCGCGCCACTGAAAAAAAAAAAATATATGTATATATATATATGCCTGAGATATTACTGCAAATTTTCAACAAAATTAGCAAACCAGAAGAGCCACTTTATACCATGCATTTGGCACTTTTTACAATTTTCTCAAAAACCTTATTGATTTTATGAGTACATTGATATAAAATTTAATAAGCTTTAATCTGGTTTGTAGATTAGGTTTCATTCTGATTGAAATAGTCCTACAGGGCTTAAATGCCGATATTTTAAATTTTCTTCTTCTAAAGTACCTCTAATTTTGTAGGTTCTGTAAAAAATAATCATATCATCTGATTAGCATTGCTAAAAAACAGCTAAATATACAAGTTGAATGAATTAGATAACCAAGTAAAGGAGAAATGAGCAAAAATATTTTTTAATGCAATTTTTACTTTCTCTTACTATAATATAGTAAGGGGAAGTATTGCAATCGTGAAAATTTTCGAATTCCAGTTTTCAACGGAAATACACGTTTTAGGGTCCCCTGAGTCAAAATAACCAAGTCCCGCAAAAAGGTCTGTGTGTGTGTGTGTGGTGTGTGTGTGTGGTAACTCCCGGGCGGAAACGGTAAGTCCCATGAAACTGAAATTTCATATTTAAGACAACTATACGCCCGAGACGTGACAAAACTATTTTCATCAAAATGAGCTCACCAGAAGAGGCACTTTATACCACGCATTTTTAACCTTTTTTCGATTTTCTCGAAAACGCTTCCGACGATTTTGATTAAACTCGCTAAATTTAATGGGCTTTAATATCATGTAGGTTTTATTTGGATAAAAATGGTCTGACAGGGCTTAAATGCCAATATTTTAAATTTTCTTCCCCTAAAGTACCTTTAATTTTGTAGATTCAATAATAATAACTAGATTATCTTGTTAGCGCTGATGAAAAACAGGTAAATATATAAATTGAATAAATTCAATACCCAACTAAAGGATAAAACAGAAAAAATATTTTTTTAATGCAATTTTTTGTTTTTGAACATCAAGAGCAGTAATATACATGTATGATATACCGTTGGAAAGCTAAAGATTTTAGAAAAAAATGTCATCTCATACACAAGCTTTTAAAAGGTAATAGAGAGTGATGAAATGAACATAAAACTATCTGATTATTTTACATAATAATATAATAGTTTTTTTAATGAAACACATGTTTCTATAGAAATTTAATTTGAATAATTCCTTAATAGTTTCACGTATTTTTATCTCTAACAGTATTTGAAAATTCTTTTATTGATTTTAAAAATCGAGGTAAGTGAAAGTCGTGTGTTGCCCGCACCAGATTTTTGTGTAAAAAATAAGAACAGTAGTATACATAATTTTATAGATTTAAAAAAAAATTACCCATTTTATCTTAGTTAGCATTTATAAAAAACATATAAATATACAAGTTGAACGAATTGGATAACCAACTAGAGGAGAAAAGAGCAAAAAAAATTTTTTTTTCTATCATGAGAATAGTAATATAAGTGTATAATACACCGTACAAAAGCTAAAGATTTAAAAAAAAAATGTTATCTTATATACAAACTTGTAAAAGGTAATGTAAAGTGACGAATAGGTATAAACCTAAGCGATTACTGTACATATCAATTTTATATTGTTATATTATTAAATCTAAAACTTATGTTTCAAACAGAACTGAATTCTTTAAACTTTTTTGGTAATTCTAGTTTTATTTAAAAGTTCTTTAATTTATTTTAACGATGGAGGTAAATGAAAGTTGTCGCACGCTCCAGGTTTTGTATATTTGTTTATCTTGGTTTTGTCTGTAAATCGTATGAATAACTAATTATTCAAAATTTAATTTAAACAATCAAAACTTATTCCGTTAAGCTTCTGTCAAGATTTTAGTTGTAGTAGATTATGATGCCTTGCTAAAAATGCTTGCATGGAAGTGATTTAGAATAATTTATTCGCAATTTGAGCAAATTCAAAAGATGGATTCCTGAATTCTTGATAAGTTCAAGTTGAGTATCTGAATTCTGTAAGCTTAATTCAGCATTTATTGTTCTTTTGAAATGGCTTTAGCAGAGCAGTAAGCTGTTGATAGTAGTTGAAGACTAAAGGAGAAAAACAAAAACATTTTTTTTTTGAAACATGGGATAGCATTCTGTACTTGTTATTATAGGTTTGAAAACTAGTAAAAAGCTATGTCTAACTTGAAATTTTATTTTCTTCCCGCATTCAAGTTATTAGACTGCATATGTTTTTCTCCCAAGGTCTTCCTTTACTCTTATATATATTAATATTATTAAAAATAAAAAATAAATGAATAAAAAACCTGTACCTCTACATCTGATGAAGAAACTAAGGTTTGTGGTTTCAGTAACATAGAGTATAGATTACTACTGATTCTTGACCAACGATCTTGCGAGGAGGTGATTAGACTGTGGTCATGCTTAGGCGCCAATTTTTTCCTTAAGGTATTGGTACCATCTTTATAAAAGTGGGGTAATCACCAATAGATTCTCTCTATCTCATGGTCACTCCAAAGCTGAAATAACTAGATAAACAATCATCATGCCCAACTTTTTTTTTTTCAACTAAATAATTTAATTTGCATCTATAAGATGCGATATGATTGAAGTAAAGGTGTTTTTCTGTTATAAACATGTCCTTGGTAGGTGGTGGTACATGGTCAGTGGTACATCCTCCTGACGTTCAAATGAACTATTTCACCTGTTTTAACGAGGTCTACTTCATTGATACGGTCGGATCAGTGAGGAACGCAGACATCTTTGCTTCCCCGAAGAACAGAAGTACTGCAATGATCCTGGACCCTGCTGTTCGATGTGAGACCAATGACCTTGATCAGGCCACAGGTGATCTGTCATGCCACAACTTGGCAGCTGAGAGTTGTTCATGACCTAATCACATCCTTGCAAGATTGTTAATCAAGAAACAATAAGAACCTCTATATGTACTGAACCAAAGACCCTTTTCATTTGTTGTAGAGGTACAGGTTTATATTTCTTTCCCTAACAGATAAAGTCATCAGAGTTGTATGGAATGACTAAAATACAAAAACTAGTTATGATTTTTGTAGACAATAATTTCTGTTATGTTGATATTGGGTTCAATCCCAACTGTGACTGGGTAACTGTTTATTCTTATTGGTCAAAGTTCTAACTTTGTATTGATAGGCCTTCCTTGGCCTCTATAAAGTGGATAGAGAAAAACCTGGCGGCTGAGCATCATCATGGCCAAATCATCTTGCTCAGCCGTTGGTCTAGAAATAGTACAATGATCCCAACACCCCATTGGGTTATTGTACAAGTTTTTTTTAAATTTATTTATTTTTTGATTGCTTGAGACTTCTCATGAAACTTTAGATTAATTTAATTAAGGCTGTATCCATAATTGAGACATCGATCTTCAAAAGGTACTACATCTATTTTAGGAAATTTTACAGAAAATGCAAGAAGCTTTTATTAATTTCTTATCAAAGCAATCTAAATTTTGTAATATTCTTTTTTTTTTTTTTTAATATATTCCTTATGGAAAAAATTAATTGAACACTATTTACTAAATTAATATTTATTTAATCTCAGGGTATGGTATCTTACAATCAGGCACAATTTATATTTAACTTCTAATTATAAATAAAAATTACACAAATTAAGAAGTACTAAGCAGGTTAACAATGTGTTGATATTCCTTCTTTTCTTCTTGCAGCAGCTCTAACTCTTGGAGGTCCCAACACTTCTACAGTCCAAACAGATCTTCCTCCTTTCAAGTCCAAATCCCAACTAACTAACCTTTTTCTACCTGTCCTATTTTATTTTATTTTTTTAACCTGCTAGGATTTTTCCCTAGCATCCATTTTGGATGCTATGTTTAGAAGCAACTATCCAAATTGGAGCTGTTAATTTTGATCTGATTGTTAACCTGCCTAACATAATATTTAAATAATATATATATATATATTATATATATTTTTTTTTTTTTTTTTTAAATGGGTGGGTATGTACCTTTTTACCTTTTTTTTTTAAACCATATTAAGAACTTTATTATCTGTCTTTTGTTAGAAAATTTACTTTGCCAGTCAAAAGTATGAGATCCCCTATAGTTTACAATAATAAATCACGAATAACCTCTGTGAATTTTTTATTTTTTTTCAATGGCACGACAGGCCATGTACGCCTTTGTGGCCGGGTGGGGTAATCTGCTGGGATTATATACTCATGTATCTTGATGAAATTTTATAGGGTAGGGTCCTCATTCCTTATGCTTATTTTTACAAGAAGCCACCAGTTGGCTGACAGATCTCACATACCAGGGGGAGAGGCTGTGAGTGAATGAATGGAATATAATTATACGAGGCATGTTTTTTAAGTAAGTACCGTTTTGGAATTAAAAAATACGTGCAAAGATATCACAATAATTTTATTCTTACATGAAAGCCTGTACCTTAATCTACTTTTCTACAAATTTCCATGAATTTTGAGGCACTTGTCATAACATGGCACCAGTTTTTGAATACCCTCCTCAAAAAATTCTGCCTCCTGACTTGTTAAACGACGTTGACGAAACATGGGTGGCCTACGTCACACCAGAATCAAAACAACAATCCATGGAATGGCAACATTCATCATCACCCAAAAGAGTGAAGTTTAAGCAAACAATTTCTGCACAGTTTTTTGGGACAGAAAAGGAGTATTGCTAGTGGAGTTTCTGCCTCGTAATGAGACAATCAGTGTTACCATTTGTTCCTGCACTTAAAGAAACACCTGGGCGGTCAGTGTCTTCAAGATGATAACAAAGTCAAAACATTTGTGATGCTTTGAAACCAAAACATTTTGTTAACAAGTCAGGCGGCAGAATTTTTTGAGGAGGGTATTCAAAAACTTGTGCCGCGTTGTGACAAGTGCCTCAAAATTCATGGAAATTATGTAGAAAAGTAGATTAAGGTACAGGCTTTCATGTAAAAATAAAATTATTGCTATAACTTTGCACATCTTTTTTTAATTCCAAAACGGTACTTACTTAAAAAACATGCCTCGTATATAACTGAGATTCGAACTCATAACCTTAGGCATGAGAGACCAGCAAATTACCCACTCAGCCATGGACTCCCCATTCCTCTATGATTACTTAATTAAAATATAGGTATCTTATTATTATTTGTATATAAAATACATACAATACAATACACATAAACAAATTTGCTAATTATGTGTAAGAAAGGTTAGTCAATATCGTAAGTAACAATAAATAATTTGATTAAATATAATTATTATTGATACTTCTAACGTGATAAAAATAAATAAGAATAAACAATGTGATTTTTGTGTCTGGAGGTATATTTAAAGTCTAATAATCTCCTAAGGGGAATTGAGAAGAGACATTATATTATTAGTTTGATTTATTGATTTCTTGACTGCCAAAGTTGTAAGAAGTTCACTGCACAGCTAATTTTCCCCTCCCCCCCTTTAAAGAACAGTTAAAAAGAATGAATTTTCAGTTGAATTGCATATTACAACCCAGATAATACACAAAGAAAAAAAATCTGAGCACCAAAGTGCCACAAAAAAATTCAAACAATTCAATTGATTTAAACCATACATAGGTGGTCTCAAATTTTTTATTGGAACTGTACATGTCGTAAAATGTTAGTATCTTTTAAAAATCACTGTCTCAATTACACATAGATTATCGCTGCTTCTTTCGTTTTTACTTATTTAAACATTATCATCTTATTATTATTTATCATATTATTGTCATCTCAACTGATTGTTTTAATTTATTTTGTTTTTTCAGATAAACGGTTTGAGGTATTTTAACCCTAGTTCCACAACTTAATGTACATCATGAGCCTGAAGCGTGTGATTTTAATGGAATAACGATCAGTATTCGCTTTGTGTCAACGATTTTAATATTCCTTAGCAATCTATGTAAATTCTTCAACAAAAATAACTGCTACACCAAATCTATTAACTAGAAAAAAAAAAAATTTAGTTACGGTTTACAATTTTGTAAATTCCCTGCTGGTTTTAAATGTGCTATATGAAATGATGGCTGTCGAATATCTGAAAAAGTTGAATTTAAAAAATAATATATATTAAAATTAACAAAAAAAAAATTATGCATTCGCTGAATAGTCTTAAAATTTTTTTGTTTTTTTTATTTGAATGAAGAAAAAAAAAATATGGAGCTGTGTTTATGAATGAAGCAGTGTTTATGAATGATGAATTTTACTATAGTGTAAATGTGAATAGCGCTCCTAGTGGTGTTTACGCGTTATTCTCCCCTGTTTGAGCTCGCAATTTTTAACATTGTCGCTGCGCAAATTTTGCTTTCCGCAACCTGTTCTATAAGTGCCACCCCTTTGTATAGGATACGTTTTATAAATATATATATATATATATATATGTATAATTCTAAACAAAGTTGTTAGTAGAATTTGTGCAGCATTTATAATAATATGCCTTTGTTATTGAATTAGGAGTTTTTCGTTTTTAAAATTAACTAAAAGTAAAAAAAAAAAAAAAAAAAAAAAAATGAAAACTCATTAATGATGTTAATAATAATAATATTGTTATTGGTGCAATATGTAGAGTAATCGACATTGATTATAGTTTTTTAAAATAGAAACTAAAAATGTTGATTAATTTATCATTTTGTACAGTTGTTATTGTTATTATATTGGACAGTGATAACTTTTAATAGTATATAAATCTATATATTGTATTGATCGATTGAAAAATTGTTTATATTGTTATGCAGTTATAAATGACAATTAGGTAATCCTTTAGTTACGCATATTTCTGGTCACATTTATTTTTTGTAATGTATATATAGGAAAAGATGAATTTTGGTAAATGAGATTCGAAGGAAGAAATAAAAATAGTGTGTAAAAGTAGAACTGAATATATTTCAATGTTTATTGTGTTGTTGTTGTTTTTTTTATTATTATTAACAAGGCTAAATAAATATTTAAAAAAGAAAAAAGGCTAGTTATTCATGTGTTTATAATAATAATGATAATACCATCTGAAATTAATAATACGCTATTAATTTGGAATTGATCCTATGAACTGTGGATTTTTTATATGAATCATTACTGCCAATATATAGTTGGCACTTAACAGTACAAATATGTGGTGAAGCCTTTGTTAAAGTATATTAAAAGACTGTAGTAAATTGTTATTGATTAAATGAAATTTCATGCTGTAACAGTAGTAGCATTATAAAGGTATAGTTGCAGTATGTTGTTAGATGTAAAAAAAAAAATAATAATAATAATAAAGAAATATATATATATTAAATTTTTTTAGTAACAGCACATGAAATAACTTTGTGTTATGATAGATTTTATTAATTTATTTAGCGTATTGAATATTATCTTACCGTATTTTATATTGTAATATTATGTTTAAACATAATAGGACTTGTCATAACTGTATAATTTAATTAATTTTTAGTACTCATGATGGTTTTTTTCACCAAAAAATGTTATAATCATACTGCTGTTTAATTCTAGTACAATTAAATAATATATGCAATAAAATTTGATATTGTTATATTCTTGTTCATTTTTGTATCCAATTCCTACAAACTCCTTTAGAAGAATTTCGATTATATATAGTTGGCAGCTATAAAAGATTAGAAATAATAATTTATTAATAAATTTTTACTTTTACTTACCTATATATGAAAATTTTCGAATTCCAGTTTTCAGCAGAAATACACGTTTTAGGATCTCTAAGTCCTTATGACCAGGTCCCATAAAAAGGTCTGTGTGTGTGAAATTTCATATTTAAGACAACTTTACGCCCGAGATGTTACAGCAACTTATTCACTAAAAGCAGCTGACCATAAGTCCTACTCTATATCATGCATTTTCTACCTTTTTACAATTTTCTCAAAAATGGCTATAACAATTTTGATTAAACCCACTATATCGATTTAAAATTTATGGGCTTTTATATCATTTAGGTTTTATTCTGATTGAAATAGTCTGACAGGGCTTAAACGCCGATATTTTAAATGTTCTAAAGTAACTTTAATTTTGTATATTCTATAAAAATAATTATATCATATTTTTAACATTGATAAAAAACGGATAAATATATAAGTTAAACAATTTTGATACACAACTCAAGGAGAAAAGAGCAAAAATATGTTTTTCTGCAATTTTTATAAGAACAGTAATATAGATGTATAATATACTGTTGGAAAGAGAAAAATTTAAAAAAAAATACACACAAACTCGTAAAAGCTAATGTAGAGTGATGAAAGGGCGATAAAATCAGCTGATTGTTTTAGATAATAATATAATAGATTATTTAATAAAAAACATATTTCTATCGAAAATCAATTTTTTAACTTATTTGATCGCTAACTGTATTTGAAAATTCTTAAATTGATTTTAACAACGGAGGTAAATGAAAGTAGTGTGTTGTGAGAACCAGATTTTTTTCACACAACTTGTGGGTATTCATCAGGGCTAAAAAACAAGATACAGTGTAGGTGTTTGATAAATTACATTAAAAATTCAACAGAAAACAACATTTTAAAAATTAAAGTGTAAGTAAAAACACAAGAACATAAAAAGAAAGTAGTAAAAAATAATAAAGACGCCAAAGGTCATGGGTTCAAACCCGCAGGTGGTCCTAGGATTTTTTAATGGGAGTAAAAAATCCTTAGTTACGCCGTCCTTCGGAGGGGACGTTAAAAGGTGGTCCCGAGCCTGTGCGATGTCAGGTACTCGTTAAAGATCCCTATTCTAATAAAACCTGAATAGGCAAAATTTAGGACTCCCACCGTAGCATCGTCCGATTAGCCATAGTAGCATAAAAGTGACGTTAAACGAATAAACAAACAAATAATAAAGACATTAATTAATATATCAACATACGTAAAAAGAGAAGTGAAAAATTAATATAGTTAACAAATGTATGTTAGGCAACATGAAGTTAAGCAAAAGTCAGTTGCAAAACAGAATAATAAAATAGAAAATGAAAAGTAAATATAATTAATATAGAAGATTGTATATTAATTTAATAGGAAAAGTGTAAGTAGACTTATAACAATTACTGTTATGTTTTACAATTTTTCAATCTTTTATTACCATCATCCAAATCATCTCGTCCTTCATATTTAATTATAAATTTATTTTCAAACTCATATAGATATTAGGTGTCACCTGTGGCTTAGTGAATAGAGAATAACATCCTTTTAGAATAGACTAGATAATTTTATTCTGGGACATAATATCTTAAGAATGACATAAATGTTACAAATAAAGATAGTACATCTGACCAGAATACATTAAATTATTTGCAAATTTAATTATTTATATAGGTAAAGGAGATAAAGAAAAAATGTATTGTGTGTGTGTGTGTGTGTGTGTGTGTGTGTGTGTATAAAACATAGAAAATAATAATAATAATAAATACAATAGAATGAGAAATTAAAAACAACTAATTCTGAAAAAAAAAAAGTATCATATTTTAGTTTTAGTCATTATAATGATGGAGTTCTTATAATCAAAAATCCAATTTAAAATCAGCAATCATCTGTTAGGGATAATAGATATTGAAAAGAAGATATTTGAATGTTGATAAGGAAGAAGCACAGTGTATATTGGAGGGGATGGAATTCCAGAATGCAGTGGAACAGGCAAGAAAGGATCATCAAAGACTTTAGTTCTATGGGATGGGACATAAAGGTCCGATCTTTTTTCCAGCAAGTGGACTGAGGATTTAAATTGAAGGAGGCTGTGGATATAGGAAGGATACTGGGATTTTATAGTTTTGTTGAGAAATTACCCTAAGAAGTCGCGAATTGAAACCTGGCTCTAGCTCTATAATTTTTTAGATGTAAAAATCCTTGGTTATGCTGTCCTTTGGAGGAGATATAAAATAGTGGTCCTCCTGAACCTGTGCGATGATAGGTTCTCATTCAAGATACCCATATTAATTAAACCTGGATTGACAACATTTAGGTCTTCCTCTTTAGCATCATCTGATTAGCCACAGTATGGTCCACAATGGTGGTCCAGTCAGCCATTTTACCCGAAAATAGTTCCAACCATGCAGATGTAAAAAAAATACAAAAAATCATGGGCAGCACTGGTAAATGCTGAATTGAGGCAGGAAAAAAGAAAGTGTCCATTCAAAAAGTATGTATGATTTTTGTTTGTCAAGTTGGCAAAATATATAAATTTTAAAACTAAATGCATATTTAGAAGCATAAAAACTTTTCAAAAATACCTTTCATCCTAACACCTTATTTTCGGTGTAAATTTTATTGGATCTAACTTAATTTATAGTAACACTTATTTTAGACAGTAGAACCTCCAGGAAAAATTTCAATTTCACATCCATAGTCATTTTTGAGATAGTGCGATGACCAGGAAATCGAGAAAAAGGGGCTTTCTTTTATAAATATAGATAATCATATAGCATTTCTATTATATGAAACTGCTCCTTAGATCGCTTACACTTATTGTCCCAATATGAATCAAGATAGCGTATTTTATTACTGTTGCAAACAATGAAAATCTGAATAATGTTTGTTTTATGATAAAACTATCTAATGGTGGAGACATCCCTGACCTTAAAAACATCCAAGAAGAATGAATAGCAAAAAGAGCATTTGGGAAACCAAGAATGACTGTTAGAATTATTCCTCTACTCCCAAAATAATCCACTTTATCAGGAAAAAGTGGATACTACTGTGGCGGATGCTTCACACGCTCGCTCACAGATAGCGGTAGCGGCGCCCACATGGATTACCAGCCAAATATGTGAAAACGTACAATTCAATAATATTATATATTGTAACTCATTGATACTATTGTTAATATTTTTTATATATGTAAGTGATTTATAAAAATTAATAAACCTGTTAAGGTAATTTGACCTAGGGGCTAGACGCTAGTCTGGTAGCATAGCTCTCAACATTAATTACTGACATGGATGACTAACATCCCCAAGAGTCAGCTTAACTCTTCAGATCATCTAGCTTGTATCTCCCTAGGTCAGATTACCTCTGCCTTCATAACATATTGTGGTCTATCTTTATTTTACTTCCTTCTTGTACCTTCTCTCCTTCTATCCTACACTACTGCCCTGCTACTACCATGCAGGGTGAATTTTCTCCCTCTATCCCACACTACTGCCGTGCTACTACCATGGACTAATAGTTTGTCATAATGAAGGTATGAACATCAGCTTTAAGTGGGTTAAAGCCCATGTTGGCGTTGTTGGGAACGAACTAGCGGATGAAGCGGCTAAAGCGGCGGCAAGAGACACCGCTCTCCCGATAGCATACGACAAGGCACCGATCAGCGCCATCAAACACTTTCTGTCAATGAAAACAAGGCAGAAATGGAATACGAAATGGGCCATCTCAACAAAAGGTAGACACACCTATGACTACATAAAAACAATTGACGATCGAACTAAACTTAAAAAAATTTCCTACAAACTGACACAATTCCTGACGGGACATGGAGGAGCCAGAAGCTATTTATTTCGATTCAAACTAACTGACGACAAAATCTGTAAATGTGACGGTAAAAGCGAACAGACATACGACCATCTTTTATTCGATTGCAGTAAACTGGACAAACATAGACACAAACTGATCTCAACAGTCCTACTAAACGGAGACCAATGGCCGCCTTCGAAGTGTGACCTCCTTACAAAATATTTTTCAAAATTTTATGAATTTGTGGACCGGGTGGACTATGCAGAATTAGAGAAATAGAAACAGGCAATAACTCGTTATTAATTTTATTTAATTTAATTTCACTGTTACTAACACTAATCAATTGGTTAGTTAGTTTTTATTATTTCGTTAAGTATTTATAACAAATGAATTATTTATTATTTGTTACTGGTTTCTTTGTTTAGTCAATTAGTTAGTATTATTTTGTTAATTTGTTACAACAACGATTAATTTATAAGTTTATATTTATTAGTTTTATTTGACTTATTTAATTTTTTATGTAACTTAATGTTCTGTAACATAATTTATATTATGTAATAAAAATACGCGTTGTATCGCAAGATGGTACGCGTAGAAATAAATGCACCCATTGCAGGGTTACTGTAATGAGGAAAACCGTACCATGCAGGGTGACTTCTCTCCGACTACTATCCTACACTACTGTCATGCTACTAGCACACAGGGTGTAACCCATCCTAACCAGTCCCTTCTGCCGATTGGTAGGAGCGGGTTCGCCCCCTACCTGGCAAAGTAACCTCATACCTGGTGCTGAAGTACCTGCTACTACCCCAGCGAGCACCATCTCCATCTAACTCTCTTCCTTGCATGAATACGCAATTGTCGAGGCCTTCTGATACCCTTTGTTGTCCATTATAACAACCATACCTCGACACTACTTTACCTTACTTTTTTTAACAAAAAAAAAAAAAATTTAAATAATTATTTTTTAATTGTAACCTCTCTCCTGCAATTGACTGAGGCGTGTTGACTCAGTCACCTAATTAGCAGAAGGGATGGGTGATCTGCCAGAGGATACTACTTAAAATGACTATAAGAAACTTTCAAGTGAGGATGGAAAATAAAACAGTTAATGAATTCAGATAACAGACTTCTATGCACAAGGTCTTGTATTTAAACCCGGTAGATGACTAGAATTTTTTAAAGGTAGTAAAAATCCTTGGTTATGCCAATACGTTATACGTAAAATATTGATTCCGACCCTGTGCGATGCCAGGTACCCATTAAAGATCCTTAAAATAATTGTCCGATTAGCCACAGTAGTCTAAAGTGACGTTTAACGAACAAATAACAAACAGGACTACTCGGTCTCCCAGAAATAGGAGTTTCTGGTCCAAACTGCAATCTTTGGCATGAATGTTTATGGACCCTTAATGTCCTATTTGTTGCATTTTAGAAAATACCAAGCCCAAAGTAGCGTTTAAGATTCTAAAGAAAACGTTCTAAAGGATGATCAGGTTAAATTAGAATAGAGATCTTTAACGAGTACCTAATATTGCACAGGCTCGGGACCACCTTTTTACGCTTCCTCCGAAAGGACGGCATAACCAAGAATTTTTTATTACCATGAAAAAAATCTAGGGCCATATGCAGGTTTGAACCCATGACCTTGGGCGTAGAAGGCTGTTATGCTAGTCACTATGGCACAGGTGACCCCCATCCCAGATGATCTTGAAGATATTTGTAAATTTGTAATTGTTTTTATCAGAGCCAATAGACAATGCAGGTACGGTGCCGAGGTGTAAAAATACCTTTATTTCTATCTGTATTTATACACCATGTTATGATGCTGCCGTTGTCACATACCGCTGAATTCCCCACTTCACGAAAAAATAAATCTACTCGCTCTTCGAAAAATCTTGTTAGAGGTGGAATGTTGCCGTTGGGTCGGGGAACTCCAATCTCAGCACCCCAAAGACAGACTAGATGGCTAATGGACAAAGGTTGATAAAGATGAAAGGGAAAAAATTTCAATCAATGCTTAATTGTAGAGGTCGCGTAGGAATAAACGCGCTATGATATCTCCACCGAAACCCGTGTTTCCAGAAAAATAAGGGAGGAACAACCATAGCTTTTTAGCTTAAACCCGAAATTTTACATTCTTTGAGAAAAAAAAGTTTTGGCTAATGTTTTTCATAAACTTCAATTCCACGCACAATTGTTTGTATTGTAAGTTTTATTTTTGAAATTTGCTTCTATTCATTGTTTCTTTGGTTCATTTTTTTTTTTTTAAAGTTTGTTCTGCAATGATATAAAAGTTAAGAAGACAATGATAATGTAACTCCATTAATACAAACAGTATTTTATTTGTATATTAAAATGTATCGTATCAGCAAAGGGAACAGGTGCATATCAGCAGGTGTCTATACACCTGTGGCACACCCTTCCATTTCGTAGTCTTAATGGCACTAACTAAAATTTTATATTGGGATAGTTAATATAAATGTTAATTGAAAACGTCAAATATTTGATGACTCACGCTAAAAACTAATTGTGATTCAGCTTACTTTTCAAGATAACGAAATCAATCAAGAACGATTAGTTCTTTTCATTGACTCTTTGGAATTCTTCAATTTATTAATTATCGATTCCGAATCAATTAATGCCTATCTTATCGTCGATTTCAATGTAACCTATTAAAGGTTTATTTGAATTTGATATGAAATAATATTTGGATATCATTCCATTGTATTCATTCTTTGGGCTCTGAGAACGTTTGAAAGTTCTGACCTGAATTAATATTCAAACGTATATAAAAGAACGAACACCGATTTACATGTTAACCAGAATGAGTCATTTGACAACTGATATGCCAGCATTGAGGAAATGTACTACTGATTTTGTCTGATACTAGACCGCCCTAAAAAATTATCAGTTTGAGTGTTTGTTTTTCTATAACAGCCTCACACCGGGAAGCTAATACCATAAAACCTCTCTTTATCTAATATAATTATATGGAGCATCAATGTTCTATATGTTTTCCCTTATGCTGTTTTTAAATTCAAATTCGTGTAAGTGTTCCATCTTATAAATTTTATGAAATTATTCGTTGCTATTGACATTAGGTGTGTGTGTCTATGTATGATGTAATGTTAATAACTTTATTTTTTTTTTTTTTTTGCAATGTAGGATCTGAAAAATCTTATATTTAAAAAAATGACAGAAGATAGAGTTATAGAAGGTTTAGATAGGGAAGGGTTTGTATTTTTTGTTATTTTGTGCTTGATTTAGATTATTTTATTGCTCGAAACTAATGAATAAAATTTTAGTTCTAAAGAAGATGATGAATTTTCTTATTTCAAATCAAATCGTTATGATCGCTCGTATCACTATGTCCCTGGACATGGATTTTCAAGATATAACACTGCCCTTAAAAATCTTATGCCGATCAGGAAAAAAAAGAAGTGAGTATTATTCAATTACAATATTTTAATACCTGTTTTTTTCATAATTTTTTTTTATTCCTCCTTGGTGATGATTTGTTAAAAATATATAGCTGTGTATTGGTTCTTTTTTATTTTACTATTACATTTTTAACTAATAATTGTACATTAATTGAGAATTTAGTCACTGGTGCCGTCTCATAAGAAATCGCACTTATTCTTATTCAGTACTCTTATATTTTTATGCTGACATAGTTTGGAGCTCCTCTTTAGAAGTCGCTCTAGAGGAGGTACTAAAATTTAGACCGAAACGTCGGCACACTAAAATCAAGTAGTCCTAAAATGTTTACTTTCTTTTATGATTAGCCTACCAAATAAATTATAAATAAATTTATTCTAAAACTTATAAATTAAGAGGCTGATTTTCAAAAAAACGAAGGATATTTTTTTATTTTATTTTATGAAATTGATATTTTGACATGTTTACATTCTAGTCTGATTTAATCTTAAAAACACTAACACTTTAAAATATGTTTGAAATTTTTTTTTCCCCCTTGGTGCTAACTTTGCATTTAATTTAATTTTTAATTGTACCAAAACTTTTCCTTCAATGATGTAAAAATAAAGTCATTAATATATATTTTTCAAAACTATTCTATTTTTAATGAAAAAAAAGAATGAAGTAAATTGCTTTAATCATAAATCAATGAGAGACTTTTGTGTTTTCTGTGAAATTTCTTAAAACGGATAAAGTATCAATTGATAATTAGCATCTCAATTGTACTTTTGTCGTTATATAGCAAAGAGAATAGAATATATTTTTATGGGCTATCGGCGAAGTCCTCATACAATAGGAGTGTGTACATAAATCATATTTTTATAGACAATTTTCTACTTTTTGGTGTAACAAACAAAAACAAGAATATATATACATATATGAGTGCAATAAAAAATATATTTATCCACAATAAAAACAAGATAAAATAAATAATGATAATTAGCAAAAAATGTATATCAATTTCTTTTGGCTTAAAAAAAATAACAAAATCATGATAAATAAATAAAGATACATTTTTTAAAGTCAGTGATCTATCACAAAACTTCTTAAATTTAGAATTAGTCTGGTGTAAAAGTACAGATTTGTGGCATCTTCAGAGGATATATTTTTGAGAAATGTGTAGAAGTTTGAAATTGTTAACTGGGCTATGGCTGGTATAATGGTCAAGCGATAGGAGTAGTATGCAACATGATGTGAAGAAATGGTGAATATTGTCCGCTTCTTTATTATTGCAGATGGTGCAGTTTTCTATATATATACTCATATATATAGGTTATATAGCAGATATTAAATAAGAAATTTATATAATAGTAATTTTTAGGCTTTTGATGTAACTATTTATATTAAATGATTGGTTGAATTAATAAAGCTATCAACAAGCATAAATACAATTTTATTTATTATATAATAATTTAAATAATATTTTTTCATATTATACCAGCATTATATGAAATTTTGACCATGTTATAATAATAGAACACGCATCTGAAAAATAAAAACTTCATTAGCCATTTTTACTGCTGATTGGTTGTCATTCTAATTTATTCGAAATCATAAAATTCATGTAAATGGTTTGGTTGAATTCTTGTATTCACAAACCTTTTTAAAATGTTAGTAGTAAAGTGTGTTATATTAATTTATTTTTCCAGATTTTCACTCTTTAGGAACAAAAAAAAAGAAAAATATCAGTACAATGATCTTTTTAAAATTTACATAATTTATGTGAACAAATGCCCATGGGTGAATAATAAATGGTCATTTTTTCTATATGTATTGATAATTATTCAAAAACCAAAATTATCTGCACAATGCTGCTACTGATTCTGAAGCTTGGATATTCATATTTCCTAAAATGTTTAATAGCGAGTTGGCAGCCAATCTCACATGTGCTCCTTGTCATTTTGAATTGTTTGTTTATATATTTAATTAACTTCATGATACTGTGGCTAATCAGACGATTCTACAGTCGGAGACCTAAATTTTGCCTATCCAGGTTTAATTAGAATAGGGATCTTTAACAAATACCAAAGATTGGCACCTCAATTTTATTACACACGGCACACCCATTAAAAAATCATAGGGCCATCTGCTGGGCTTGAACCTGTGATCTTGGGTATAGGCTTCTATGCTAGCCTCTACACCACAGGTGATCCCCTAGATTATTGAGTTGTTTTCCTAATGAAATGAATTGAAATTATTTATAGAATTAAATGCCTAGAAAAATATAATATTGGGTTGTGTCACATGAAATGTCCGTTTTCAAGGTAAAGGATTTTTATTAAAAATACGATATGAAAACAAGATAATTTTATTAATAAGAAGTATTTACCTTCTTTTTCTTCACATTTTTCCCAACGTGACACCAACTTTTTTATACCCGAACTGAAAAGCTCTGAGCTTTGAAGTGAAACAAAATCTGAAAACGCACTTTTCACTTCTTCGTAACTTTGTAGCCCAGTTCTTTCAATTTTTGCACGGTATGTTTTGAAACATGGGGTCTTGCTGCCGCTCAGTGAGATCATGAGGTGCCCATGTATTGAGCTTTTTTACTTTCCCAATACACTTTAAATGTCTGGAAACGGTAGATGCACTTGCATTTAGTTGTGCTGAGAGTCCTTTAGCTGTTTGGTAGGGGTTTCCTTCTACTGTATGTTTGAGGACATCGTTGTCTATTACGGACAGAGGTCTTCCTCGGTGCAAGTTTAATAATAATGTAATAAATATCTGTATTATATTCTAAAATTGTTTTTAAAATATTTCTATTTTAATAATACTTACAATATAATACTCTATTATTTTGTAACTGCCACCAAGACCCTCCTTTGACTGTTGATATTTCATTCACCCCTGTATGAAGCTCTTATAACAATATCGCTGATATCTTTACTTTTATTTTTTTATAGAAATGATTCTCATCTTGGCGTAGATGAAGCTGGACTTTGGCAGTTTATCACGTATAACTGGCTGACCAAGTATATGAAACAGTCGTTTAAGAAAGGTCTTACCATCGATGACGTTCCAAATCCTTGTCCGCAAGATTCTTGTGCTTATAATACTCAAAGGTATGTATACTTCCTCAGTATAAGAATAAATGATAAACAACGTTGACATATTGTTTTTAAGAAACAGCTGATTTCCTCTTTGGTTAGTTTTGAAAAAAAAAAAAAAAAAAATGGGCTTATGACATGCTTGGAACTCCCTCCATACATGTCATAAGGCAATTTTCATGCATCATAAGCAAACCCATGGGTTAGGCATGAGAAAAATAATTCTTGAATTTTCAAAGGACCTGAAATAAAATATTTGAAAGACTCTTTTAATATTTTGTTTTTATATTCCATTCTCACTGAAAGGATTATATAAAAAAAAACAGGTATATCTGGAAACTAGATTGGCCTGTGGTTTGTGTGAATAGTCTACCAAGGTAAAGGTTGTGAGTTTGAATCCCGGTCCTGGGCAGACTTTATCAAGCATATTGTAACCCCATTCTCATAAATTTCCTGCACTCAGTGGATTAAAATAGTGTGGGTTAAAATTTATCTTTGTCTATTATTCTGGGTGCCACATCATTTTTTTGTTTATATAACGAAAACATTAAACTTAAATAATATTAGACCTTTTTAAGTTATTAAAAAAAAAAAAAAAAAATGAAATTCTGGCTATATCATAACCTTAAAATTACCTATATAATAAATAAATAAAACCATTTGTATTTAATTAAAGGAGAAAAGAATAACGCAAATAAAAACCTGAATTTACATATACAAAATATAAGAGGCATGTTTTTTAAGTAAGTACCTTTTGGAATTAAAAAAAGATGTGCAAAGACATTGCAATAATATTATTTTTACATGAAAGCCTGCACCTTAATCTACTTTTCTACATAATTTCCATGAACTTTGAGGCACTTGTCATAACACGGCACCAGCTTTTGAATACCCTCTTCAAAAAATTCTGCCGCCTGACTTGTTAAACAACGTTAATGAAACATGGGTGGCCTACGTCACACCAGAATCAAAACAACAATCCATGGAATGGTGACATTCATCATCACCCAAAAGAGTGAAGTTTAAGCAAACAATTTCTGCCCGGAAAATCATGTGCACAGTTTTTTGGGATAGAAAAGGAGTATTGCTAGTGAAGTTTCTGCCTCGTAATGCGACAATCAATGCTACCATTTGTTCCTGCACTTGAAGAAACACCTGGGCGGTCGGCGTCTTCAAGACGATAACGAGGTCAAAACATTTGTGATGCAGTGGTTAACAAGTCAGGCGGCAGAATTTTTTTGAGGGGGGTATTCAAAAACTGGTGCCGCGTTATGACAAGTGTCTCAAAATTCATGGAAATTATGTAGACAAGTAGATTAAGGTACAGGCTTTCATGTAAAAATAAAATTATTGCGATATCTTTGCACATATTTTTTTAATTCCAAAACGGTATTTACTTAAAAAACATGCCTCTTATTTATAACTTAGACAAATTTTAAAATAAAAATCATATTCCATCCTCTCTATAAATCTCTATACATTTGTTTTATTATTCCTTATTACTCTGGCCAGTAGGATAATAACCCACTAACTCAGGGAGGCAGGTAATTGGTGTTCTCTCAGTTACCATAAGCTCTCGGGTGACACTTCTCTGTCCTTTTGGAAAACTTTGCCAGGTTCCTCATGAAGTCTACGGGATGAATACTTGAAGGGAGGAAACCAAGCATCACTGCTTGTCACTCAGGTGTCTCACAACTGCCACTCGGTGCGCCTCTCTTATCGCCTTTGAGATGTGCATACCCACCACTAATTAACTAAGTATATTAGGTATGGCCGGAATACCTTAATGTTTAAATCCATAATATTTCAACCGTAATAATATCTTTAAATTTGGATTTACTAACAACCTCTACCTGGGGACCTGAGACACGTCAGTCCACTGGTCGCCACTCACTACTAGGCGTAGGGATTGATGACATATTGTTGAGAATCATGGTGTAGAATCTTAGGAAACTACATCATGCGGTCAAGAGCCTCCATGGTCTGTTTTACCATCCTGATGAAGAAGATATCTGGGAAATAGGATACAATAAAAAATGGAAGAGATCCACTATAAGGTAGTTCTACAGACCTTCTTATTCAGGTAATAGTCTTCTGGTAGAAAAAGCTCAATTGGTATCTCTTCTACTTATAACTGCACTATGTCATGGGACACTGTTTTGTACTCTTCGATGACCACATAGATTATCGCCGACCTATTTTCTGTCGGTTTGAGAGATTCTGGCTCAGAGCAGGGTAGGCACAACTCAGGATACCCAAAACCACTCCTTTGTAAATAGCCAATCTTGTTCGATACCAGAGGTTCCAAAAAGCATCTCCTGTGTTCTAACAGGAAAAGGATCCCAAATGCGTCTTACTGATTTTGATGACATATTTTTAGATAAAACTATACATTAAACGATTAGCACCTGCAAAATATTAGGGGCCAATGCTCCCCAGAAATTGCGCCATTAAAATATTTAAGTTTTATGCTTGGTTATTTTATTTTTAATTTATTTATTGATATTTACAACCGTATTGTACAACACATTTAGTAAATAGGATAAAAGAAAATAGACATATAGAGAGTCTACCCATCGGCAACACTCTCAAAATATTCTAAACTAGAAGGTCTCGAGGTCATCTTCTTTTCAGACGCCTTAGAGGATTGTCAGGAATGGAAGAGGAAGCAAGGATTGAAATTAGTGGATTAAAGTGGGAGTGGAGTTTGTCATGGAAGGATTGATACCTGGTTCGGATCAAATCAACTACATAAGGTCTTTATGGATGAGCTTATTTGTGACAAAGTAAGGAGCGTTGAGGATTTTTCAAAGAATTTTGGATTGTAAGGATTGAAGACAGAAAGAATTTGATGTTTTAGTGGAGTCACAAAGCTCAACTCTGTAAGTCCAGATAGGTTGTATGACAGTCATGTAGATGAGCCTTTTGTAGTTAAGTGGAAGGTTAGAGCTTCTGTCTAGTAAGTATTGAAGTAACCGAAAGCGGCGGACAGTTTCTTGTCATTTCAGTCTAGAGTGTGGATTCCATATTAGACATTTGTCAAGTAGAAGTCCTAGGTAGGGATCTGTTCAACTGGAACAAGCGGAATATTGGTAAAGGATACTGTAGGGCAGGATGTCATATGCTTGTTTATAAAATTACTAGCTATATCTCGCGGCTTTGCACACGACTATTTCATTTTTTTTTAATTGCTGCGAATCAAGAAAGATATTTATAATAACTGTGTTAGGCGAGGTTATACAATATAAATATACCTGAGATAGCAGAGAGTTTAACTTTTAACTATGTCTATGTACGACAAATAAATTATTATTGTTGATTGTCAGATATCAATTTTATTCAGTTTAATCTACAATACCATAGTAGTAGCTAGTAGCCATACCCGTGATTATCTTATACTGACATTTTTGCTTTAAAACATTATCATTCTATACCATCGTAACTTCTATGTAACATAAATGCTAATTTTTTTATAGGATTCAAAACTAAGTTCTATTATCTTTTCAAAACTTAAACGTTTTTCAGCCTATTGATCATTTTAAAAAAACAACAATAAAACATATGAATTTGATATAAACTAACACACGAAACATGGCTTTGACACAAAATATACCTAAATATATTGGTCATAAGTATTTTGTATCTATGCTTTTACTGATCAGATTAAGACGATATTGCTTCTAGATAGTTAAAAATTTGAATGTCATTCAAATGAGTACTTAAAGTTTTTGAGTTATTCAAAAAACAATTTTGTTTTACATTTTAGAAAAATATTTTTTTAAATCACTTAGAAGACGAATTTTTCCAAACCGAGCCTTATTGCACATCTAGACGTAAGATGTACCTCCAGGAGAAATTTCAACTTCACAACCATAGTAGTTTTTAAGAAACTGTGATGACCAGAAAATTGAGTGAAATGGGACTTTCTTTTATAAATATAGATAAAACGAAAATAAAACTGTAATAAACTTTTTCTTAATTAAAGAGTGAGGAATCTTAATATGAGCAAGTTTTTAAGAAATTTATTAAAAGTACTGTTTTGACAGATTAATTTATATTTTTAGGATTATAAAAAGCAAAAAACTTAATTATTTTTATGGTTATATTTTTTTTCCTTTTGAAATAGGATAATTTTGAGACCAAATTATTTTTCTACCTTCAATAAAACCAGAGATATTAAATTTGTTTTTCTCCTGTCCACCGGATTACCCCGTTCGCTAAAGGCACTAATCTGTATCATAACTACCATCCTGTTTGATTAGTAGCAAATTTATCCCTTATTATCCACCCAAACCTCTGTAGTAGCATAGCTTGCGGCGGGTTCGTTATGACAGTTATTCTAGACTTTTGTTGCTTGCAGGTAACTCCCAGGATATGTGCCTTTAAGATGAGTAAGTATTTCTCAGATGGACATTCGTCGCTTCAGCATTTCGTATTTATTCTGTTTTTTGTCACTTTCAGATTGGAAGCTCTATGGCAGGACGAGCTGACGAGGAAAGGGCCGCAAAGTGCATCGTTGAACTGCGTCACCTGGAGGTTCATGAGAACGAGAGCTATTGTTTCTTCTGTTTTGATTATGTTATGTGTTATCTTAGGATTTATTAGTGTCGTAAGTAATTGTAAACTTTTAAATTTTTGTTTATTATAAGATGTAAAAAAAAAAAAATAATAATAAAAAAAAAGACCTTTTTATCAAATTCAAGATTTCAAATGATTTTAAATATTTTAATACTAACTGGTGGGGTGAGCGACTTTAAGACAAAAATATATGGGTGAATGTAAACTCAACCCGAAAAATGAGCTGGTTTCTGAGCACTTAAAGGTTTGATTAAATTAAAAAAATATTAAAATAAATTGAACAGAAACAAAAAATAACTAAAAGTTTAATTTTGAAACGAGAAAAAAAACATTTTTGATTTATAAAAAAAATTGAAATTCCTTGGATTAAAACAAAATGTATAAATAAAAATAACGTTAATGGGTTAGTATTTACTCTATGAATCTAGGAACTATTAATCTACAATTAATGACTAACAAAAAAATAATGAGGTTTAAAAAAAAAGATTAATTCTAGTTATTTGCCAGTCATTATTGTTCGAACTTGGGTCCATACAACGATCTTGCTTCAATACGAGGGTAGGCGACAATCTCTGGTAATTCAATGACAATCGCTGGTAAAACGGCAATTTCTGGTGAATTGACGACTTCTGGTGATTTGACAAAACAATGTCTTGATAAACAAAAGATGGTGAAAGAGACACCTCACAATAAATAACAATTAAAAACACTTGCTTCCCAGAAGCTAGTTCGAATGGGAACTCTCTAGAGGGCAGCAGGAGCACTGTCATATTGATAATTACTTCACTTTTAATTAATACGATATACATTAATAAAACTAATATAATTTTCCTTGTTTCATTTTACTTTTAATTTTAATTTTAAATTATATAGAAAAAAAATACATGTTCAGGCTCAAACAAGTAACCAATACTCGATAATTCCTGTATAGCATTTTCAAAGCTAGTTAGAGATTCGAATCTTGAACTTAATCAATACCACGGGGTATAATTTGATTATTGATTAATCCAAAAATCACAGACATAATCATGTCATAAATTGCTATACTGACGGCTGACTAATGGCTAGAGGCTCGGGTGCGGGGGTCTGGAGGAAGGACAGACCGGATACTGGAGCTACCATACCACTAGGCAAAAACAAACAGTCTTTTAAGCTGAATTACTTGCTATCCTCCATTATGCTGCTGATCTGATACTCGATGAAGTTAGTCATAGAAGCATAACAATCTATACTGACAGCGAAGCGGCACTTGGTGAATTGGAAAATCATACAATGCCAAAAGTTCTTGGAGAATTCAATAAAATCCTAAATTGTCTTGCTTAAAATAATAAAGTGTGCGTGAACCCATATGAGGTATTAGCTTAAGCTCTGCCTTTAGGACCATTAAACAAACCTAATAGATGAAATTTAAACAACAGCATTTTTGGTGTTGACCAATTATAGTATCGATTAAGAAATGAGTTAATCGACCCCAACAGCCTCTCAAAGTTTGCAATTGCAACAAAACTTATGTAATATGTGTATTTCAAGCTATATTATATCTTTATATGTATAAAATCTGTGCTCAGGTAGGAAAATGGTATAAGTCACATTTTCTAGAAACAAGAGTTATTCACATTCCGGAGCGTCATTCGTTTATGTTTAGAAGGTGGTCTAGAAGGTGGTAATGAATAAACAACCCATCTGCTAAACATAAACAATTGGGCCCTCCATAAAAAAGTGACATATACCATTTTGCCATCTGAGCAGAGAAATTATATAAGGTGATCTGATTAAATCTTCGAGGTTTTTAATCTCTCTCTTCATTTTCAGGCTTTTTTCATGAGATATTTATTGGAATACATAGAGTCAGAAGAAGATTCATTCTTAGTTGGTTTGAAATGGGCAGTCCTTTTTACATTGACAGAATTAGTTAGAAACACTTTATATTCCATTGCTTGGACTACAAATTACCGGTAGGATTTTTTTTTTATAAATAAAATCAGGCAAATTTTTATTTATTTATATTGTACACGTTTACTTTCACTTAGTCATTATATGAAATATTTAGTAATGGAAATTATTGTGATAGTGTAATTTGTTGTTGAAGTTTAATAACTGATGACTAAAATCCCATAAACTTTGATATTGCTTTATTTAATAATTTTTGCTTGTAGATTATTTCTTGATATACTACTAAACTCCATGTCAAAAGTATTGCAACACTTAGAAATATTTGAATTTTACAAAAACGTTCTTTTTTTTTATAATAAAAGAAGGTTCTGAAGTCAATAATAAACATTTTTAAACTGGAAATAAACAAGGTTTATTAAAATAAATACACTGTTTCTTCCAATAAACAAACAATTTAGAAAACTTACTTTTTAAAATTTTCCTTTTTTACAATTTTAACTTTTAAATTACAATTTCAATTTTTAATTTACATTTAATAAGACGTATTGCCCCATCTAGCTTGAATGATTGCTTCCTTGTAAAAAGGCATACTTGTAAAAAGATTTTGAAGAAAATCTTGGGGTATATTGTCCCACTCCTCCAATACAGCTGTCTTTATCATTTCAAGGGTAGTAGGAGGTGAATCTCGTGACCGAACCTTTCTTTTGAGATAATCCCAAACGTGGTCGATTGGTTTAAGGTCAGGGCTTCTTGCCGGCCAATCAATGGTGTGAATATTTGTGGTGTTCAAGTATTCAGAAACACATCTTGCCTTGTGAGGACGAGCATTATCATGCATGAGCAATGATTCAGAGCCTATGAATGGCATAAAAGGCACTATATGATCTTGAAGAATTATTTCTACATACCTCAAAGCATTCAGAGCCCCTCCTTGGATTGACACAAACTCGGTGCGCGCCTCCCATGATATGCCACTCCAGAACATGATAGAACCCCCACCAAATGGCTTAGTTTCTAACATGCAGCTCTGAAAATACCGTTCTCCAGACTCTTTCACGGCTATCTGGGCTGTTAAGGGCTACTCTCGTCTCATCAGTGAATACAACTTTTTTCGATTCCTCCACAGTCCTAGATTCGTGTTCCCTTGTAAATCTTAATCTTTTTACAAGGTGTTCTGCGGTGAGAAGAAGACCTTTCACTGGCCTTCTCGACCTGAGGTTTGGCTCTCTCAGTCTTCTAATGACCGTTGACTCCTAGATTGATAACCCTCGAACACCAGCGATCAAGTTTTTAATGGAAGACACAGTAGAATTATGCTTCCGAAGTGCTTGTATTTTAATGAAGGGTCATCTAATGGGGCTAGTAACCATGGGACACCCTAATGTTGGTCGTCTCGAATGACTGCCAGTTTTCCTGTATCTTTTTATAGTCCTTGAAACGGTAAAATAGTGAATAGTGATTTGCCTTCTTCATAGAGAGTGATGATTCTGACCGAATTTCAAGATTCATTGTGAATAAAATTAATTGTTTTAACTAGACTTAAGAGAAAAGAGAGAACAGGATTGAGGCAAACAAAAGACAAACATGGGCTGAAAGGAAATTTGAAATAGATGAAACTAAATTCCATCATTTTTTTGGTAAACAGTGGATAAAAATGATATGTCTAATCCTAATAAATACTATTACTATAAATATAAACAAAGTTTGGATTAAGGTCAAAACCAAGAAAATCTCAAGAATGTGTCTGTTGAAATACTTTTGACGAGTAGCGTAGATAGAAAGTCTTTGAAAACATTTATTTTGTTACTGAACATAAAGTTGTAAAATTTATTTTTATCTAGAAAAGTAAATGAGAGTTGTGTGCACCAGATTTTTCTATATGCGTTTAAAAATGTTCCTCTCATATTGTCAATTATTTATTCTATCAATAAGTGTTTGCTTTTAGGACTGCTATACGTTTAAGAGCTGGTTGCTTGGGAATGCTGTTTCGTAAAATTATGCGAGTTCACCATTTTGGCGATAAGTCCGTAGGAGAGGTAACTGTACATGTTTTTTTTAATCGATTATCTTGATAGGAATATTTATTAATATTCATAGATAATGATTCCCTTATTGATTTTATTATGTCTAAGAATGTAAGATAATAACTTAAATTGTTATATTAAAGCTTTTATTGTTCTTTTATTTGAATGAAAATATGGTTACAAATATCTCTGAATACAAAATTATGTAATTTATTTCTGTTTTATTTTAATGTTTTGGGAATTACTCCCTCCTTCAGAT
This sequence comes from Piezodorus guildinii, assembly GCA_023052935.1. Lineage (NCBI taxonomy): Eukaryota > Metazoa > Arthropoda > Insecta > Hemiptera > Pentatomidae > Piezodorus > Piezodorus guildinii. The sequence continues at coordinate 12,084,528 of CM041298.1, read as the reverse complement.
ATGCAGCCATGTTTTTGGTTTATTTTCAATAATCAACCTTTGTAATCGACCAAAAAATAAAAAATAAATAATTACCCCTGCTCAAAATTTGAGAGCTTACGTTTCAAGATGTGAAATTCGAATAACAAATAAAAAAAATCCGTTTGTCTGCCGTCCACGGCATTTCTCTGAAACTACTGGACCAATTCTTTAGAAATTCACCACAAAAATACTAGTCCATTCAACGATGATCCAAACACCTAGACGTTGATATCAGCTGGTTAGTTTTAAAATGGTGGCTGATTAAAAGGATTTTATTCAATAACTCAGTTAATTTTAAAGATAAAAAAAATGTATTAGTGTTTTTTAAACCAAAAAACTGTGAATAATTTTATAAAAGTGAAAAAGAAAAGAAAAAAAATTGAAGTTGTGGATGTAATTAGTTGACCGTTGAGAATAACTGGAAGGAATCAGTCCGGGTGGCGGTCATTAAATGAAACAACTAAATAGTTTCAACTATTTTATTGTTTGCCAACGTTTCGACCCCCTTTGTGGGTCATCATCAGGGCGCATTGTGGGAGAATGGAAACGGATGGGAAATGGAATGGAGTTTCCATTCTCCCACCATGCGCCCTGATGATGACCCACAAAGGGGGTCGAAACGTTGGCAAACAATAAAATAGTTGAAACTATTTAGTTGTTTCATTTAATGACCGCCACCCGGACTAATTCCTTCCAGCAAAAAAAATTGAAATTTAACTCATAAATACGCTCATAACTCAGTTATTTTTTAAGATAGAGAAAAGTATGTATGATGTTTTAGAATCAGTAAAGCACTAAAAATTAAAAAAAAAAATATATATGTATAATCAGGTAACAGATTATAATAGATGTAATTACACCCAAAATCGGTTATTATTGAAGATAGAGAAAAATCGAAAAGCCTTTCGTTATCAAGACAACGCGATGAACAAAGTGCAAAAAAACAAACATGAAAATGGTCAAAATAGAAACTGACCATTAGGGAATCATATTTACTCTTACCATAAATGCATATGGGTCCAATCCATTCTTGATCATCCAGATATTGCCGCTCAATATTTTTGGTTTTAATGATTTTTTTACCAGTTGTTCTCTGTTCTTTTGTAAATAAAGAACCATTGATAATTTTTTTTTTTTTTTTTCTGACAAATACTTTTAATGTTGCAACCGCTTTAAATCAGCTTCGCGACTGAAAACATGAGTTGGAAAAATCTCTTTAATTCTATTAATTTAGTAGATATCGATCCAAAACAAAAACTAACAATAAGATAAGGATATGCTTTATATATTTTGTCTTTACAACTCATTACCATAAAAGTGAAGAAAGTGGTTAAAAAAATTATCGAAAATTAATAAAAAATGAGACTTTTAGAGAGTTAAAAGTCTATAAAGGAAAAGAGACTCAGCTCACTTTTTTATACAAAGCTTAGTCACAGCCCTACTTCCTGTAATTTTGATCTTGAGAACATAGTCCTTTTTTGTTTATGAATTTTTTATATAAGGCAGTGACTAAGCTATGTATGAAAAATAATTAATAATTTTTTAGCCACTTTCTCTACTTTCTTCAAAATCAAAAACGTTGAGCAAAAAAATTAATGAAAATTGGACGATTTCATATGGATTGACCCATAAATGTTAATTTAAATCAATAAAAAATTAAACATTTGCTAGCAAAAGCTAGTTTTATTTTAATTTTTATATTAATTATATTCTTCTTCTTTTCAGCTTATCAATATATTTTCCAATGATGGTCAGAGGATCTACGACCTTGTGCTGTTTGGACCGATGATTGCTTCCGGTCCGATAAGTATGATACTAGGAATAGGATATGTCTACTGGCTTTTAGGACCATGGCCTGTTCTAGGTTTATGTTCCATGTTTATATTTTATCCTATGCAGGTGAGTAACATTATTTATTCTCTTATAACAGTAATTAATTATCTACTATTGGGTTGATGCAAAATTAATGCAGGTTTTTAGTAGGTATTGTAAATACGCCATATCTTTACTTTAACCATATATATTTAATCAAAATAATTTCCATCTGAATCAATTCACTTTTGCCAACGTTCAACAAGCTTTCTTATTCCACCAGAAAAAAAATCCGAATCCCTGGACTCAATGAAATCACGAAAAGAATTTTCAATGTCGTCCTGGTTTTGAAAATTTTTCTCCCTCAAAAAGTTGTCCAGATGCCTGAAAAAGTGGAAGTCTGTAGGAGAGAGGTCAGGTGAATAAGGCGGATGTTGGAGAACTTCGTAGCCCAACTCGTGCAGTCGTCGAAGCGTTGGTTGTGCAACGTGTGGTCTGGCGTTATCGTGGAGCAGGATCGGCCCCTTCCGATTCATCAATGCTGGGCAAAGACGTTGCAATTTTTGAGTTCCGAGTTCCGCCGCCATTTCTCGTGTGGTTTTGGTTGGGTCTTCTTCCACTTTTGACCTCAGCTGGTCGTTGTCCAGAGCAAGATGACGGCCCCGACCTTCCTTGTCTTCGAGGTCGAAATCTCCTCTGCGAACTTCTGGAACCAACGCTGCACCGTGCACTCATTAATAGCCCCCTGACCCCACACTTCATTAATATTACGAGCCGTTTTCGCAGCGCTGCGCCCTAATTTAAATTCGTAAAAATAAATTTGACGAAAATCGCACTTAGACATTTTCGATTCAAGACCTTTGAACACACTGAACAAAACGATTTTACTAAACAAATTCATGGTGAAAGAGAGGGTATTAGATAAGGTTTGTTTTGGTATAATAATGATCAATGTTAGGATTAGCTTTGTTTACACAATTGGAATTAAGATATTGCAATAGAGGAAACCTGCATTAATTTTGCATCAACCCAATATTTACGATATATTAATTTCCTCTAACAAATCCCGATTATATTAATAGTCCAAGTCTTGAAACTCAGTTGGTACCTATAATAAGATCCTGGGGGTCCGCGAGATATCATTGGCAAATAATATTTGAATTACCATAGCGTAAAAATATTTGTGAAGCCTTGAATTTTAATTAGAATCTCACGTTATATATGGACAATTTTAACATCCCAAGTGATATAATTGCTTGTGTTTACTGACAAGTGCCTGCTATCACACAATCACAACCTTAAAATTAGTCTTTTTCATACATTTCGAAAATCATGAGCTTAAAGAACAGAAGATGTTTGATATTTCATTTAAGATGATGGATAATATTTATGAGTATTTTAATAAATATTTTCTTGTATAAGTTTTAAATTGTTGGCTCTGGATCACCATTTTACCTTCTCGAGCCATGTTGGTCTTCGAAATTGAAATCTCCTGATCTAAACTGCGAAAACCACTTCTGAACCGTACTATCAGCAATTGAATCGCTGCCATACACAGCACGAATCTTTCTTGCAGTTTGGGCTGTTTTTTTTCCCTTTTTAAAAAAGAACAGCATAATATGCCAAAAATAAACTGATCGATAAAAAATCGTCACTCATGTTGGTTTACAATAAACTAAACTACTGAGCCTTAATAAAGATGAATTCAGTGTGTAAACATTGTTAATTCCATGAGGATTAAAGGCATATAAATAAACATTAGCTTTGTGATTCATGTTTAGTAGAAAAAATGTAAGGTTAATTTTATTTTAAAAATCTCTACGAACTTTTCGGACAACCCAATACATTAACATGTACAAACACATTTCAGTTGCTAGTACTAAGTGGTTATAAGTTGTTAATATTATACTTGTGCACCCATTAAAATTGTAATTTGGATAAGAATACATTTATTTTGTGATAATAATTTATAGGATAGTTATTTGCAGCGTTTCATTAATTTTTCCAATCATTAGCTCTGAGTATTTTTACTCATATTTTATGTTTATTCATTTTAATATGCAATAACCTTTTACAGATTCCTTTGAAAATGTTTAATTATGTGCTTGTTTTCTTTTTCTTTTCAGTATTTACTCTCTCGTGTCAGCGGTTTCTTCAAGAGGAAAGTTTTCATCTTGACTGATAAGAGATTGACAGTGTTATCAGAGATATTGAATTCGATTAAGTTTATCAAATTATATTCCTGGGCGAAGATATATATCAACAAAATTACAGGTACAGTGTCTTTTTTACTTTCACTTACTATATATAGTAAGGGAAAGTATTGCGATCGTGAAAATTTTCGAATTCCCCTTTCCTTCCCGGAAATACACATTTTAGGGTCCCCTGAGTCCAAATAACCAATTCCTTAATTCCGTAAGTCCTATGAAACTGAAATTTCATATTTCAGACAAATATACGCCCGAAAGGTTACAAAACCTTTTTTAACAAAATGAGCTTACCAGAAGAGCCACTTTATACCATGAATTTTGCACCTTTTTTCGATTTCCTTGAAAACGGTTGCGACGATTTTGATTAAACTCGCTATATCGGTGTAAAATTTAATAGGCTTAAACGTCTTGTAGGTTTCATTCTGATTAAAATGGTCTGACAGGGCTTAAATGCCGATATTTTAAATTTTCTTCTCCTTTAGTACCTTTAATTTTGTATATTCTATAAAAATAACCAAATTATCTTGTTAGCATTGATATATAACAGCTAAATATGTAAGTTGTGCGAATTTAAAAAACAACTATAGGAGAAAACTGAAAAAATATTTTTTTAATGCAATTTTTTTATTTTGAACATAGCAACAGTAATATTCACTTAAAATATACTGTTGGAAAGCTAAAGATTGTAGAAAAAAAATATTATCTAATACACAAGAGCTTGTAAAAGTTAATAAACAGTGATGAAAAGCAGATAAAACTAATTATTTTAGTTATACAGGTACTGTATCTTTTTTACTTACTTATGTATCTTTTATGTAACCGTGTGAAGAATCTTGGGATCAATGCATAAAGAGATTCATTCTGTTTCATGATAAGGCCACTGGCCTGGAGGTGTTTAGGTCTAGATCACACTCTGCTACCAGGTTTTTGTCCCCAATTTTGGGTACCCACTTTATAATAAATGCTGGGTGTTTCCCCATTGGGTCTCCATACTCCAGAGTCACTTTACATCTGAAATAGCTGAATAAATAATTCTGTCAGTGTTCAAACCCAGGACAGTTAACTAGTGCTCTATCCACCAGGATAAGTAATTCCCTTTTGTATTTAACGTTATATTTATAATTTAGATATTAAATTTTATTTTTAAATTTAGGTATTAAAAAAAAAATCTGGTGCGGACAACACACGACTTTCACTTACCTCCATTTTTAGAATCGATTAAAGAATTTTCAAATACAGTAAGAGATAAAAATGAGTGAAACCATTAAAGAATTAGTTAAATGGAATTTCTATAGATACATGTGTTTTATTAAAAAATCTATTATATTATTATCTAAAATAATCACTTAGTTTTATCGGCTTTTCATCACTCTCTATTAACTTTTAAAAGCTTGTGTATTAAATATTTTTTCTAAAATCTTTAGCTTTCCAACGGCATATTATACATGTATAACACTGTTCTTTAGTTAAAAAACAAAAAATTGCATAAAGAAAAATATTTTTTCAATTGTTTCCCTTTTGTTGGGTATCCAATTCATTCAATTTATATATTTACCTGTTTTTCATCAGTGGTAACAAGATAATATAGTTATTTTTATAGAATCAACAAAATTAAAGGTACTTTAGAGGAAGAAAATTTATAATATCGGCATTTAAGCCCTGTCAGACTATTTTAATCAGAATCAAACCTACATGATATTAAAGCCTATTGAATTTTACATTGATATAGCGAGTTTAATCAAAATCGTCGGAACCGTTTTTGAGAAAATCATAAAATATGCAATATCCATGGTATAAAGTGGCTCTTCTGGTTAGCCGATTTTGATGAAGAACATCTCGGGTATATTTGTCTTAAATATGAAATTTCAGTTCATAGGCCTACTGTCTCGGTCCGGGAGTTACCACACACACAGACCTTTTTGCGGAACTTGGTTATTTGGACTCACAGGACCCTAAAACGTGTATTTCCGTTGAAAACTTGAATTAGAAAATTTTTGCGATCGCAATACTTTCCCTTACTATATATAGTAAGTGAAAGTAAAATAGAAGAAGAAATTTGGCTGTCTAAAAATAAATATATTAATATTAAGCACTAGTCTACTGTTCTCTGGGTCCGGGGTTCGAATCCTGGCTATGACAGAATATTATTTATTCTGGTAATTCAGCTTGGAGGCGACCCTGGGGTATGGAGACCCAGCCTGTTTAAAAAAAAAAAAAAAAAAAAAAAAAAAAATCTTCAGACACAGTTGAATTCAAATTCATGATCTAGATCAGCTATCCTATCCAATGGAATATCCCTGCTCTTCTGTTATTTATTTAAATAGGGAAGAACCTAGTTGAGGGTGCAGTCAAATAAACACTCAATTAAGTGGAAACTTAAGTTAATAGTGCCTACGTTTCGGCCTAAATGTCAGGGCTACTTCAGGGCTAAAAAACAGAAGATAACAATCAGTAGTAAAATACAATATATAAAGATGAGAAGTGAAAGAAATTATACTGATAATTAGAAACATAAGGGCAAAAGAAATTTAATAAAAGGTGAATAATTAGATATGATGTAGAAAGAAAAATTAAATATATATAAAATAAAAAATTTATGGTGTGGAAAAAAAAAGTTACATATATATGACATAAAAAAAGTCAATACTCTCATAAATGTGAAAACATTATAAAATGAAGAAAAAATTTACAGTATGAAAAAAGAGTAACATGTCTTGTTAAATTGAATTTTTTTAAATTTAATTATATATAATATAATATGTTTGTAATATAATTTAAAAATTAATTTTATATGTATTTATATTTTTCAGAAATCCGTAAAAATGAACTTTCATTACTTCACAAAGTTTCCTACTGCAATAGCTTTGCATCATCGCTATCTACAAATGCTCCAGTGGTCGCTGCGATCTTAACTTTTTTTATTCACATTACTGTCACTGGCACACTGACTGCCTCTCAGGTATGTTACGATCAATTTAATTTCTATAAAATTATAATTTTGTATTAGTAATAAACTATAATTGGGAAATAAACAATGATTTCACTGAGAGATGTGAAAAAAAAAAAATATATATATATATTTATATATAAATATAATATATATATATATATATATATATATATATATATATATATATATATAATACTATCATGGATGTATTATATATAATACTATCATGGATGTATGCAGATGGAGTGAAAGTTATTGGAACAAATGAAAATAAAATATTTAAAAAAAACCGGGGGTGACACACTATTTTTACTTCCAAACACATACTTAATTTTCAAATTTATATATATATTTTAATAGTGTTTGGAAAAAATAACTATTGTGTTTGCCTTTATATGATATTTCTCAATTATAATTAATTTTAGTAAGTAATAGGTTTTATAAAAAACTAAATACAAAAAATGACCATTTTAAAGTAAAATATTTGTATAATTATTTCTTTGATATTAAATACAATTGTTTGTTCATTTAACGTCACTTTATGCTACTGTGGCTAATCGGACGATGCTACAGTGGGAGTCCTAAATTTTGCCTATCCAGGTTTAATTTGGTTAGGGATCTTTAATGAGTACCTGACATCACACAAGCTCGGGACCATTTTTTTGCATCCTCTAATGACGGCATAACTAATGATTTTTCACTCCCATTAAAAAATCCTAGGACCACCTGGGTTTGAACACATTGCTTTTGGCATAGAAGGCTGTTATGCTAGCCACTCTGCTCAGGTGATCAAATATAAATGTTACCCAAAGTATATTCCATGGTATCCATTTCAAAATATTTTCACTCGACCGGTATTAGCCACTGATTGCTCAATTCCACGCTGATACCATTCTTCGGGATGGCTGTCAAAATTCTACCCTTGAAGAAAATAATGGGTCATGCAGTGAAACAAGTAGTAATCCAAGGATGTGAGGACTGAACTATATGGTGGATGAGGCAGGAGTTCAAACCCATGAAGTTCTTTCAACTTTTCTTGGTTCGACATAAAGTGTGAGGACGAGCATTATCTGGTTGGAATAATCTCCTTTTGGGGTTTATTAAAGCTGTATAACGCTCTGACAAAGTCGGGTACAATCTTCGCAGTAGAGTTCAGAATTCATTGAGCATCTCAGAAACAAATTCCTGATGAATGACACTTTCAAAATTCTCAAAAATGGAAAGTATGGATTCTTGTTTTGTTTTTTTTAATTTACCCCTTGCATCAAACAGAGTTTGACTGTGATCCAGCCATTGCTCACATATATTCAGATTTCACCAGTAAACCCGCTTTTAATCTCAGATGACATTCTTCTGGTAAATTCTCATATAAGAAGAGGTTTTCAATAAATTTTTCCTAAAGTTCTGACCTCATTGCTGATAAATGTTCTTGAGGGATTATTAAATATTAAATAGGATTAAAATATTTATGGTCCTTTAAAATCTTGAATTTGATAAAATGGTCATTTTTTTTTTTTTTATTCACCCCATACTGAAAATAATACAAATGCTTTATATTAAGGTTTTAATTAATGAATGATGTAAGCAAAATATACTGTAAATCTGTAACAGTCATGATTTTAATTGGTTAGTTACGATCATGGTATAAATAATTTCTCTGATTTGCATTATAAGTTCTGATATACTTACTAAGTTAACTTCACTTGAAGAGTCCATGGAAGAAACAGAATAGTACTTTGTTTGTAAATTGAGTCATACTCATAAATATATTCAAATAATTGAGTAGATTATGATAATAAAAAAAAAAAATCTGGTGTACTCAACTTTCACTTACCTCACTTACTTCACCTTTCTTGAAATAAAGTTTTAAGTTGAATGGATGGTATCAAGTGCCATTTCTGGTTTGTCAATATCAGTAAAAAGATTGCTGTAACATTCCAGAATTACGCTTGTCTTGAATATGAAATTTTAGTTTTATAGGATTTTTCACTTTTTAATTAGATCTACCACATGCATATAGACAGACCATTTTGTGGGACTGGCTTGGTCATTTGGACTCAGGGGACCCCTAAAATGTGTTAGAACATGAATTAAAACAATTTTCACATTCACACAAGACTGAAATGGCAAGAAACTTCCCGATGTTTTCGACTACTTCAACACTTACTGGACAAACACTCAAACCTTCTGCTTAACTTAAAAAGACTAATCTAGATGTCTATCTTAAGGCCGATATGGACTTACGGAATAGAGATTTGTGGCTCTACTAAACCATCAAATTCTTCCCATCTCCAATCCTTACAATCAAAGATCCTTCAAAAAATCCTCAATGCTCCTTCCTTTGTAACTAATAAACTGATCCATAAAGACCTAAATGTTCCTTATGTTGCTGACTTGGCCCGAACCAGGTACCACTCCTTTCATGACAAACTCCATTCCCACTCTAATCCACTAGTTTCAAACCTTGCTATCTCTACAATCTCTGATAATCCTCCGAGGGGTCTGAAAAGAAGATGGCCCAAAGACCTTCTGGTTTAGCATAGTTTCTGGAGAGCTGCCAATGGGTAATATCCCTACATGTGAATCATGACAGTATATCTTGTATCAGATTTCCTAAATGTATTTTATTATACAGTTGTAAATATCAATAAATATATTTTTTTTAAATTCACAATACTTTCTCCGACTATATATTTTGTATATAGATAAGTGAAAATAAAAAAATTGGAAATGTGGTTAATTGTTTTTTTAGAAGCATTACAAGCAATATACTTAAGAAAGGTGGAACTTTTCCTCTTTCTTCCATGTACTCTTCACTCATAAATTAACATACAGCTTAAATATTAATGATTTTATATAATTTTACTTATGATTTACAATTTTTATAATAGTAATTGATAATGTTACCGAGGAATTTTTTTAATATATATGAACTCAGAAGCTTAGGCAAATTTTGTTTATTTTAAAATTGGTGTCATGGAAGGAAGGCACTTTTGCCAAATTTAGTATTAAAATATTTTGAAAAAAATACTTTATTTATTATATTTATTTTCATGTTAAAATAATTTATTAAACTTGGTGCAATTAAAAAAAAAATAAGCCGATGAATAACCGTGATGTCCTTACTAAAACAGCTATCTGCCAGAAATCATGCCTTCAAAGCTTAAGCATTTTGTCCAAAATAATGTGTTTATTACTTAAAATTTATAATGTTTACTCAAAGGGTCATAGGATAGAACAACCACAGTCCATTTTTATTGGAATGGTGAAAGTTTTGAAACTAAAGAAGCTTGAATATCTGTCATATTCAGACATCTTTACCAAGGTTTGAGGCAAATGTAGGGTTTAATTCCAGCTTGGGTGGGTTAAAATTTATTTCATGGTTGTCCCTAGCTTTTAGCCAGTTAAAAGCTTCTTTAAGCTACACTCCTACAAAATATATGATCAGCTGATCTAATCTAACCTTACCTATATCTTTTTTTTTTTAATTCATTTAAGGTCTACAGGACGAGAGAACAGGTAGGTGAAAATTTGTGAGATTTTTATTATCATTCACTCTCACATACTTTCAACATATTAAAATAAATATTCAATTAACTATAAAACTTTATTATTTATTTTTTAAAAACTTTTATCATAAAAATATTTAATCGTGAAGTTTGTTTGTTTATTTATTTAACATCACTTTATGCAACTATGGCTAATCAGAAAATGCTACAGTGGGAATCCTAAATTTTGCCTATCCAGGTTTTATTAGGATAGGGATCTTTAACGAGTACCTGACATCCGCCTCCGAAGGACGGCATAACTAAGGATTTTTTACTCCCATTAAAAAATCCTAGGACCACTTGCGGGTTTGAACCCGTGACCTTTGGCATATTAATTGTGAAGTGAGAATGGTTGACTGTGTGTATATATGGAAGATGTTAGTTGAGGGTGCAATCAAAAGAACACACAATTAAGTATGAACTTGATTTATTGCTGTCGACATTTCGTCCAAAATTATACTTTCTTCAGGGCTATAAAAGAAAAAAGATAACAACCACAATATATAAAGATGATAAGTAAAAGAAACTATACTGCTAATTAAAAACAAAGTGAAACAGTAGTTATGACAACTGACAAATATTATGATAATTAGAAACAACAGGGGAAAAAGAAATTTAATAAAAGGTGAATAATTCGGTAATAGAAAATTAAAAATACCAATTTTAATTTTTTTTTTTTTTTTTTTGTTACATAATAAAGTTTAAAAAAAACATACAGTATGAAAAAAATAGTTACAAATTGTATGACATATAATATAAGAAAAATTATAATATAAGCTACACTATATTATTTTTTTATAGCCCTGAAGAAGGCCTGTAATTAAGGCAGAAACATTGGCATCAATAAATTTAGTTGATACTTAATTGTGTGTTCTTTTGACTGCACCCTGAACTAATTTCTCTCACAAAAATGTTTAATGTTTTAAAATTGAGTTTCTATATTTAAAAAAACATTTTTTCATGATGTGTATATTAGACTTGTTTGTTTTGGTATAACTTTATCATTTAGTTTTTACCTTTTATTAGAAATAATATTTAATGATATACAATTAAAAAAAAACATAATATTTGATGTTACTATCTGAATTAAAAAAAAAAATTATGCCTTCCCTCTCTCCCACTACTTTCATGAACTCTCACAAGACCTCGCTCAAGAATTTTCACCTACCTCTTTTCTCACTATTTTGGCTAATTGGGAAATGATATAGTGAGAGTCCTAAATTTTGCCTATCCAGACTTAATTAGGATAGGGATCTTTAACGAGTACCTGGCATAGTGCAGACTCGAGACCACTATTTTACTTTCCCTCCGAAGGATGGGGAACTAAGGACCTCAACCACTAAACTATTTTTCATGCTGAAAGAGACAAATGACAGCCTTGTCTTTGTAAAACTGTGGTGTAATGAAAAAAAAAATTTGATATCTTCTTATGATCCTTTATGTATATCGATTATTTTTTTTTTTTAAACTGCCAAACAATTATTATTTGCTTTAAGTGTTAACCTAATTGCTTATAAATTAACTAGTATTTTTCAGGCATTTTCGATAATTGGGCTTTACTTCAAAACATTAATTAACGCCCTGCATTTTATCCGTGAAGGATTCCGGAGTATAATCGACTTCAATTTAGCCCTTCAGCGTTTTAAGGTTAGGGCGATTGATCGGCAAGTTTGAAACTGAAATGCCTGCACAAAGCTTTGTAGTTATTTACTTTATAGATATTTAACCTTACGCTATTATTACTGGATAGTTATAGTAACAACTTTAGTGTTATTGTGTGGTTTTTTTTTAATATTTTACCCATTCAAACGCTTTGGTATGTAACACAAATGCTTTAATTTTATTCTTCTTATGCTGTGAATTAACCTTTTGGGTACCCTTATTTTTTCCTATTTATAATTAGAACATCTGCCATATGTTGTTTAATTTTTAATTTGCACATTATATTGACAATTATATTATATTGCATAATTATATTGACACATTAATTTATTTGTTTGTATTTCAGGATTTTCTCTTTTAATTGGAAATGTCTCATGGAATGTTAACTTCTAAGTAGAAAAAATATTAACAATTTTTTAATTTATAAAAACATGTTCTATAGTCTTCTTAACAATTATTTTTAGTAATGAACTTTCGTAATCATAGAGAAAAAAATTAAATATAAATAACTCCCCCTGTTTACTCTGAGCTATCCATGGAAGAGCAGTACTTCCAAATGATAGTTCAAATTCACTGTGGTTCAATAACATAAATTTAGTGGACTGTATAGAATTTAAAATTTATAAAAAAAGTTTTTAGAAACTTTTCTAGAAATTTTTAATAGGAAAACATCAAAAAATAAAAATGTCCTACAGTCTCAAAATGAAAAAGTAAATCTTTGAAATGAAATAAAAAAACTGAATAAAAAGGAAGAATTCGAGGAAAACGATCAATAATTGGTATTCCCACCTCCAGCTCTGATAATTGCTTCCATTCTCCTGCCCATTCCAGCGACCAGGGCTCTTACATGTTGTTTTGGGATGTCATTCCACTCTTCCACTAACACTTCCCTTAAATCTGCCAAATTTTGTGGGTCTCGGGCACGGACACCTCTTCCAAGCATGTCCCATACATGCTCTATTGGGTTCATATCTGGACCTCTGGGTGGCCAAACCATAACGTCAATTTCTACTTGTCTGAGGAAATATTGCACTGATCGAGCAACGTGAGGTCGGGCATTATCGTGCATAAAAATAAAGTTACCTGCGATATTTCTGGCGAAAGGTATTACATGTGGCTCAAGTACCTCCCTAATGTACCTGTCAGCAGTTATAGAGCCATGGTTCACAAGAACCAACTCTGTACGGGAGTTTAAATTTATGCTCCCCTACACCATCACTTACCCACCACCAAACGCAATCCTTGGAGAAAAAGTGCATGGAGCATACCTCTCTCCCCGCCTTCTCCATACCTTTTCCCGTCCATCTGGAGATCAGAGACAGAATCTTGACTCATCGCTGAATAATACGAGGCTACAATCTTCCATTGTTTAATCAACGAATATTGTGAGTTTAATCAAAATCGTTAGAGCCGCTTTTGAGATCATAAAAAGGTGCAAAATGCTTGGTACAAAGTAGCACTTACGTTCAGCCGATTTTACCGAAAAAGTTGCTGTAACATCTTGGATGTATAGTTTTCTTAAATATGAAATTTCTGTTTTGTATGTCTTTTCGTTTTTGTTTTTTTAAATTATTTTTACAAAAGATCGAATTTGATATATTCAATTTAACAAAAAACAACTATCTGGCCTTAGCACCCTCTTAAAATTTGTGGTTTCACATTTCAAGATACATAGAATCCAAATATTAAGTTATTAGAAATCTATTTGTCATTCTAGGGTATAAAGGAGTACAAATTTTGGGATTAGGAAAAAAAAATTATTGAAATTAGTAAAGAAATAGCAGATATAGTGTTTTGAACTTAACAATCATGATTACCAATTTTTCTTGAATATAAATTGATGGTGATTAAAGACTTTCTTTAGCTCTTAGATTTCTTGAAACCTGTATATTATACAAATTAATTGACTACGAAGCTATGTAATATGATAATATAATTATTTAGAAATAATAACCCATTGTATAATAATATTAATTCATCCTTTTTGGTTATATTTGAGAAAACTATTGAAGGCAATAGAACATTGTTCAAATCATTTATCGATTTATATTTTAATTAAATTTATTTTTATTGGTATTTGAATAATACTGCATTCCATTTGATGATTCCAATATTTTAATGAAATAACCCAGTGTTTTTATTTTTAATCATATACTTATATAATAAACAGGAATTTTTTCCAGGACATTACCATTTAGTTTTTGAGGATTACTTTAGTTATATGAAGTAGTTAGCCGTATGGGTAGTTAAAAGTCGCTAATGTATTCACAGTATCTAGTTTCTAATTACAAATACAAATTACAGTTTATTATGTTGATTTTATTTTGTTTTTGTAGTCATTATGTGAATATTCCAGGCATTCACTGTATTTACACTTTACTTCAAGTTGTTACGTGGAGTACTTCTATTTACTCGAGATGGATTCCGGAGTATAATTGACTTCAATATAACTTTGAAGCGTTTTAAGGTTAGGTTAATAGAAGGTTTGACGAGAAATTTTAATTTTTTGTGTGTCAGTTTTATGTTTTAACTCCTCAAATTCTGTTTTTAACAATTCACTTTTCTCATACTCAAACTCATTTTTTGTTGTTGTTTTCTAATAATAGCTTTTATTGCTTGTAATTTGTGTAGCTTTATTATAACTATTGTGCTTTGCTAGATTGTCTAAAAATTCTACAATAATACATCGATTATGTTTAAATTAATCGTATCTAAGTTCAATAATTCATTTTAATATCATTTGGGGAAGGAAATGAAAGCGAAAAGTAAGTATAGATAGTACGAATGCTGTACAACGTTTTTGAATTTTGATAATGATGCGGGCCGAACGTCTGGGATCTTACAGCCATTGCGTTTTATACTGCGCATCCTCTTTGTACATGCAAAAATATTACAGTGATTCGAGATTTAAAAAAAAACTTCAATATCCTTCTAGTAGCAGTTGGTGAAAATCTCCGTAGTTACCCAAGTCAGGTTTCGTAGGGAGAAAGAGAGAAGTAGAGAAAACTGATTTTTCATTAAGATCTCAAAAACTCTTTGTTTATTACAAATATTTTTATAAACATCATTAAAAATAATATAATAATCATTCTATACATTTTTTAACTCAGATAAACAGTTATGGAGAGGTAGCATTGAATGGGTTCCTGTATACACTGGTTTCAATGGAAATGAGTGAGCTGATGAACTTGTTTCTTTATCAGCGTCCACGATTCCGAAGAATTTGTCCAAAAGGGAAGAAATGTCGATTTGAAAACAAATGTTGATTTTTAAAAGAGTAATTTCATGTTACAGGGCATTTTTATCGAAAGTGAAGAAACCATAAATATTATCCCTGTAATATGTCCATAACCAATTATCTGAGGAAAATAAAAATATATAATAATTTCTATGGAATTTTCAAAGTTCTTTAACTCTGTTTTTTAAAATGTTTATGATAAACATAATAGGTTTTGAGATATTCACAAAAAACATTTTAGGAATCAGTTTCGTCTATTTTTTTTTTATATAAAAGATAAGTTCAACAGGTTCACTATATGTTCTAAGTGTCTCTAAAAGGCTGCCGTTTTCATTTCCTTCTAAAACGTGCCTTCCATCTTCAGCACAAATCTTCTTTGTCCTTCACATGCTCTTAATCAATGCTTACAATTTTTTTTTTTATTTATTTATAATATTTACTTGGTTATTCTTCTGTATATCGGAAAGTTTAGGGATATTAGATGAAAAAAAATTGTTGTGTTCTAAAAAGTTGATCGTATGTGTACCCATTGAAAAATGAGGTAGTTTTGATAGTGGTTAATAATGATTTTCAAAAATAGTATAAACTATTTATTGCAAAACCAACATTTGCAGGTCTATGAAGAAACAAGACAGAAGGTAAAGGTATTAACAGAGAAACATTTGAATGGGTATTGCCATGAAATAGTGGGAAAGTGAAGAGAAAATATAATAAATAGTACTGATTAATAACAAATTAATGATTTTATTCTTGCTCAAAGATAGTTAATAACAGATGTTAAATCTAAAGTTGAAGCGGCTTGAATAGAGAGTCTGCTGCTCTCTGCGTCCTTGGTTTGAACCCTAATTGTATAGGGTGATTATTTATTCTGGTATTTCTGTCGGGTGTCTCTGAAGTAGGGAGATAAGCCTTAATAATAATAATACTAACAAAATAAAAAATTAAAAGATTAAAACATAAATAAAAACATGCACACCCATGTCCTTTCTCAGGGAGTCAAGTACTATATTCTCTGCTATCCTTGCTACGTCCTTGACATAAACACCTATATCCTCCATGAAGCTCCATGTTGAACTAGGTACAGTTCCACAGGCTCTGAAACATAGGCCTTTGATGTTGAAATGTCTCTCGCTGAAGCTTTTGCGGAACTAACTTTGAATAATGAATTTTCACTTTCTCAGTAATTCATGACTGTACTTATTTTCATTATTTTTCTGTTTTATAAGAGACTTTCATGCTTGTTTCTTTTTAGACTTAGTGAAGAACTGCAGAGTCGGTCGAAACATTGGTTTCTCAATAATTAGTTTACGCTACTGAACACCACCGAACCATCTCTTCCTATATTCAATGAAACATTTTTTTTTTTTGACACACAATGATTGCTGGTTTCTCATAAGATACCTTAATTATTTGGTTTTATTAAGTAAGAGAATGTTTTAAATTCATTTCTAAACAGATTGAAAAGAATATATATTTTTTTAAAATAATTATTTTAGTACCCGTTTTCTTGACAATTACAGGCATTTCCAGTTATGTCTTACATTTTTATCACCGTAAGGCTCTACATTACTTATTTCCAGTATGGCATTAGTAACTATATTGACCTCAAAATTACATGCTCCAGGTTAAAGGTAGATATTATAAGTAGATTATTTATTTAAATTTATTTTTCTAAAAAAAAAAAAAAATGTTTAAAAAAGAGTATTATGAGGATATTGTATTCAAGAGAATAATATACGATCAGAAGAAATGGCATGTTAAAACAAGTTTAAGGTCACTTCAAACCAAATATATAGTGAAATTTTTATAGAAATGTGTTACTTTATTTATTTTTGGTATTTTGTCCTTCTATTCTTATGTATTCTATCTCTTATACTTTTATGATCTAGAGGTGTCATTTTTGGTTTTGTGGTGGTATTCATAATCATTGATTCAATTATGAAGACTTTTTAATGTAGTTTGTTTAATGATTTAATACACTTTTAAGCTAATGTGGCAACTCAGACGATGTTACAGTGGGAGTCCTAAATTTTGCCTATCCACAGGGTGTCTTCTTCACTCAGACAAAAGTTCCAATATGCCTTCTTATTGATTCAAATATTATAGAAAAGATCTTAATGTTTATATAGATATATTGATTGTAAATATTTATTATTACTAACAGCCGCATTCAAATTCATCATAATTCATTGGTAAGTCAACTTAAACAACTACAATTTCAGCTGGTGTGGTATAGATATAGTTGAATCTTATCGTAAAGTAATAAGTCATTGTACATATTTTTAATCTAATATACCATACCATATTAATTATAATTATTCTTTGTTTTGTCGATTTTTACCAAGATTTGGCCTGGTAAAAGAGTTCTTAAAATATGGAAAAGTCAGGGAATCTCTTTGAGCTGATTTGCTAGTCACCCTGTATCCAGGTTTAATTAGGATAGGGATTATTACCAGACATATAGGGTCAGGACCACTATTTTATGTATCCTCCAAAGGACGGCATAACCAAGGATTTTGTAATGGTTGACTGTGTGTATATATGGGAGAAGTTGATTCAGAGTGCACTCAATAGAACACACAATTAAGCGTAAACGATAGCAACAACGATAACAACCAGTAGTGGAATACAATATATAAAGATGATAAGAAAAATAAATTATATTGATAATTACAAACAAAGTGAAATAGCAGTTATGACAATTGATAAATATTAAAAAAATTAAAAACAAAAGGGGGAGAAGAAATTTTAATAAAAGGTGTACCTTTTATTAAAAATTATTTTACCACCTTTTATTAAAATTTCTTCTCCCCCTTTTGTTTTTAATTTTTTTTATTTTTATCAATTTTCATAACTACTATTTAACTTTGTTTGTAATTATCAGTATAATTTATTTTTCTTATCATCTTTATATATTGTATTCCACTACTGGTTGTTATCGTTGTTTTTTTTCTTATAGTCCTGAAGAAGGCCTATAATTTAGACCGAAATGTCAGCACCAATAAATTAAGTTTATACTTAATTGTGTGTTCTATTGACTGCACCCTGAACCAACTTCTCCCTAGAGGCAATTTTAAGACTTTAAACAATTTTTTACTTACTTTCGGTCTTCTGCCGAGCTTGAACCCATAACCTTGGACATAGAAGGCTGTAATGATAGCCACTACATTATAGGTGACCCATTAAAATAATAGTAATTAAAAGGTGTAATTATTTGACACAATTCGAATCTCTGAAACCATTAATTTTTACATATAAGACCATTCAATTTTTTTTTTTATTACAATTTTAATTCAGTTCTGCTTCCATGATTAAAAATTTAGGTTTAAAAATTAAATTTTCTCTTTTTCAAAATGTCTTCATAATTGAATTATTAATGCATGCTCTGATGAAATATTTGCATGTTGGGTTTATTGGTGTTAGAATTATAAAAAAATAGTTGTAGCTAATAGATTATTAAAGATTAATTTAGTATCAATTTTATTTACTTTGTGTAGAATAGATTTCACAGTATTTAAATTTTTTTTAAATATTAAATTGAAAATTTTGAACAGCATGTGTTCATACATATTTCTGTATATATTTATTTATATTTTAAATTTTAATATATTCAAATATATTTTTATCTTTTTGGCATGTTATATTAATCCATTTGATTCATGATAATTTCAGTTTTTAGTTGTATTTTTCCAAAAAATAATAGATTTGCAGCTTATTAGAGGTCAACTTGTAGATAGGGGTAAATTTTTCTCTCTAATTTTTTAAAGATATAATTTTTATAATATTTGTTATTAAAATTATATTATATTTAAGTCTAGTTATTTATTGTAAGTAATAAAACATTAAAAAATAACATTATTAAGGATCCCTCTTTAGGGTTTCTAAGAATAAAATGTAAACCATTTTGTTCATAAAAAATTTATGTGTTATACAGGCCGTGCAGGCCCTGGGCCTTGTGGTGTAATTTCCTGAGAGATTACACTCGCGATTCTCGATGCATATTGTAGTGTAAGGTCATCACTGCCTTATTTTATGAGACACGACTTTCACTTACCTCCGTTATTTATATCAATTTTAAGAATTTTTAAACAAATTTAGGAAGAAAAATAAATTGTTAAAGAATTATTTACATTGGATTTTAAAAGAAAGTGTTTCTACAACAATCAGTCTGTTTTATCGGCTTTTCATCACTCTCCGTTAACTTTTACAATAGTATGTATAAGATAATATTTTTTCTAAAATCTTTAGCATTCCAGCAGGTATATTATACATGTAAATTACTCTTCTTAAGTTCAAAAACAAAAAATTGCATTAAAAAAATATTTTTGCAGTTATCTCCTTTAGTTGGATGTCGAATTTGTTCAAGTTATATATTACCTGTTTTTTAGCAATGCTAATCAGATGATATGGTCAATTTCATAAAAACTATAAAATTAAAGGTACTTTAGAGGACGAAATTTTGAAATATCGGCATTTAATTCTTGTAGACAATTTCAGTCACAATGAAACCTTCATGATATTAAAGCCTATCCAATTTTACATCGATATAGCGAGTTTAATCAAAATCGTTAAAGCCGTTTTTGAGAAAATCGTAAATAAGTGCATAATTTATACATGTTCCATATATAGGTAAGTGAAAGCAATATTCAGTAATTATGTTCACAGGTTGCATATTATCTTCTTGAAATTTCAAATAATTTTTATTTATTAAATATCTAGTGTGTGTTTTATTTTTGCAGCTAGTATTCTTTAATTTTTTTTATATTATTGATATTTATTTCTGTGCATAAAAATAAAACAAGTACATGTGCGATACAGTAATTATTAGCTTGAAAAAATTCTTGTGAAGAGCTGTGCAGCAGTAGAACTTATATATTCTTAAAATAAATTTAAAATTTCAAGTTTTCCTGTAGGGTGTTCAGTTTTTTCACTGTACTTTATGATATGTTTCAAATGGATTAATATAGTATTTAATTTAAATAAGTATTTTCTTTGAAGTTAATTTATATGATTAAAATATAAATGCAAAAGTATAAGGTTAGTTAAATTTAATAATAGTTTTTGTGTGGAGTTCTAATTACTTGCAGTTTTCAGTCAAGTTCAGCGAACTGAAAGAAATGTTTATTGTTTTATTATATAAAAATCTAAAGGTAAATAACTTATAAATAGGATATCTATAAGATGTATGAATTACTTTTGTTATTTACTGTGTTTACAACTGTTTAGTAAAAATATAATGTGTTTATAAATGTGATGTAGCTAGGAAACCAGAATTTGTGCATCAATCATGTTTTATTCAATTTGATTTACATGATTTAGCATTTACAGGATTAGGCTATACAGGATTTGACAACACAAGTTAGGACAATTGATACTTACAGACATCTGCAATTATTTCAATATAACTGTTATAATTGAGTGGTGGATGTATTTTACAGTTCAAAATAAGAGGAATTTGTAGGTTATTGTTAGTAAATGAATTGATTTTTTTGTCTCGTATCAGTCTCAGGTTTTTTGGTTAAAAATGCTGTTAACTATTTTCTCTATCTTTAGAAATAGCTGAGTTTTGGATGAACATATGGGCAAGATTTAAATTGTTTTCCTTTTTTCTTATTTATAGTACTTTACTGATTCTAAGCCTCTATACACATTTTTCTCTATCTTCAAAAATAACTGAGTTATGGGCGTATTTATGAATAAAATTTTAATTTTTTTATTTTTTATAATTATTTGCATTTTTTTTTGTTAATAAAC
Organism: Piezodorus guildinii; assembly: GCA_023052935.1. Taxonomy (NCBI): domain Eukaryota; kingdom Metazoa; phylum Arthropoda; class Insecta; order Hemiptera; family Pentatomidae; genus Piezodorus; species Piezodorus guildinii. Next base: position 12,063,333 of record CM041298.1, on the reverse strand, counting down.
ACTGATAAAATAACTGAGTTATTGATTATTGAAATCACTTTTAATCGGCCACCATTTTAAAAATAACCAGCTGATATCAATGTCTAGGTGTTAGGACCATCGTTGCATAAACTAGTATTTTTGCGGCGAATTTAAAAAAAATTGGTCCGGTAGTTTTGGAGGAATGTCGCGGACGGTGGATAACATATTTATTTTTATTCGTTATTCGGGTTCTGCACCGTTTGAAACATAAGCCCTCAAAATTTGAAGGGAAGTTACCTACCTTTTTTTGGTCAATTACAAAGGTTCATTATTGAAATTATAAACCAAAAATATGTAAAATAGTGTTATAGTTAAGTATATAGTTTATATATATTTCAATTGTGCATGTCAATTGGTTATTAGGGATCCCGTCAGATAATGAAATTATTTGCTATATTTATATATATATATATATATATATATATATATATATGTATAAAATTATAAAATATATATATTTAGCATAAAATATTTCAAAAATGCTTCATTGTATTAAACAAACTTACTATACCATTTTCAATGTCATTTTGTATTTTTCTTGATTTAGATTGCAAATAATTGGAACTCCAGTATAATCTTTTCATAATTATTTCTAAAATATATAAGAATGTTTGATATTTCATTTTGGTGATAGAGTAGTTGAGAAAAAAAGTATTTTATTTTTAATTATTGCCCTAATATATTTTTTATGAATTTTTTAGAGCGTAATGCTGCTAAATGAATATACCACGCTTCTGTCGAGGCCAGTCGACAAATCGCAATCTATCTGTATAGCCGACGGAACTTTCGCTTATTATACAAACAGGAATGCGAGTGCTGCAGCTAACATGAAGAAAAGGTTTATCTCCAATAAAAAATAAATTTAGTATTAGAAAAAAAAAGTTCATAAATGGTATTTTTCGACTCAAACTTGGGAGTTCAATTTGTTGATGAATAATAACAATTCACTTAATTTGTAGCTTTTTAATTCAAACATTTCAAGAGATTTTTTTTAAATACCTCTTCTTTCGATTTAATTTTTTTTTTAATAGTAAAATTTGAAATTAACTAATGATGATTTTTTCTCTGATTCTTCAAAGGCATGACAAAATTATATTATCATGATTCTTCAACAAAAAGCCAATTTTTAGCAGAAGAAAGAAAACCAAAATGTATATTTTTTTAACCTTTTTGAAAAGTGAAAAGCTTTTGTCAGAAAATGTCTTTTATACTCCTCTATTTTATGAAATGGTGGAACAATATGAAAATAATTTAAAACTGATTTTTTCCTCTGAAATCTTCCGTTTTAAGAAACTTATAGTTTTTAGATTATTGGGAAATGTGTAGAAATTTTTTTTTTTAAACGAAAATACATCCTGCCTAGAGAAAGCCGTAGAGAATACCTGAACTTGCGAGACCTTGGAAGAAATTATTGATAGATGATGTTATATAGCGCTATAGCCTGGCGCGCATTTTGAAAAACAGTTTTTATCAAATTATTTTGTAGTAAAATGATTGGAAATGTTATATAAGCAATGTAATTCTGAATTTTTGGTGAGAAATAATTGTTTACACATTTTTCAATAATATTAAGAAATATAAGTTAAATGCAAGATTTCAGAAAAAAAAAAGTTTTTATTTTTTTTTTCATATTTTTTCACCATTTCAAATAATTCTAAAAAATTACTGTGTGTAGAGGGGTAGAAAAGACATTTTCTGAAAAAAAATCAGTGATTGACACTTTTCAAAAAGGTTAAAAAAATACACATTTTGGTTTTCTTTCTTCTGCTAATAATTGGCTTTTCATTTAAGAATCATGATAATATAATTTTTTCATGCCTTTGACTCCTAAGAATCAGAAAAAAAATCATCATTAATTAATTTCAAATTTTACTATTAAAAATATAAAATCGGATAAAGAGGTTTTTAAAAAAAATCTCAAAAACCATTTGAATTAAAAAACCACAAATTTAGGTAAATTGTTTTTATTCGACACCAAATTGATCCCCCAAGTTTGAGTAAAAAAAGCCGTGGGGGCAGATTTACCATCCTAACCTAGCTATATCCTTACTCATCAACTTTATTCATGTTATTTTTTAAAATATTTTCAGGAAAAGTATTGCTGTTCAGAAAGCTGCTGAGACTGAAAGAGGGAACGAGAATGAATTAGACTTGCTTAATCAAGCTCAACCTGAACAAACTTTGAATTCAAACTACAAAGAAATTCTTTTCGACATCAATTTTTTCGCTCCTAAGGTAGGTAATATAAAATTATTTTTACTTTCACTTACCTATTTATGAAATATTTAGCCATGTCTTCTTCCATTTCCTGTTTGTAGACCTCTAGGTCTCCGAGAGGCTATCTTGGTCCAACCCTGATCTTCCACATCAGCATCCATGTGTGCCCTTTACGAACGTCTGATCTTTGACCAGTTCTTTTTTTTTTTATTTTGTCGAGTCACTGTAAACTCAATTATTACATGGTTCTTCAGAGGAGGAGATAAAACATCTTGTCATATAATCTGTTAGTGGGATAGCTTCTCTAGGCTCTCTTTTGATCTGACCACTTCCTCTTTCTAAACATCAGGACTCTCTAAACTTAGATCTGAGGTCCCTAAGGAAACGAGATGGAAGGTGTATACATGAGCGTTTCTGCGTATGGGTTATTTGTGTTTCAGCGTAGTCAATATATCAAGTGATAAAGTAAATTTTTGAGATATTTTGCTTTTTATATCAAAACAGGCAAGTGAGCTTCTGAGCACTATGCCTCAATATAAGGACAATGCCTTAGCATCTTCCCTTAGGCTAAGGGCAAAGGTTGATGGATTAGATGTAGAGGAAGATCTTGACACACCTGTGGTAAGAGAAGGAGGATCAAGGAGTTTGGAATTGTCTTCGGAGAAAGGTATCACATTGTACAAGCGGTAGACAAGGATGGATTATGATGATGATCTTTAAGTCATCCTATCCTACTCTATCTAATGGTGCTATGGTCCTTGCAGGATCTTGGAGTTCTCATTGCTCCACCTCCATTCTGACCTGTCTTTAGCTGTCTCCCTCTACCTGCCGACACCCAACTACCAAAGGTTCTCCTCTACATCTTACAGCCAACAATGTCTAGACCTCCCTCTGCACCTTTTTTCTTCTGGGTGTTCCTCCACTTTTGGGTAGTCTGCCACTTTCCATTCTTTGTATGTGCCCAAGCCATCTTATACTGGCACTATTTCCTCTGTCGTCTTTCTTCATCCACCAGCATTCATCTTCTTTTGTAAGACTAAAGATCTTCCTGAGGATTTTTTTCCCCACATGTTAAACAGCCTTTCATCTTTGTGTGGCAACACTCAGGACTCGCTTTCATACATGAACACTGGCTCAAGTACAGTGGTCAGATAAGAACTCATTATCCTCAGTGATAACATTGCCTGAATACTTAAATTGCAGTACTCTCTCAACTAGTCTCCTCGATTGCCTATTCCCTCGTTCTTCCTTGCTGTTCCTCATATATTTTGTTTTTTCTGTATTAATTGCTAGTCCTGTTTTACCAGCAGCTACTTGACACTCCTTGAATGCTCTCAGTAATGTACTGGCTGTTCTCCCAGTAATCACAGCATTATCTGAAAACGCTAGATTTGTCAGTCTGTGGTAGAAACATCCTGCAGTCCTTGTCAGGCTTAATCTCATGACCACTTCTAATACCTGCTGTTGTATACTTGCTTGTAATCTATAAAGAAATAGTGCTATTTATCATTCCATTTCCAACATTTTTTCTAGTATAATTTAATTCATAAAGTTATAATAATTGCAATGTTGTTTTAATCTTAATTTTTGTACCTATTAGGGAAGTTTGATCGGCGTTTGTGGCCCAGTCGGAAGCGGTAAGTCCTCGCTCCTGGCAGGTATCCTCGGACACCTCTACATGACGAGGGGCAAGCTCTGCCGTGAAGGTGCCTGCGCCTATGTCGCTCAGCAGCCATGGCTGGTCAACGCCACGCTACGGGAGAACATCCTCTTCGGGGAAAAGTTCATAGCTAGGAAGTAAGTGTCAAAATAGTAAATTTCTTGTCATTTTATGTCATGTGTTTTGATTTTTCTAACAATTTAAATTTTCAGAGGTTTTTTAAAGCTGATATTGGATACTATTGATAGTACATGTAAGTACATAAGAACCTACATGAGTTTATAAAATTAGTTTGGATTTCCCTAAAAGTTGCATCAGTGTACGAAAGGTTCCCTATTAAAGTTTTGTCGATGACCTTTAACATGATTCAATATAAAGTTTTGTTTTTGTAGTTTTGTTAATCAGATTTTTTGTTCTTAGAAATGTGGCATGAAGACATTAGATAAGTAGTTATGTTAACGTGTAGTTGAACTTTTTTATTTGATTAAAAAAAAGCATATATTTATTGAAATTTAATACTCTATTATTAAAAACATCTAGTGAATGTCTGTGCATTGTCAAGTACTTGTCAAAGGTTCCTATCCCAATTAAGCCTAGATAGATAAAATTTAGGAATCCCCCTGTAGCATCATCAGATTAGCCACAGTAGCATTAAGTGCCTTTTTTTTTTTTTGAGAGTAGGCCTTCTAGGACGACTCAAAGCATCATCATTGCTCTTCTTTTTCCAAAACTCCTTCTGCCCGTCCTCTTCCAATGGGATTCCCCCTTTTCTCCATAGAAATTTTTGTTTATAATCCTCCCAATCTAAACAGTCCTCTGTGATATTTAACCTTCTAATTTCCTGCTTCATCCGCCCAAAAACATATCCACCCAGACTTTTATACTTACATGGTTCGTTCGGACCATATGTCCTTAGAAATGCAGCCTTTGCTTTCAAACTGTTGCCTCGAGGTCCTCAATTTTATTATAGATCTCTTTTTATATCCTTTCTAAAGCCATAAATTCATCTTAAAATCCTTCTCTCTATCTTGAGTAAGTTCACAATTCCAGCTACACTCTTAGTCTCCATACCATACAAGATGGCTGGCCTTACCTCAGTACTCTTACAAAGTGACATTTAATGAATGCACAAAAAAAAAAAAAAAAAAAAATCTAAATCACATATTGAACATTGAGGTCATCATGGATGAGTTTATTAATGACAAAGCCTCCACCCAGCCTCTATAAAGTGGGTACCCATAAATTGGGAAAAAATCTTGGCGGCTGAGTGTGATCTCGGGCTAATCTCCTTGCACATCCGTTGGCCTGGAAACAGTAAAAATCTCTGAATCAAACACCCTTCTTGGGTTGTAGAGTCTCCAGATTTGTTTCTTTTAATTTATAAGTCACTAAGGAAAACACAACCTTTTCTTATTATCTATTTTTATTATTCCGAACTTTTTCAATTCACTGTTCAGGCAGCAAGAAATCTTGTGGAGAATCCTGAAATTTTATCCTTGAAATAACTCTATTACCATAGAATTTTTTAAGTAATTCAACTATAAATTTCTTCAAATTTTTTTATTACTATATTTGCAATAAATATAATAGTTTGGAGATATTCACAAAAATTCTTTAATAAATCTGGTGTTCGAAACACATGACTTTCCAATTACCTCTGTTATTATAATCAATTTAAGAATTTTTAATCACCGTTAGAGATGATATAAATATAAAGAATTAATTAAATTAATTTTCTATAGAAACATGTGGTTTATTAAATAATCTATTACATTATTATCTAAAAAAATCAGTTAGTTTTTTCGGCCTTTCATCGCTCTTTGTTAACTTTCACAACTTTGTGTATAAGATATTATTTTTCTAAAATCTTTAGCTTTCCATCTATTTTTAAAACACAAAAATTGCATACAAAAATATGTTTGCTCTTTTCTCCTTTAGTTGTGTAGAGAATTCGTTAAACATATATATTTAGACTTTCTTTATCAATGATGACAACAAAAAATGATTAATTTTTTCGAATCTACAAAATTGAAGGTACTTCAGAAGAAGAAAATTGAAACTGTCGGCATTTAAGCCCTGTCAGACTATTTCAATCAGAGTACATAATATTAAAGCCCATTAAATTTTATATCGATATAGCGAGTTTAATCAAAATTGTTAGAGCTTTTATAGAGAAAATCGTAAAAAGATGCAAAATGCATGGTATAAAGTGGCTCTTCTGCTTGGCCAGTTTTGATGGAAAAGTTGCTGTAACATCTCGGGCACAGATGCTCTTAAAGTATGGAATTTCAGTTTTATGCTACATATCGTGTTTGGGCTAGACTTACCACACACACACAGACCTTTTTGTGGGACTTGGTTATTTTGACTCAGGGGACCTAGTATGTATTTCCGTTGATAACTGGAATTTGAAAATTTTCACTATCGCAATGCTTTCCCTTAATGTATATTTCATATATAGGTAAGTGAAATTAAAATCAGTTTTCTCTAGTTCTTCTAATCCTCCCAACAAAACCCTATGAAAAAAAATGTTGGAGATTTTTACCTATTATTATTATGGGAAGTATAACTCACAATATCTGCTTTCTTTTTTTTAAATATTCAGGTTACTGCTCTAATAAAGTATTTTCAAAGCTGATCAGCTGCCAGATGTGCAGGCATCCTTATAAACATTTAATGAATCAAGAAATATCAAAATAACAGCTGTACTAAAATGAATTTTATTTTTTACAATATAACTAGCTCTCGTACTGTATGGTTTGTTTTTTTTATTTTCTATGTTCATTTATTTTCAGCCCTTTTACACTGACTATTATACCAATGTCAGCATAATGGTAGTGGTGGAAAAACAAAACAAAATGAGGCATGCATGGCTAATAAACTTGAAAATGATTTCTATGTATTTGAACTATTACTATTACAGATACTATGATGTTGTTCAGTGTTGCGACCTCGGGGTAGACATAGATTCGCTGCCCGGAGGGGACAATACCGAAGTCGGAGAGCGGGGAGTCAACCTCTCAGGTGGTCAGAAGCAGAGGATATCATTAGCCAGGGCCCTATATTCCGACAGGTATCATTTATTATTTTTTATTGTAGTAAAATTATTATTATTATTTCAAATGGAAAATAACCAGGAGTTAATCTTAGTATTAAGTTGTCCTGAAAATAATGTAGAATTTTAGATTTTTCTTTAGATAACCCCCTATATTATAAAATGTTTACATTTCCCACATTATTCATTTGTTGGGCTATCAACACTTATTAATCTTCGATTAGAAAATATTTATTTATTTAGCATTTCGCTACTTGGGAATAATTCAGTCTATACTAAGATATGATTTAGTCAGAGTGTGATTTTTGTATAATTTTATTTAATGAGCCTAAACTCTTATGGAAACAGGATCCAAAAGGTCAGGAACATCAAAAAAGTGTGGAGTTACGACAGTATTAGTGAGTGCACTGTTCAACAGTTTCGAGAGGAGACTTCAAGACTAAGACAGTCGTTGGGAGACTTCTTCAAGCTTTATTTTATTTTATTTTTTTCAGGCTATGGTCCTGCAAGAAGTTATGCCTCTTGCACAACTAAGAAGAGTTGTAGAGAACCATTCTCTCTCTCCAATACAAGCATAAACCATCTTCTTATATTCATTTTGTTAGCACGTCTTCCACTTCGTTCTGCCACCTAAGATGGTCTTCTCTTACTAGGTACTATGAGGTCAGTCCTTCAGAAGGCGTTTAGGAATAGATTCTCCGCACAGAGATGCTTCATGCCTTCGTGGTTCTCTCTTACTTAGGAAATCAAATCTGGTTTTCCATTCATGCAGCTCTTCGTTGATACATAATCTTGAACTGGCTATCTTTGCACAGTGGACCATAAATCCCTCTAAGAACTATTCATTCCTATGTAAGTAGCTTCTGTAAAGATGTCTTGGAGATTACCCAAATTTCAGAACCATACATAACAAATTTTGTGAGCTTTGGTGGAAGAAAATTCTAGAACAAATATTCGAGAACTTTCAGGTTAACTGGATGTTAGCAAATCAAATGTCGATGACCACCTCAAGTAGAATGGAAAAGTGAAAGAGTAAGTTGGCTTCCTCGCTCATTAAATAACCAACCCTTTCTCATTAAATAAACATCCAATAGTATGAAATTTGTGTCTCACTTCTTTGTATAAACAACAGTCTTCCCTTTCTCTCCAGTATTGTTACTTATGATTAAAATTGGATCTTCTACCTTAACAGCAGATGTTCTGGACCATGGCTCCACAAAGAAAAAGCAGCACAACATTTTGCTAAGCCTGTTTTCTGAACTTATTAGTTCTAAGGATTACAAATCCTGTTCAGAAAGTATGGAAAAGCTGACTCCTTATTAAGGCTGTCTCCCCACCGCTGTGATAAAGGTCTGATCAAGGTGACTGCTGGCAACAAAACCAAGCTAGAGGGATACTGGGAAGAAGTATCATTCTAAGATGTTCTTGGAGGGACCCTGCAAAGAGTGAAGTCACACTCTTCTCTCACTGGACAGGACAACTCTCATGAGGTCTATACACATGACACTTAGCTTAACCAGCGTCTCCACAATATGGGGTTAGTAGCCTCACTGATCTGTAAGACAGATAATGAAACTGCCTATCATGTGATATACAATTGTGAAGAAATAGCAAGGATACAGTTTTCCTACTTTGGCAATGACCATATTTCAGGTCCTGAGCTTTGTGAACTGAACGATCCTTAGAGTTTGGTCAGATGCTCAAAGGCTATTGGGTTATATTAACAAGATAATGAACAAGTTAATAAATAGTCCACAATAAGCTTACTTGCGGCTGCAGGGCAAGTCATAATCCCCCTTCCTCTTCCCAAAAAAATTCTGTCTCCAGATAATTATTATTAAAACTAAAAACTAAAACGAATGTTTTATTGCTTTATACGTTTCATCTTTGGGATATCCAGAGACACCTCTATAACTCGATTTTATGAAGAGTTGAAGTGGCTTTACCCTTCCTACCGCTGTAAGTACTTCCTGGCATCCTTCCTTTACCAAGTTATCCAATCCTGGTGTCTGTTTTACATCTCGGATCTCCTTATATTCAAATCCTCTGTTTGTTCCTGTTACTCCCGCTCACGGCCTTCTGATCTGTATATAACGTCCCATCGATCCACGGCTTTCGATAGATCATTCTTAATCCGATCTGCCTCCCTATGGAACTCCATTCCCTCTGATATCCGTGACTCCCAAACTCTCTCCACATTCAAATCCCGTCTATTTAGCCATTTCCTATCAATCCAATTTCCAAATAATCCCAAGTAGATGCTAATTTCAAGAATATTCAACAAATAAAAAATAAAACAGATTTACTTATTTAATTATCTTTTTCAACAGTAAATTCAACAACAAATATTTGAAATTATTATCTTTTCAAAGATATAAGGTTAAATTATATACATGTTTAAAGAAGAATAGTAATTTCCTTTGTTCTTTGTTTTTAAAAACTGTATGAATACATGCATATGTTTGTCTGTGTATATGTGTATATATATTTCCTTTATCTGATTATATATATATATTTTTTTTTTTGTTCTCATGTTAACATACATTTATTTTTTTTATTTTTTACATTTTTATTATAATTTCGCTTTAAGTTATTTTATTTCTTCATGTTATTAGTTTAATTCTTTTCTGTTTTTTAGACATTTTACTCTAAGACTCTAGTCTTAAGTCCACTTTTTTATTTCCTGTTATGTTATTCTGAAAGGACTTGTCCCAGAATAAATAAAGAATTATTATTATTATTTTTATTGCACATTTTCTTGGTTTTACCAGAATATTTACCTACCCGGACCAAAGTCAAGGGCTAGGCAAAAAATACTACACTATATTTAAAAATTTTCTGATGATACTGGCTGTACCGAGGAGAACTGCTTTCTGTCCTTCTTCCAGAACCTTTTCGGGCAGTTTTAAGTTTTTAGTTGCTAAAATGGTGTCATCTGGAATGAGACCGTTGCATGAGATAATTATCGGATATACCTTGATTTGTTCCAGCTTATAGACTTGACGTAGTTCCTGGCACAAATCTTGATATTTCCGTATTTTCTCAGCAATAGTTTTGTCGATATTGTCATCATTCGGGACAGCAATATCAATAACATAGCCGCATTTTACATTTAGATCCATAACCACTATGTCCGGCTTGTTGTTTAATATCATGTGATCGGTAATAATGGAACGATCCCAGTATATTGTTTTTTTTCCACCTGAGAGTACCTGTTTTGGTTCGTATCGGTAATAAGGAACCTCGTCTGCTATCATTTGGTATGATAATGCCAGCGATTGGTGAATAATTTTTGCCAAGTTATTATGCCTCATAAGGTATTCTCTCCCTGCCAATGCCTGACACCCAGATGATACATGTTGGATAGACTCTATAGCCGTTTTACAAAGACGACATCGTTCACTTATATTCTCCCCACAAATGTATTTCCTATAAGCATTGGTTGAAATCACTTGATCTTGTATGGCCAAAATAAATCCTTCTGTTTCGGGAAACAAGTGACCTTTTTTAAGCCAGAAGGTAGAAGCTTCCCAATTTACTCCTGATTGGGACATAGAGTTGTGAAATCGACCATGTAGTGACTTACTTTTCCAATTTTCAATCAGAGTTTCTTCGGTAGGTCCCTCTTTATGCTCTTCTGAATTGAGGTTTAGAGCCGTGTATCCAATGTCTAACGCTTTTATTGCAGACCATATTGGAGAATCATTATCTAGGAAACTGCGTCTTAAATTGTTTTCTTGCTCTCTGCAGCTTCTCAACAGACAAACGAGTCCCCTTCCACCTTGCTTACGTGGTAAGTACATTCTTTCTATTGATGATTTGGGATGTCGTTTTCTTTCTGACGTAAACAGGACTCTAACTAAACGATCCATTTCTTCAAGTTCCGTATTAGACCATTTTAAAACTCCAAAAGTGTAAGTCAGTACTGGAATAGCCCATGTATTTATTGCTTTTACTAGATTTCCAGCTGACAAATACGTTCTGAGAATTTTTTTTACTCGCATTTTGAACTCATCTTTAAAATGATCTTTATTATTCTTCGTGAATTTCAAAATTTGGCCAAATCCTAAGTATTTATAACAGTCCGAATCGCTTAATTGTTTTATTGTTTCATTATTGATAAGCTCCACGTCTGCTTTGTTTGTCACTACTCCTCTTTTAACATGAATTGCAGCACACTTCTCTATTCCGAAAGTCATACCAATTTCATTACTAAATGACTCAACCATATGAATCATGTTTTTCAGCTCTTTGTCACCTCTTGCATACAATTTTAAATCATCCATGTAAAGAGCATGAGAGATTAAAGTTCCACTATTATTAAGTTTGTAACCCATTCCAGAATTATTCAATAATTCACTAAGAGGATTTAAAGCCAGACAGAACATATAATAATAATAATAATCCCTATAATCATAATAATCCCTAATAATCATAATAATAATAATCCCCTCGCGCGGATCTCATTACGGCGTATGGGGAGCGTCCCACAGGTGGCGGATGTGGGGATGGTCGGTGGAATTTCCTCGGAAGCTCCTCCCGGCTAAGTCCGATGGACTCGCTGATTAACAATGAGAGCGGCCCCCCAGGCTTGCTGGAGGGTGTGACGTAGGTTCGAACGCCCTACTCACATATTTTAGTTCACAAAATATCACCAAAAGTCATGGATTCCTCTGAGGTAAAACGCTCATTATCCGGAGGTAAACTAGTCCCCCGTTCGGGTCTCCGGGGAGATCTAACAATAGGGACGTGGAACGTTAGAAGTTTAAATACGGCAGGTGGGTTGAAGTCGTTCGCGAATGAAGTTAAGGTGTACCATTTAGATATCGTTGCATTACAAGAGGTTCGCTGGCCAGGGGAGGGTTCGTTAACAGAAGGAAAGTATACTATTTGGTACGGGGGGAGCGTTAATTATTGTCTAGGTACCGGGTTTCTGATTAGGAATAGATTTCTTTCCGCATTACGGGACGTACAGTTCTTTAGTGAAAGAATATCGGTTGCTATATTTCAAGGGCGTTGGTTTAAAATCGCGTTTATAAACATTCATTCTCCCACCGAAGACAGTGATGATGAAGTAAAATGCGAATTTTATGATAAACTAGAGTCGGTTTACGATAAGTTACCGCGAAATTACATTAAGATAATACTAGGCGACGCGAACGCAAAGGTTGGAAGGGAAGAAGTATATCGTCCTACAATCGGTAAAGAAAGTTTGCACGAATTTAGTAATGATAATGGGACCCGACTAATAAACTTTGCCATTTCGAAAAACCTAGTAATCAAAAGTACTACATTTAAACATAAGGATATTCATAAGTATACGTGGACATCGCCGGATGGACAAACCCGGAATCAAATCGATCATGTTTTAATACAACACAGATGGCAAAGTAGCATAATTAACGTGAGATCGTATCGGAGTGCAGAATGCGGTTCTGATCATGAATTAGTAATCGCGAAACTTCGACAAAAACTAAATACAAAAAAAAGAACACCGAACTATATTAGTCCCGAGAATTTTGATTTAGTTAAATTGAACAACCTCGAAATTAGGAAACAATTCGCGATAAAAGTAAAAAATCGGTTCGAAGCTTTGGAATTTTCAGACGAGGAACACAAGGATGTAAACAAACTATGGGAAGGGATCAGGGATAATATTAAAGAGGTCGGTAATTTATGTCTTGGAAAAATCGAAAATAAAAAGAACAAACCTTGGTTCGACAGGGATTGTCAAAATATGTGCGAAAAAAGAAAAACCGCTAAACTGAATTCCTTAAATAATCCAAGCGATAATAATGTGGCTTTTTTTCGGTTTGTGAAGAATGAAACTTCAAAACTCTTAAAAAATAAGAAAAGGGAGTGTCTTAAACGAAAAATAATAGAAATAGAAAAACACAGAAACGAAAATAACGTAAGACAGATGTACAAAGGTATAAACAAATCGCGTAAAAGATTTGAACCTCTATTGAATGCTGTTAAAGATGCAAATAACAATATAATTGCGGATCCTTCTGAGATATTAAATAAATTTAAACAACACTTTGACGGCATCTTAAATACGGAAAATAATAATCAATCTCCTCTCTCTGAATATCAGAGCGCTGAACCATGGATAGACGCACCGAGTAAAGAGGAAGTCGAAATGGCGATAGGAAAATTAAAACGTTATAAGGCTGCAGGAAATGATAATATCACGAGTGAATTAATCAAGGCGTGTGGAGAAGCGGGCGTTTCCAAAATACATTCTTTAGTTAAAAAGATCTGGGAAACTGAAAAAATGCCCGAAGAATGGAAAGAATCAATACTTATTCCGATTCACAAAAAAGGACCGAGGTCGGATTGTAACAACTATCGTGGGATCTCTCTTCTCCCAGTATGCTATAAAATATTCTCGTCAATTCTAACTAGTCGAATCACGGAATACGCTGAGGAAATTATCGGAGATTACCAATGTGGTTTTAGGCGGAATCGCTCGACTATTGACCAAATATTTTCCTTAAATACCTTCCTTCAAATATTAGAGAAAAAATTGGAATACAACGGTGTAGTCCATCAACTTTATATCGATTTTAAAAAGGCTTATGATTCAATAGACCGTCAGAAGCTATATAACATCATGATTGAACAGGGAATACCTAGAAAGTTAGTAAACCTAGTAGAGATGTGTTTGTCGGAAACATTCCATAAAGTTAGAATCGGTCATAATTACTCCGAGAGATTTGAGGTGCGATCGGGTTTGAAACAGGGCGACTCCCTTTCACCTGTGTTATTTAATATAGCTTTAGAATATGTCATAGAAAAGGTGATGTGTACCGAGAAAGGCTTAAATATGGGTGACAAGATTCCGGTTTTGGGGTATGCCGATGATCTGGTACTGCTAGGTGAAGACACGGAAACCATACAACTAAATACAAGTGTGTTAATAAAAACCGGTAAAGAAATAGGACTCGAATTAAATACCGATAAGACGAAGTATATGATTAGTAGCAGAAACGGTGTCGATCTTGGTGATATTGATATATCAGGTCATACTTTTGAGCACGTAGAGAAATTCAAGTATTTAGGTTCAATTATAACTAGAAGAAATGAAATCCAGGAAGAAATAAAGTCTCGGTTAAAGGTGGGAAATGCGTGTTATTATTCAGTTGCTAAGTTACTTAGTTCGCGGCTTCTATCTAAAAACTTAAAGATTAGAATTTATAAAACTATTATTCTTCCAACGGTTCTTTACGGATGTGAAACGTGGCCGCTTACTTTGAAGGATGAACAACGGCTTAAGGTTTTCGAAAATAAGGTATTGCGTAAAATATTTGGTCCAAAGAGAGATGAAGCCACTGGGGAGTTTAGAAGGTTACATAACGCGGAATTGCGGAACTTGTATCCTGTGAATATAATTGAGCTGATTGCATCGCGGAGACTCAAATGGGCGAGTAAAGTTGTTGGGCTCGATTACGAGCGGATTCCGAGTAAGTTGGTATTTGCTGATCCGACTGGTAGGCGTCCAAAAGGTAGGCCGAAGCGGAGATGGGAGGATTGCGTTAAGGCTGATCTCGGGAGCTTAGGCTTGAATGGTGAGCATTGGACGAGTCTGTGTAGGCGGAATTTGGTGGTATCGGCATCGAACCTTCGGGTTCGCTAAGCCTATTATTATTATTATTATTATCATATCAACAGTTGACCATATACCTTCAATATTATTTTATAAATTTTTTAATTCAATTGTTTAGTAATTTATTTTTATGTTTTCAGGGATATATACCTGCTCGACGATCCATTGAGCGCAGTAGATAGTGAAGTGGCTAATACCATATTCGAGAAAGCAATATTGAAAGCTTTACACTCCAAGACTGTTGTATTTATTTCTCACCATGTAAAGGTGAGAAATTGGTCTTTACAATTTAATAAAATAACTCAATAATTAATAAATTTTAATTTTAAATTGAAGCTTACAGAACTGAGCATTAAAACTATTTCGTGACAATCAGAGAACATGAATTCTTAGCTTACAGCTGCATTTAAAAAGGAAAAATGATGCACCAGAACTTTCTTATCTTGAAGTCAAATTAAAAAAAAAAAAAAATTATATTGTTTCGATGGAAACGTTTATTTTAGATTAAATAATATATAATAATATAGATTATTATCTACAACTATTACTTAAAGTAACAAGTCCCTAACAAAGTAAAGTAATATCCCTGTTTTTTAGATAGTATTTTTTTCTAAAATATTTAGCTTTCTTACAATATATTATACATTTATATTACTATTGTTATTTGCAGGGAAAACAATTTAACCTGAAAAAATACTTCTTCTGTTTTCTATTTTAATTTTTTGTCAAATTCTTTCATATTATGACATTTAAGCCCTTAAAGATATTTCAATTACAATAAAACCTGCTTGATATTAAAAGCCCATTTAATTTTACATCTATTTTGCAAGTTAAATCAAAATCATTAGAGCCGATTTCTAGAAAATTATATAATAGTATACAATTCATGGTATAAAGTGACTTTTCTGGTTCATTGATTTCAGTAAAAATTTACTGTATCATAGTTATTTTATTTTATATATAAAATTTCATTCCTTTACAGCTTTTTGTTTTTGAGCTAGTGTAAAATATCGGCATTTAATCCCATTCAGACTTTCATTCTGAATGAAACCTACATAAATACCCTGAATAAACTAAATGTTATGAAAACTCAGGCAATTGTTATAGGTTCCAATTCCCTCCTCAGATCCCATACTACATTTCCGAGTCTAATCCTAAATGATCAGCCAATCACCTTCACTTCCTCTGTCAAAAACCTAGGTATTACCATTGACCAAACCCTTTCCTGGAAACCCCATATTGCCCAAATCTCCCGAAGAACAATAAGTACCCTCAAATTTTTCCATCGCTCCCGCCATCTTCTTCCACTATCCACCCGTAAGCTCCTTGTATCCTCACTTATTTTCCCCCACTTTGACTACTGCTGCGGAGTATATGGTGGCCTCTCGACTGTGCTCGAGGACAGGCTAAAGCGAATTATGAATACATTTTTAAGATTTGTCCTTGGCACACCGAAGAGGTCTCATGTGACCCATTTATACAGTGAGTTAAAGTGGCTCCTTCCCTCAAACCGCAGACAATATTTCCTTGGATCATTTCTTTACCAAACCATCAACTCCCAGCTACCTCCCTATATCCACAAACTTCTGCAATTTAAATCGTTAGTCCGCTCCCTCCAAACAAGATCGCACCATTCTGACCTATATATTCCTGCCCACAGTACAACAAGTTTTGAACATTCCTTTCTTGTCCGCTCTACTACTCTCTGGAATTCCCTACCTACTCATATCCGCCATGCTTCTTCCCTACCATCATTCAAGTCTCAGCTGTTCGAGTACCTATTCAAAAAGAAAATTTATTATTTATTGTTCATGTTTCTATATCGATCAATTATTATGAATCAGTTTCAATGTTAAGTTTTGTTTAACATATCAGAAGTTATTAATTTATTTTACTCTTTTAGTTATTTTACTCTTTTGTTTTATTGTATCCTACTTTTCTCCTCAGAGCTTTGTAAATAAGAATTAATTATAATCCTTTGTTCTTGGGGCCAGACACATTGTATATATCAATTGTACATATCATATTGTTCTTAAGGGACCCAGTCCCAGAATAAAAATTATTTTTCTATTCTATTCTATTTCTACATGATATAAAAGCCCATTAAATTTTACATTGGTATAGCTAGCTAAAAGAGGAGCCCGTGGCTGAGTAGCTAGCATGCTAGTCTCCCATGCTAAAGGATATGAGTTCGAATCCCAAGGAACTTTTTCAAGGCTTAGAGAGTGATGACCCTACCCTTACGATTCATTGAGAAACGCGGGTGTATTCTCTCAGCAGATTACACCGCATGGCCAAGGACCTATATGGCCTGTCGTGGCACCGAAAAAAAAAAAAAAAAATAATAGCAAGCTAAATCCCATATCCCATTGGACCAGTTTTTGAGGAAATTGTAAAAATGTGCAAAACACATAGTAATAAGTGTTTCTTCTGGTTTGTCAATTTTAGTGAAAAAGGTGCTGTAACTTCTGAGGCATATGTGTTTTTAAAATTTCAGTTTCATACAACTCAACGTTTTCTAGCTATACTTACCACATAAATACTCGTACACAAACCTTTTTGCTGGACTTGGTCATTTGGTACCCTAGAATGTGTATTTCTGCAAAACTCAAATTCAAAAATTTTCACTATTGCAATACTTTCTCTCAATTTATCTGATTAGCCTCTGCAGCTATATAATAATAATAATAGGCTTAGCGAACCCGAAGGTTCGATGCCGATACCACCAAATTCCGCCTACACAGACTCGTCCAATGTTCACCATTCAAGCCCAAGCTCCTGAGTTCAGCCTTAACGCAATCCTCCCATCTACGCTTTGGCCTACCTTTCGGAAGCCTACCAGTCGGATCAGCAAATACCAACTTTCTCGGAATCCGCTCGTCATCGAGCCCAACAACTTTACTCGCCCATTTGAGTCTCCGCGATGCAATCAGCTCAATTATATTCACAGGATACAAGTTCCGCAATTCCGCATTGTGCAACCTTCTAAACTCCCCAGTGGCCTCATCTCTCTTCGGACCAAATATACACTGCAGCTATATACAAATAAAATAAGTTAATGTGAAGAATTACAATTATCGGTTTGAAATAGTCTCGGGAAGAAAATAGAACACTTTAACATTTGATTTAATTTAGCTGGTCCTGTGGCCATCATTTTTTCAATCAGCTCAGAAGGTTATCAGGTTTGAGAGTTTAGGAACAAGTGGATTTGTGTAATCCAATAGTTTGGAATTAAAAGAGGTAATCTAATTTGGGCCATGTTCAGCAACAAATAGAATATTGAGCTCCTTATGGATTATGATGTTGGTGACAAAATAAGGAGCATTTGGATGTGGAGATTTGGATTGCAAAGATTGGATGTGGGAGGAGTTCAAATGTTTAGGGGAGCCCCATAGTTCAATGCCACAATCCAAAATTGGCCTTGATGGCATTTTTTTTTTTTTTTTGTCGCGAAATGGTCTTATAGACCATGCTAATATCATTTCCTTCCAGTTTTGCCGACACATTCCCCTCTCTTCCTCTCTTCAACCTTTCAGACTGCACTCTTATTCCTTCCTCGCTCCATACTCTCCCCTTTCTCACCTCTTTGCCCCCCACAAGGACCTTTATCTTCCCTAATTTTCCCTATATTCATCTCTATTGACACAATCCTGTGTTGAAATTCCCAACCTCATTGTCTCTTTCCTTATCTGTTTAATGTACCTTCCGGCCCCTTTATATCCCCAAATTTTTCTAAAGATCTCCTTATTTATTCTACTCGGGCTCATCCTTACTATATGACCGAAGAAACGTAGCCTCCTTAACCTAATGGCCGTTTCCAGGTCATCCATTTCTGTATATAATTCTTTGGTAGGCCTTGATGGCGATGTAGAAGTTTTTTTTTTGTTTGTATAATATTGAAAGTTTGTCAAGTAAGTGTTGCAGTAGTTGATATCTATGGGCAGTTTCTCGTGGTTTCAGTCTTGTGTGAGAATTCCATATGAAGCGATTGTCAAGATGGTATAGTAATTTAATCTAAAATAAATTTTTCCATCAAAGGAATATAAATTTTTTTCCTTAAAGTTTTTTTTTTTTTTTTTCAATGGAAGGGATTTAAGAGAAAGTTGTGTGCCAGACATGTGATTTATGGTTTTTCTCTCAATTTTTTAAAAACATATTGATGTTACTCTTATCAATGGTTTAATATTATATTATAAGTCTAAATTTTTTTTTTTTCAGTTTTTAAACGAATGCGATGAATTAGTGATCATGAAAGAGGGAAGAATCGTGGAGAGAGGAACTCCAGGCGATTTGTCTGCCCGAGATAGTGAATACAAATATATAATGGAATCTTTCACTGAAATAGAATTAGAAGAACAGTTGAGTGAATAACATTGAATTTTTGTAATTTCAGGCTCCTATTTTATTGTTACTTTAGTTTTAGTTTTTAATTAACCTATTATATTAATTTTATAGAAATGAAGAGGAAGTTGAAGAAATCAAAGCCACTTTAAATCATAGAAAGAAATCGACTGATAATGGCAAGAAACACTTTAAAGTTGCTGGTATGTTTTCTCCTTTTTTTTTTTTTTTCTTCAAAAACTAGCTCTTATACACCTATAAATAATCTCTTGTAAAGCTATACATCTTTAAATACTGTCAATACAAAAATGATTACCATTAATTTATTTATACAGTAACAAAGAATGGTTTAGATATTGGTTTATTATTTTCAATAATTATAAGAGCTGAAACTCCATCAAGATCGAAGTGGTATTGGGCTGCCAGATCCCTAAGGTGGAAGCCGAAATGGGAAGGCATAATTAAAAAAATAATAATAAGAATTATTTTGAATAATGAACCTTTGTAATCAACCCAAAAAAAATAAAAATCCCCCCCACTCCTCTTAAAATTTTAGGGCTTACATTTCAGGATGGATAGTACCCGAATAAGGAATAAAAAAAAATCTGTTTGTCTGCCGTGCGGGGCATTTCTATGAATCAGTAAAGTGCGATAATAATAATAAAAATTAAAAACAGTTGATCTGTATATTCAAGTTACAAATTACCTAAATGTAATTCCACCAAAAGTCAGTTATTATTGAAGATGGAGAAAAATCGAAAAGACTTTTGAGATCAAGACAACGCGATGAACAAAGAGAAGAAAAACAAAACAAAATCTTTTATGGTCAAGCTATAACTTAAAAGAGATGTGATTCCCTGATAACTCGGCTATTCTTGATGATAGAGTAGAAATGTAAGGTGTTCTGGAATCAGAGAATTTTATTTGAATGAAAATGGAAAGAAAAGAAAAGATTAGGACATAGTAACGCATTCTAGTATAAATGCTTTTGGTTTATGATTTTCAATTTTTTGTTTTTAGTGCCATTTTATAGGGAGTTAAATTTACCACAAAATGAAAAAATAATCATTGAAATTGGTTAAGAATTAGCAGAGATATAGCATTTTGAAATTAGCAGTGGTGATATGCTATTTTCATTTGAATTATTATTGCTTTTCATATTACTTAATTGCCTATCTATAGCTTCATAAACAGTTATACCTTAGTATTGTTATTTGGAAATAATAAACCATTGGGTAATCATTTGCAGCATTTTTTTTATTTACTATTTAAAATATTTTATTTCCAGCTAAACAAGACGGCATGCTAATAAAAGATGAGGTGAAAGAACAAGGAGAGATACAGTTCAGCACTTTCCTCAGCTATATAAATGCCTGTGGAGGATGGTTCCTGTTTTTTTCTTTGATAGTCGTAATGATCTTGAATATAGGCTCATCGGCTTTCAGCTCTTGGTGGTTGCACGAGTGGATAAAGGCCGGCAGTGGGGTAAGTATTTTTATTTAGAAAAGGATAAAAACACATGTATACTATAATATTCTTATTTCTTAAAAATATATTCCTTATGGAATAATCTGGTGCGGGCAACACACAATTTTCACTCAACTCCGTTTTTAGAATCGACTAAAGAATTTTCAAAAACAGTAAGCGATAAAAATGAGTGAAACATTAAAGAAATAGTAAATGGAATTTCTATGGAAACATGTGTTTTATTAAACAATCAATTATATTATCATCTAAAATAATCAGTTAGTTTTACCAGCTCTTCATCACTCTTTATTAATTTTTACTAGCTTGTGTATTAGATAATAAAATGTTTTCCTAAAATCTTCAGCTTTCCAACGGTGTATCATACATGTATATTACTGTTCTTATGTTCAAAACGAAAAATTGCATTAAAAATTTCCGTTTATAATTGCATTAGAAAATTCCGTTTTCTCCTTTAGTTGGGTATCGAATTCATTCAATTTATATATTTACCTTTTTTTCATCAGTGGTAACAAGATAATATAGTTATTTTTATAGAATCAACAAAATTAAAGGTACTTTAGGGGAAGAAAATTTAAAGTTTAAAATTTAAATCAGCATTTAATCCCTGTCAGACCATTTTAATCAGAATGAAACCTAAATGATATTAAAGCCCATTAAATTTTATATCGATATAGCGAGTTTTATCAAAATCGTCAGAACAGTTTTTGAGAACATCGAAAAAAGGTGCAAAATGCATGGTATAAAGTGGCTCTTCTGGTGAGCTTATTTTGATGAAAAAAATTTTGTAACATCTCGGGGGTATAGTTGCCTTAAATATGAAATTTCAGTTTTTTATTAAACTTTTATTAATAAATTATAACTTACAATAATAATACATGTTCAGACTAATAATGATTCTTCAGACAACAACAGAGCCTTCCTTTCTAGTCCAAAGCCCATCTCAGACTGACCTTTTATCTGCCTGCCTTATTCCCATATCCCTTTTCCATTTACCTGCCAGGGACCTTCCCCCAGCATCCAAAATGGATGCCATGCCTAGAAACTATCATCCAAATTGGAGCTGTTAATTTCAGTTTTAATTTAATTTTTATCTGATTGTTAGCCTAACATAATATTTAAACAATAAATAAATAAATACATATATATTTTATTTTAAAAAATGGCTATATTACAATACATTATTATATTAATAATTCTGGAAAATAAATTGTAATATCTTTTTTATGGTACTGTGGCTAATCAGACGATGTTCAGATGGGTCCTAAATTTTTCCAGACCAGGTTTAATTAGGATGAGGATCTTTAACTAGTACCTGAAATCAGGACCATCATTTTGTGTTCCTCCTGGAGGATGGCATACTAAGGACTTTTAGCTCCTTATAAAAAATCCTTGGGCCTTCTGCAGAGTTCAAACCCACAACCCTAGTGGCCTTATTTCTCTTTGAATCAAATATTTCATGAAGAACCTTATTCTCAAAAAAAGCCTTTTTTTAATCCTTCAAAGTCAGCAACCACATTTCACATCCATATAGAGCTGTCAGGAGAATAAAAGTTCCATAAATTCTAACCTTTGAGTTTTCTGATTGAAGCTCTGAGTTAAGTAATTCTACAACTGAACAGGCATTTCCCACCATAACCACAACTTTATTTCCTCCTGTATTTTGTTTTTTCTAGTTATGATAAAAGCTAGATACTTAAATTTCTCTACATTTTGAAACATATTTCCTGACATTTCAATATCTCCAAGATCGCCACTGTTTCTGCTACTAATCATATATTTTGTCTTACCCGTAATTATTTTATTAAACCCCATCTCGTCATCGGTTTTCATAATCGTATTTGTATTTAGTTGTATAATACCCTCGACTTCGCTAAACAGTACCAAATCATCGGCGTATCTGTTATTAAAATGTTGCAATATTAAATTGTTAAAAAGAAAATAAAATAGTCCTTAAAATATGAAAATCGAGCATATTCTTTAAAATAGTAAAATTAGTCCTTTTCATGCGTAAAAGCTTTACCTCAATAGCCTACCTATCCAGGAGTCACTATTGATCAAAATCTCTCATGGAGTGACCATATCTCTCAAATCGATCGCTATCCTTAAACAATTCCTAACAATTAAAACGCATGAAAAGGGCTAATTTTACTATTTCAAAAGATATGCCTGATTTTCATATTTTAAGGACTGTTTTAATTATTTTTTTATTTTTTATTATAAGTTAAAGTCACCATTTTCCTTGAAAGGATTCTTAACAATTGGCGTATATTATAACTAGGATACAATTAAAAATGAAAGGGTACCTCCATTTTTTACTCGATTCTCATTTTAAAAGGATACAAAGTGAAATCATTCACTGGAAACTAGGATTACCACACTAAAAAAGACATTTTAATATCGCAACTCATAGAACAAATAAAGACATTTTATTAGATATCATTTATTTTGTCTTGCCCATAATTATTTGGAGCCCTACCTCTTCATTGGTTTTCATCAACATATTTGTATATGGTTGTATAATACTCTCGATTTAGCCAAGCAATACCAAATAATCGTTGTACCCTTGAACCGGAATTTCTCCACTCAGATTTAAATATTTCTCGGTTTGCATCACCTTTTCTATGATATTCTAATGCTAAAGTAAATAAGACAGGTGAAAGAGAGTCATCTTGTTTCAAACTTGATCTTATCTCAAACCTCTCGTAGTGATTATGTTTCAGACAAGCACATCGCTAAAGGTTTACTAACTTTCTGCTCAATTAAAGCTGCATTAACAAAATAAATAATTCTACTACTTCTGAGATTTGAACCTAGGACCCAGAGAATCTAGTGCTCTGTTCATTAGTTCACACCAAGAAACAAACAAAAATTAAATTATTTTAATATAACGTTCAATCATAATATCTATTACAATGTATTGGGTTGATGCAAAATTAATGCAGGTTTTTAGTAGGTATTGTAAATACGCCATATCTTTACTTTAACCATATATATTTAATCAAAATAATTTCCATCTGAATCAATGCACTTTTGCCAACGTTCAACAAGCTTTCTTATTCCACCAGAAAAAAAATCCGAATCCCTGGACTCAATGAAATCACGAAAAGAATTTTCAATGTCGTCCTGGTTTTGAAAATTTTTCTCCCTCAAAAAGTTGTCCAGATGCCTGAAAAAGTGGAAGTCTGTAGGAGAGAGGTCAGGTGAATAAGGCGGATGTTGGAGAACTTCGTAGCCCAACTCGTGCAGTCGTCGAAGCGTTGGTTGTGCTACGTGTGGTCTGGCGTTATCGTGGAGCAGGATCGGCCCCTTCCGATTCATCAATGCTGGGCAAAGACGTTGCAATTTTTGAGTTCCGAGTTCCGCTGCCATTTCTCGTGTGGTTTTGGTTGGGTCTTCTTCCACTTTTGACCTCAGCTGGTCGTTGTCCAGAGCAAGATGACGGCCCCGACCTTCCTTGTCTTCGAGGTCGAAATCTCCTCTGCGAAACTTCTGGAACCAACGCTGCACCGTGCACTCATTAATAGCCCCCTGACCCCACACTTCATTAATATTACGAGCCGTTTGCGCAGCGCTGCGCCCTAATTTAAATTCGTAAAAATAAATTTGACGAAAATCGCACTTTGACATTTTCGATTCAAGACCTTTGAACACACTGAACAAAACGATTTTACTAAACAAATTCATGGTGAAAGAGAGGGTATTAGATAAGGTTTGTTTTGGTATAATAATGATCAATGTTAGGATTAGCTTTGTTTACACAATTGGAATTAAGATATTGCAATAGAGGAAACCTGCATTAATTTTGCATCAACCCAATACATGATTTATAACCATAATTTATATATATACGTTTTTTTTTATTGCAGAATGGTACTTATACAGATGCAAATAATAAGACGTTCTCTAACGATCGTATTATTGATAATCCTGATTTTGGCCTCTATAGAAATGTTTATGGCTTCACAATATTAGCAATTTTATTGACAAACTTAATTCGTGGATATGTTTTCACTAAGGTATGTGTCTTTATTTGTTTAATTATTATTGCTATTTACTAATAAATATTGTTTGGCTTATATTATTTTATTTAATGTTTCTTGAGCTGAATTATAATTTATATTTTATTTAATAGCTGGTAATTTTTAAACCATGTTTAATAATTTTTTTATTAATCTTCTATATTAAAAAAAAAGCAAGTTATCACCCACTCATAGTTCATCTCAGCATCTTAAATGTCTATGAAGCTGCAATTTTTAATGGAAGTTCCCCATATCCTATAGATGTGTAATAAGATTGGGTATAGGAAAATTTGTCCTCCAAGAATTTGAAAAAATATAATTTCTAAAGCCTTTATAAAAATTATTTTTCGAATAACTCAAAAACTACATATCTTCTGAAACGTTTTAATTGCTCATTTGAAAGATAATCAAATTTCTAACCTCAAGAAAGCAAAATCATCTTAATCTGACCAATATTAGCAAAGTTAATAAATTTATAAGAAATAGATTGTTCAATTATTTCACCATGGAAACATGTTCAATTATTATTGTGTTTTAAATATGATATAACCACAAAAAAAAAAAAAATCACTATTAAAACATACAAGAACTCATATCCAAAGATAGCTAGCTTCATTCACAAATGGGATTAATTCTAATTTACTTGCGATCAATTTGTGACGATATACAATAATAATTTTAAAAATCTAAAACACATTGTGAAATTATGAGTATGCCTACTTCTTCTTCTTCTTCTTGTGGTGCTATCCATTATGGATGTTTGCGATCATCAAGGCAATGGGTACTTTATCCACTGCTGCAAGAAAAAGGCCTACCGTTGTTGTATTATACCATGTTCGCAAGTTCTTCGACCGGCATATCCTTCGTCTAACAGGCCTCCTCCTGCCCTCCACCTTGCCCTGCAAAATCAACTGCAACAAGTTATACCGCTGGCTGTTTCTCATTATACGTCCCAAATATTCCAGCTTACAAGATTTTATTAAAAACAGCTGCTCCTTTTCTTTACCCATTCTCTCTAGCATCCTAAGATTGGTGATATGATTGGTCCATGGGATTCTTAAAATACTTCAGTATAATCACATCCCAAACGACTCAAGTTTTGCTTCAGGAAGCTTCAGTTAGAGTGGAGGATTGGACCCCGTAGAGCAACACTGGGAAGACATAACACTTCAATAGTCTGATCTTAGTTGGCAGTGATAGATCATGACATATCAACAATTTGGACATTTTGAGAAAAGCATCTCTGTCCCTCTTTATTCTGCATTTAATCTCCACATAGTGACCCCAAGTTTCACATATTGGGTTTTTTCACATGAAATGTCCGTTTTTATTTATAGTTTCTGAAATACATAAAGGATTTAAAGGGTCTCTGTTGTTTTCTTCCGAATGTTTACATATTTAAAGTAAACAGTTACTAATCCTCTACCTTTGTATTATAAAAATTAGCTTCCCAATCAATTACCCACTTTTTTTTCTATTTTTTCAATGTGTCTCAATATTAGAAACAAGATATTGATAGTTATATTAGATTAATTATAGAAATAGGTTAAGTTGTTTTTAAATCACTTTCCTCATCAACCATAATTCTATCTTTAGTCTAATAAGTTGCCATTTTATACTGTTAAATATATCATAGCGATCCATTAGAAGCAGGCACCCCATATATCCAAAATTACTCAATATATATCATCTGTAAAGTAATCCTGGTATATAGTCATATTGCAACATAAATGTGATTGATATACCTACATTGATCCAACGAGTGGGAATATTTTCACTTGAAAACAACTTTGACAAATATAATTGTAAAAAATATAATATTTATATTTCTTTAAAATGTATACGTCTTATAATAATGGAGTAGTTGTTCAACGTTTTGACTATATGGTAAGGAAGTTGGTTGAGGGTGCAGCCACCAAGAAAACACACCTGTAAGAAAAGTAAAGGAAGTGTTTTTTATTGGTAGTTTCTTTGTTACCACATCCCCAAACTACTGCTCCATCATATGCGTTTTATAATTACCACTCATAAACGCATTAATGCAAATTTAAATATTCGCGAGCGACGCCGCTGGTTACAGCTAGTTTAATATATAGGTAAGTGAAAGTAAAAATAGTGTTAGTGAATAAGGTATAATGTTTAGTATTTGCCTAATGAGATTGCAAATATTATTAGTAGAACTAAATTTTAGTCAGGAAAAACTTTTCAAAAATTTAGTGTAATGGTAAATTTCTTCAAGTTATTTTGCTAGACATTTATTTATCAGCACTCGACACTTAAAGAAACTATTAATGTGATTTTAGGTTACTTTGAAGGCTTCAGCTAAATTCCATAAAACTCTCATGGACAAGCTCATGAAGACATATCTGTCGTTTTTCGAAAGTACACCAGCAGGAAGAATTCAAAATCTTTTTGCTAAAGATATTGATGAAGGTGAGTTATCTTTTTTTTTTTTTTATATTTTATTTATTGGGGTGCCTATTGGCGACTTTGTTTCTGTCATCAAGCAACGGATTCAGATGAAATGGGGACAGATTTAGCTTAACATGACTGACAACAAATTAAGAGAATTAAGAATTGACATCTCCCATCAGCAAAAGCGAAGGCAAGAGATTATCCTGATGCACCTATGCATTGGACACACCCGACTAACACATGGCTATCTCATGGCATGGGACTGTCAAACATGTAGTAGGCCGATTACTGTGAAGCACATTTTGACACAGATTGCAGGGCTTATGATACTCACGGAGCATACTTTGAAATAGCCACTGTAGAGCTATGTTATCTTATAGATAACAAGATAACATACAGACAACTGAAAAACTTTTTGATTTCCTACGACAGGCAGTCTTGTATAATAGATTTTAATATCCAATAATTTTACCATTGTGATATAAGGCAAAAATGACCCAAGTGGTTAACACTTTCATACCTTAAAAAAAAATAATTTATTTATTGTGATACCATCATTTTGACCACATAGTCGGCCTTCACCAGGCCACCTTAAAAGTTACAAGATACAATGAAAGGGTTTATATGTATAAAATAAATAAAATTAAAAAACCTGTGCCACTACAACCCATGAAGGGTCTTGGGCTCAGTACATATAGAGATTAGTACTGTTTATAGGCCAATGGCTGTGCAATGAGGTGGTTCGGCCGAGATCACGCTCAGCCACCAGGTTTTTTCCCCAATTTTTTGGGTATCCACTTTATAGAGGCTGGGTCTGCCCCAGGAGGCTCTCCATACCCAAAAGTCGCCCTCCAACTAAATTAGCAGAATAAATAGTATTCTACTACAGCCGGGATTCCAACCTTGGATCCGGAGAACAGTAGACTAGTGCTCTATCCACTTGACCATGCCGCTCCTTTAAGCAGATATAAGTGAATGAATATTGCTGTGAAAAATCAAAAATATTATAAACATACCTAAGAAAAAAAAAACGAAAATAGAAAAAAGAAAATAGAAAGATAGGAATATTAAAAATTATAATAGTAGTAAATATTTGTTTGCTATTCCTTCATTGTCACATTTACTTTCCTTTGGCTAGTCAGACGATGCTGCTGTGGGAGTTCTAAAAGGGATCTTTAACTGACATTCCATAA
Organism: Piezodorus guildinii; assembly: GCA_023052935.1. Taxonomy (NCBI): domain Eukaryota; kingdom Metazoa; phylum Arthropoda; class Insecta; order Hemiptera; family Pentatomidae; genus Piezodorus; species Piezodorus guildinii. The sequence goes on along the minus strand of CM041298.1, from coordinate 12,035,315 downwards.
GCTAGGGACTACGATTCTAACGGCTAGATCTATTTTCTATTGTAAAAGTATTTATTTTTTTCTGATTAATTATCTAATTTATTTTGTTATTTTAATAAATTAATTCCATATTAATTTATATTTTCAGTTGAAACGAAACTCCCTTTGACACTGGAGAGCTTGATACAGGGAGTAATGAACACAATTTTCTCCGTGCTCTTTATCTGTTTGGCGTTTCCGCTATTTGCCATTTTTTTGGTGTTCTTATTTTTGGGTTATTATTTCAAAGTTCATCGATCTTTTAGGTACGTATACTATTACTTCTTTGTACAGTTGAATATTGATAATTTGTATGAACATTCTGATTCTGTGAAAATCTTGTGTTAATTGGTATAAAAACTTCCCTCTATTAGCAGACAATATTTTGTCGGATCATACCTGTTACCAAACCATTAACTCCCAGCATTATCCCTACACCCATGATCTCCTGCAATTTTGAAACTTAAGTCCACTCACTTGAAACTAGACAGATGTATTTTGTATTGCCTATACTTTCCTATCCACAGAACTAAAACTTCTGATCATTCCTTACATGTCTCTCTACTACCCTCAGGAATCCTACTCCTATCCACAATACTTCTTTGTATCCTCATTCAATCCCACTTTTTTCAATACCACCTGTCATCCCAAACACGCTAATTTCTAAAAGGTAACTATATTCATGTTAGGAAATTTTAATATTCCAAAAATCTCTTATTAACTTAGTATTAGATCAATTGATTCAATCCTTTTTTTCACTAAAATTTATAAATGTTTTTTTAACCATATTAATGACTTAAGTTTTACGTTACAAAGGAAATGTTTCTTGTGTTATTTTGAATAAAATTAAACGTGTACTTATTACCTTTTAGAAAAAACTAAAATTATTAGACACATTTTTAAAGGGCTTTGATGTATTTTTGATGAAATCAGATGACAGTTTTTGATAAAATTATTTTAACTTTTACACTCTTAAGAACACTGCATGTGGTGTATCTATTTGTTTGGCTAATGGTATGCTTAATGAGAGGAAACTATTTTTTCTGGCTCACTAATTTGTATATTCTAATAATCCATACTTATTTCTTGGTTCCTTGGTAATACAAATTATCGAGATTATACTTTATATGGTATATTTAGTGTATAACAATACAAGTGTTATTTATTTGATTTATATATTATTTGTTATAATTGCTTCCAATTTGTAGAGCTGGACTTCGCGAGTTAAAGAGGCTGGACAACTTGACTAGGTCACCTGTCTTCAGTAACGTCTTGACTACCGTTCAAGGTTTGGACACTATACACGCCTTTGGCAAGGAGCAAGGCTTCATTCAGAGGTAATTATTGATTGAAAATTTTCATTTATATGTATAATTAAGGGAAAGTATTGTGATCATTAAAATTTTCTTACTCCAGTTTCCAACAGAAATACACATTTTAGGGTCCCCTGAATCCAAATGACTAAGTCCTGCATAAACAAGCTTTTCTCTTTTATTTTTGTTTTATTGTTTTCAGTATTGAACCTTAATGATTTTTGATATGCTATATAATATAAAACTATATAAACTATTGGGTTGTTTCATATGAAATGTCCGTTTTTAAAATACATAAAGGATTTTGCAGGTCTCTGTTGTTTTCTTCCAAATTTTTACATATTTAAAGTAAACAGTTACTAATCCTCTACCTTTGTATTATAAACATTAGCTTCCCAATCAATTACCCACTTTTTTAGCTGAGGCTAATAGAAATATTTGCCAGGCGTTTGGGGAAGGGAGTGTTGATGAACGGACCATTCGCCGTTGGTTTGCTAAGTTTTCAGCTGGGGATACCGACTTGGAAAACTTGCCCCGAGGAGGACCTCCGCCCATAATAGACAACGATGTCCTCAAACACACAATAGAAGGAAACCCCTACCAAATAGTTAAAGGACTCTCAGCACAACTAAATGCAAGTGCATCTACTGTTTCCAGACATTTAAAGTGTATAGGGAAAGTATTAAAGCTCGATACATGGGTTTCAGATTTTGTTTCACTTCAAAGCTCAGAGTTTTTCAGTTCGGGGATAAAAAAGTTGGTTCACGTTGGGAAAAATGTGTAGAAAAAGAAGGTAAATACTTGAAATAAAATTATCTTGTTTTCATATCGTATTTTCAATTAAAATCCTTTACCTTGAAAACGGACATTTCATGTGACACAACCCAATATATAGCTTTCTTTTATTCTTTCAGACTCGAACAAACAGCTATGTAGAAAATTATGTGAATTAATGCATTATATTTTTCATGTATAATTATTTAGAAACAACGAAACATTATTAATTAATTAATCTGTGATTATTTGCAGTATTTTATGTTTTATAATGAAAAAAATTAAGTAAGATCCTAATTTCAGGTTCACTTCCTCGTTTGACTTCAACTCAGTTTGTTTCTACATGTCGAATGTGGCCAACAGATGGATAGCGCTCCGGGTGGATACTGTAGCAGGTTATACAATTTTCAGATAATTTTTATTATATTTTTAACTGCAAGGATTGGATGTGGAAAAACTTTGATGGCAGAGTTGAGATTATAATCAACCGTTGTTAATCTTTTGTTTTGTGATGATATTTACTGTTACTACAATTGATTAAACATTGTTTAGTATGCCATCAATCAAGTTCTTCCGCACCCACCATATTCTCCCGACTTGTCTCCAACAGATTACCACCTGTTCAGTAATTTAGACAACTTGGTCAAAGGAAAACTTTTTGGAAATGACGATCAAGTGAAAAGTGCGTTTTCAGATTTTGTTTCACTTCAAAGCTCAGAGTTTTTCAGTTCGGGGATAAAAAAGTTGGTGTCGCGTTGGGAAAAATGTGTAGAAAAAGAAGGTAAATACTTCGAATAAAATTATCTTGTTTTCATATTGTATTTTTAATAAAAATCCTTTACCTTGAAAGCGGACATTTCGTGTGACACAACCCAATATAAGAACACTATCTAGGATGGTTTGGACATATTTTAAGAATAGAAAATCATTTTCTAGCCTAGGTAACACATGAGGCTAAGGTTGGCTGATGAAAATCTAAAAGAAGATCCTGGCACACTTGGGAAGATGGAGTAAGGGAATGCATTGCAAAGGGAGGACTAGAATGGGCAAGGAGAAGAGAACAGGTTTAGGATTGAAGAGTATAGTTCTGTCTCTACAGAAAGGTTTCATTCTGCATATGTTGAGGATGGCCAATTATGATGATTTCATTAAGCTGTTTTACCTTTCATGTGAAAATGAACATTTCATATAAAACAACCCAATATTAGCTTTCTATCAGAAAGTTATGGAGAATAAATTATTGTTAAACCTAATAATATTGTATGTTTACAGTGCTCATAATATTTGGCGCCTCTCTGTTTTCAATTGGTATGAAGGGAAGCGTGCCAGCTTCCTTGGCCGGGCTCGCAATAGCTTACGCGACTACTTTGAGCGGCATGTTACAGTTTACGCTTCGTCTTATTACGGATAACGAAGTCAAGTTTATTTCTGTCGAGAGAATAAACACTTATATTGGTGTATGTATTAATTATTTCTCTTTTTGCATGTGTCATATCTTCTTATGTACAATGTATATTATTATAATACATTATAATATGCTTATTTTTAAAATAATATTCTTTTAATAAAAAATCAATACACATAAATATTTACTTCATTAAAAACTCATTTTACTCTCAGGGTATGGTATGGGTTCTTGACAATCAGGCACACAATCTTTTATATAACTTTTTTAATCATAATAATAACTTACAAAGTAACACAAACAATATACAGGCTAACCAAGATCCCTCTTCATATTCTGCTCCACACTCTCCAAGTTTCCAGTCAAAACTGACTATGCCCAGGTAGAAGAAAGATACCTGGGCTTTTACCTGGATTGTCCCTTGCATCCAAAATGGAAGTTATGTTTACAAACAAACATTCAAATTGGAGCTGTTAATTTTTATTTTAATTCTATTTTGAATCTAATTGTTAGCCTGCCTAACATAATATTTAAATAATAAATAAATAAATAATTGTATAATTTATATAAAAAATGGGTATATTACAACATATACAGTAGTATATGTATTCCTATTATATAAACATTATATTATTATCTTTAAAGGGTTCTTCTTCTTCTTCCCACGAAATGGCCTTAAAGACCACACGAATATCTAATGCTTCCACTCCACCTGTCTCTTCTCCCTCATGAGCTCCGCATGCCTACGCTTTTTCTCCTCAGTCCACGTAAGAACCTTTTTGGAGCGCTTCTTTCCCACAAGAACCTTTATTCCCTTGAGTGTCCTTCTGTACTCATCTCTGTCCAAAAAATCTTGGTATGTTAGTTAGCTCCACATGGTCCATATCATCTTTAACTTGCTTGAAATATCCTTTTGAATTTTAGTGACAGTGGATTCGCTTACAAATCTTATGGTTCAGTCTTTCAGGATTCATCCTCATTATGTGTCCATAGAACCTGAGCCTTCCCACCCTAACGTCAGTCTCTAGGTCAGTTGTTTCCTTAGAATAGAACAGAATAATGGAGAGTTAAATTTCCTTTTATGTTTATATTATAATATGCTTATTTTTTAAAAATATTCTTTTAACAAAAAAATTAATTATCACAATATTTACTTCATTATAACTTCATTTTACTCTGAGGGTATGGTTATGGGTTCTTGACAATCAGGCACATTTTTATTATTTATTTTTTTAATTATAATAATAACTTACAAACATAATACAAACAATATGCAGGCTAACTATAATTATTCTCCATGTTCAGACAGCAGCTCCTTCCTCCCTCAGATCCCCACTCAAAACTAAACTATGACCAGGTATAAAGATACCTGCCACTTTGTACCTAGTTCATTTTTACCTGGTAAAACCCTTGCATCCAAAATGGTTTCTACATTTGTAAACAAACAACCAAATAAGAGCTGTTATTTAAATTTAACTTTGTATTCTATTGTTAGCCTGCCTAACACAATACTCAAATAATAAATAAATACTTCACTAACAAAACATGGGTATATTACAATATATTTTTTTTTTAAACTCATGGTTGATTTTTCATTTTATTTTGATAAGGAAATGGTTGCGTGTAAACTTCAAGTAGTAGTCTCAATGTTAATTATAAATGTATATACAATTCCTGTTCATTGTAAGAGAGGACCAGTTGGTTATAAATGTATTAGGTCATTATAAAAATTAATTCTAATCCTAATGTGTATATAGTGGGGAAAAAAGTAATTTGAAAAATACTGTTTTTTAATTTATTGAACAATAATTAACTGATAAATTCAATAACACCCTATATTCTAGTAAAGAAAATAATAAACCTATAAATCCTAATTGACAACTTAAAAATTAATTGGACACCAATCCTACAAAAAAAAAAAAAAAAAAAAAAAAAAAAAAGCATTGGTTATTTGCTATCATTTGAAGAAAACTGCTGCAGAACCACATAGAATGCTTGTTGAAGCATACGGTGAACATGCTCTAGACAAAACTCAACGCTTTGAGTGATTAGAAAAATTTAAAAATGGTGATTTTGACGTGAGAAACGAGAAGTGTGTGAAACCACCGAAAATGTTTGAATACAAGGACTTGCAAGCCTTATTGGATGAAGACGATATTCAAACTCAACAAGAACTGGCGGAACAATTAAATGTGATGCAAAAGGCAGTATTTCTTTGTCTGAAAGCTATGGGAAAGATTCATAAAGTGGGAAAATGGGTACCACATGAACTGAGTGAAAAACAGCTAGAAAATCGAAAAACCATTTGTCAAATATTGTTCGTCAGATGTAAAAGAAAATCAGCTCTTCATCGAATAGTAACAGGTAATGAAAAGTGGATATATTTTCAGAATCCTAAATTATGGGTGAATCCAGGCGAACCATCAACATCCACTGCAAAACCTAATTGTTTTGGAAAGAAAACAATGCTGTGGGTTTGGTCGGATCAAAAGAGTATAAAATATTATGAGCTACTAAAACCTGGCCAAACCGTTAACACTGATCACTACCAACAACAAATGATCGATTTGATTTGAACAATACGTGAAAAAACGACTGGGATATGAAAAATCTGATGTGGGCAACACACGACTTTCACTTACCTCCATTTTTAAAATCAATGAAAGAATTTTCAAATACAGTTAGAGATAAAAATACGTGAAACTATTAAGGAATTAATTAAATTGAATTTATATAGAAACATGTGTTTTATTAAAAAATCTATTATATTATTATCTAAAATAATCAGTTAGTTTTATCTTATTTTCAACACTCTCTATTAACTTTTAAAAGCTTGTGTATGAGATAATATTTTTTCTAAAATCTTTAGCTTTCCAATGGTATATCATACATGTATATTACTGCTCTTATGTTTAAAAACGAAAAATTGCATTAAAAAAATATTTTTTCTCCTTTAGTTGGGCATAGAATTTATTCAATTTATATATTTACCTGTTTTTCATCAGCGTTAACAAGATAATATAGTTATATTTATAGAATCAACTAAATTAAAGGTACTTTAGGGGAAGAAACTTTAAAATATCGGCATTTAAGCCCTGTCAGACCGTTTTAATCCGAATGAAACCTAAATTATATTAAAGCCCATTAAATTTTACATCGATATAGTGAGTTTAATCAAAATCAAAGTGAAAGTATAAAATGCAACATAAAGTCAATTTGCTTCATGATAATGCCCCCTCACACACAGCAAAATGGGTCACGGATACGATCAAGGCATTCAATTGGGGAATACTAATGCGGCTTATGAACTATCAATCGCTTTGCAAAATTAGGCATATGTTCCAACAAGTTTACCCACCAAGGACATTGCAAAATACTTCGCAGGCTTGATGAAAACAACATCCTTGCTTTGCCTTCTGACCTACAAATACGGAAGTTTATTTGTGCCAGATACAGTGTTACTATTGACAAATCAAGAAAACACAGACCCAAACATGGTATAAACTGCTACACTGATGGTTCACTAATGGAAAGTGGCTCGGTTCCGGGGGTCAGGAGGAAAGATAAACCGAACTGTGGAGCTATCATTCCACTAGGCAAGCATATAAGGTCATTCAAGCCGAACTACTTGCTATTCTCCACTGTGCAACAGACTTATGCATTGAGAACACTATGGGTAAAAAGATCTATACTGATAATCAGGCAGCACTTGGCGCCTTGAATAACCACACAACAATCTTAAAAGTCGTTGAGGCATGCAATCTGACCCTCAACAATCTTGCTAGGAACAATAGTGTCAGCATTGAATGGGTGCCAGGACACTCTGGTTTTAGCAGAAATGAAAGAGCTGATGAACTAGCCAGGAAAGGCTCGGCAACAATTCCCATTACACCTGAGCCCTTTTGTGGAATCAGTCCAAGCTCTGCTTATAGGTCAATTAAACAATCCTATATGACTAAATTTAAACAACTCTGGCAAAACAAGGGGCTAAAGCACTATCTCAAATTTTTAGATGGTCCTAACCTAATATCAGTAGAAAAAAATGTCTACTCAGTATGAGCAGGCCTGGCTTAAAAACCATCGCTGTCATTTACACTGGACACAGCAAACTCAACTATCATATGTTCAAACTTGGTATTTCCAATATCCCGCTATGTAGACAGGAAGACGAAACGTCTTTCCACATTATCTGCTGCTGTGACAGGCTTTCGAGGTTAAGGTTCACTCTGTTTGGGAATGCCTGCTTAGAACACCTGGTGAACAACAAACTTGTTGATCCCAATAGCCTACTGAAGTTTGCTACAGCACAATAGAGCAATTTGGTTGTGGTGCTCTCTTTATGCCAGCAAAAAACAAAACAAATGCGGCTTGTTCTTCAGACTTTGCTCCGTCTGATTACCACCTATTTGCATCATTGGGACACACACTCGCCAAACAACACTTGATTTGTATGAAAATGGCTCGACAACTGAATTCTTCCTTTGGTTTTCTTCAAAGAAAGAATTGTTTTTTTGGTGTGGCATTCATAAAAAGTGGGAAAAATTTATAAATTCCAATGAAGACTATTTTGAATAAAATATTTTTTATAATTTTCGAATAAAAGACATGTAATTTTTACAAAAAATCCGGTTTCATATTTCTACACCTGGTACATACCCTAAATGACCAAAAATGAAAGATAATATTAACCAAATGACCAAAAATGAAAGATAATATTAACCAAATGACCAAAAATGAAAGATAATATTAACCAAATGACCAAAAATGAAAGATAATATTAACCAAATGACCAAAAATGAAAGATAATATTAACCAAATGACCAAAAATGAAAGATAATATTAACCAAATGACCAAAAATGAAAGATAATATTAACCAAATGACCAAAAATGAAAGATAATATTAACCAAATGACCAAAAATGAAAGATAATATTAACCAAATGACCAAAAATGAAAGATAATATTAACCAAATGACCAAAAATGAAAGATAATATTAACCAAATGACCAAAAATGAAAGATAATATTAACCAAATGGGTCGTAAATCTAAAGAATTAAGTTCAATCTGTAAATATGATCCTTTGTTGACTATTGCATACTTTTATATTCAATACTCAACCAATTTTTATTAATGCTTACATGTATAAGCATGTATGTTTACATGTATTACCTTTACCAAATCATTAACTCCCAATACCCTCCATACATCCACAGTCTCCTACAATTTAAATCCTCAGTCCACTCACTTGAAACAAGATCTCGCCATTCCGACCTTTATTTTCCAACCCATAGAACTAAAACTTTTGATCATTCCTTCCTTGTCCGCTCCTCTAATATCTGGAATTCTCTACCTACTCATATCCGCCATGCTGCTTCTCTCTCCTCATTCAAATCCCAACTTTTCCAACACCTTTTATTATCCCAAAAAGACGCTTAGAAACTGTAACATTTATATTCCTGACATCACACTTTGAAAGAAGAAGAATTTTTGTTCATTGTCTATATTTAAATGCTGTTATCTATTAATTTATTTTTAATTCCGTTCAACCAAATTTTTTCTAAGAATTGTTTTTATTATTTTATCATTGTATATATTTTTTTGGATATATGTGTGTATATGTGTTTATGATATGCACACATAGATTAACCCATAATTTTAATTAGTTATTAATTATGTTCCCTCTGTCTGTTGGCCAGACATGTATATTTCCATATACTGTACAAACCTGTTATTCTTAGGGGACCTAGCCCCAGAATAAATTGTTTTTTCTATTTCTATTTCTATAAATGGTTAATTATTTCAAACCAACAAAATTAAAAGTACTTAAAAGGAAGAAATTACAAAAAATTGGTATCTAAGTCCTGTCACACTTTTTCAATGAGAATAAAACCTACATTATACCATTAAAGGCCATTCCATGTTCAACACCCTGGTTCTCGTCCTACATTACATTAAAATTTATTTAATTTTTTATCTATTAGAAAAAATTGTAAAAAGGTGTGAATTGCATGGCTTGTTGATTTTGGTAATCAAGTTGTTGTAACATCCTTTTTGTGTAATTTTGTTAAATAAGCTTTTTGTTTGAGAGCCAGACTTACCATATACATTTTAATTACATTTTTTTTAAATTATCTACTATTTATTTATTTCAAATTAACCTAGTATATTATTCATTTTGACCAATGCTGTTGTATTTCTTTTTATAATTGAGTTTTCTTTTGTTTAAACTAATTTGGTTTGTTTGTTTATTTATTTAACGTCACTTTATGCTACTATGGCTAATCGGACGATGCTACAGTGGGAGTCCTAAATTTTGCCTATCCAGGTTTTATTAGGATAGGGATCTTTAACGAGTACCTGACATCGCACAGGCTCGGGACCACCTTTTAACGTCCCCTCCGAAGGACGGCGTAACTAAGAATTTTTTACTCCCATTAAAAAATCCTAGGACCACCTGCGGGTTTGAACCCGTGACCTTTAGCATGGGAGGCTGTTACGCTAGCCACCCAGCTACAAGTGATCCCAAAAAACTCTGGTCTCCTAATAATTAAACTCTGGTCCCTATCTCTGGTCTCCCTTCAAAGCGAATAAATCGCAATTTTCGCCTTTTAAAGTTCTTTTTAATTTTTTTTTTTTTTTTATCATGAGACATTCAAATCAATTAACATTACTCGCCCCTTTACGCTACTACACTTACTAGACAAACGATCAAACCTTCCTCTGAACTACAAAAGGCTCATCTACATGACTATTATAAGACCAATCTGGACTTACAGAGTAGAGCTTTGGGGCTCTACTAAACCATCAAATTCTTCCCGCATCCAATCCTTACAATCCAAAATCCTTCGTAAAATCCTCAACGCTCCTTACTTTGTCACGAATAAACTTATCCATAAAGACCTTAATGTTCCCTATGTTACTGCTTTGGCCCGGACCAGGTATCAATCCTTTCATGACAAACTCCATTCTCACTCTAACCCACTAGTTTCAATCCTTTCTTCTTCTTCGATTCCGGATAATATCCTCCGAGGCACCTGAAAAGGAAATGGCCCCGGGACCTTCTAGTTTAGAATATTTTTAGAGTGCTGCCACTGGGTAGTGTCTCTACATGTTTTTCATGACAGTTTTATATATTACCATCACATTTACTAGATGTATTTTTATTTAATACAGTTGTAAATATCAATAAATATGTTTAAAAAAAAAAAATTAACATTCAACTATAATTTTGTTTTCTAATTGAGGTAATTTAAGATCTTTTTTTTTTTTTTTGATTATTTCAGATTCTTAAGGAGGAAGGGGGACACGGACCAAAAGGTACACCAAAAGAAACTTGGCCGGAGCTTGGAACAATAAGGTTCCGTAAAGTGGAACTGAAGTACAAAGACGAAGCTGAGCCAGTCCTCAAAGGAATCAGTTTTCATATCAGATCCGAAGAGAAGATAGGTGAGATAGCATTATCTTTTATTTATGTATCAGAATTATTTTATGTCGACTTAGAACAAGCCTTTGACCAGGTCCTCCCATCTACACACTTCCTCATTATCTTGTCCTAACTCTCTTACAGATCCTTCAAAATAAATCACAGTAGTTCCTATTCATCCCTATTTTCCCAGTCTGTTGTTGTTCCTCAAGGTAGTAATCATAGGACCCATCCTTTACACAGTCTATACAGCTCATATCCCAATCTGTACTGACACTTGTGTGGATCAGTCAATGGTGATCCAACTGTTGCCTCTCAAACTCTTCAATCCTACTTAGAGATCTTGAAGTGTGGTGTCAGAATTGGGAATTTGTTTTCCAAAAGGTAATATATCCACTTTAGACAATTTTACAAGAGATGCAAAAATCTGCCATTTATTTATTGTTGGACCAATTTATGTAATTATTTTTTTTATTAAAATATAAAGTTGATTTTTAAGCGTGTTACCTACTTATTTTTCCTAATTATTGCACATTTCCGATGACTTTTAAACAATATAATATGAATATAGTACTTTTCGGAAGAATATAACACTCGATAAGTTGGCAACAGTCACTATAACCTTCATGATACATAGCTTCATGATAACTAACGTCTTTATATTTTTAATTACTAAGTTATGTATATTTCCTATTCTCCCTCTGAGAAATATCTTTCTTTATTTGTTAATTCTCTGGACGAAGGTTTTCCTTGACATTAGTCAGGCTTTCGACAAGGTTTGGCACGAAGGATTGCTTTGCAAACTGAAAATTTTACTCCCACCTACGTTCTATTTAATATTCCTTTCATACCTTTCGGATAGACATTTTTCTGTCAAAGTGGGGACCGAACTCTCAGACATTCAGCAAATTAAGGCAGGTGTACCTCAGGGCAGTGTTTTAGGACCAATATTGTTTAACATTTACATGTCAGATCTTCCCCAGCACAATGGGACTCTTTTGGCTACTTTTGCTGATGATACAGCTGTTCTTTGTTCAGATAAGGATCCTTTACAAGTGGCAATATCCCTACAAAACCACCTTGATGAAATTTCTGCTTGGGCTTCTAGGTGGAAAATAAAGATGAACGAGTCCAAGAGTGCTCATGTAGTGTTCACCCTGAACCACAAACCTTCTCCTCCCATTAACTTTAATAATATTCCTATTCCGCCTTCCGACGAAATTCGATATTTAGGTATTCACTTGGACAAAAGACTGACCTGGAGTACCCACATTCGACAAAAACGCAAAGAACTCAACAGACGATACGGTCTTTTATCTAGATTACTTGACAGACACTCTAAATTATCATTAACCAACAAACTAACTCTTTACAAAGTTTTGCTAAAACCAATCTGGACATACGGGATAGAACTGTGGGGCTCTGCTAAACCAACAAGTATCCAAAGAATACAGTCTTTTCAGTCGAAAGTGCTGCGCAAAATAGTGGACGCACCATTCTACGTAACAAATGACGTTATACATAACGACTTAAACATTCCGACTATTTCAGCCACTGCTACAGAACAATACAATAACTTCCACAAAAGACTAACATACAACACCAACCCTCTTACAGAAACATTAAAATGTTCTACGAATCCTTACAGCCCACCACGACGACTACGCAGGCGGTGGCCAAGAGATATGCTGATCACTTAACGAACTCTGCTGTGATGAGCCGCTGCTTCAGCAGTCCACAAATTTGCTTATTGCAAAGGAAATGCAGATGGCAAATTAAATTTTATGTCAAATTTTTTGTTTTGTAATAAATAAAAAAATTTGTTAATTACATTGATTATCTATTCTTCATAAAGAAAGTAAATATTCAAAGGAAAATTTATCTATTTATGGCACTATAATAAAAAAGCGTGTAATTATGAACTTTGTTTTGAACTTGTAATTACTATTTGTGAAAATTTAGCAAATTTATCTATATTATTAACTACCTGTAAACAATAATTAACTACAGAGACAGATAAATAAATAACTTCTGAGCTTTTATTTTACATACATAAATTTAAAAATCTACTTTTAAGTTCGATTAGGCACGGTTTTTCTTCTCATATTTAGCAAGCTCATGGAATGCTAATTCCAACTATTTGCTGGATCAAATACCATTATTTTATTAAAATGTGAGTTTCTGAAATTTTTTAAAATAAATTTATGTTGCTGCAAGAAGAAATACTATTAAAAAAAAACTTAATTTAATTGACAACCTACAAGAACCAAAGCCCGGTTGTTTAACAGAACTAACTTAACTAAGTTGTTTAAACAGTCTAAAAACTGATTACTAGGTTAAAACCATTGATCAAAATAATAGTAGTGATACAAGGCGTGCTAAATAAACAAATAAAAATGCACAAAATGATGAAAACAATAAATTAATGATAATATATTACAGGATAAGGTGCTTCTGTTGTATAGTAGGAAATATAGTACCTTTTGGAATTAAATGAAATGTGGATTTAGTACCTTTTGGAATGAAATGCTTGAAATGAATGATTTTTATGTTTATTAGATAAAATCTGATGACGGATCTAGAGAAAACTAAATCATTAGAGTACAAATATGTCAAAATATCAGTTAAAAAAAAATGTCCTTTAGTACCTTTTGGAAATCAACGTCTCAATTGTAGAATTAAAATAAATTCCAACAAATAACCTTTAACCTATGACATCTTTTCCCACAGTATCCTTTAATAATATTCTGCTTGTCCTGGTTGAACAGATCCGCTATCTAGGATTCCTGCTTGAAAAAAGTTAAAAACTGATTTTTATTTTTCATTTGAAATCATATTTTCAGGTGTGGTCGGAAGGACTGGAGCTGGAAAGAGTTCAATCGTGACCGCCTTGTTCAGGCTTGTGGAAATTTCTAGTGGAAGTATAATCATTGACGATTTAGATATAGCTAATTTGAATTTAAACGAACTTCGAAAGAGATTATCTATCATTCCTCAAGATCCCGTCTTGTTTTCTGGAACTATTAGGTAATACTAATAATAATCAATGGCAGTGATTCAGATTTATTATTCATTCAGATGAATTTAACTTACTATAAAATATTGGGTTGTAAAATAATTTTGTAGCGTTTTCAATATTTCAATTTAATCCTCTGTGTTTATAAAATAATGTTTATATATTCTAAAAAAGGATTAGTTAAGGTGCTTTTATCTATAAGTTTCAGCTGAGATTCCTTATCTTTAAGTGGTTTACTCGGTTCAGAATTGGAAATTTTTACCTTAGAAGCACTTAGGTCGTCCTTCAACTGTTGATGATGACCAAATTCAAGCATTGGTCACAGACAACCCTCACTCTATGACTTGGGATATTGCTATATAATTGATAAAATTTACAAGAATCTGAAGTTTTTATTATAATCACCAGTAGGAAGAGCTACTATTTTATTTTACAACCCATTAAATTTAATGGATCTATGAATTTTGTGTTGAAACTGAAAAAATTGGAAATCTAATTATCGTCAATAATTATTGGAGTTCTTGATCTCATCTGCTAAGCCAGAGAGACATTTAGACATGTATTTTAAAACAGTAATATTAGAAATATAAAATGGTATTAAATTATTTAGTGTTATTGAAACATATAACATTATTAAAAGTGAAGAATGTATGGTGGAAGTTTGTTTTACCTCGATTGATGAGGTTAGTTGCGCTTTATTGAAGTTATTCTGTTGATCAATTTCTCATCAATAATAAGATTTATCTAGTCTACAATTATTTTCTTTAAGGTAATACATTGAAAAATGAATCATTATGTGGTAAAATTGAGGACCTTGTGGTGATGTTTAGAATATAAGAAGAAGAATTCACTTATCGTATAATTTTTATAAATCACATACTCTGTAATTAGTCTTTTCCATATTTTTGTTCAATGCCTTAGTTTATTGAAGAATTCATTAATATCTGCAATTATCTACTGAATTTATTTGATTACTCTAGACCATACATTTTTCAAAAGTTTATCTTTATTTATTTTTGTAATTAATATACTGCTATCCTCACACAAGACTGAAACAACAAGAAACTGCTCGAAGATATTGATTACTACAACACTTACTCGACAAACGTTCAAAACTTCCAGTATATTACAAAAGACTCATTTATACCACTATTATCCGACCTATTTGGACATATGGAATCAAGCTTTGGGGCTCTACGAAACCATCTAATTCCTCCTTACAATCCAAAGTCCTGAATGGCATTCATATTATTTTGTTACAAATCAACTCATTCATAATGACCTAAACATCCCATTAGATGCAGACATAGCCCGTGATAGATACTCCTCTTTTCATTCTTAACTCCCTGCCCATTCAAATTCAAATTAAACTGCCCCTGCCATCTTTCTTAGATATCCCTGATAACCCTCCAAGGCGACTGAAAAGAACGTGGCCTCGGGACCTACTGAGTTAAAATAGTTAGTGACGTGCTACCACTGGGTAATTCTTTCTCAAGACATTTTCATGACTTTTTTCTTCATTCCTCATATTTACTTATTGTGTTCTTTAATACAGTTGTAAATTACTATAAATAAAAAAATAAACTGCTGGTACATTGGTTCATCCAACAACTGCTGATATAAATCCGTTTGGGTGCCAACAAAATATATATATACATATATTAAAAGAACTGGAAGAATTAAAAAAAATGGATATTTAAAATTTCATCTTAGTCAATTTTACTAAAAGAAAACTTCAGAGTTTATTAAGTGAAGGAGAAAGATGATTATAATTCAAATATTCTATGAAAAAGAAATTCAGCCATTAGTGAAATCTTTTGAACTCATGTTTATGTTACACTGTATTCATGTGTTACATTTACGATCACAATACTTTCCCTTACTTTATATAGTAAGTGAAAGTAAAAAAAACTTGAGCATGTATCTTAGTCTATACTACTATTATATTCATTTATTTTGTATCATATAATTAATTTTGCACCTCAATTAATTTTCCAGGTCGAATTTAGATCCGCTTGACAATTATAGTGATGAAGAGCTGTGGTCAGCTCTGGAACAGACCAGCCTCAAAGAGAAGGTTTTGATGACCGAGGAAAAGCTTCACACCAAAGTGGAATTCAACGGTAGCAATTTGTCTACGGGAGAGAAACAGTTACTTTGCCTAGCTCGGGCTTTGCTGAAAAATTCAAAGGTATCTTTTATTGGAAATAATTTAATTTTAAGATAAAGGAAATTAATTTTTTTTTACTTTCACTTACCTATATATGAAATATATAGCAAGGGAAAGTATTGCGATCGTGAAAATTTTCTAATTCCAATTTTCAATGGAAATTCACGTTTTAGAGTCCCCTGAGTCCCAATGACCAAGTGTATGTGTGTGTGTATGTGGTAACTTCAGAGCGAAAAATGAAAAATCCTATGAAACTGAAAAGAAAAAAATCCTATAGTCTTTCCACTGTCACCTTTGAATTCAACCTAAAATCTGTATACCTATTTGGGTTGAAATTGAACGAACACTGTTACTAAATAGAAGATCAGTAAGTGTTTATTTTAAATGGTTTATATATTGGTAGAAGTTTCAATTAGCAATATTTTGCTGAAAACCAACACATCTTTAATATCATGTAGGTTTCCTTTATATTGAAATAGTCTGACAGGGCTTCAATATCGATATTTCAAAATTTACATCCTCTAAACTACTTTTTATTTTGTACTTTCCAAAAGGTTAACCATATCATCTTAATAGCATTGATGAAGGACGGCTACATATGCAAGTTGGAGGAATTTGATGATACTGTTGGAAAGAGAAAGATTTTAGGAAAAATATGATCTGATACACAGAGTTGTAGAAGGAATATAAAGTGACGAATGGGGAATAAACTTATTAACAATTTAATATAGTTATATTATTTAATCTAAGTCATATGTTTCCAAAAAAATTGAATACACGTTTAATTAAAATCAACTTCAAATATTTTGCGAATTGAAGAATATTTAATAGTTTTAAAATTAATTTTAAAGTCGAGGTAAGTGAAAGTCGTGTGTTGCCCGCACCAGATTTTTTAAATTTAACCTTATGTCTTCTATTATTGTCCTTAGTTGTTTTTTCTAACCTTGAGGACTTAAATTAAAACATTAAGAAGTTAATTGGGGTGAAGTAATCAAGATTCTTTTATTAAGTGAAACTTAATTTAATTAAAATACTTTATTTTACTTAAGCGTTTTGATGACAGCACTTCAAATTAACTTCTCCTCAATATCTATGTACAGTCAACCATTCTTATATCATTATGAAATTAAAACAGTATATTTTTACTGTGCTTCTTTTTTTATCGATGATGATCTGGTACTGCTAGGTGAAGACACGGAAACTATACAACTAAATACAAGTGTGTTAATAAAAACCGGTAAAGAAATAGGACTCGAATTAAATACCGATAAGACGAAGTATATGATCAGTAGCAGAAACGGTGTCGATCTTGGTGATATTGATGTATCAGGTCATACTTTTGAACACGTAGAGAAATTCAAGTATTTAGGTTCAATTATAACTAGAAAAAATGAAATCCAGGAAGAAATAAAGTCCCGGTTAAAGGTGGGAAATGCGTGTTATTATTCAGTTCCTAAGTTACTTAGTTCGCGGCTTCTATCTAAAAACTTAAAGATTAGAATTTATAAAACTATTATTCTTCCAACGGTTCTTTACGGATGTGAAACGTGGCCGCTTACTTTAAAGGATGAACAGCGGCTTAAGGTTTTCGAAAATAAGGTATTGCGTAAAATATTTGGTCCAAAGAGAGATGAGGCCACTGGGGAGTTTAGAAGGTTGCATAACGCGGAATTGCGGAGTTTGTACCCTGTGAATATAATTGAGTTGATAGCATCGCGGAGACTCAAATGGGCGCGTAAAGTTGTTGGGCTTAGTGAGGAACGGATTCCGAGAAAGTTGGTATTCGCTGAACCGACTGGTAGGCGTCCGAAAGGTAGGCCGAAGCGTCGATGGGAGGATTGCATTAAGGCTGATCTCGGGGGCTTGGGCTTGACCGGTGAACATTGGACGAGTCTATGCAGGCGAAGTTTGGTGGTATCGGCATCGAACCTTCGGGTTCGGTAAGCCTATTATTATTATTATTAATCTTTTTTTATCATTAATTAATCCCCTTATCCTTTATTTTTACATAGTGTTTTTGCTTCTTTATGATTTAGTATTTCAGAACTTTATGTATTACCTGTAATTTTTGATATTTTATCATTTACCCTTTTAATTTTTTTTTTAAAGATTTTAGTGCTGGACGAGGCCACATCAGGCCTAGATTTCGAGACTGAGAAAATCATTCAAAGAACTTTATTTGAAAAAATGAAATATTGTACGGTAATCATCATAGCTCATCGCCTGGAGACAATAAAATCCTGCCATCGCATTCTTGTTATGAACAAAGGAGAGGTAATGGTTTTTTTTTTTTTTTTTTTAATGTTATTCTATATACAATAGTAAATATCGTAAACATACACAAGTAAATATTCGTACCCAGACTTGATGCAGAAGTTTAATATATACAAAAAGTATGCTGTGGAACGACCCTGGGATAGAGGAGAGGGAGAACCTCCTTGGGGTTACCCAGCCTCTATAAAGTGGGTACCCAAACAACCTGGTGTGATCTCAACATTATCACACGTAGACCGGAAGATGAAACATCTTTCCATATAATCTGCTGCTGTGACAGGCTTTCAAGGTTAAGCATGGTGTCTAGCAACAGGGAAAATCGAAATCAGGGGTTTTAAAAACACATGAAAAAGTCAGGGAAAATTCAGGAAATTTGTTCATTGGTGAAAATGGACCCTAAATAACACCGTTTCTTCTTCACTCAGACAAAAGTTCCTATACGCCTACTCGTTGTGATGTAAATATCATAAAGCGAGTTTATGATTTATGATATTAAATCATAAAAGGACAGGAGGGCTGTGCAGAAGAGAAAAGTCAACCTTCAGGTGAAGGAATTGGAGGAAAAAAAGGCAAAACTGCTCCAAGAAGCTCTTCAGAAAGCTGAAGATTTGGCTACTGAGATTCAAACATTAAAGAAAAGCTCTTAAAGCTTATATAGATATATTGATTGTAAATAAATTTCTAGTCCGATTTGTAAATATTGATTACTACTTACCATGCACATTACGATTTTCTCAAAAACGGCTATAACGATTTTGATTAAACTTCCTATATCGAAGTAAATTTTGATGGGCTTTAATATCCTGTAGGTTTCATTCTGATTGAAATAGTCTGACAGGGCTTAAATGCCGATATTTTAAATTGTCTTCCTCTAAAGTATCTTTAATTTTGTAGATTTCAACAAATTCGGAACATCATATTATTAGCATTGATAAATAATGGGTAAATATGCAAGTTGAGCGAATTTGATAAACAACTAAAGGAGAAAAGTGCAAACGTAATTTTTATACAATTTTTGTGTTTTTGAACACAACAGTAGTAATATAGAAGTATAATATACCGTTGGATGGCTCAAGTATTACAAAAAAATACTATCTAATACATGAAATTTTAAAGGTTAATGGGGAGTGATGAAAAAAAGCCCATAAAACTGATTGTTGTGGATAAAAATATAATAGATTATTTAATAAAACACATGTTTCTATTGAAATTCAAAATAATTAATTCTTTAACAATTTATTTGTATCTTTAAATGTATTTAAAAATTCTTAAAATTATTTCAACCACAGAGGTAAGTGAAAGTTGTGTGTTGTGCGCACCAGATTTTTTATTTTTTTATCTAAAAAAGTATTTGTATACAAGTCTAGAATTCTGTATACAATATCAAAATATTAAAAATTGTTATTCGTAGTTGTATAACCAAGATGTTGAATTTTTTTTTTCTAGATTGCTGAATTCGATGAACCATCAACTCTTCTCAACGACAGTAATTCTCTGTTCTATCGTATGATGGCTGCTTCCAATCAAAATGAATTATAAATCATTCCAAGTACGCTTAAAGTTAAAAAAAAAAAATAGTTCGGAAGAAGAGCTTTATATTAAATGCCTTCTAGATCACGATCCAGTATACTTTGAACAGGAAATATTATTTTCATTCATTACTCATTTGTCATTAGAAAAATGCTTTTATTAATAATATTTTCAAAGCAGTATTTTATTTGATAATAATTATATATTTTTAAAAATTTCTTTTTTAAAAAGTCTATTTTTCACGCTACACAAAGACTGAAATAATTGCTATTGAAAAATAATATATTTATAGTACAAAAAAAAACTATTACAAGGTACAAGAGTACTTAACTCCATAATTAAACTGAATTAATTAGACTTAATAAAATGTGATAAAGTATTTTTCTTTTTTTTATTAAAATAAAATATCTAAAAAGCTTTAGAATTTTTTTTCTTTTTAATAATATTTATGTTGGAAAATAAATTGTGTGAAAAATTTATTGTGATAATTTGTCCATATTTGTATTTTAAATAGATTAGTTAATTTATAAAGGAGGTAGTTTTTTTGAAACTTATTTGAAGAAAATCTATTAACAACAAAAAATGTAATAGGTACAATTTTAATTTAACTGACTCGAATATTGTTAATAATATATTAATTTATTATTTTTAAATATCTATAAATGTTTATCGTTGACAAAAAATATATATATATTAGTGCCATTAACTTGTAACAGTGTTGGGCAATATAAAAATATATATAAATAGATTTGCAGCACCTTGAACTCATATTTTAATTATTTAACTTTTAAATATAATAATGTGAATTTTTCAGTTAATTCTTAAATTATTTATCTTATTTTATTTTATAATGATATTGTTTTCATTATTTTATTTTTCCCAATACTGGCATTTCAGCTTTCTTATAATTTAGAGGTTCTCACAAGGTCATTTAGCATGTTTAATTCACAATTATCTGCTGCCCAATAATGATGGTGGCGTTGGTAATAATTGGTGCTTTATTTTTTATGAAACATTAACTTTTGTCATGTCAAGGACGCACTTAGCGGTGAGAGAAGAGGTAGATGAAAATTCATGAAAGCAAGTGCTTGTTAGAGTTCATGAAAGTAGCAGAGGAGGGAGAAAGCAGTTTTAAAAAAAATAAAGTTGGATAATAACATAATATACAAATTTTAAAAAATCTATAACATTATTGAATACAGTAAACCCTTGTTTTAACAAACTCCAAGGGACCAAAAAATTCTCTGTTTGTTATAAAAGAATTTTTTATATCCGAAAAATATATTGTATGTATATTATATGTCTTGGTATAAATTCAGGTGGTTAAAAAGAAATATTTTCAATACAGCATTCACTTTCAGGCACATTTTTATTTAGAAACTACAAAAGCAGTTAAAACTATGCACTATGTACATATATCTATCTTATTTCACATTTTACATAATACTTTAAGATTAACATAAACCATCATTCAAAATAAAAAACTTAAAAAGGAACTTACAATGTCAAAATCACAGCAATTCATATAAAGTTGAAATGATAATTTTTTTTTTTTTTCGCATCCCGATGAAGACGCAATGGAGGCATCGATTTTATCTATATTAGCGATAATCGTTGATAGAGGAGATTTTTATATCCCATATTTTTCGATTTCGACTCATTTTTTTATCCACTTCTTGGAGAATCGCCAACCTTGTATTTAATAAATCAATGGATTTTCTCTTGACCTCGTAGGAAACTCAAATTAAAGCAAGTAATAAAAGCAATAAAAACAGAAAAACTAGCTGAAACACTAGAAACCAGAAGCTGTCACAGACTGTGGATCACATAATTGAGCTGAATAGAAGGAAGAGGTAAAGATTCATACAGAAAGGCACTGCTCTTTACTGGGAATTAAGATGTTTCGTAATTTATTTATTTCTTCTTTATTTTTATTATTCTGAGGTCCACAAAAGTAGTTCGTTAATTCGTTATAAGAGAATATTTCGTTATAAACGAGGAGAAAGCATAATTTTCTATTCATTTTTCAAGTGATTGCAACGATAGTTTGTTATAAACGGGTGTTCGTTATAACCGTGTTCGTTAAAAAGAGAGTTTACTGTATTATAAAAAAACAAAAAAAAAAATAAATTATAAAGTTATATCAAAACAAGCAATTGTAATACACACATTATGAAAATATTTTTAGTTTATTATTTTCAATTATGAATCTTTGTAATCGACCAAGAAAAAAAAACAATTACTCCCTTCAAAATTTGAGATCTTATGCTTTAAGATTTTTTGCCGTATGAATTAATGAAAACCAAAAATTAGTACAACGCAGTTAATTAAAAAAAAAGAAAAGCCAAAAAAATGGAATTTTACCTATATATAGACCTATAACTAAGTCATTTTTGACTATAGAGAAAAATACGTATAGAGTTTTAGAACCAGTAAACTGTGATTAATTTTTATTAAAAAATCCATAATATTTATATGGCAGATGTTATTATTGAAGATAGAAAAAAGATAGTCCATGGTCCGTGGGGCCCACCTTTCACTAGAATACTATAGTAGTCCACGGTCCACAGGGCACGGCGCGCAGAGATTACTATAGTAGTCCACGAACGCTAAAGGGTTAATTTAGAAACATCATTTTAAGAAATTTAACAATAAATGATAAAGTTTTATGTAAAATACAGTTATTGTATATTTATTATGATACGTTGAAAGTGTATGATAATTCATTATCGCCGTCTTCATAAATTTCTATGTTTTACTTTCCTCTACTCTCACCCTGTAGCATTTTATTTTAGGAGTATCAAAATCTTATTTCATGTGTTGAATGACATTAATAATAATACCGAGATCATGAGTGATTTTGTAGGAGATGTATTATATAATGCTTGACAGATTAGATGGTGCTACTTAATATTGTATTATATATAAACTTGAAGTTAATGTATTAGTAAAGTTTTAATGAAAACTTATTTATTATCAATTGAGACAATATCTAAAAGTTACTATATCCATTCAAGGAAATTTTATCATGTAATAATAATAATAATCAAGTGTGTTATATTGAGCCTGTCATTGAATGGTTTTCTACAACCTATTATTGTAGAAACTGGACAAATAACATGATTTAACAAAGTTTGTGAGTCTCCTTATGTTTTTTGTTGTTATATTGAGAAAGTCTAACAATACCAAGCTAAATGAGGTTGTGAGAACCATTTTTATGTTATGCTTTTATTTGTTTATTTAAGTTTTAATATTTTAAAAAATAATTGAATGTTTTTTAAGGTCTCAAATATTTACTTTTATTCAACCTAATATATAGTGAGATTCATCAATTTATTAACTCTTTCAGTGTGGAACTTCTTGCTTCTTCTGAATCTGTTAATCTTATTTAAATATTTCTCTGGATATATTCATTTATTTTATATTTGCGATATAGACTAAAAAGATCTTTGGTCCTGTCTTGTTATCATTGTGAAAGCACATACTTCTCGGATGTCACCCAACTTAACTTTGCTACAAACCATGGTTTCCATAGCTCCATAACCATTCTCTCTTTAGCTTTCTGGCTTTCCCTTGTGAATAGTTACCCATCAAAATACTAACCGCATTCTTACTTTACCCTACCTAACCACTGCAATTCTTATTTCCATAAGTGACTTTGGAAGTGAACTTGGAAGCAAGCATTTCATCCCTGACGCTCAATTATACATTCATCTAAAATAGTTCTTCTTTCTCTTTGACCCATTTGCCTTTCAGTGGGGGCTTGCTGCAGCCATTGGTACTACCCGTCTCTGTTTCTGGCACAGTTTCTAATATTCGCTCCATGTGGGTGATATAGGAGGTTCTTGGGCGTCCTCTAGATCTTCTTCCCAAAGGTCTTCCCTCCACTGTTTTAACTGGGTTCCGGTGGTGGATCATTCGGCAGACATGCCCGTACCATCCCAATTGCCTCTTTAATAGGACTTCCAGAACAGAGCATACATTTAGCTCTAAATACACAAGGAACTTTTGAGGAAGTTGGATAACCTTATAAACTCTTAACCCTCCTTTCATTAATAAAAAAAAAAAGAATACATTTTTAAGCTGTTACATTTGAAGAATTATAGAGTAGAGCTTTGGTGCTCTGCTAAACCACAAAATTCTTCTCATATCCAAACCTTACAATCCAAAATCTCAATGCTCCTTACATTCTCACGAATAAACTCATCTCCAAGACCTAAATGTTCCATACGTTGCTGACTTGGCCCGGACCAGGCTACAAAACAAACCCAGTTTCACTCTAACTCACTAGTTTTTCAACCTTGCTTCCTCTACAATCCCTGATAACCTGTCGAGGCGTCTAAAAAGAAGATGGCCTCGGGACCTTCTGATTTAGAATAGTTTTTGAACGGCTGCCAATAGGTAGTTTCCCTTCATGTGTATCATACATGACTTGAGTTTAATATTATCTCACTTTTACTAGATGTATTCCATAATATAGCTGTAAATTACAATAAGTATATTTAATAAAAAATAATTGAAACATTTGATGAGGCAAGAGGTTTCACACCAGCAGAATTTTATGGAATGATGAAACAGTATTTTATTTATTAGTATTTTATAAGAACATTTAGTGGCTAATACATATTCTTGTACTTGGATATATTTATTTATGAATTGTTAAAAAGTATTAATATTTTAATCAAATGTTTGCTATTATAATAAAATATATATTGAGAGGTTTTATCATTTATTATACTTTCTGCATTCCTAGTCCTGTAAAATGGGTCACCTGTGATGAAGTGGCTAGCAAAACAGCCTTCTAGGCCCAAGGTGGCTGGTGGAAGATTAGTAGACCTTAGAATTTTTAAAGGGAGTAAAAAAATTCTTGGTTATCGTGACGTTCGAAGGAGTTGTAAAATGGTTGTCCCAAGCCTCTGCAATGTCAGGTACTGGTTAAAGAAAATAATAATAATAACAGGAGTACCGAACCCTAAGGTTTGATGCCTAAGCCCCCGAAATCAGCCTTAACACAATCGGCCTACTTTTGGGACGCCTACCAGTGGGATCAGGGAATACCAACTTTCTCGGAATCTGTTCCTCTCCGAGCCCAACAACTTTACTCGCCCATTTGAGTCTCCGCGATGCTATAAACTCAATTATATTCACAGGATACAAGTTCCGCAATTCCGCATTGTGCAACCTTCTAAACTCCCCAGTGCCCTCATCTCTCTTCGGACCAAATATTTTACGCAGTACCTTATTTTCGAAAAACCTTAAGCCGTTGTTCATCCTTCAAAGTAAGCGGCCACGTTTTACATCCGTAAAGAACCATTGGAAGAATAATAGTTTTATAAATTCTAACCTTTAGGTTTTTAGACAGAAGCTGCGAGCTAAGTAATTTAGCAGGTTAAAGATACCTATCGTAATTAAACTTGGATAGGAAAAATTTAGGACTCCTACTTTAGAATTTTCCGATTAGCCTCAGTAGCATATAGTGGTGTTAAATGGATAAATAGAAACAGTTAGATACGATAGGATGACTTAAATATCATCCTAATCGAGTACTTGATATCGCACTGACTTGGGATTACCATGGCACAACCAAGGATTTTTTACTCCCTTAAAAAAAAAACTAAGACCATCTGCCGAGTTTAAATGTTCGACTTTTTTCATAGAAGGCTGTTATGATAGCTACACCACAGTTGACTCTTGTTTTTTTAAGTAAATATACTCTTAGCTCAACTATATCCCTTTGGGTTTTATTCTGCAGTGTCCTCCTAACCGTCATACTGCTCTGGATCCACAGATTATGGTAATTCAGGTTCAGCAAGCTCGTGAGGATCTAATTCCGTTCTAGCCCTTTTTTTTAGTCTGTTTTTTGACAAAACCACATGTGTGTTCAATACCAAGACCTTGTACAGGATTCATAGGAGCCATTCCAAGCACACCCAGTCCCTTTAAAGATAATAATAATAATAGGCTTACCGAACCCGAAGGTTCTATGCCGATACCACCAAACACTGCCTACACAGACTAGCCCAATGATCACCATCCAAGCCCAAGCCCTCGAGATCAGCCTTAATACAATCCTCCCATTCACACTTCGGCCTATCTTCCGGACGCTTACCAGTCAGTTCAGCGAGTACCAACTTTCTGGAAATCCGTTCCTCACAGAGCCCAACAACTTCTCACGCCCATTTGAGTCTCCGATGTTATCAGCTCAATTAAATTTGCAGTGTACAAGCTTTCCCATTCTGCCTTATGCAACCTTCTAAACTCACCAGTGGCCTCATCTCTCTTCGGACCAAATATTTTACGCAGTACCTTATTCTCGAAAAACCTTAAGCCGTTGTTCATCCTTCAAAGTAAGTGGCCACGTTTCACATCCGTAAAGAACCATCGGAAGAATAATAGTTTTATAAATTCTAATCATTAAGTTTTCCGGCAGAAGCCGCGAGCTAATTAATTTCGCAAATGAATAATAACATGGATTCCCCGCATTTAGCCGGGACTTTCATTTTTTCTCTTTAAAGATGGATACGCTTAATTAGAGGAAAACCTTGTTGTTAAGAAAAATCTTGGCCTAATGCCACCTTGTACAACTGGTGATCTTAAAACATTATGGTCCTCAAGTGCTTGACCGAAAAAAAATCGTAGCTTTTAGTGTCACAATTTTTTTTTTTTTTTTAATTAATATAATAATTAAATTATTATCTATATTTTTATTATAGAAAATGTAATATTAAAAAAAAAACTTTTTGTTTCTTCTATCGAAGAACAATCAGCTGTTGAAATTTTAAACTGACTAATTTTATTTTCCCATTTCTTTGGTCAAATCCCTCGGAAACGTTCCTGCATCAATTTGCTCTTCCCAAGTGCTTATCCAGCTGTTAGGGCAGAGGCACTTGTAGCACTTTTGAAATAATTTGCAATGCTCATTATCTTCGCCCAATAGGTGTGCGCACCTAAAAAAATTGGAAAATGTTAACACCAAAACTTGACTTTGATCATACATTAGTGGAGAGATTAACTCTGGTTGGTAAAACTTTCCATTTTTCAATTATTTCACATGCAAACTGTGATCAGCGAGTGCAAATTCTTGTCTTGCGCACTAAACGTTGCAAAAAATTCACACTTGAAAAGCAAAACACATGCTTTGGGATTATTCAAATGAAAAATAATTTTTATTCCGGGACATTTCGAATAATATACCATGAACAAAGGAAGTCCACTTTGTCTGGCTTCTTTTGATACATGATTATTTAGTCAAATAGTAAATTAAATGAAGTTAAAATAACTAAAAGATATAAATAAAAACAGATAACGAGATAGAATAAGTTTTGTTATGTATTATTAAAGTCAAGATTTATCACACATGTGGGAAAGATTGATTTTTGAGGAGGTGGATAAATAAATGGTGTTTGAAAGTGGTTAGGGGTGACACTTTACTGAGATAGATGGGTAAAGAGTTCTCAAGTATGTTTGCACGGATAATAAAGGACTTTTCAAAGGAGATAGTTCTATGAGAGGGTAAGTATATATAGGTAGGTTGGGATCTAGTATTTAGGGTGTCCACAGAAGAGCTCGGAGTAAGGAGGTCAAAGATATAGGAAGCTTTTGTGAAGAAGACAAGAAAAAAAAAAATCTAGTATAGTCAAGCTACAACTTATAAGAAATTTGACTTCCTGATATATCGGTTATTATTGATAAGAGAGAAAAAATGTAAGGTGTTCTGGAATCAGGAAATTTTATTTAAATGAAAATCTAGAGAAAAGAAAAGAATAGGAAATAGTAACGCTGTCTAGTATAAATGTTTTTCTTTTATTATTTCCAATAATGAACCTTTGTAATCGACCAAGAAAAAAAATTAACCCCCTTAAAAATGTGAGGGCTTACATTTCAAGATGCGTAGAACCCGAATAGCGAATACAAAAAAACTGTTTCTCCTAATTAATAAACAAATAAATACCAAAACTTTTCTACAAAATTAAAAAAGAATTATTGAAATTGATTAGTTAAACTAGCAGAGATATAGTGTTTTGAAATTAGCAGTGGTCATATGCTATTGGGTTGTGTCACATGAAATGTCCATTTCAAGGTAAAGGATTTTTATTAAAATTACGATATGAAAACAAGATAATTTTATTCGAAGTATTTACCTTCTTTTTCTACACATTTTTCCTAACGTGACACCAACTTTTTTATCCCCGAACTGAAAAACTCTGAGCTTTGAAGTGAAACAAAATCTGAAAACGTACTTTTCGCTTGATCATCATTTTCAAAAAGTTTTCCTTTGATGGAGTTGTCCAAATTCCTCAACAGGTGGTAATCTGTTGGAGACAAGTCGGGAGAATATGGTGGTGGCGGAAGAACTTCGTAGCCCAGTTCTTTCAATTTTTGCACGATATGTTTTGAAACATGGGGTCTTCCTGCCGCTCAGTGAGATCATGAAGTACCCATGTATCGAGCTTTTTTACTTTCCCAATACACTTTAAATGTCTGGAAACGGTAGATGCACTTGCATTTAGTTGTGCTGAGAGTCCTTCAACTGTTTGGTAGGGGTTTCCTTCTACTGTATGTTTGAGGACATCGTTGTCTATTACGGACGGAGGTCTTCCTCGGTATTCCCAGCTGAAAACTTAGCAAACCAACGGCGAATGGTCCGTCCATCAACACTCCCTTCCCCAAACGCCTTGCAAATATTTCTAGCGGACTCAGCTGCTGCATGGCCGAGTTTAAACTCGAACAACAATATTATACAAAAATAATAATACAAAGGTAGAGGATTAGTAACTGTTTACTTTAAATATGTAAACATTCGGAAGAAAACAACAGAGACCTGCAAAATCCTTTATGTATTTCAGAGACTATAAAAACGGACCTAGCTCCTAAAGACAAATTTTATGTAAAAAAATATATTCTCCACTTAATTCCTGACAAGAGAACTGTCGTCTGATTTTCGATTTGACTAACACTAACAGAACGTGTCAAACTGAGGGTGGAAAAAACGTTATACAATGGAAGTTACATAAACCCAGCCGGAAGACAGTTCTATGCCAAAATGATATGGACAAAGAGAATAAATAAATCAATTCTTTGTTATCCTGGGACATGTCCCTTTAGAATAAAATATACAGAATGTACAAAGTGTGCTTTGGAGTCTTAGAGTAAATTAAATACGTGTTAACAAGTTAATAATTACTTATATAAAATAGACATATTTAAATGTGAAGACAACAATGACTACAACAAAAGGAAAAAAGCTTATTTACAATTCTATTGAGGCTGGTTCGGTGGGTCGTACTGTATGAATCTGAAGGCATGGAGCTTGTACAACGGGGATGGACAGAGGATTTGAATTGTAGGAGGTCGAAAATGTATGATGGACGGCGAGATTGGATAACTTGGTAAAGGAATGATGCAAGGAAATACTTGCGACGATTGGAAGGGTAAAGCCACTTTAACTCGCCATAAAAATGAGATACGGAGGTGTACTTAGGGACCCCGAAGATGAATAACAGAGAAATTAATTAAGCGTTATATTTTAAGATGATAGGGTTTACATTAGTTAGATAATCACCTATGGAAGTCGATGAACATGCGGTAGCACCATGTGGTCTTGTTCTGCTGCTGGAACCTCGGGTCGTTGGGACAGGTCGACAATTCTATCCTTTGAACTTCTTCATCCTTATCTATCTCGGTACATATCATACCACCGATCTCCACCGTGTTTCTCGTTTTCTCCATTATTTATTACTTTTTTTTTAATTTTTAAAAGCTATGAACTATTCCGTTATGCGGCGAAGAAACGATGCCCAAGGATGCGTCAGCGGAAGAAATGTAATATAAAACGTCAAAACTGTAATTCGATAAATAAAACAAATGTTTATTTTGTTATGACCATAACAGATGGTTTTAGTATTTTGCCTTTTAGATAATTAATTAACCCTTTGAACTCGGTTGTCCTCTCTGATGGCACATTATTTATTGCGTCAATTTCTGTTATTATTATCACAATTAAGACGTTTTAAAAAGAATGTATTGGGTTGTCCGGAAAGTTCGTAGAAATTTGGACAAAAATTAAAATTGATGAACAGCTTAAAATTTTTTTTTTAATTTACAAAATAGTCACCACCGTTAGCGATTACTCTTTCCCAACGGCTTGAAAGGTCCATTATCCTTTTTTTCCAAAAATCACTGTCCTTACTCCTGAAGAACAATGAAAGGTCCGTTTTGACGTCACCTTCTGAAAGTAGGATTTCCCTTGCAGAAAAGTTTCGAGGGAACGGAAAAGATGGAAATCTGATAGAGCAATTTTAGAAAAGTTCGGCTGGTAAAACCCCCGCCTGAAGCTTAATAACTTTTGCCGAGTCCTTAAAGACACATGGGGTCTAGCGTTGTCTTGGTGGAATAGCACTCCTTTCCGATTCGCCAACTCTGGCTGTTTCTCTTCAATTGCTGCCATCAATCGATCTAACTGGGCGCAATAAAAGTCCGTATTTATAGTTTGGTTTTGTAGAAAGAACCCAAATGTATGGGTCCCTTATAATCTCACCAAATACCGAGCACCACCATTTCTTGGACGCAGGCTGGACTTCAATGTTGCGAGCTGCGTCGATCCATGTACCCTAAGATTTTTTTCGGCTGGTGTTGATGTAAAGAATCCATTTTTTGTCACCAGTAACAACTCTTTTCTAAAATGGATCTTCCACATTTTTTTACTTTCACTTACTATATATAGTAAGGAAAAGTATTACGATCGTGAAAATTTTCGAATTCCAGTTTTCGACGGAAATACACGTTTATAGGGTCTTCTGAGTCCAAATGACCAAGTCCCTAAAAAAAAGGTCTGTGAGTGTGTGTGTTTTTTTTTGTTTTGTTTTTTACGAGGGTCGGTGGAAATCTTCAAAAGACACGGATAGGCCCGTACCTATCCGTGTGTGGGATTTTTACCCACTAAAACCACCGCCCTACACCTGTTCATTCCTCTCCACGGGACCGCCGCTAGGCATTACTTCATGAAGGTACTTCACATGATTTTCAAAGGGTTAGTCATTTGTTCTGGATATCTCTTCCTCTCTCAATCTCTTCAAGACGACTGCGGTGAATTTCTTCACTGCGTCCCAATGCTCTTCCGATCGCAGCATTTGGCTTACAACATTATCTGGTGTGATCGTTCCTCCACACACCCTCACCAATGTGCTTCTTTCTTCAACAAAGCGAGTGCAGGCGAAAAACACATGCTACGCTGTTTCCTCGGCAGTTCGGCATGCAGGGCACTCTGCAGTGTTGTCCAGTTTGAATTGGTACTGGTAGGCTCTAAAGCATCCATGTCCGGTCAAGAGTTGGGTAATTTTTTTTTTTTTTTTTTTTTTTTGTAGGGAAAAATCTTTCATAAGACGAAGTGGGCTCTTGAATCCACAACAGTGTGAGATTCTTACTCACTAAAAACCACCTACATTCGCTGCGATGCCACACCGCGGAACTGCTTGCAGACATTACTTCGCGGTGGACAGGATGGCTAAGCACCTACTTCTCTACTGCATACTTCTCGGTACTTGACCTCTTCTCGCTCGCTCCTGGTTCTCAGTCTACTTCCGACTCTCGCAGCATAATCTGAAACAGCATTCCAGTTGTCTTGACTCGTCAACATGAGATTTTCCGGTGTGGATCTTTTACCCACCACCATATCTAGCTGGACCTTCTCCACGGTAAAGTTTTTAATCGGCAAAGAAAGCATGTTCCACTGTTTCATCCAAAGGAGGACAGGTGGTACATGATGATTCTTCTTCCAGCTTGAACCTGTGAAGATATCACCTGAAACAGCGTCCAGAGAGGAGTTGGGTAAGGTAATAATCAACCTCTCCGTGTGTGCGGGTCACCCACGAAGCAATATCTGATATCAGGTGGTTCGTCCACCTTCCAGATGATGATGAGTTCCAGCGTCTCTGCCATATGCGAAGAGTCTCCAGTCTCTCGTCTTTCGCCAACATTAGCCAATGCGCCTCTGGATCTTCACGTTTTCTACGGTAGATTCTGTCACGCTCTTCTGCCAGTAGATCTATCGAATTATGTCGGCGATGATGCACACGGCATCATATGATATAGTAGGAAATGCTCTTGCGACGCGCAAGGCATTTCTTCGATGGACGCTAATCACCTTACGAGAATATGATCTCACCTGGAAGGTATGCGACCAGATTGGTGCGGCGTACGAAAGCACTGAATTGGTTACGTTAGCAAGAAGCCTCCTCCGGCTTTGCGCTGGTTCTCCGATATTCGGCATGATTCTAGCCAGTGAGTTAGTTACATTCGCTGCTTTCATGTTGACTACCTGCAAGTGCTCATCAAACCGCAGCCTGGCATCAATCTGAACACGTAGGTATTTAATGGAGGGCTTTGAGAGGATGTTGATCTTTCCAACGGTCAAATTGATGTTTTCCCTCACTTTCCTGCTGGTAATAAGTACAGCATCAGTCTAATGGTCAGCCAGTGTAGGCCCACGGACGAAAGCCCCTGCCGAATATTAAGTATTGGGTTGTTGGCCTTGTACGTTATCTCTTCCAAAAACTTTCCTCGAGCAATGATAGCAAGATCGTTGTTCGAATCCTACCGTGGTAGTTCCTTCCGGCATAGGAAGTCTGAGAACGGTATCGTACATAACGTTTCCATAACAACGGTCCTGCATCTGTTTTATACCTCAGAAATCTATCAGAAAAATAACTTCTGATGATCTTAAGGAGGTACTGTGGAAGTTTTTCTTACTTAACTCTTCCATGATGCATTCCCATCTTGCCGAGTTAAAAGCATTCTTGACATCTAACGTTATCACGGCGCAATACTTTTTTCTACCCCTTCTCCATCTTTTTCCTGCAGTGGATTCTCTGCTGACTTTATCACAAAGTCTATTGCATCGACTGTTGACCTACTTTTCCGAAAACCATATTGATTTTCAGACAATCCTCCACTTTCCTCAATATGCAGTGTAATCCTATTGCACACAATCCTCTCCTGAATTATACCCGCAGTGTTTAGAAGACAGATAGAACGGTAGGATGAAGGGTCATCAGGAGATCCTTTACTCTTTGGCAGGAGTACCAATGCTGTTTTTTTCACTCAACAGGAAATATCCCTTCACGGAGACAGGAATTGTACACTTCCAGGAGAGTTCTGGTCTGATTCTAACTGCTGCTTTTAGGGCAACGTTTGGAACATTGTCCGGTCCTGAGGCTTTGTTATCCCTACTTGCGATAGGCTGTCTCAAGTTCTTCTAGTGCGATTTCCGGTACCTGATCCTGTTCTAGGTGCGGTATTAAATCAAAGACTACTTCTGGTCTTGTTAGAACAGCGCTAAAACTATTTTTCCTAATAGGTCAGGAGAGTTTGGTGGCGATAAGCTTGACTTTTCAGCCTTGCCATAACTATTTTGTATGGCCTTCCCCACGTGCCCTCGTCTAATTATTCCCAGAGTTTCCTCCAGCATTTGCGCTTTGCGTCTTTGATCGCTTTGACCAGATGCTTTTTAGCATCCTGATGTTCCTGTTTCCGAGCTTCATGTAGGGCGACCTCTCGCTCTTTGGGTTAGCCTCCTTGTACGGAGACAAGTTTTTCGGAGGACGGCGATCTCTTCATTCCACCAATACACTGGTAAGTTACGGGCTATTTTCCGTGTTTTGGTCATTGAAGCATCACAGGCGTCAGTGATAAGCATCGTAAGTTTTTTTACTCTTTCCTCTGCCGGTCCAAGTAATTTGACTTCTTCCTCAATCATTGTGACAGAGGGATATCGGTCAAATGATCGATGGTTTCACACTGATCGTCTCGTTTGGAATGTTTTCCTTAATTCGACTTCGAAGCAAATTGCTCGGTGATCACTGTGGGTATAGAGTTGACTTACGTGTCATTTGTTGTCAGAACCAAGGCATGGACTAACACAAGTCTGATCAACAACTGAAGCGCGATCATTTCTGGAGAGAGTATGGGTGGAACCTGTGTTTAAGAGCACAGCGAATCCTTAATGCCTTTTTATTTACGAAACACTCTGTATAATTGGGGATCACTTGTAGCACTAGCTTGGTGGCTAGCGTAACTGCCTCCCATGTTAAAGGTCACGGGTTCAAACCCGCAGTGATCCTAGGATTTTTTTAATGGGAGTAAAATATCCTTAGTTACGCCCTCCTTCGGAGGGGACGTTAAGAAGTGGTCCCGAGCCTGTGCGATGTCATGTACTCGTTAAAGATCCCTATCCTAATAAAACCTGGATAGGCAAAATTTAGGACTCCCACTGTAGCATCGTCCGATTAGCCATAGTAACATAAAGTGACGTTAAATAAATAAACAAACAAACTCTGTATAATTTTTATTTAGTTTATTAATATTTTTATATTAATTTAGTATTTGATAATGGAGAATCAAAACTACGAAACAAGCAATTTCTCGAGTAGAACATGTCCCGTTTTAAATATTACCATTTCATTGCTCCAGGTATTTTTGGCTTACTTCATCTTCAGATAAAACTATTTGATGCTTTTAAAACGCACAAGAAAGATAAAAAAGATTTATGATTTAGAACTTGAACTTTGGTTGTTAACGGACATAAAGTAATTTAAAATATTATACATTAAGTCATAAATTTAATTTTTACAACTTCCATTAGCATGGATAATTATATATTTTTGTTTCATTTATGGCTTTTTATGATGCTAAAGAATTTTTATGACAAAGAAAAACGTATAATATTCCTGCTAAGATATATTAGCTGAAAAGCAACAACAAAAAATATTGCCTATTTTGAAAAATATTTATTATAAAAACAAATTATTTTCTTAGTTGTTTGATTATATATTGAACGTCACTTTATGCTACTATGGCTAATCGAACGATGCTACAGCGGGAGTCCTAAATTTTGCTTATCCAGGTTTAATTAGGATAGAGATCTACAATGATTACCTGACATCGCACAGGCTTGGGACCACCGTTTTACGTCTCCGAAGGACTGCATTACATGAATTTTTTACTCCCATTAAAAAATCCTAGGACCACCTGCGGGTTTGAACCCGTGACCTTGGCATAAATGGCTGTTAGGATTTGGGTTAATAACTAGAACTTTGGGGGGTCACCCATAGCGTAGTGGCTAGCATAACAGCTTTCTATGCCAAAGGTCGCGGGTTCGAACCTGCGGGTGGTCCTGGGATTTTTTAAAGGGAGTAAACAATCCTTAGTTATGCCGTCCTTCGGGGGGGACGTTAAAAGGTGGCCTCGAGCTTGTGCGATGTCATAAAACCTGGATAGGTAAAATTTAGGACTCCCACTGTAGCATCGTTAGATTAGCCACAGCAGCAGAAAGAGACGTTAAATAAATAAAGAAACAAACAACTAGAACTTTGGGTAACTTCATTGGTCAATCAAGGATCTGAGGAGGCCATCCAGGTTTAATTAGGATAGGGATCTTTAGCGAGTACCTGACCATCGCACAGGCTCGTGACCACCTTTTAACGTCCCCTCCGAAGGACGGCATAACTAAGGATTTTTTACTCAGGATCTTTTTCATCAAAATCAGATAACCAAACGAGCCACATTATACCATTCATTTTGCACTTTTTTACGATTTTCTTAAAAACGGTTCTAACCAGTTTGATTGAACTCCCTATATCGATGTAAAATCTGATGGGCTTTGATATCGTGTAGGTTTTATTCTGATTGAAATATGCTGACAGGGCTTAAATACTGATATCTTAAATTGTCATCCTCTAAAGTACCTGCAATTTTGGATATTCTATAAAAATAACCATGCCATCTTTTGAGCTATGATAAAAAAAACAGATAAATTTATAAGTTGAACGAATTCGAAGGTCAAAAATCAAATTTATTTGCTTATTTTATTTTACCTTTGAAGTGACAGAATATGGGAAAATAATACAAAAAATCTAATAATGGTTCGGAGTGGCTTAAACCTTTTAACAGATGTATTTTAAATCATTTAGGAAATTATTCAAATTATAGATTTTAAAACTTTTGATTCGGAGTGTTGTGTCTGAAAACAATTATGTATCACCCAAAACGAGAAAAATCGCGAAAATTCTTTGTAATATCTAAATACTAGAAGGTTTGATAAAATAAATCATTGGGGTAACTTGGGGATTATATAGTTTTTCGTTATTAAATAGGGTTATACATTTACATTAACTTTACAGGTAGATTTCAATGTATATTCAATAGCGAGTATTGAAATATAATTTCTTACCTGTCTCAGAAATGTCTATTGTTAAATAAAAGCAAAAAGACTTTGTGCTACACACACCTTGAACATAATAAGTGGCCGTCAAATAAAGATAATTCCACTGCCGGTTATTTGGCACTTGTGTGAACAGGAATGATTAAGGCATTTATTGGGTTGTTTCACATGAAATGTCCGTTTTTATAGTTTCTGAAATACATAAATGATTTTGCAGGTCTCTGTTGTTTTCTTCCGAATGCTTATATATTTAAAGTAAACAGTTACTAATCCTCTACCTTTGTATTATAAACATTAGCTTCCCAATCAATTACCCACTTGTAGTATACCTAAAAATATGAACATAGAAACACGCGATTTTCGAGTAATATTTTTGTACGAGTTTAAACTCGGCCATTCAGCAGCTGAGGCCGCTAGAAATATTTGCAAGGCGTTTGGGGAAGGGAGTGTTGATGGACGGACCATTCGCCGTTGGTTTGCTAAGTTTTCAGCTGGGGATACCGAGGAAGACCTCCGTCCGTAATAGACAACGATGTCCTCAAACATACAGTAGAAGGAAACCCCTACCAAACAGTTAAAGGACTCTCAGCAAAACTAAATGCAAGTGCATCTACCGTTTCCAGACATTTAAAGGAATTGGGAAAGTAAAAAAGCTCGATACATGGGTACCTCATGGTCTCACTGAGCGCCAGCAAGACCCATGTTTCAAAATGTACCGTGCAAAAATTGAAAGAACTGTGCTATGAATTTCTTCCGCACCCACCATATTCTCCCGACTTGTCTCCAACAGATTACCACCTCTTCAGGAATTTAGACAACTTCGTCAAAGGAAAACATTTTGAAAATGATGATCAAGTGAAAAGTGCGTTTTCAGATTTTGTTTCACTTCAAAGCTCAAAGTTTTTCAGTTCGGGGATAAAAAAGTTGGTGTCACGTTGGGAAAAATGTGTAGAAAAAGAAGGTAAATACTTTGAATAAAATTATCTTGTTTTCATATCGTATTTTCAATAAAAATCCTTTATCTTGAAAGCGGAAATTTCATGTGACACAACCCAATACTATTTATTTGTAAACACGGCATGGCGGGAAATATTAGTATTAAGTGTCTTACCAACTAATAATAAAAAGTTGAAGCACTCAAAAATTCTAAACTTTTGTCCACCTAAATTGATGCTGTTGTCCTCTGTGCTGCTGTTATGCTCGATACTACACCACAAGTGACAACAATATCTTTATCTAAATCTTTACATTGGATTGAACTTGTGAGAACAAAGAAACCATCAGATTCATCGTACATACGATCCTTGCAAAAAAAAAAAAAAAAAAAATCCTGTACCACTACAACCCATGAAGGGCCTTGGGGCTCAGTGCATATAGAGATTCGTACTGTTTCTAGGCCAACGGCCGTGCAATGAGGTGATTAGTTCTTGGTTGCTCAGCCGCCAGATTTTTTACTCAATTTCGGGTACCCCACTTGATAGAGGCTGGGTCTGCCCCAGAAGGTTCTCGATACCAAAAATTATAAAAAACGGCTGATCTATCTATAAATTTCAATAAATAAATTTAAAATTAAAGTTACAAAAAAATTGCTAATCTTGTGAAACCATGTTGTGGTAAAATATAATTATAAATACGAGTTAGAAAATGAGTCAGCAAAAATCTCAACCATAAATTTTATTGATGGATGACTCATGGAAAAAAATTCAAGTTCATTTTGATGAGTCATGAACGACACTTTAGATACTTCGGTGTAAATAATGTTTATCTCTTGAAACCATCTCTTGACAAAAAAAATGAACAAAGCAAAGATTCGTCAATACATTAATATAATCTCTTATTAAAAAAAAATCTGGTGAGCCCAATACAAGACTTTTAGTCAAAAGTGTTTTTATATTAAGGACTGGTTGGTCACCTAATTAAACTTAGATAGGCAAAATTTAAGACTTCCACTATGGTAATGTCCGATTAGCCTCAGTAGCATAAAGTGACGTTAAATTAATTAATAACACATATAGTGTAGTAAGCGAAGTTGGTTAATGCATCAGATTGACACTGAATATCGATGGAAACACTATAATGTTTATTTTATTAGAAGGTCTTAAGCCCATAGCCTTTTCATGCACCTCGGATGATTATCAGGAATAGATGGAGATTATAGGTTACGGACAACGGGTTTGTGTGGGCCGGTAGTTTAGCATTAAAGAATGTGTATCTATCACGGGCTAAGTCTGCATCCAGCGGAATATTTAGGTCTCTATAGTAGGAGATCCGAACTTGGAACGATCTGCACCGAGCTGATAATAGAATGAAACATATTTTATAACAAATTTAGTATATTAGAAAATATGTTAAGAATGGGTTGCCTAAAAACATCCTGGACTGACTATTTTTAATTATTTAAAAATAAAATTAATTAATAATGATGGAGTTTTGTTGACCGTAGAGAAATTAGATGAGGAAGATGGTTGGGGGTACGGTCATAAATTAAAAACACACAATTAAAAATAAGCGTTATTTTAATTATGTGCCGACGTTTCGGCCTACAATGTGGGCCTTCATCAGAGCTAAAAGAAACAAGATAACAACCAATGTAATTATAGACTTAATAATGCGTTAGGTATATAATAATAATATGACAGTAATAAATTATGGGAACATAAATAATATTAAATGTAAAATGATAATAAGATGACAATTATAAAGTATGGAAATAAGGTGACAGTTATAAAGTATGGAAATAAACAAAATTAAGATGATAGTTATAAAGTATGGAAGTAGACATAATTGAGATGATAATATTGTAATGAGAATATATAAATAGAGACTAAGTAAATGAAAAAAAAAAAAAAAATGATAAAGGAAAAATATGTGAACAATTAAAATTTTAAATATTAACCATTTTGAGTTGATATATGACGGTAATATATTAAAAACATAGTTAAGAGTATAGGTAATATATAAAAAAATATAGTCATTACAAAAGAGAAACAGTATGAATAAAAAATAATAATTTAAATTTTAAAATAATGTAATATTAAACTAATAATTATATGTCAGGATATGTAACGGAGAAAGATATGAGTATGGAAAGGGGGAGAAAGAAATGGGCGATGAAAAAAGACCCTTATCAATAAGAAAAAATACTTACGTGACTCCGTGAAAGCTTTGCCTACAGAAGTGATGTTTCCCAGTTTAAAAACGCTCATTGCGTGGAACGGAAAATATGAGAACTAGAATGTCCGTTAGGAAAATTCCAAGAAGCTAAGTTATGTTTACTGATTCGATTGTTAAAAAATAGCCAAAAGTCATTACTTGAGAGTACTTGAGTTATTACTTATGAGTATTTGATAAAATTGTAAGAAATAGTGACGAGGTAAAGATTAAAAGATTTTAAGTAATAACGGATGACGATGATAAATGATGAATGATGATAAGGTAATAACGAATGACGATAAGGAGCTGTCGAAGGAAATGATAAATAAACAGTAATCTAGTAGGTAAACAAATAAATAAATAAAAAAGGGGAGTACGAAAATTAAATAAATATATAAATAAAAAATTGATAATAAATAAATAAAAATAAAATTATGAAGAGATGATCAGATGGTTGTTTAAAAAATGAGCTAGGGATGCTTTATTAAATTTAATATTTGGGAATAAGCTAGTGACAAGTTATGTTTGTCAGTCTTTTGATTAACAGGAAGGGGTTCTAGTTGTATGTAAATGCATTCTGTAATGAGTCGTTTGTCATGGTTGGGAACAGTGGCAAGAATGGATGTTTTATCAAAATCAAAGGAATGGTTAAGGGTTAAGGAATGTTCTGAAAGTTTTGAAGCGGTAGAATTTTTGGAGGAAATTGTATATTTGTGTCGGGTGATGCGATCTTTGAGAAGGTTTTTGGTTTCACCAATATAGGCAGAGTTGCAATTAGGAGTTCTGCAAGGGACTCTATAAACAATTTTTGAACGGTGGTCTGTTGGTATACTGTCTTTAAGTCGGCTGTAAATATTGGAGAGTTTGTAGTGGGATTTTAAAGCAAGTCTGAG
The DNA here is from genome assembly GCA_023052935.1 of Piezodorus guildinii. Classification (NCBI taxonomy): domain Eukaryota; kingdom Metazoa; phylum Arthropoda; class Insecta; order Hemiptera; family Pentatomidae; genus Piezodorus; species Piezodorus guildinii. Next base: position 11,995,129 of record CM041298.1, on the reverse strand, counting down.
GTTTGGATAGAAGGATTTTAATGATTTTTTAATTTTTTCTGAAAGAGAGGGAATGTAAGGTACGGATCTATATAAGGGAGTTGGTGATGATGATGGAGTAGAAAGAGAGGTTAATTGAGGTTGAGACTGATTTCTGTAGTTATTTATAAGTTTGTTTATGATCACGGTAGGGAAGTTATTGGCCAGGAGAATTGTCTTTATACGGTTAATGTTGATCTCGTGGAAACGGGGATCGGAAAGGAAAAGGCTTCGGTGTATAAGATTTTTAGCAACGTTAATTTTTTGATGATGGGGATGTTGGGAATAAAAGTTTAATAGTCTGCCAGAGTAAGTCGGTTTCGTGTACCAGTCAGTGGATATTGTGTTATTAGGGTTTCTAATGATGAGGAGGTCAAGAAATGGGAGGGAATTGTTAGTTTCGGATTCAGCGGTAAAATGTAGGCGGGGGTGGTAAGAGTTAAAGGCTAAAAGTATGTCAGTAATTTTGTCGGGGTTCAGAACAAGGAGGAGGTCGTCTACGTATTTTTTAATAAGAATAATATCCTCAGGAAACTGAGGGATTATCAAATTTAGTAAATCGTTAAGGACAATATTGGCGAGGTCAGGGGCGAGAGGATTTCCCATAGCCAGTCCTGAAATTTGATTAAAGAACTGTCCATTGAATGTAAGGTATCCAGAATTGCAACAAAGGTTGAGGGATTCTAGGTATGAAGGGCAGTTAAGTGAGGTATGGGGTTCAATAGAAGACCAGTTATCTTCGATGATACATAGGGCTTTATCTATAGGAATATTGGTAAACAAGCTTTCTACATCAAAGGAAACAAGGATGTAATGTTCCGGAATAATGAAGGATATTAATTGTTCGCGGAGAAGAAAAGAATTTTGGATATCGTAAGGATTGTTGTGACTAAGATGTTGTAAAGAGGGTAGTAAGAATTTACTGAGGTTAACAGAGGGTGAGTTGATATTCGATGTGATAGGGCGGAGGGGGATACCTGGTTTATGAATTTTTGGGAGTCCATAGAAGCGAGGAGCAACGGAATTATAGGAAATAAGGTTTCTATAGCTGGGATAGTTTATAAATTTTGAATCTAAAAGAGATTTCAGGTGTTTATTGAATTTAGTTTTAAGTGAAGGGGTGGTATCGCGGGATATGGGAACATAAGTGGATCTATCGGAAAGGAGAATGTTCATTTTGTCATTATATTCGGAACGGTCCATGATTACAGTCTTGTTTCCTTCGACAGCTCCTTATCGTCATTCGTTATTACCTTATCATCATTCATCATTTATCATCGTCATCCGTTATTACTTAAAATCTTTTAATCTTTACCTCGTCACTATTTCTTACAATTTTATCAAATACTCATAAGTAATAACTCAAGTACTCTCAAGTAATGACTTTTGGCTATTTTTTAACAATCGAATCAGTAAACATAACTTAGCTTCTTGGAATTTTCCTAACGGACATTCTAGTTCTCATATTTTCCGTTCCACGCAATGAGCGTTTTTAAACTGGGAAACATCACTTCTGTAGGCAAAGCTTTCACGGAGTCACGTAAGTATTTTTTCTTATTGATAAGGGTCTTTTTTCATCGCCCATTTCTTTCTCCCCCTTTCCATACTCATATCTTTCTCCGTTACATATCCTGACATATAATTATTAGTTTAATATTACATTATTTTAAAATTTAAATTATTATTTTTTATTCATACTGTTTCTCTTTTGTAATGACTATATTTTTTTTATATATTACCTATACTCTTAACTATGTTTTTAATATATTACCGTCATATATCAACTCAAAATTGTTAATATTTAAAATTTTAATTGTTCACATATTTTTCCTTTATCTTTTTTTTTTTTTTTTTTTATTTACTTAGTCTCTATTTATATATTCTCATTACAATATTATCATCTCAATTATGTCTACTTCCATACTTTATAACTATCATCTTAATTTTGTTTATTTCCATACTTTATAACTGTCACCTTATTTCCATACTTTATAATTGTCATCTTATTATCATTTTACATTTAATATTATTTATGTTCCCATAATTTATTACTGTCATATTATTATTATATACCTAACGCATTATTAAGTCTATAATTACATTGGTTGTTATCTTGTTTCTTTTAGCCTGATGAAGGCCCACATTGTAGGCCGAAACGTCGGCACATAATTAAAATAACGCTTATTTTTAATTGTGTGTTTTTAATTTATGACCGCACCCCCAACCATCTTCCTCATCTAATTTCTCTACGGTCAACAAAACTCCATCATTTTAACTTTTTATTGTGATATTATTATTATTATTTTATCTTATTTTATTATATTTATTGTATATGCTGGAGATTTAATATTGAAGCGGAGTTTCAGATGGTTGCCACAGGCATTATTGTGATCATTATTAATATATAATTTTTTTTTGTTATATACTTATATTTGAATAAAGGGCCTAGCCGGATAAGCATGTGAAATCTGCCCCCGCGTGTATTAGAACCAAATTTATACCATTGAGTCACACCTATGAGAAACAACCTTAAGCAAATTTTTAGCCCCTTAATCCTAGCGGGAGGGAAGTTATGGAGGGGGGAAGAAAAAACAAACAAAATAGTTTTCTCCTGAACAGCTCAACCGATTTTCACGAAAAAAATATATGTTATGGATTTTACAAATAGGTTTCAAAAAATATTATTTTAAATTTTTTTCCACGAAAATGCTGGTCAAAAAATTTTTTTGAATTTTTCAAAAAAATATTTTCTGCTTATGATGGTTTGGTGCACCTCCAATTTTTTGCTACTTTACTTCATTGGAGGGTCCTTCATAACATATATTTTTTTAAATTTTATTGCAAGTGTACCCCATATTAAAAAATAAAAAAAACGGAAATACACGTTTTTGATCCCCTGAGTTCAAATAACCAAGTCATGGACAAAAGGTCTGCGTGTGTGTGTTTTTTTTTTTGTTTTTTGGGTAGAGAAAAAATCTTTCATGAGACGAAAAGCAACAATCAAGTCACATAGTAGTGTGAGATTCCTACTCACTAAAAAAAAAAACCAACTCTCAGTTTTATTTAGTCTAGCACGAAGATGAAAAGATGTATAAAACTGAAATTTTATTTTTAAGAAACCCGAGATGTTACAGCAACTTTTTCAACAAAATCCAGAGGAGCCACTTTATACCATAGACTTTGCACCTTTTTACGATTTTCACGAAAACGGCTCCAACGATTTTGATTTAATTACCTATATCGATGTAAAATTTAATAGGCTTTGGGATCATGTAGGTTTCTTCCTTATTGAAATAGTCTGACAGGGCTTAAGTGCAGATAGAGAGATACACTTTATTCAACAAGTGGTGCTGCCCAACTTAATTGGGTTGCTAATAACACAGCTTACTTTGTTTTTTCCTTAATGGACAATTTTTTATATAAATATATATATCAAAGAGAGATAAACAAGAAAAGAATAAAATGAGAAAAATAATTTTAAAAGGAAAAAAAGTGTTTAAAAAAAAAAAGTTGAAAGGAAAAAAAATAATCTATTTTTATGTATATTGCATGCTAAGATTTTTAAGATGTTAATATATTTATATAAAAAATTGTCCATTAAGGAAAAAACAAAGTAAGCTGTGTAATTAGCAACCCAATTAAGTTGGGCAGCACCACTTGTTGAATAAAGTGTATCTCTCTATCAGCACTTAAGCCCTGTCAGACTATTTCAATAAGGAAGAAACCTACATGATCCCAAAGCCTATTAAATTTTACATCGATATAGGTAATTAAATCAAAATCGTTGGAGCCGTTTTCGTGAAAATCGTAAAAAGGTGCAAAGTCTATGGTATAAAGTGGCTCCTCTGGATTTTGTTGAAAAAGTTGCTGTAACATCTCGGGTTTCTTAAAAATAAAATTTTAGATTCATACAACTTTTCATCTTCGTGCTAGAGTAAATAAAACTGGAAGTTGGTTTTTTTTTTAGTGAGTAGGAATCTCACACTATTATGTGACTTGATTGTTGCTTTTCGTCTCATGAAAGATTTTTCCTCTACCAAAAAAAAAAAAAAACACACACACACGCATAGACCTTTTGTCCATGACTTGGTTATTTGGACTCAGAGGATCAAAAACGTGGATTTCCGTTGAAAATTAGAATTCGAAAATTATCACTTTACTACGCATTTCATACATAAGTAAGTAAAATTAAAAACAAAATTAAATATTCCCGAATAAAGCCGCGGTTAACAACTGGTATAGTATAAATTACGCATCATTGTGAGTCACTGTGTTTCTTCAAAAATGAAGAATATACCACCTAAAGAGCCTCAACAATGCGGCATCGATTGCATTCTCTTGCGTTACATGATTTCTATGCATTACATTGTTGCATAATGTCGGCCGGCTATGCAATGCATTACATTGAGAGCCTTATCTTCTATTGATTCACATTATTAACAATTGAATCACGTTTATTGAACACATCTGCCACGGGCCACGTGGGTATCAACGTGTTCTTTGTTCAATGGCTAGGCTAGCTGTCATATTTCATAATTTTGCTATTATGAGGGGAGCAGTCGTTCGTCGATTCATAGTCACAAAAAAATAAACACAAAGAGAAATCTGGCGCGCGAGACACACGACTTTTACACACGACTCTCTTGTTCCAATCAATTTTAAATAAACTTAATATTGTTAAATACAAACGTCTAACTTGGGATCCTCAAATCAGATTGAAAATACAAGAAACTTCTCGCAGATACCGATTGTTACAACACTTACTTGACAAACGTTCAAAGCTTCCAATCTACTACAAAAAAACTGAGTTCCACCAAGCCATAAAATTGCTCTCGCATCCAATCCTTGCGATCCAAAATCCTCCTCGTTATTCTGTCACTAATAAAACTATCCATAAAGACCTGAATATTCCGTTAGTTGCAGACTTAGCCAGAACTAAACCTAATTCCAAACTACCAGCCGACTCAAACCCGCTTGTCAGTATCCTCTCATCTTCAGCTATTCCTGGTGTGGCGGATGCTTCACAAGCTCGCTTACAGATAGCGGTAGCGGCGCCCACATGGATTACCGGCCGAATATTTGAAGACGTACAATTTAATAATATTGTATAATGTAACTCATTAACACCATTGTAAATATCTGTGTTCATGTAACTAATTTATAAGAATTAATAAACCTGTCAAGGTAATTTGATCTAGGGACTAGACGCTAGTCTGGTAGCATAGCTCTCACCGTCAATTATCGACATGGATGACTAACATCCCCAAGAGCTGGCACAGCTCTTCAGATCACCTATCTGGTATTTCCCTAGGTCAGATTAACTCTACCTTCGTAACATCTTGTAGTATATCTTCTTTAAACTTTCTTCATGTACCTTCTCTCCTCCTATCCAATTCTACAGTCGTGCTTCTACCACGCAGGATGAATTTTCTCCTATCCAACACTACTATCGTGCTACTACCACGCAGGGTGTAATCCACCCTAGCCAGCCCCCTCTACTAAATGGTAGGTGCGGGTTCGCCCCCTACCTGGCGGATTAACCTCACACCTGGTGATGCGGTACGTGCTACTACCACCATCTCCATCTAACTATCTTTCTTGCATGAATACGCAATTGTCGAGGCCTTCTGATACCCGTTCTTGTCCACTATAACAACCATACCTCGACACTGATAATCCTTGGAGGCGCCTAAAAAGACGGTGGCCTCGAGACCTGCTTATGACAAACATTGAAGTGCTACCGCTGGGTATTTTTTTCCTTTACAGTTGTAAATATCAATTAAAAAAAACAAAAAACATTGTTAAATAAACAATTGTTTATTTCTAATTGTTTGTTAAATAAACAAACTCTCCGATCCCACATCAAATACCTTGAGGAATTGTTTCAGAACTAGCGAATTGAAATCAATTCCAACAAATCCCACCAAATAACCTTTACCCTTCGTCGTAAGCCAATGACATCCTGCCTTACAGTATCCTTTAATGACACTCCACTAGCCCCTGTTGAACAGATTCGATACCTAGGCCTCCACCTTGACAAACATCTAACTTGGAATCCCCATAATACTGAAAAGACAATAAACTGCTCTCCGGTTTCGGTTACTTAAACATTAGGGCAGCACTACACAGTGAGAAATAGGGTGTGTAGGTGAGGTGAAAGCAGGTCTTGTAAGAGTTCACGAAAGTAGTCGGAGAAGGGAAGGCTTATTTAAACAAAAATAAATTTAGATAATGACATCAACTATTACTGTTAAAAAAATCCTATTAAAAAAGATTTAAAAAAATTTTTTTTTTTTTATAATGTAGAAACTCGATTTTAAGAAATTAACATTATTTATAATATAAGGTAAATAAAAATAAATGTTGAAGCAATATAGGAAATTCGGTAATTGAATATTTATTATAATATTGGGTTGATGCGAAATTAATGCAGGTTTCCTCTATTGCAATATCTTAATTCCAATTGTGTAAACAAAGCTAATCCTAACATTGATCATTATTATACCAAAACAAACCTTATCTAATACCCTCTCTTTCACCATGAATTTGTTTAGTAAAATCGTTTTGTTCAGTGTGTTCAAAGGTCTTGAATCGAAAATGTCAAAGTGCGAATTTCGTCAAATTTATTTTTACGAATTTAAATTAGGGCGCAGCGCTGCGCAAACGGCTCCTAATATTAATGAAGTGTGGGGTCAGGGGGCTATTAATGAGTGCACGGTGCAGCGTTGGTTCCAGAAATTTCGCAGAGGAGATTTCGACCTCGAAGACAAGGAAGGTCGGGGCCGTCATCTTGCTCTGGACAACGACCAGCTGAGGTCAAAGCTTTCTCAATCGAGGTGAGACTATAACTGCTGACAAGTACTGTCAAGAAATTGACAGCATGAATCAAAAATTGCAACGTCTTTGCCCAGCATTGATGAATCGGAAGGGGCCGATCCTGCTCCACGATAAGGCCAGACCACACGTTGCACAACCAACGCTTCGACGACTGCACGAGTTGGGCTACGAAGTTCTCCAACATCCGCCTTATTCACCTGACCTCTCTCCTACACTTTTTCAGGCATCTGGACAACTTTTTGAGGGAGAAAAATTTTCAAAACCAAGACGACATTGAAAATTCTTTTCGTGATTTCATTGAGTCCAGGGATTCGGATTTTTTTTCTGGTGGAATAAGAAAGCTTGTTGAACGTTGGCAAAAGTGCATTGATTCAGATGGAAATTATTTTGATTAAATATATAAGGTTAAAGTAAAGATATGGCGTATTTACAATACCTACTAAAAACCTGCATTAATTTTGCATCAACCCAATATGTTGAAAGTATGTGTGAGAGTGTATGATAATTCACTCTCACCAAATCTCACGATATTTCACCTCACCTACACCTTCCTGAATTCTCACCGTGTAGCGCTGCCTTTACTCGACAGACGATCTAATCTTCCACTCAACTACAAAAGACTCATCTACATGACAATCATAAGGTCTATAAACTAGCAACTAAAAAATTACCTGAACAAATATTTCTGCTCTTTTCTCCTTTAGTTGATTTTCAAATACCCATAAAATTTTATCACCTGTAATAAAAAATAATATTAAAGGTAAAATAAGGTCATTTAAAATTACTACCCCTAAAATAAATAATATATTTTAGAGGGGAAACAATTGAAAATTTGGCGTTTAAACCCTGTTAAACTGTTTCAATGAAAATAATGACGTTAAAGAGCTTTTTTGTTTTTTATCATGACTTGCTGCTATTACTAAACACACCTTTTTGGGAGGCTTGGTCATTTGGACTCAGGCGATCTGAGTCGATTACAACCGCCGCACATTTGGCAATATCACCAATTTAGGTGGACAAAAGTCAAGTAAAAAGTTTGGAATTTTCCAGTGCTTCACCTTTTTATTATTAGTTGGCAAAACCCTTAATACTAATATTTCTCCGCTATACCGTGTTTACAAGTAATGAGTGAATCATTCCTGTTCACACAAGTGCCTAATAACCGGCAGTAAGATTATCTTTATTCAATGGCCATTTATTATGTTGAAGATGTATTTAGAGCAAAGTCTTTTTGCTTTTATTTAACAATAGACATTGCTGAGACAGGTAAGACATTATATTTCCAAATTCATTATTAAATAAACATTGCAGTCTCACCTGTAGAGTAAATTTAGCAATTTGTAAATGTTTGCCCCTATTCAATAACGAAAAACTATATAACCTCCAAGTTACCCCAAGGATTTGTTTGTATGATTTGTTTCATCAATCCTTCTAGTATTTAGATATTACAAAAATTTTTGCGTTTTGGCTAAAACATATTTTTTTCCAAACACAACACTCTGAATAAAAAGTTTTACAATATATAATTTCAAGAACTCCATAAATGATATAAAATACAACCTATTAGCAACTCCGAGCCATAATTCGATTTTTTGTATTATTTTTCCCCGTATTCTGGAACTTTAAACGTGAAATATAGGCATGTTTTAGATTTTAGCAAATAAATTTGATTTTTGACCACTGTGTGATAGCCAATCGTGTCAAAAAATTAATTAGTTTTCATAATTTTTTCTTTAAAAAAAAAAAAAAAAAAAAAAAAAAAAACCTGTACCACTACAACCCATGAAGGGTCTTGGGCTCAGTACATATAGAGATTCGTACTGTTTCTAGGCCAACGGCAGTGCAATGAGGTGATTAGGCCTTAATCACGCTCAGCCACCAGGTTTTTCCCCAATTAATTTGTGTACCCACTTTATAGAGGCTGGGTCTGCCCCAGGAGGGTCTCCATACCCTAGGGTCGCCCCCCGACTGAATTAACAGAATAAATAATATTTCTGCCACAGCCGGGATTCGAACCCAGGACCCGGAGCACAGCAGACTAGTGCTCTATCCACTAGACCACGCCGCTCAAATTTTTTCTTATAATTTTTTTTAATATTTTTTTTTCCGTAACCTGGGACCCCAAAGGTTAAATATAGACAAGATTCAGAATTTTGTCCACCTAAATCGGTCATATTGCACACTGTACGCCGCGGTGATAAAACCTCGATTTTCCTCATTCGGCGCAGCAGTTAAGAGGATCTCGCAAGCTCCTCAAGTCCGCCTTGTGTAATCTCCAAAATTCATCCTGTTTCATCAGAAGATATTCTTCGCAATAACTTATTTTAGAAATTTTCTTGGCAATGTCGGCTAAGTAAGTAATTTTGCAAATGAATCTAAACTTTATTTTCTCTTGAATTTCGCTTTTCCTCGTATTAAATAACCTTAAAATAACCTTACCTCTAAAACCCATGGAGAGTCATGGGTTAAGTAGATATAGAAACGATGTTTCTAGACCAACGACTACAAGCTAGTAACCACCATTTCATGAGACCTCCGAACTGAGGATTCATGCCGTTCCTTAGAGGAGACGTAAAATGGTGGGCCTTGTGCGATTTTTTTTTTATTGTTACCACTTCATTTTTTATTTTTTGTTAAAATCGTTACATGTTTGAAAAATTTAAGGCTAAATTTAGATTCTTTACAGGCCGGAATTTATCGTAATAACGAATTTTAAGGTTGAATATGTAAGTCTTACCTTGAGTTTCAGTTTCAGTTTGAGTAAAGTCTTATTTCTCTTGTTTTTCTGATTACGATATGATCGTAATATTAATTTATATCGAAGAATAACCTATCAGATTATGTTAGACTAGAAACATTGATTTAATGATATGAAATTGTGTTTAAAACATTTATACCATATACCACCTGTTTTCTGAAATAATTTTAAACAGATGATGCAACATATGATTATAGCCAAAAATATCGATATTTATAATACTTTATTTCAGTACTTAATTAAATTAAAATCAGTTGTAAATGAATGAGTAAAGACGTAGTAGACAAACTATGTCTTAGAACTCACCCCTTACTGTATCTAAAGTTAATATCATGGATATCTTAATTCTCTTGACTTTAAAATATCGATGTAAATATTGATATTGTAAATATAATATAGGTATTATTAAAACATTACTTTGTATGAAAAAATTTAAACATACGAAGTAAAATAATGATGATCTTACTGTTAATATTTAAATCGTAGTAAAGCGAAATCGAAAAGAATATCTTGATCATACAAGCATAGAAATATGACATTTGAAAAAGAAATTAATTTTAATAATATAGTTATCAATTAAGCACAATGTATATTTTATTACTTATTAAAACATATGTTTTTTGTATACTTGGGAAAGAAACTGAGGTTATCTTTTTGAAACAACTATAAAGCTTATTCCTAGATGTCTGAATGTCCTTGATACAAATGGCAGGTCCAAAAAAAAAAAAAAAAATGTGCGATATGTACCACCAACTCATACAGCCTACAGTCACATTCAGATTACGATGACATACTTCAAGATGACATATCTCTACAGGGTGATGATGTTTTATGATTAAATGAACATAATCTATGCATTCTCAACATAATCTACATTAACGAAGGTACTCTTTCTTCCTGTGCAAATCGAGAATTTAAAAAAAAGTTTTCACTTCTATCGGTAGTCCCTATGACTGCCTGAATTGTATTTTTTTTAAATTTTTTTTTTCTATAGTTTACTACATACTTATATGTATCTTCTCTCTATATCAACATTAATGACTGACACATGTACGTTTGTGCAATTGCGGATTTTTTATAAGTTAAATATAAAAATTATGTGTCATTTTTGATAAAGTTCGTGGTGAAATCTTCTTAACCAAATGCCGTTTTTGTTGATGGCCCCATAATTTTTTTTTTTTTTTAATTTATATTTTATTGAATTTTACAACTGTATATTACATAAATAAAATAAGTAAAAGTGATAAATTATAATTAAAGGCATAAAATGCTTGTGAAGACACTACCCAGCGGTAGCACTTCCATGTTTATTTATGTAAGTAGATCCCGAGGCCATCTTCTTTTCAATCGCCTCGGAGGGTTGTCAGGAATATGTGAGGTTGCGGACAAGAGGGTTTATATGGGTTGGGAGTTTGGAATTAAAAGTGGCATATCTGGTACGAGAAAGGTCTGTAACAAATGGGATATTAAGGTCGTTATGGATGATTTCATTTGTGTCGAAATAAGGGGCATTTAGGATTTTGCGAAGGATTTTGGATTGTAAGGATTGGATGCGGGAGGAATTAGATGGCTTAGTAGAGCCCCAAAGCTCGATTCCATATGTCCAGATGGGTCTGATGATAGTAATATAAATGACCTTTTTGTAGTGAATTTGAAGTTTTGAACCTTTGTCTAGTAAGTGTTGTAGTAATTGGTACCTACGGGCAGTTTCTTATCGTTTTAGTCTCGTGTGAAGGTCCATAAATTTTCCTGAGAATTTTATGCTCCTGTTTTTTTACTATCTTAGTTCTATAATGACCATCCATTACTATAGTTTAGCTGCTTATATAGTAGATATATAGTAACTGTAAGAATCACCGTTCTGTAATACCTTAATTTAGCGAGGCAGTCAAAATATATATTAATAAAATATATACTACACACACACCCATATATATATGTAGCAGAAGAGCCCCCCTCTTCGTTGCAAGACAAATCTATAGAGGCTGAAATAATCGATCATGAAAAATGTTTAATAATAAAAAAACATGCGTTAAAGCGGTTATATATATATATATATATACACACACACACGGAAGCGAGCTGTAGAACAAGCTTAAAGCCAGAAGGGCGACATGTAATACTAAAAGCATGGCGCCTACGAGGATAAGGTCTATGACCTCTTCTTAGCCTATACAGGATCTGTCCTCAGGCCTTGTCCAAACTTTGACAATGATAGATCCTGCTACTATCGATATGTTTCACAAAAAAAAACTCGATAACGTTTAAACTTATGGATAAAGCATTTCTCGTAACTGATAATTACATATATAATTAAACACATTAGCTATCTGGCAATTACTTTTGAAGGTCACTTAAAGTTTCCGGTCTAAATTTCTTAGTGAATTAAAATAGTGGGACAGAAATCACGGGAAATTAGTCATTCACTCTGTTCGAGTAATTATTTTGTTTAAGACACTAATATATGAAACCATTGTACACCCAACTTGATCATGCGGCACACCACAATTTTATCAGAAAAACCTTTACAATCCTTCCCAAACTGCGTACTAAAAAAATTGTAAAACACACCTCACCCAAACCTGCTAGGACCTCTAGGATGTTCGAGGAATTGAAAATGGCCAACATTTTTGAATCCATAACTGGAAGGAATAACAAGGTTTTTGAATCCGTGAATTTTACAACAATATTGCTAATCGGACGATGGCAACAGTGGTAGTCCTAAATTTGGCCTATTCAGATTTAATTGGATATCAGAACAGAACGGCATAACTAGGAATTTTTCATTCTATTTTATAAAACTTTATCATCACAAATGTGAACCTTAGGCACAGAAGGTTGTTATGTTAGCCACTACACCTCATGTGATTCCAAATGGGATATGCAGTAAGATGATACCTTCAGGAATACCCTAACAGTGGCAGAATTTCGAAAATTAAATTTTAGTTTTCTTTTTTGATTTAGTACAGGAAAATCGTCGGTGTGTATGTGGTATGTTTATCATATAAATATTAAAATACATATATCTGTATATAAAATCTCTAAATATGTTTCGCCAATTATAAGTACTTGTTTTTATATTTCTGTATGTATATGAATGGGATGCTGCAGTAAGTTTTCTATAACGGTTGAGGTAAGAGAAAGTTATGTGTTGCCCGCACCAGGTTTTTTTTTTTGGACTAAATATAGATTTGAAACGTTTAGGTTTGATATCTGTATCGTGATATATCGAAATATAACTATCGGATAAAATATCGATTTTCGCGGCTCTGTATTGCCAATAAGGAAGTAAGGTCTGTAAAAGTCAACGCCCTGTGAAGGCGATGTGTAAACCAATGACGTTAGGGTCTTGACCAAGGCCAGTCTGTCACTGACATTTAGGCCCGCTTCTATATAGATACTCTCAAATATAATATAATATATATTATACTGATTAATACAAATAATATTATTGTTTATTTTTGATAATAGGAAGGGACGTAGTCTAGTGGATAGAGAATTAAAATAATTTTCTCCAGATTCAGGGTTCGAACTCAGGCTGTGGCATAATATCATTTCAGCCCTGGTTAACTGTGATGTAGGGGGAAACAGCCACAATAAAGTGGATACCTGAAATTGAGGAAAAGACTTGCGGCTGTGTGTGATCTCGGAGTTTGTCATGAAAGGAAAGGTCAATTCGGCAACATACCTTAATATGTTAGCACTAAAAATGATGAAAAAGTAGGTTTTTGTGGGTAAGAGGTTTATAACTTTTCAAAATAAATAGAATATTGAGGTCACTATGGATGATTTGAAGTTGACAAAATACGAAGCATTTAAAATTAAGCGAAGGATCTTGGATTGTATGCGGAAGAAACTTAATGGTTTATTTTATTCGAAGTATTTACCTCCTTTTTCTACACATTTTTCCCAACGTGACACCAACCTTGTTATCCCCGAACTGAAAAACTCTGAGCTTTGAAGTGAAACAAAATCTGAAAACGCACTTTTCACTTGATCATCATTTTTAAAAAGTTTTCCTTTGACGAAGTTGTCTAAATTCCTGAACAGGTGGTAATCTGTTGGAGACAAGTCGGGAGAATATGGTGGGTGCGGAAGAACTTCGTAGCCCAGTTCTTTCGATTTTTGTACGGTATGTTTTGAAACATGCGGTCTTGCTGCCGCTCAGTGAGATCGTGAAGTTTTTTACTTTCCCAATACACTTTAAATGTCTGGAAACGGTAGATGCACTTGCATTTAGTTGTGCCGTATCCTCAGCTGAAAACTTAGGAAACCAACGGCGAATGGTCCGTTCATTAACACACCCTTCCCCGAACGCCTTGCAAATATTTCTAGCGGCCTCAGCTGCTGAATGGCCGAGTTTAAACTCTTACAAAAATATTACTCGAAAATCACGTGTTTCCATGTTCATGTTTGGAGGTATAATAAGAAGTGGGTAATTGATTGGGAAGCTAATGTTTATAATACAAAGGTAGAGGATTAGTAACTGTTTACTTTAACTATGTAAACATTCGGAAGAAAACAACAGAGACCTGCAAAATCCTTTATGTATTTCAGAAACTATAAAAACGGACATTTCATGTGATACAACCCAATATAAGGTAATAGGCATTGATGATGGTAATATAAATGAGCTGCTTATAGTATAAAGAGAGTTTGAAGCGTTTTTCAAATATGTGTTGAGTTGAGGGTCACCTGTACGGTAATTTGCTAACATAACAGCCTTCTATGAACTAAGTGACGGCTTCAAACCCAGGTCATCCTAGGATTTTTAGGATTTTTCTGTACTGGCAGGGAAAGAATAACTCATGGGGTACAATAACCTGGCCAAATGTATTCACCAATCACTTGCATTATCATACCATATAATAGCAGACCAGGTGCCTTATTGTGCTTACAAGTCGTTATGAGCCAAAACAGGTAATCTCAGGTGATAACAGAAAAATCTGGTGAGGGCAACACACGATTTTCAGTTTCATCCGTTTTTAGAATCGGTTAAAGAATTTTCAAAAACAGTAAGAGATAAAAATGAGTGAAACCATTAAAGAGTTAAATGGAATTTCAATAGAAACATGTGTTTTATTAAAAAATCTATGATACTATTATCTAAAACAATCACTTAGTTTTATCGGATTTTTATCACTCTCTATTAACTTTTACAAGCTCTTGTGTATTAGATAATATTTTTTTCTGAAATCTTTAGCTTTCCGACGGTATATTACAAATGTATATTACTGTTCTTATGTTCAAAAACAGAAAATTGCATTAAAAAAATATTTTTTCAGTTTTCTCCTTTAGTTGCCTTTCAAATTTGCTCAACTTGCATATTTAGCTGTTATTTATTAATGCTAAATAGATAATATGGTTATTTTAATAAAATATACAAAATCTAAAGGTACTTTAGACGAAGAAAATTTAAAATAGCGGCATTTAAGTCCTGTTAGACTATTTTATCAGAATAAAATCTACATGATATTAAAGCCCATTAAATCTTATATCGATATAGCGAGCTTAATCAAAATCGTCGAACTGTTTTCGAGAAAATCGAAAAAAGGTGCGAAATGCATGGTATAAAGTGGCTCTTCTGGTAAGCTCATTTTGATGAAAAAGGTTTTGTAACGTTACGGGCGTTTAGTTGTCTTAAATATGAAATTTCAGTTTCAAATTTGACTTCAAATGACTTTTCGTTTCCGCTCGGGAAATACCATACACGGACACACACACACGGACACACACACACGGACACACACACACGAACACACACACACTCTCACACACAGAACATTTTGCGGGACTTGGTTATTTGGACTCAGGGGACCCTAAAACGTGTATTTCTGTTGAAAACTGGAATTCGAAAATTTTCACGATCGCAATACTTGCCCTTACTATATATAGTAAGTGAAAGTAAAAATACAATGGGACTGTTCTATCATTGCTTGCCATCTAATTGTAAACAATATCATCGTTATTTCAATAGACCGTCAGAAGCTATATAATATCATGATTGAACAGGGAATACCTAGAAAGTTAGTAAACCTAGTAGAGATGTGTTTGTCGGAAACATTCCATAAAGTTAGAATCGGTCATAATTACTCCGAGAGATTTGAGGTGCGATCGGGTTTGAAACAGGGTGACTCCCTTTCACCTGTGTTATTTAATTTAGCTTTAGAATATGTCATAGAAAAGGTGATGTTTACCGAGAAAGGTTTAAATATGGGTGACAAGATTCCGGTTTTGGGGTATGCCGATGATCTGGTACTTCTAGGTGAAGACACGGAAACCATACAACTAAATACAAGTGTGTTAATAAAAACCGGTAAAGAAATAGGACTCGAATTAAATACCGATAAGACGAAGTATATGATTAGTAGCAGAAACGGTGTCGATCTTGGTGATATTGATGTATCAGGTCATACTTTTGAACACGTAGAGAAATTCAAGTATTTAGGTTCAATTATAACTAGAAAAAATGAAATCCAGGAAGAAATAAAGTCCCGGTTAAAGGTGGGAAATGCGTGTTATTATTCAGTTGCTAAGTTACTTAGTTCGCGGCTTCTATCTAAAAACTTAAAGATTAGAATTTATAAAACTATTATTCTTCCAACGGTTCTTTACGGATGTGAAACGTGGCCGCTTACTTTGAAGGATGAACAACGGCTTAAGGTTTTCGAAAATAAGGTATGGCGTAAAATATTTGGTCCAAAGAGAGATGAGGCCACTGGGGAGTTTAGAAGGTTGCACAACGCGGAATTACGGAACTTGCATCCTGTGAATATAATTGAGCTGATTGCATCGCGGAGGATCAAATGGGCGAGTAAAGTTGTTGGGCTCGGTGAAGAACGGATTCCGAGAAAGTTGGTATTTGCTGATCCGACTGGTAGGCGTCCGAAAGGTAGGCCGAAGCGGAGATGGGAGGATTGCGTTAAGGCTGATCTCGGGGGCTTGGGCTTGAATGGTGAACATTGGACGAGTCTGTGTAGGCGGCATTTGGTGGTATCGGCATCGAACCTTCGGGTTCGCTAAGCCTATTATTATTATTATTATCATCGTTATTGATCGAAACAATAAACATAGCTATGTCATCGATATTGTTGCTCCGAATGATTAAAATAATGTTAAAACGGTTGCGGAAAAATATCTCAGGTACAGCCAATACCGTCAGAATTTTATTTTATTTTTAAATTTATTTATTGTAATTTACAATTTATTTAACAAGACAATGAGTAAATATGTAGAATGAAGAAAAGTCGTGAATATGTCTTGAGAAAGAATTATCCAGTGGTAGCACTTCACTAACTATTTTAAGGCAGTAGGTCCCGAGGCCACCTTCTTTTCAGTCGCCTCGGAGGGTTATCAGGGATATATAAGGAAGATAAATTACGGACAAGTGGGTTTTTGTGGGCAGGGAGTTTAGAATGAAAAGAGGAGTATCTATCACGGGCTATGTTTGCAACAAATGGGATGTCAAGGTCATTATGGAGGAGTTGATTTTTGACAAAATAAGGGGCATTCAGGATTTTGCGAAGGATTTCGGATTGTAAGAATTGGATGCGGGAGAAATTAGATGGTTTCGTAGAGCCCCAAAGGTTGATTCCATATGTCGAAATACGTCTGATAATAGTGATGTAATATACTACGTCTTTTGTATTATACTGGAAGTTTTGAACGTTTGTCTAGTAAGTGTTGTAGTAATCGGTATCTCCAGAAAACTTTTAAATATAGTTTAAGATTTTTGCCTTGCCCTTGAATTAGTCCAAGAGGTGAATAATCTGAAACAAATAAATAATAATGATAACTAAATTAGTCTATGTAATCCTTTGAGAAGACAACTACAGAAAATCTAACTTTGTAATAACTAAACCATATCAATTGTCAATAGTTGTCAATCAGCGTCACTATCTGCCATATACTTTACATTTGTTATCTACAGACAAGATATCAACATCAACAAATACTTCCATTACTCACTATCATATCAGTTTTTAATACTATCGTATTATTTCACGGTCATATCTTAACAAATCCGATAACAAACTGCTGGAGTCAGATTACAAGAAATGGGGAAAAAAACTGTACGGCCTTGTTTATTCCAGAACGATTCGTTTAGGGGATAGAGAATCGCTTGGAGGGTAAAGATAGCTGGACATAGAGGGTCGTTTGGAGGGTAGAGATAGCTGATCCTAGAGGGTCGCTCGAAGGGTAGAGATAGCTGATCCTAGAGAATCGCTTGGAGGGTAAAGATAGCGGGTCATAGAGGGTCGCTCGGAGGGTAGAGATAGCTGGTCATAGAGGGTCGCTTGGAGGGTAGATATAGCTGGTCCTAGATGGTCGCCTGGAGGGTAAAGATAGCGGGTCATAGAGGGTCGCTTGGAGGGTAAAGATAGCGGGTCATAGAGGGTCGCTTGGAGGGTAGAGATAGCAGGTCCTATACGGTAGCTAGGAGGGTAGATATAGCTGGTCCTAGAGGGTCGCTTGGAGGGTAGAGATAGCTGGTCCTAGAGGGTCGCTTGGAGGGTAGAGATAGATGGTCATAGAGGGTCGCTTGGAGGGTAGAGACAGCTGATCCTAGAGGGTCGCTTGGAGGGTAAAGATAGCTGATCCTAGAGGGTCGCTTGGAGGGTAAAGATAGCTGGTCATAGAGGGTCGCTTGGAGGGTAGATATAGCTGGTCCTAGAGGGTCGCTCGGAGGGTAGAAATAGCTGGTCATAGAGGGTCGCTTGGAGGGTAGAGATAGCTGGTCATAGAGGGTCGCTTGGAGGGTAAAGATAGCGGGTCATAGAGGATCGCTTGGAGGGTAAAGATAGCTGGTCATAGAGGGTCGCTTGGAGGGTAGAGATAGCTGGTCATAGAGTGTCGCTTGGAGGGTAAAGATAGCTGGTCATAGAGGGTCGCTCGGAGGGTAGAGATAGCTGGTCATAGAGGGTCGCTTGGAGGGTAGATATAGCTGGTCCTAGAGGGTCGCCTGGAGGGTAAAGATAGCGAGTCATAGAGGGTCGCTTGGAGGGTAAAGATAGCTGGTCATAGAGGGTCGCTTGGAGGGTAGAGATAGCAGGTCCTATACGGTCGCTAGGAGGGTAGATATAGCTGGTCCTAGAGGGTCGCTTGGAGGGTAGAGATAGCTGGTCCTAGAGGGTCGCTTGGAGGGTAAAGATAGCTGGTCATAGAGGGTCGCTTGGAGGCTAGAGACAGCTGATCCTAGAGGGTCGCTAGGAGGGTAAAGCTAGCTGATCCTAGAGGGTCGCTTGGAGGGTAAAGATAGCTGGTCCTAGAGGGTCGCTCGGAGGGTAGAAATAGCTGGTCATAGAGGGTCGCTTGGAGGGTAGAGATAGCTGGTCATAGAGGGTCGCTTGGAGGGTAAAGATAGCGGGTCATAGAGGATCGCTTGGAGGGTAAAGATAGCTGGTCATAGAGGGTCGCTTGGAGGGTAGAGACAGCTGATCCTAGAGGGTCGCTTGGATGGTAAAGATAGCTGATCCTAGAGGGTCGCTTGGAGGGTAAAGATAGCTGGTCCTAGAGGGTCGCTCGGAGGGTAGAAATAGCTGGTCATAGAGGGTCGCTTGGAGGGTAGAGATAGCTGGTCATAGAGGGTCGCTTGGAGGGTAAAGATAGCTGATCCTAGAGGGTCGCTTGGAGGGTAAAGATAGCTGGTCATAGAGGGTCGCTTGGAGGGTAGAGATAGCTGGTCATAGAGGGTCGCTTGGAGGGAAGAGATATCGGGTCATAGAGGGTCGCTTGGAGGGTAAAGATAGCTGGTCATAGAGGGTCGCTTGGAGGGAAGAGATAGCGGGTCATAGAGGGTCGTTCAGAGGGTAGAGATAGCGGGTCATAGAGGGTCGCTCGGAGGGTAAAGATAGCTGGTCATAGAGGGTCGCTTGGAGGGAAGAGATAGCAGGGCATAGAGGGCCGCTTGGAGGAAAAATATAGCAGGTCATAGAGGGCCGCTTGGAGGGTAGAGATAGCTGGTCATAGAGGGTCGCTTGGAGGGTAGAGATAGCAGGTCATAGAGGGCCGCTTGGAGGAAAGAGATAGCAGGTCATAGAGGGCCGCTTGGAGGGAAGAGATAGCAGGTCATAGAGGCTGAATAGAAAAGGTTTGATTTTAAGCTGTTTAAAAAGTTCGTTATTCTTTAGATTTCATTGTCCAAAATCCAGCACTTATTTTACATGATGAATAAATGAAAATAATCTGATCTGTACTGAAACATGAATTTACTACGCAGTAAACATAATAAAGAATTGAAAGGCTTTGCTACATGGCATAGGAGGTTTTCACCCTAGTGAAATATGAAAATTTGTCTAGGTTCGATGTAATATCGGTGATAGTGAATTGCTAGATACTATCACATACTTTCAACTTTTTTTATAATAAATATTCAACTGCCGTTAATTTTGTGTTATAACGAAATATTAAGTATGTTTAATATCTTAAAATGGAGTTTCTACATTTTTTTAAAATATATTTTTATTGAAATTTACAACTGTATGCTGAAATGATAAAACACATGAAATAAACATGAAAAGAAATTGACCATTGGTAGCAAGCACTCTTTAGTAGTGATTCTAAACAAGGCCTCGAAGCCATCTTCTTTTCAGACACCTCGGAGGGTTATCAGGAATTGAAGAGGAAGGAGTGATACCTGGTATGGGCCTTGTATATACATTAAAAAACATGTTTTCATGATGTGTATATTTCATTTACGTTTGTTTTGATATTAATTTATCATTTAGTTTTTGCCATATTTAAAAAAAATATATATAGTTACTGATATTATAAGATTTTTACTACTCGGAGAGGGGTCTAGTGGGTAGAGCGCTAGTCTACTACGCTCCACGTCCTGGGTTCGAATCCCGACTGTGACAAAATATTATTTATTCTGTTATTTCGACCGAGGGGCTATCCTGGGGTATGTAGACCCTCCTGGGGCACACCCAGCCACTATAAAGTGGATACCCAAAAATGGGGAAATAACCTGGCGGCTGAGCGTGATCCCGGCCGATTCACCTCATTGCACGGCCGTTGGCCTAGAAACAGAACGAATCTCTACATGTACTGAACCCAAAACTCTTCATGGGTTGTAGTCGTAAAGGTTTTTTTTTTTTTTTTTTTTTTTTTTTTTTTTTTTTTTTTTTTTTTTTTTTTTTGAGCTACTAATCGAACGTTAGTGTGGCGTGGTATTGTGAATAAAACAATATTATACAATTTTCCTGGTCCTGGGTTCGAAACTCGGCTGTGACGGAATATTATTTATTCTGTTAATTGAGGCAGAGCAGACTCAGCCTCTTTAAACTGGGTACCTAAAATCGTGGAAAAACCTAGCGGCTAGGTGTTGTGTTCCTGGCCTAATCATTGAGAATGAACGGCCGTTGGCAAAGTAACAGTACTAATCTCTATATGTACTGAGCCCAAGACCCTTCATTGGTTGTGAAGGCACAGGTTTTTATCTTTTATAATCAAGGTTTAATTAGGATAGTGATTTTTAACGAGGATCTGATATTACACCGGTTCAGAGCTACCATCTTACGTCCTGTCCTAAGGACGGCATAACGAAGGATTTTTCTACTCCGTTAAAAAAAACCCAGAGGTCAACTGCTGGGTTCCAACTCGCGACATAGGACATAGAAGGCTGACATATCTCATCTACGCCATTTAAGCCTCTATGTAACTCGCCACCCATCCACCCTTCTAGTTAACAGCTTGCAGTATAAAGAAGACCTAAGGTTTCTGATTATACACTGACGCTGAGATAGGAACCCGTAGAAGCTTGGACGAATTGGCAACAAAAGCTTTGACGTCAATATGGCGACCTTGTTTGACGCCAGCTAGGAAAAATCTCTAAACCGTTCCACTATTGTTCGCTAGTGACTGTACTATTTGAAGCTAACAGCCAATCATTATGCACTTTGTCCGGCTGGCAAGTATAGATGAAGATTTATCTCTGTGTTTGTTTTCTTGCTAATCAGTATACCTATACCTGAGGAAGATACACTAAATCTATCTGTAATCCCTGTATCCCAGGTAACTCAGGGGACCCTAAAATGTGTATTTCCGTTTAAAACTGGAATTCGAAAATTTTCACGATCGCAATACTTTCCCTTACTATATATAGTAAGTGAAAGTAAAAAGAAATCTACTTAAACAAATATAAATATATTAAACAAATATCCTTGGGTAACCTGTGGTGTAGTGGCTAGAAAACACCATTGTATGCCCAAAGCCATGGATTCAAACCTTGCAGGTGGCCTTAGGATTTTAAATGGGAGGAAAAAATCCTTAGTTACGCCGTCCTTCGGAGTGGGACGTTAAAAGGTGGTCCCGAGCCTGTGCGATGTCAGGTACTCGTTAAAGATCCCTATCCTAATAAAACCTGGATAGGCAAAATTTAGGACTCCCACTGTAGCATCGTCCGATTAGTCACAGTTGCATGAAGAGAGGTTAAATGAACAAACAATTAAAAAGTCTTAGAGATACTACTACAATGTGGAAACAATAAGTTTGTTTGTTTGTTTATTTATTTTACGTCACTTTGTGCTGCTCTGACTAATCGGACGATGATACAGTGAGAAGAAATAAGTTATTAACACGGTAAAAAAAAAAAACATTAGATTTTAAAAAACCTGGTGCTCGCAACACACGACTTTCTATATTTATGTTCAAAAAACAAAAAATTGCATCAAAATATATTTTTGCTATTTTCCCCTTTCGTTTGATATCGAATTCGTTCAACTTATATATTTACCCGTTTTTTATCAATGCTAATAAGATGATATGGTTACCTTATTAAAATCTACAATATTGGAGGTAGTTCAGATAAGGCAATTTAAACTATCGGGATCTAAGCCCTGTCAGACTATTTTAATCAGAATGAAACATACATCGTATTAAAGCCGATTATATTTTACATATAGCGAGTTTGAGCAGTACTTTAAGAAAATCCTAAAAAGGTCTAAAATGCATGATATGAAGTGGTTCTTATGGTTAGCTGATTTTATAAAAAAAACTTTCTGTAACATCTCGGAAGTGAAGTTGTCTTAAATATAAAATTTCACTTTCGTAGGACTTATCGTTTCCGCCCGGCGAGTTACCACACACACAGACCTTTTTGCGGGACTTAGATATTGGGTTGTGTCACATGAAATGTCCGTTTTCAAGGTAAAGGCTTTTCATTAAAAATACGATATGAAAACAAGATAATTTCATTCAAAGTATTTACCTTCTTCTACTACACATTTTTCCCAATGTGACACCAACTTTTTTATCCCCGAACTGAAAAACTCTGAGCTTTGAAGTGAAACAAAATCTGAAAACGCACTTTTCATTCATCATAACTTTCAAAAAGTTTTCCTCTGACGAAGTTGTCTTTGCCTTATGCTGAGAGTCATTTAAGTATTTAGTAGGGGTTTCCTTCTACTGTATGTATGAGGACATCGTTGTCTATTACGGACGGAGGTCTTCCTCGGGGCAAGTTTTCCAAGTCGGTATCCCCAGCTGAAAACTTAGCAAACCAACGGCGAATGGCCCGTTCATTAACATTCCCTAACCCCAACGCCTTGCAAATATTTCTAGCGGCCTCAGCTGCTGAATGGCCGAGTTTAAACTCGTACAAAAATATTACTCGAAAATCGCGTGTTTCCATGTTCATATTTGGAGGTATACTAAAAAGTGGGTAATTGATTGGGAAGCTAATGTTTATAATACAAAGTTAGATGATTAGTAACTATTTACTTTAAATATGTAAACATTCCGAAGAAAACAACAGAGACCTGCAAAATCCTTTATGTATTTCAGAAACTATATAAAAACGGACATTTCATGTGAAACAACCCAATATTAGGACTCAGGGGACCCCAAAACGTGTAATTCCCTTGAAAACTGGAATCCGAAAATTTTCACGATCGCAATACTTTCCCTTACTATATATTCCATATATAGGTAAGTGAAAGTAAAAAAAAAAAATTTATTTTTAACATCATTTATTGAGAATTCAACTGTACCGGTCAACAAGTAAAAGTCAAATGTTGTTGAGAAGAATACCTGCAATTGTAACTTTTCTAAACTGAATGGTTTAGCTACGATTACGTCCAAATTTTATAAACATTATTGTTAAGTGTTTATGAACATTTCTATTATTGCTGATTGGTGAGTGCTTAATTAAATCTATTAATAGTGAGACGTTGTGAACCTAGCGTGTCTGCCACGTGGTGGGGCTTCTCGTTACCTGCCCGCTTCCGTACTGAGGCTATTACTCACTAGAGCAATCTCTTATCAGATCGTTGGTAGCGCAGTTGGCTGGAGCGCTGCATTCAGTACGCAGTATATATTCGTGCCCGAGTTCGTAACCAGAAGATTTTTTTTTTTATTTTTTTATTTAATTATTTAATTTTCTTTTCTCTAGAAATGTTTTCCTTTTATTTATTTTTCTATATTGTATATAATTGTAAATATTCAGAGAGTTAATTTTGTTTATTTTATTTCTTAAAAATAAGTCGTAATGTCTTCTGAAAAAAATTCGTGCATGGACACTGAAGATGATACCGCTTCTCTGAGGTGAGTGAGACAGACTCCCAATACCTCAAAAGACGCACTCTTCAAAAACGCCAAAGGAACCTGACTCCTGGTTCTCCTACAAAATCGCCTAACAAAAAAAAGAATAAAAATACTAAAACGAAACAACAGTCTGAAAATCGAAGTCTACCTTCAACCAGCAGCAATACACCAATCTTACCAGCCTTACCGACTAGCAATAAATATGAAGTCCTCAAAGATCTACCTACTGAATCATCTGTACCCAGCAACTTCACGGACCCAGAACCACCACCAATATTTGTCAGCAATATTGTTGACTTCATGAAATTCGGAAAGGAAATCGCCAATTTAATTGGACAAACAAATTTTAGATGTTTCTCAAGAGTCAAAGACATCAAAATCTGCACAAGCAGCAAAGAAAATTATAAAAAAGTGTTAATCACTTGACTGCTAACAACTATGATTTTCATTGTTTTCAACTCAGAGAAGAAAAGCCATTTAGGGTAGTCCTAAGAGGACTACACAGCACAACACCTACGGCTGCCATCAAGCGGGACCTCGAAGAGTTGGGACACAATGTCAGGAACATTTCTTGTGTGATTCATCCTCAAGAAAAGTACCCACTTCCTTTATTTTTTGTCGACCTTGAGCCAGCACCTAACAATAAGGATATATTCGAAATAAATCGCTTGGTATACTCAGTATCCGATTCGAGGAGCCTAGACGGAGAAATGAAATAGTGCAATGTACTAACTGCCAACATTTGGGACACACAAGAGCATATTGTCATCATCAGTCTCGATGTGTCAAATGTGCAGGTCCGCACGCATCAGGCACCTGCCAGAAGCCTCGAGACACACCAGCAAAATGTGTTTTATGTAACGAAGAACATCCTGCAAATTATAAAGGCTGCATAGTCTATAAAACTATGTTTAGGCAAAAAGCTCAAAACTTATCATATAAATTGCAAAGCCAGAGAAATACCGCTCCAGAAGAAGAGATACCCGGTCCTTCACCGAGAACTGATCCTATTCCTCAGAGGACTGCAACCTTCAACCCAAGACCAGCTAACTACAATAGCTCAGTAAAACAACACTCAACGATACTGCTACCTCGCCCTCAACCGCCTCAACACTCAACATCCCAACCTCAAACCTCCTATCATCCTCAACAACAGATTGTCCAACCACAGCCCCAGACCTCTCATTTCCTTCCCCAGACCTCCCATTCTCAGCCGAAATCTCCGAAAACGGACCTCACCCCTAAAAACGCTTCCCAGCGGGTTAAGTTACCTCCAGTTATTCCTCCTCCCAAAGTTCCAGTCTCCTCTCTTCCTTCCTTTCAGTTCCCACCCTCTTCAGCTGTACCTTCAAATATAGAACCTATACAACGGCCTCAAAGGAAAATTCAACCACCACCTTCCCAAATTAACACTCCATCCCACGATACCACCAATTATTCCTATCCCAGCCAACACCCATCTGACATAACGTCTATCCTTTCCTCATTCCTTCTCGATCTACAAAATACAATAAGACCCCTCATCACTCTCCTTACAAGACTCCTTTCCGCATTCCCTCTTAGTTTCCCACAATGAACAATAAGACCCTAGTTCTTCTTCTTTGGAATGCCAATGGTTTGAATAATCACCGGGACGAACTTGACATATTTCTTCATGACAATTACATAGACATAGCCCTGATTACAGAAACTCATTTCACTACTCATTCTCACTTTTACATACGTGACTACATTACCTACAGATCAGATCACCCAGACAACACATCCCACGCTGGTTCATGTATCCTTATTCACAAATCCTTACCCCACTCCCTGGTTCCCTCCACTCCAACCGACACCATTCAGTCGACCTCTGTTACTTTATCCGTCCTACCATTTAACATAACCTTCTCAGCTGTATATTGCCCTCCTGCTACTTCTCTCACCTATAACAACCTTGAATCCTTATTCCGATCCTTTGGTCCGCGCTTCATTGCTGGGGGCGATTACAACGCCAAAGACCAACGGTGGGGATGCCGAACGTCCAACACTCGTGGCAGGATTCTTTCCAACGTCACAACCTCCAATAGCTATTCCATCTTGTCACCCCAGAATCCCACGTACTGGCCAACTTCCCTTAAAAAACGTCCAGATATTCTTGACATCTTTATTAGTTCCCAAATTCCCTCCGCTCAAACTACAATCAAATCCCTCGATGACCTCTCCTCAGATCATAGTCCGGTTCTTCTCCTCATGCATTCACAACCAGTTATTAAACCCTCTCTTCCTTCCCTGATTAAAGGTCGCGTTGACTGGGACTGTTTTTGTAATGATTTAGAGATCAAACTTGACTTAAACATTCCGTTAAAAACTAAACATGACATAGACTCCGCCATACAAGAACTTACAAAGTCGATAGAAACTGTCATAGACACCAACACATCGCTTCGCAAAATTGGACATCTTCATAAAACAAACTTACCGAATCACATTCGACTCCTACTAACTGACAAACGTAGGGCAAGGAAAAAATGGCACAACACAAGATATCCATCTGACAAAAAGCATTACAATCACCTGACAAACAAATTAAAAACAGAAATAAGAAAATTCAAAATACAAAACTTTCAGAACTTTACAGAGAACTTGACTACTTCAGACAAATCTTTATGGACAACAACCGCAAAACTGCTGAAATTTAAAACCTTTAATCATCCTCTCCTCACTAAATCCCAAACCTGGTCGAGATCCGATGAAGAGAAATCACAAATCTTTGGAGAACACCTTTTCAATACGTTTAATCCGCACCCTGATATCCTTAATCCCAGCCATAGTGAACATGTTGAAGCAGAACTAACTGTTCCTCTCCAAATGTCCCTTCCTCCTAAGGCCTTTCACCCTTCCGAAATCATTAATATCATTCAAAGATTACCATCCAAAAAAGCTCCTGGCCATGATCTCATCACATCCCATATCCTGAAACAGCTTCCCAAAAAAGCCATACTTTTACTCACCTACATATATAATGCCACACTTCGTTCTACCTACTTTCCTGATCCTTGGAAATTGTCCATTATCAAAATGATTCCTAAACCTAAAAAGTCTCTAGAAAATCCATCATCCTACCGTCCTATATCTCTTTTGCCCATCATGGGCAAAATACTGGAAAAACTCCTCCTAAAACGTCTATATCCAATCCTTGACATTCATCACGTTATTCCTGACCACCAGTTTGGATTTCGCTCATCCCATTCCACTATACAGCAGTGTCACCGTGTGGTGGATGTGATATCTTCCACATTGGAGCGCGGAATGTATTGCACTGGAGCCTTCCTCGACGTGGAACAGGCTTTTGACCGAGTTTGGCATCCAGGACTGCTCTACAAACTTCGTCACTTCCTCCCTCCTACCTACTTCTTATTAATCCGTTCCTACCTCACAGATAGAACCTTTAAAGTAAACCATAACCTTTCCTTCTCCGCCATATTTCCTCAGAACGCAGGTGTGCCCCAAAGGTAGCATCCTGGGTCCAATCCTTTATACCATATATACAGCTGATATTCCTACTCATCCTAGAACTGTCCTCACTACATACGCCGATGACACATGTGTGTTATCTGTAAACAATGACCCAACTATTGCTTCCCAAACTCTTCAGTCTCACATTGTTTCCATTGAAGAATGGTGTCAAAAGTGGAGGATCAAAATAAATCCTACTAAATCCCACCAAATTACCTTTACCCTGCGCCTCAAACCTATGTCTGCCTGTCCCACTATATCCTTTGGCAATATTCCACTCACCTCAGTTGAACAGATCCGATACCTTGGACTGCATCTTGACAGACGACTTACTTGGAATCCTCACACTAGACTGAAACGACAAGAAACAGCTCGCAGATATCGCTTATTACAACATTTACTTGACAAACGTTCAAAACTTCCCACCTACTACAAAAAACTAATTTATATTACCATACTTAGGCCTATTTGGACATATGGAATTGAACTATGGGGATCCACCAAGCCATCAAATTCCTCTCGCATCCAATCCTTGCAATCCAAAATCCTCCGAAAGATCCTAAATGCCCCTTACTTTGTCACCAATAAAATAATCCACAAAGACCTGAATATCCCATTAGTTGCAGACTTAGCCCGAATTAGATATACTTCCTTTCACTCCAAATTACCACTCCACCCAAACCCACTTGTCCGCAATCTCTCATCTCCTTCTATTCCTGATCATCCTCCGAGGCGGCTGAAACGACGATGGCCTCGAGACCTTCTTGTCTGAAAAACCATTGAAGTGCTACCAATGGGTAGATTCTTCTCACGCCTATCATGTCCATATCTCATGTGTGAACAGTCACATTTACTTGATGTATTTTTGTGTTAATACAGTTGTAAATATCTCTATAATAAATAAATAAAAAAAAAAAAAACATCATTTATTGAAATTTACAACTGTACTTCAAGGTACAACAAGTAAATGTGACAAAAGATAAATGGCGTGAAACAAACTTGAAGAAGAACTACCCAATGGCAGCACTCCTGTAACTTTTCTAAACTAGAAGGTCTCTAGGCTATCTTCTTTTCAGACGGAGGATTGTCGAGAATTGAAGAGGATGAAAGTATTGAAACAAGAGGATTAGGGTGGGAATGGAGTTTGTCATGAAAGGAATGGTATCTAGATCGGGCCAAATCAGCAACATACGGAACGTTGAGGTCTTTATGGATAAGTTTGTTCGTGACAAAGTAAGGAGCATTGAGGATTTTACGAAGGATTTTGGATCGTAGGGATTGGATACGGGAAGAATTCGATGGTTTAGTAGAGCCCCAAAGCTCCACTCCGTAGAAAGTAAAAAAAAAACAAGGAAATTGGTTTCATAATAAAAATATGTCAGTTTTGCGATTTCTGTAATATTTTATAAATTGGATAAAGTACGTTTTGCAAAGCAACTTCTCAATTGATTGGATTAAATAATTCAAATGGAACTTTGAAAGGATTATCTGGAGACGACAAGAAAGTAATTAAGCCATCTTCAAAGGGAATGCCTATTGATCTAATGCCCCCATTTCCAGCCACCTACTCAATTGATTTACGTCATTAAACATTCAAAACCAGTTTCTTATCCCATTCAATAGAGAGCGCGCGTGTAAATTGTGTTTGCATAACCAGGGGCTTGGAGATTGCTCCGGCACGAGGTAGCTCACCCCGTGATAATAAATATTAACGGACCGAAAAAAGTAAATTACAGCAGGCGCCGTGACGACTGTCATAAAATGTTTATGAGAAACTCAATTGAAGATCTCCTTGTACCAACTGGAATTAATCGCCCGCATCAACGCTCGTTAGCGAACGACGTAAACTTATTCAACGATGCTAAGATAACGAGGCATCGTTGACGTTACACTTGAATAGGACAGTTGTAAATTGATTATTTTCCTGCTATGTTTCATAATACCATCTCTTCATCTTGAATTTGAAAGGATTACCTTTGGATTAACCTATCGTAAGGAATGCAACATATTCGGTTGTCCTGAAAATAATTACGGAAAAATCAAGTTGAATTGAAGACAAAAAAGTTATTAGAAGGACCTCATCTGTCGATGAGGATGTTCTGAGGGCTTTAAAGGAAGAAAACTAGAACGACGAGAACTTGCAGAGAAACTCAACCTTAGAAAATCGACTGCCTATGACCACTTTAAGGTCATCACACATCAAGCGAATAGTATGAAAGCCTTTAATGTTGGGTTAAAAACGACCACCAAACAAACCAGTGTACAGTGGTTCCAAACGCACTTTTCCGGGACATTAGTCTGCACTGTTCGTTCTATTTAAGATATATCAGCCATTTTAATATTATTTTGCTCCTTAGTAAATTCACTTTCAATAGTATGATTGGCATATTTTTAGCTCATTTTCATGTCATAAAAATATATAGGTTTTTTTTTCAATAATTTCAGAGAAATGTCTCTGTAACTAATTATTCTTATATATATAAATATATTTATATATATATATATATATATATATATATATATATATATATATATATATATATATATCGGAGTAGAGCTATGGGGCTCTAATAAACCATCGAATTCTTCCCGTATCCAATCCCTACAATCCAAAATCCTTCGTAAAATCCTCAATGCTCCTTACTTTGTCACGAATACACTAATCCATAAAGACCTTAATGTTCTGTATGCTGCTGATTTGGCCCGATCTAGAAACCATTCCTTTCATGGCAAACTCCATTTTCACCCTAATCTTCTTGCTTCAATACTTTCTTCCTCTTCAATTCCTGACAATCCTCCGAGGCGTCTGAAAAGAAGATGGCCCCGAGAACATTTTTAGAGTGCTTCCATTGGGAAGCTTCTCTACATGTGTTTCATGCCTTCTTACATTTCATTCCAACTTACTTGATGTATTACATTATACAGTTGTAAATTCCAATAAATAAAAAAACAAAAAAAAAACATATATATATATATATATATATATATATATATATATATATAATATATATCTTTATTTCCTACATTTAACATTGTTTACTTTTTTACAACCTTTAGTAGATAGGTTTAAGAAAACTTTAGGTTTCATATAACGACTTGGTGATTTTTTAAGAATTTTCAAAAAACGTCAGAAAAATTTAAATTATTTTATAGGCTTTTTAAATTTTTAGTTTTTTTTTTCTGACAAAATTTCGAAACTGTAAATTGATTTTTACACATTTGGTAAAGTAGAACGCATAGTTGGCCAGAAAAACATTGACATTAAAAATTATTTTGATGTATAACTTAATTTTTCCAAATGATAAACCATAATAAAGTACTGCCCCGAAGCGAATACAATTATAATTGTGTTTGTGTAGGAAATTTTTGTTATATATATGTTTATGACAAACAAATATGCTAATCTTACCATTGAAAGTGAATATACTAAGGAGCAAAATAACGTTAAAGTGGCTAATATATCTTAAATAGAACGAACAGTGCAGACTTTTGTCCCGAGAAGTGCGTTTGGAATCACTGTGCTGCGTTATGAAGTTTGTGCTATGTTTCTTTGTCAAAACAAAAAGGAAAAACAAATCTTTTTCAGTCCAGAATTACTCCTGGTGATGAAAAGTAGATACTTTACTCAGAGTAGACGTTCTGGAGAGTGGATCGATAAAGAAGAAACAGCAAAACATTTTTCAAAGCCTCCAACTCATTAAGAAAAAATGATAATTACTGTTTGGTTGGCTTTATTTGTTTTGTTTTTTCACCAGAGCTTCTTAAATCCCGAAGAAAGCATTAATTTCTAAAAGTATTGTAACCAAATTAATGCAATGTATCAGAAATTGAAAATGATGAAGCCACCTTTATTTAATCGAATGGGATCATTTAATTGCATGACAACGCCCGGCCACATGATTCAAGTATGACGTCATCCGCCCTATCCCAGACCTTTCACGTACGGATATTTTTTTTTTTTTTAGACACAAGCAACACTGTTTACGTGAAAAAAACTTAATGGACTAAGAGAATTAGAAGACGAGCTATTGGAGTAGTTGTTTTTTCATTTAACGTCACTTTATGCTACTTTGGCTACTCGGAAGATGCTACAGCAAGTCCTAAATTTTGCATATCTAGGTTTAATTAGGACAGAGATCATTAACGAGTATCTGACATCGCATAGGGGTGAGACCGCCATTTTATATCTCCTCTGAAAGACGACATAACCAAGGATTATTTTAGATTTTTTGGAGTTTATTAATTCTGAAGATTGGGAAATTCTTTCCGAGATAACAGAAAATGTAGCAATGTCGCTCTTCTCATTCTTCGTAGTATCGCTCCATAATGCGGTCGGTTTACGTTTTTATTCTTTGCGTCATTTGAAGTAATGGATCCCTGATAGTGTGGCCTCTCCTACACATCGTAATTGCCAATCTATTTATAAAACTAAGCTTGAAACAACAACCGAAGTATTCCGCGGTGTTTATCTCGGTAAGGGATCAGCACCTTGGACCGGCGCCCGGTAGTCCAGGGAGCATCCTCGAGTTATATAATGCTAGGAGATGCCACTATGATGCCATACTGAGCAATGTGGCAGAAGGCAATGACAAGCATACACTGCATTGTTTCTGATGATGTCTGTTTCGAATTGTAGTTACGATAACAGCTGTCTATGCCCTAGGTCGCAGGTTCAAACCCAGGAGATGTTCCTAAGATTTTTAAAATGGAGTAAAAAATCCTTGGTATTATTGTTTGTCGGATTTAAACCTCCAGTGATTATTTTGCCAAAATAATATTTTGCAATGCTTAATGCTACCCAGGACAGGACTCTCTTTCCCTACAGAAAAAGCGAGCAAGTACGCTCCAGAAGGCATTAGCCCCACAAAGTACAGAATTTACTTCTGAGGGGCTCTCCAGGACTTCCTTCTTCCTCGTCTGGCAGCCGACCTACACGGATCCACATCCTGAGCCAGAGTACACATCATCCGCTGACAAATTATTACTAGAGATCTTGACCCTCTCATTATGTTTGTATTAATACCTAAATAAAATAAATTAACGAACTTACGCATTTTCTTTTTAAGACACAATAAAGACTACCCGATGGTAAAGCTCTTACGGGGATCCGAAATTGTACACCGTCCTTCGGAGGGTATGTAAAATGGTGGTGTCGAGCCTGTACGATGTCAGGTACTCGTTAAAGATCCCTATCCTAATTAACCCTGGATAGGCATAAATTAGGACTCCCACTGTAGCATCGTCCGATTAGCCACAGTGGCATAATAGTGACGTTAAATGAATAAACGAAGTAAATAAAAGTCGAACTTAGAACTAGCTAACCGGGAGGGCTATTCCACCTGTTAACATTGCTAACAACGGCAACCATTATTTTTATAGTCAGTTCAAAATATGTTGGCTCTTTTTGGCTTAAAATAAAACGGGATAGTTTACTTGGCATAATCGCCTCATTGCATGGCCGTCGGCCCAGAATCAGTACGAATCATTAGATGTACTGAACCCAAGTCCCTTCATGGAGAGTAAAGTAAAGTGACTGTTTTATTTTTAAAAATATTTTTTAAGTTGTTGAAGTTACTTCCTTTTAACATCCAACTTTGCCTTCTATACACAGTATATACAGCTGATATTCCCAACCCATCCTTAACACTTTCCTTTCTACCTATGCTGATGACACCTGCGTGTTATCAGTTCATAAAGATCCATTTGTTGCCTCAAATACCCTTCAGGCCCACATCAAAAACCTAGAAGTATGGTGTCAGAACTAGAGAATAAAAATAAATTCCAACAAATCACATCAAATAACCTTTGCCCTTCGTCGTAAACCTTAGACTTCCTGCCCTACAGTATCCTTTAATAACACTCATCTAGCTCCGGTTGAACAGATCCGATACCTAGGACTTCTTCTTGATAAAAGCCTAACTTGGAATCCACATACACGACAAGAAACTGCTCGTCGCTTTAGGTTGCTTCAACACTTACTAGAAAAACGGTCAAACCTTCCTCTGAACTACAAAAGGCTCATCTAAATGACTATTATAAGACCAATCTGGACTTACGGAGTAGAGCTTTAGGGCTCTACTAAACCATCAAATTCTTGCTACATCCAATCCTTACAATCCAAAATCCTTCGTAAAATCCTCAACGCTCCTTACTTTGTCACGAACAAACTTAGCCATAAAGACCTTAATGTTCCCTTTGTTACTGATTTGGCCCGGACCAGGTATCAATACTTTCATGAAAAACTCCATTCACACTCTAACCCTCTAGTTTCAGTCCTTTCTTCCTCTTCCATTCCGGATAATCCTCCGAGGCGCCTGAGAAGGAAATGGTCCCGGGACCTTCTAGTTTAGAATATTTTTAGAGTGCTTCCAATGGGAAGCTTCTCTGCATGTATATCATTTCATTGCATTATATAACACATCACAATTATTTCATGTATTTTTGTTAATACAGTTGTAAATACCAATAAAATAATATTTAAAAAAAAAAAGAAAAGGTTGTTGAAGTAGGATTAACCTTTCCCTAATGTTGCAGATTATAATTTCTTTAACTATACTATTTAGTTTGAAATTGATTTTCACAAGATGAAAAAAAGAACAACTGTACCTCTACAACCCCTGATGGGTCTCAGTGCATATACAGATTCGTACTGTTGCAAGGGAGTGCTTAGACCTAAATGACGCTTGGCAGCCAGGTTTTTACAGAATATTGGGTACTCACTTTATAAAGGCTGGGTGTGCCCCAGGACGGTCTCTCTACCCCAGGTTTGCTCTACGGCTGAAATAACAGAATAACAAGTTTTGCCTAAGATGGCATTTGAACCTGGGACCCAGAGAAAAATAGTCTAGTGCTATATCCACTGGACCACGCCACTCCCTAAGGGTAGTACTCTACTCACAAGGAAAGTATGAGAAAATCGTGAGTTGTGCGCAACAGATTTTTTCCCCCTCAGTTTCACGTGTATGCCTTCCATGACGTTTATTATTACCACTAATTTAAATGAAGGCCTTCTCGAAACTAAGAATGAGATAAGGAGAAGATCATTATAGGTTCAATAAACCGATTCCAAGAACGACACGTTCGTACAAAGAACTTGAGTCTATTTTTAGCGAGAAAATATGTGAAGGAGGTTCATCTTTAGAACTGTCTGCTTCCGTGTGTGAACCTTTTTTTTTCCCTCGTTGTTTAATGTCCTTTCCCACACACTTTAAGGGAAGAGAAATTTTTCATAACTTTCAAGGTATTCCCTGTTTAATTATACAGCTTCTGACGGTTTATGGAATCATAAGCGTTTTTTAAATCGATAAAAAGTTGATCGGTCACACCTCTGTATTCCAACATTTTCCCTAATATTTGACGAAGTCGCCTATAATCTCCTTAGCGTATTACTTGATTTAGCTAGTTAGGATCGAAGAAAAGATTTTATAAGATCCTGTTAGAATAGAGTGTCCACGTTAGTTCCAATCCGCCCTAGATCTTATTTATTTATTTGTATAACAGATGCCCCTTAAGTTTTGGTATCAAATCCTATTTGGCTAATATTAACAAGAACTATTGACAGCACTTAACTTAAATTTTACAATTTGTATATTTTTTAAAGAACATAATCAGTTTCTTGACAATCACGCCCTCGATCTTATTTTGTGATTCGGAAGATTCAGCTTTTATACTATTTTATTTTATTTGCTTCATAATATGTTTCTTTATCTTTCGCTTACCTATGTATGAAATATATAGTAAGTAAAAGTATTGCGATTGGGACCGAAAAAATCTGGTGCGTGCAACACACGACTTTCACTTACCTCCATTTTTAGAATCGATTAAAGAATTTTCAAATACAGTTAGAGATAAAAATTCATGAAACTATTAAAGAATTAATTAAATTGAATTTAAATAGAAACATGTGTTTTATTAAAAAATCCATTATATTATTATCTAAAATAATCAGTTAGTTTTATCTTCTTATCGTCACTCCCATTAACTTTTAAAAGCTTGAGTATAAGATAATATTTGTTCTAAAATCTTTAGCTTTCCAACGGTATATCATACAGGTATTGTACTGTTCTGATGTTCAAAAACAAAAAATTGCATTAAAAAAATATTTTTTCAGTTTTCTCCTTTAGTTGCTTTTCAAATTCGCTCAACTTGCATATTTAGCTGTTTTTCATCAGTGGTAACAAGATAATATAGTTATTTTTATAGAATCAACAAAAATAAAGGTACTTTAGAGAAAGAAAGTTTAAAATATCGGCATTTAAGCCCTGTCAGACCATTTTAATCAGAATGAAACCTACATGATATCCAGGCCCATTAAATTTTACATCAATATAGCAAGTTTAATCAAAATCATCGGAACCGTTTTGGAGAAAATCGAAAAAAGGTGCAAAATGGATAGTATAAAGCGGCTCTAAATGTAAGCTCATTTTGATGAAAAAGGTTTTGTAACATCTCGGGCGTATATTAGTCTTAAATATGAAATTTCAGTTTCATAGGACTTACCGTTTCCGCCCGGGAGTTACCACACACACAGACCTTTTTGCGGGACTTGTTTATTTGGACTCAGAGGACCCTAAAATGTGTATGTCCGTTGAAAACTGGAATTCAAAATTTTTCACGATCGCAATACTTTCCCTTACTATATATAGTAAGTGAAAGTAAAAAGGTCTGTGTGTGTGTGTGTGGTAAGTCTAGCGCATAAACGAGAATGGCCCTAGGATTTTTTAATGGGAGTAAAAAATCCTTAGCCGTCCTTCGGAAGGGACGTTAAAAGGTGGTCCCGAGCCTGTGAGATGTCAGGTACTCGTTATAGATCCCTATACTAATAAAACCTGTAATTCCACAAAAAATCTGTTATTATTGAAGATAGAGAAAAGTCTAAAAGATTATCGAGATCAAGACTACGCGATGAACAAAGAAAAAAAAAACAAAAACAATAAACATCTCATGTGATCATGTGACAGAAAATTAATTTTTCGATAAAATGGAAATAGAATCATTGAAATAGGTTAACAACAAGCTGAGATATTGCGTTTTGAAACCAGCGGTAGTGATATGTATGATATTATCTTTTGAATTATTGCTTTTCATATTACTTAATAGCCTATCAACAGCTATATAAACAGTTATACCCTAATATTGCTATTTGGAAATGACAAACCATTGTGTGTTGGGAAGAGGGGCGTCTAACGCGTTAGTTCGCAGCCTCGACCAGGTCGTTATGATGAGTCTCCGAATTTTCTGTCAATCCGTGTAATTTTGTTGAGGGTAAATAAATGAAATAAGAGAGAACATGAACAAGCTTATATTAATTAAAATAAAACAAAATACTGTTTATAGTGTGCAAACGGTGGTTCTTTCTATCCGTGATGACTTCCTTCCCTCTCCCGTCTGCGATGTTCCTTCTTTCCTTTAGCGACTCCACTCCCTGCGACAATTCTGAGACAATCTTCTAGGATGATGTGCGAGTTGCGATTATACTAAAAATATGCGACATTCAGCGACAACCAACTTGATTAAACACCGTCTACACTCGCGAGTGACTCTATTAACTTTCTCTGTCACAATCCCAGAATGCACTCTGCCCCGCGGTCACTTAACAGCTGATTCAAATTGCATAAAACAATTGACAGTCACGCTTGCACATTATGAATCACAATAACATAATAAACATACAAAATAAATTATTAGATATTATTAAATTAATATTAGAAAAATATGAAACAAATAATTATTCCAATTCCTAACATTGTGTAATAATAATATTTTGCAGCGTTTTTAACATATGAACAGTAATTCAGAGGTATGATAGAATAGAATAGAATAGAAAAATAATTTTTATTCTGGGACAGGGTCCCTTAAGAACAATATGATATGTACAATTAATATATACAATGTGTCTAGCCACAAGACCAAAGGATTATAATTAATTTTTATTTACAAAGATTTAAGAAGAAAAGTAGGTATACCGTTAGGAAGCTAAATATTCTAGAAGAAATATGCTACTCAAAAAATTGTAAAAGTTAATTGTGAGTTATGAATAGCCGATAAGAATAACTGATTGTTGTAGTTAATAATACAATAGCTATTTATAGATATAATACGATAGATAGATGTTTCTATCGAATCTCTATTTAGTCAATTACTCATTACTTTGCCTTATTTCCATCTCTAACTGTATATGAAAATTCTTAAATTGATTTTAACAACAGCTGTAATTGAAAGCCGGGTGTTAGGCACGCCAGATTTTTTCATTCCATACATATCAGCGTTGACCTGAAGCACAAGGCTGTATCCTACGTCAAGAGAAAAGTAAAAAGCAATGATGACGTCGAACCTAGGAAAATAGGTCGACGGTGAAGGCTAATTGAGCGATAGTGAAAGTATGCAGTGAAAGGTGCAACCACTCTCTCCTCTCATCGGGATGCCGTCAGTCTGCCGGCTATTATACTGTCTTCCAACTCCCTTCTGTAGCTTTGATCACTTGTAGCTGGGTGGCTAGCATAACAGCCTCATATGTCTAAGATCACGGGTTCAAACTCGCAGGTGGTCCTAGGATTTTTTAATAGGAGTAAAAGATCCTTAGTTATGCCGTCCTTCGGAGGGGACGATAAAAGGTGGTTCCGAGCCTGTGCGATGTTAGGTCCTCGTTAAATACTTCTATCCTAATAAAACCTGGATAGGCAAAATTTAGGACTCTCACTGTAGCATCGTCCGATTAGCCATAGTAGCATAAAGTGACGTTAAATGAATAAACAAACAAACGAACTTAATTGCCTATCAACAGCTATATAAACAGTTATACCCAAATATTGTTATTTGGAAATAACAAACCATTGTGTAATAATTTGCAGCGTTTTAACATAACAACATTATACAGAGATATAGTATACCGTTAGGAAACTAAATATTAAAAAAAAAAATATTATGCCACACAAAAAATTGTAAAAGTTAATGAAGAGTTATGAAAAGCCGATAAGGATAACTGATTGTTGTAGTTGATAATACAATAGCTATTTATATTGAGTTAAGTCACATGAAATGTCCGTTTTCAAGGTAAAAGATTTTTATTAAAAATACGATATGAAAACAAGATAATTTTATTCGAAATATTTACCTTCTTTTTCTACACATTTTTCCCAGCGTGACACCAACTTGTTTATCCCCGGACTGAAAAACTCTGAGCTTTGAAGTGAAACAAAATCTGAAAACACACTTTTCATTTGATCATCATTTTCAAAAAGCTTTCCTTTGACGAAGTTGTCTAAATTCCTGAACAGGTAGTAATCTGTTGGAGACAATTTGGGAGAATATGGTGGGTGCGGAAGAACTTCAAATTCGTCCAATTGGTATATTTATCCGATCTACATCAATGTTATTAAGATAATATGGTTAATCTTTTAGGAAGTATAAAATTATACGTACTTTAGAGGAAGAAAATTTAAACTATCGGCATTTAAGCCCTGTCATACTATTTAAATCAGAACGAAACCTAAATTGTATTAAAACTAATTAAATTTTACATTGATATAGCGAGTTTAATCAAAATCGTTGGATCCGCTTTTGAGAAAGAAGTAAAAAGATGCAAATGCATGGTATAAAGCAGATCTTTCCGTGAGCCGATTTCGAAGAAAAAGTTGCTCTAACATCTCGGGCGTATAGTTGTCTCAAATATGAAATTTCCGTTTCGTACGACTGTTCGCTTTTGCGCTAGACTTACCACACACACACACAAACCTTTTTTTTTTTAACTTTGGGTCATTTGGACACAGGGAACCCTAAAACGTGTATTTCCGTTGAAAACTGGAATTAAAAAATTTTCACGATCGCAATACAATATTCCATATATAGGTAAGTTAAAGTAAAAACATTTTCAAGATAAACAAGAACTGACATAGAACTGGCAAATACTATTATCTACACACTCACTGAGGCCTACATGATAACTAAATTAAAATAATTATAGATTTATATAATAGTCGATACCTTATAAGAGTCACTACTACACTATACTCTTCTTGGTAATCGCCTTTTTGAACAAATTATAAGATTTTCATGTTTGTGTTGTTTGGAAAAACCCCACTAAATACGTACAATAGACTCTGAAAATCACTATTATTGGTGTTTTGTTGTGGTCTTTAGTATGTATTGAGTATTTATTGAACCTTCTTTCCTAACTATTTGTTTTTGTCACGTTTAAATAGTTTTAAAATTCTGTAACGAATTCGCAAGAAGAATGTTTATCTTTTTTTCGTTTATTTAGGAATCTCATGAATAAGGAAGAGGTGTGACCAAAATAATATTTTCTATTTGAACACAAAATCTACACTTAAAAAAAAATACTATAGGAATATAGAACAATCTTAAGTCGTATAAAATGGTGCTTTGTATGTACCAATGTCCGTATGAAAAATGCGTGCATGTAAATTAAGTTGAAAAAGAAACTTACATGCCTGAGATTTAAAAATCTGGGGCAACACACGACTTTCACTTACCAAGGACGTTTTAAAATAATTCAAGAACTATTGTATAAACTTTTAAGTATATAAAAACAAGTAAGTTAATTTAAATATTATGAGCTATGTGGAACAGCATAAAAGTCAAACATCAAAATTATTCAATAATTTCAATCAAAATTACTTAGGAAAATTGTAAATGCCCCTTTTTACTTTCACTTACTATATATAGTAAGGGAAAGTATTGCGATCGTGAAAATTTTCGAATTCCAGTTTTCAACGTAAATACACATTTTAGAGTCCGTTGAGTCCAAATAACCAAGTCCCGCAAAAAATCTGTGTGTGTGGTAACTCCCGGGCGGAAACGGTAAGTCCTATGAAACTGAGATTTTATATTTAAGACAAATATAGG
Source organism: Piezodorus guildinii (assembly GCA_023052935.1). Classification (NCBI taxonomy): domain Eukaryota; kingdom Metazoa; phylum Arthropoda; class Insecta; order Hemiptera; family Pentatomidae; genus Piezodorus; species Piezodorus guildinii. The sequence continues at coordinate 11,954,610 of CM041298.1, read as the reverse complement.
CCCGTGACGTGACAAATCCTTTTTCATCAAAATGGGCTAACAATTAGAGCCACTTTATACCAGCCACTAATTATACTATATTATCTTGTTACCACTGATGAAAAACAGCTAAATACGCATAAAGGAGAAAACTGAAAAAATATTTTTTTAATGCAATTTTTTGTTTTTGGACACAAGAGCAGTAGTATACATGTATGATATACCGTTGGAAAGCTAAAGATTTTAGAAACAAATATTATCTTATACTCAAGCTTCAAGCTCAAGCTCAAGTCTGACCAAAATATTATTTTCTATTTAAACACAAAACCTACTCTTGGAAAAAAAATTCTATAGGAATATAAAACGATCTTAAGTCGTATAAAATGGTGCTTTGTATGTACCAATGTCCGTATGGAGTATGCGTGCATGTGAATTAAGTTGAAAAAGAAATTTACATGCCTGAGATTTAAAAATCTGGTGCGCGCAACGCAGACTTTCACTTACCTCCGTTGTTAAAATCTATTAAAGAATTTCCAATTACAGTTAGGGAAAGTAATAAAGATTTAATTAAATTGACTTTCTATAGAAACATTGTTATATTTAAAAAATCTACATTATTATCTAATTATTTTTTTTTATTTATTTTTTATTTATTGAGAAATATTACAATTTGTTACATAATGAACAGAAGTAATAGTGATGTAGTACACATTCATACAATATATACAGAAAATAATGATAAAGTCAAATTACATAAAATCGGAAATAAATAAATTCAAATATATACAAGAAAATAACAATTAATACAAACAAAAAAACAACAAACAAATGAAAACAACAACCTGTAGTACAGATAACTATAAGTTGGGAAATAAATAAAAATCATACAAGCAAACTAAACTATATACAATATATACAATCTGCTAAAGGGACCCTAGACTCGGCTGCTCCCTCCACAAGTGGGGGGAGAAGCGGAATCCAAGAGATCCCAGCGCCTCTCACTCAGCGCTTCACTAGTGTAACCCAGTGGAGGCCGTGCTAGGGCGGAATAGCCACAAGCATACAGTACATGAGTGGAGGATCTGACCAGTGTCAGAACTCCAGAATAAATGTTTACAAAACGTGGCGGGGCCACTGCCGTTTCAATCTTCGAGGAGGATTGTAGGGATGGGTGGAGCTGGAGAGCGATTGAGCAAGAGGATTAGGATGATGAAGAAGGTTCTGATAGAATTTGGAGAATTTGGATGGTACCAGGTCTAAAATAAATGGAATAATAGGGTCATGGTGTAGGGTACAGTTGGTAACGTAATAGGGAGCATTAACTATTGTTCGGAGGACTTTGGATTTGAAGGATTGGATACGTTTGATGTTAGAAAGTTTAGTTGTCCCCTATAGTTCAAGTCCGTAGGTCCACATAGGTTTCAGTACTGTCATATATATTAGTAATTTGTTTTCGACTGTAAGATGAGATTTTCTGTTTAGTAATTTGTATAACCGGCCGAATCTGCGGTTTAGTTCTATCCTTTTAAGTCTTGTATGTGGGTTCCACGTCAGTCTTTATTATCTAAAATAATCAGATAGTTTTATTGGTTTTACATCACTCTTTATTAACTTTATAAGATTGTGTATACGATATTTATACAACATTTATATTAAGCTGCCTTATATTAAATTATTTATTAAATTAAATTATTTATTAAATAATTTATTCATATAGTTTATTAATTATTTATTTATTTATTTTATTTTTTTTATTTTTTTCTATTGAGAAATATTACAATTTGTTGCATAATGAACAGTAGTAATAGAGATGTAGTACACATTCATACAATATATACAGCCAATAATGATAAAGTCAAATTACATAAAATCGGAAATAAATAAATTCAAATATATACAAAAAAACAAGAAACAAATCAAAACAACAACCTGTAGTAGAGATAAATACAAGTTGGGAAATAAATAAAAATCATACAAGCAAACTTAACTATATACAATATATACAATCAGCCAAAGGAACCCTAGACTCGGCTGCTCCCCCCACAAGTGGGGGGAGAAGCGGAATCCAAGAGATCCCAGCGCCTCCCACTCAGCGCTTCACTGGTGTATGCCAGTGGAGGCCGAGCCAGAGCGGAATAGCCACAAACATACAGTACATGAGTGGAGGATCTGACCAGTGTCAGAACTCCAGATAAATGTTTACAAAACGTCGCGGGGCCACTGCCGTTTCAATCTTCGAGGAGGATTGTAGGGATGGGTGAAGCTGGAAAGCGATTGAGCAAGAGGATTAGGATGATGAAGAAGGTTCTGATGGAATTTGGAGAATTTGGATGGTACCAGGTCTAAAATAAATGGAATATTAAGGTCATGGTGTAGGGTACAGTTGGTAACGTAATAAGGAGCATTAACTATTGTTCGGAGGACTTTGGATTGGAAGGATTGGATACGTTTGATGTTAGAATGTTTAGTTGTCCCCCATAGTTCAAGTCCGTAGGTCCAAATAGGTTTCAGTACTGTCTTATATATTAGTAATTTGTTGTCGACTGTAAGATGAGATTTTCTGTTTAGTAATTTGTATAACCGGCCGAATGATTATTTATTAAATTAATTTATTTAATTCCTTATATTCATTTATATTAAGCCATCCTTCATCAACGTTATAAAGATGATATGGTTTTAATCTTTTGGAAAGTACAAAAGTAAAGGTAGTTTAGAGGGAGAAAATATAGTTTTCGAATTCGTTTAACTTGTATATCTAGCCGGTTTTTATCAATGCCAAAAAGTTGATATGATTATTTTTTTGAAATCTACAATATTGTTTGTTTATTTATTTAACGTCACTTTATGCTACTATGGCTAATCGGACGATGCTACAGTGGGAGTCATAAATTTTGCCTATCCAGGTTTTATTAGGATAGGGATCTTTAACGAGTACCTGACATCGCACAGGCACGGGACCACCTTTTAACGTCGCATCCGAAGGACGGCGTAACTAAGGATTTCTTACTCCCATTAAAAAATCCTAGGACCACCTGCGGGTTTGAACCCGTGACCTTTCGCATAGGAGGGGGATCTAGAATATTAAAAGTACTTCAGAGGAAGCACATTTAAAAAATTCGAAATTTGATACCTCTCTTTCAAAATCCGTATTTCCGTACTAAATATGGAATTTCAGTTTTGTACGTCTTTCGTTTTAGCGCTAGACTTACCACATACGGACACAAACACACACACACACACAGACCTTTGATTTACATTATTAATTATTTTTTATTATTATAATTAATTAATTATTAATTTGTGTATTAGATTATTTTTTTCTAAAATTATTCTCTACCCAACAGTAAATGTCTACATTACTACTGTTCTTATTATAAAAAAACACAAAATTTCATTAAAAAATAGTTTTGCTCTTTTATTCTTTAAATAGTCCTCAAATTCGTCCAACTTGTATATTTAGCCGTCTTTCCTCAATGTCATTAAGATGATATGGTTTATCTTTTGGAATGTACAAAATTAAAGGTAGTTTAGAGGAAGAAAATTTAAAATATCGGCATTTAAGCCCTGTCAGACTAATTTAAACAAAATGAAACCTACATGATATTAAAGCTCATTAAAATCATTATAGGGAGTTAGATCAAAATCGTTAGTGCCGTTTTTGAGAAAATCGTAAAAAGATGCAAAAATGCATGGTATAAAGTGGCCCTTCTAGTTAGCCAATTTCGATGAAAAAGTTGCTGTAACATGTCGGGCGTATAGTTGTCTGAAATATAAAATTTGGACTCAGGGGACCCTAAAACGTGTATATCCGTTGATAAATGGAATTCGAAAATTTTCACGATTGCAATACTTCCCCTTACTATATATTAATAATAATAATAATAAATCTTTATTTATTCTGGGACTAGTCCCTTTAGAATAACATAACAGGAAAATCAAAATAAAAACTTTAAGGTCCTAGAGTATACAAAAGGAATACAAAGAAACAATAGAAATTACAAACAATAGATTAAAAAGCAGTCTTAAATAATAATATTGAAAATTAAACTAGATAATAAACATAATAACAAATATCTACATATATACAATTTTCATTAAAAAAGCATTTTAGTGTTTTTTTTTGTTTTTTAACAATATACTAATAATATAATAAGTGCAAAACACCAGAGAACATAAAATATAATAGGTATATAAACGTTTCTATCTGTTTTGTTATTAATTTTAATTGAAATTAGAAAACTAATTAGGATTCTTCGGAAATTGGAGGGACAGGAGATGATTGAACAGGCGAGATTTGAATGTCGGAAGAGTATTGGAGTCACGGATATAAGAAGGAATAGAGTTCCAGAAGGATGAAGATCGAATTAGGAAAGATCTGTCGAAAGCTGCAGTTCGATGGGGCATCATATACATGTCCGAAGGCCGCGAGCGAGTGTGGCGAGAGTGGACTGAGGATTTGAAAAGAAACATATCTGTTATGTAAGACGGACGGCGGGATTGGAGAACTTGGAAGAGAAAGGAAGCCAGGAAGTACTTACAACGGTAGGAAGGGTAAAGCCACTTCAACTCTTCGTAGAATCGGGTGACAGAGGTGTCCCTGGATATCCCAAAGATGAAGCGGATAAAGGAGTTGAATAATCGTTTTAGTTTTGCTTCGAGATCTCCAGAGACACCCCATACACCGCACAGCAGTAGTCAAAGTGGGGGAATATTAAGGAACTAACCAAAAGTCTATGGGTTTCAAAAGGAAGAAGATGACGAAGGTAATTTAGGTGCTTTAAGGTGGAAAATGTGCGACGAGAGATTTCAAAGATATCGTTTTTCCAGGATAAGGTTTGATCGAGGGTGAGTCCTAGGTTTTTAACGGTTTGGTGAAACTTTATTGGATTGTCATTGAGAAACAGTGTTGGGATTGGTGGAAGGTTTTTGAGGAGATGATGGGATCCTATCACGATAGCTTTAGTTTTCTCTACATTTAGTTTTAGCTTGTTGTCGGCTGCCCAAGAACTAATTAAAATATTCAAATATTCCATATATATGTAAGTGAAAGTAAAAGAAATATTCCTTAGCAAAGCTAGAGCTAATATAAAATAAATGCTTCCGTCGTAAAAATATATCATTTCAAAATAAAGTTAAGTGAAAGTCATTCACTAGATTTTCTTTTCTTTGTTTTAGGGAACATTCACCATTTCTATTGTTTGAAAACCCCTACAATTTAAAAGTGCTGATATTCGATGTCTTCTCGTGAACTTATCTTTTACCCCAATCTCTCAATATAAATAAATGGAGTGATACAATAAGATAGGCCTATTCCAAAGGAAGGAGATTCTATGATCCGTGATATTGGACTTGGAAATGGGACACGCTATGAGAGCAGACAATCGGGCAGATCTGTTCCCTGCCAGGCGTGCCTTTAAGTCATCAACGTCCAAGGCTCCAGTTAGGCCGAACTAATCTTTGTGTCATCCGGGAAATGGGTTTTGGGGTCGATAACTGGCGTTCCCTCAATCCTCTATAATCAAGACACCACAACTGTAAACATCATATTTTACTTCCGCGTCTTGCATGTTTTGGGGAAATATGATGGCCGATTTATTTATATTGTTTCTTTTATGTTTATATTATTACGAAATGAAGAAAAATATTTGTTGCCACCAGCACACGCTATTCAATTAAGTCATATATTAAAAAAAGTTTTAAAACATTTAAATGATTTTTTTTTTTTTTTTTACATCCACACCTGTCGCTCCGCCCGTGACAATAAGCGGATTTGAGAACAATTGATATAAATGGCATGTCAGGCATGAGGGAGGTCGATTCCCATTGGCATCTACTCCTAACTTGAATTTTAAAAGAGTTTACTTAAGGAGATCTCTTAGCCAGCTTCTTTTCAGCCTTCTTTAAGTATTTCCTGGCATATCAGCGTGACCGAGTAATGAGTCTTAAAGTTTTTGATTGAAAAGTCTGGATTTTTTACTTTCACTTACTATATATAGTAAGGGAAGTATTGCGATTGTGAAAATTTTCGAATTCCAGTCTTCAACGGAAATACACGTTTTAGGGTCCCCTGAGTCCAAATAACCAAGCCCCGCAAAAAGGTCTGTGTGTGTGTGGTAATTCTCAGGCGAAAACGGTAAGTGTTGAGAAACTGAAATTTCATATTTAAGACAAATATGCGCCCGAGACGTTACAAAACCTTTTTCATTAATATGAGTTTATCAGAATATCCACTTTATACCATGCATTTTGCACCTGTTTTCGATTTTCTCGAAAACGGTTCCGACGAATTTCATTAAACTCGCTATATCGATGTAGAATTTAACGGGCTTTAATATCATTTAGTTTTCATTCTGATTAAAATGGTCTGACAGGGCTTAAATGCCGATATTTTACATTTTTTCCTGTAAAGTACCTTTAATTTTGTAGATTTTGTAAAAATTAATATAATATCTTGTTACCACCGATGAAAAACACATAAATATAGAAGTTGAACGAATTCAATATCTAACTAAAGGAGAAAACTGAAAACATATTTTTTTAATGCAATTTTTTTATTTTGAACATAGCAACAGTAATATACACGTATAATATACAGTTGGAAAGCTAAAGCTTTTAGAATAAATATTATCTAATGAAAAAACTTGTAAAAGTTAATAAATAGTGATGAAAAGTCGATAAATCTGATTATTTGAGATAATAATATAATAGATTTTTTAATAAAACACACGTTTCTATATAAATTCAATTTAATTATTTCTTTAATGGTTTCACGTATTTTAATCTCTTCTAACTGTATTAGAAAATCCTTTCATTGATTTTAAAAATGGAGGTAAGTGAAAGTCGTGTGTTGCCCGCACCAGATTTTTTAATCTGAGTATGGTTCGCTATTCCATAAATTTGAGAGGCGTATGTCCATATGGGTTTTAGTAAGTAGTTATAAGTATTTAGTTTTTGTCGGTTTTTTAAAGTAGAGTTTTTGTGCAGCAGAGATTAAAGAAGTCTTAGTCGATTGTTGAGAGTCAGCCAGTTCTGCTTAATGTGAGGCCCCCATGTCATCCTGTCGAAAGTAAGTCCTAAGTAATGAACTGAGTTGGTTTGTGTTATCTATATATAGTGTTGTTTTATTTTCGATTTATTTAAATGATTAAAAAAAAATATTAAACCTACTTATTGATTGCACTTTCATCATATGGATTATATAGTAAGGGAAAGTATTGCGATCATGAAAATTATTGAATTCCAGTTTTCGGCGGAAATAAACTTTTTAGGGTCCCCTAAGTCCAAATGACCAAATCCCGCACGACTTGTTACAGCAACTTTTTCATCAAAATCAGCTAACCGAAAGATCTACTTTGCATGCATTTTGCACCTTTTTACGATTTTCTCAAAAACGGCTCTAACGATTTTAATTAAACTCGCTATATCGGTGTAAAATTGAACGGGCTTTAATATAATATAGGTTTCATTCTGATTGAAATAGTCTGACTGGGCTTAAATGCCGATTTAACCATTGATGTTTTTGAAGTTCTATCACAAAATTTGCGATAAACAGAATTGTTTTTGAGATATTCACCATAAACCTTTGCAAAATCATTTTCTTTACTTCTCCCTTTCTTTACATTACGTGACTCGGGAAATTACTAGTTATAATGAATATTATGAAGAACAATGCATAAGTATCAGGTTTTTTTTTTAATTTAAAAAAAAATTATTGTTAGAATTAAGAATTACGGGTAAATATGAATGAATTTGATAAATAATTGATGGACAAATTAGCAAAATAATTTTTTCTGTTTAAAATTTAAATCTGAAGCAGAAAACAGCAAATTAATGTTTTTCCAGAAATAAGTGCGATGGGCCTGATGTGTGTGAGAGAGTGAGGTTATAACACACAGCTGGTGGGAGCAAAGAGGTTTTGTGAAATGGATTTGTCACTGCCTCAAACATGTTTATATTTTAGTTTTCTTTATATTTAATTGAAGGTCATTTTTATCTATTATTTTATTTTCTGTGTTTTATGATAGTAGAAATATTATTTTATTTTACAGTGGCAAATCCATTGCAACCTCTCACCAGCTGTGGTTTTTATCTATCTCGATTTGTGTGTGCTCCTCATTTAGTTTTCTTCTTTTTGTATTCTGTTATTCCTTGCTTTATTTAACTGTTTTTAACCTTAAGAACAATAAAAGAACCATTTGTACCAATAGTGCCAGGCTGTAGTCATTTCGCCCTCACCTCCTCTAAATAAGAATGCGTAATATATTATGTAACATATATATCTACACAGAGTACTCCCATCCGGATATACTCAGAGTTCTAGAATAAACCCTGTGCTTTGAAGAGAAACAAAATCTGAAAACGCACTTTTCACTTTATCATCATTTTCAAAAAGTTTTCCTTTGACGAAGTTGTCTAAATTCCTGAACAGATGGTAATCTGTTGGAGACAAGTCGGGAGAATATGGTGAGTGCGGAAGAACTTCGTAGCCCAGTTCTTTTAATTTTTGCACAGTATGTTTTGAAACATGGGGTCTTGCTGCCGCTCGGTGAGATGATGAGGTACCCATGTATAGAGCTTTATTACTTTCCCAATACACTTTAAATGTCTGGAAACGGTAGACGCACTTGCATTTAGTTGGGCTGAGAGTCCTTCAACTGTTCTGTATGAGTTTCCTTCTACTGTATTTCATGTATTTCAGAAACTATAAAAACGGACATTTCATGTGAAACAACCCAATACTTTCTCAAAAACGGTTCCAGCGATTTTGATGAAACTCCCTATATTGATGTAAAATTTAAAGGGCTTTAATATCATGAAGGTTTCATTTTGATTTTTTCCTTTAAACTACCTTTAATTTTGTAGTCTTTATAATCTTGACAATATTATCTGATTAGGGTTGCTAAAAAACATGTAAATGTGAACGAATTCGATATCCAACTAAAGGAGATAACTGCAAAAATATTTTTTTATTGTAATTTTTCTATTTTGCACATAAAAGGACTGGATAAGGGATTTAACAGAAATAGCTGAAAACCATAATATTGACATTGACACTAGACTTGACAATCAAAATAAATGGGATTTAATCCTACAGGAATTTAGAGTATCGTTAACAGAAATTTACAAATTAAAATATGTACAAAAGGCTTCAGTTTCGGAAAAAATGTATCTGTATAAAAACTTAAATTATGACTATGGAACACATTATCTTGATGATAATAAAATAAACTTTAATGAGGTTAAATGGATATTCAAAGTTAGATGTGAACTTCTTTATCTCAACTATAACAGATTTTATTCGAATAGTAGTGTGATATGTTCCTTGTGCAATAAAAAAGAAACAGAAAATACATTTCATTTCCTAGCTTCATGTCCGATTCTGTCTGAAATTAGAAAAAAATGTTTTGGAAAGAATTCTCTAAAAGTTGATGATGTAATAAAATGACTTTAAGTTAATGGTGATAACTGGTTGTCTGTATACAATTTTTGTAAAATAGCATGGCCTTATAGATATAGGTTTATTAAAGAATTTAATTATAATTAAAAAAAATATATATATTTTCTAATATGTGATATTAATTGATTATTGTTATTTTACTTGTTTTTTACTGTTGTTTTATTTATAAGTTAATACAGTTAGAAGTTGAATAGAATCAATGAGTGACCTGTTTTTGAATATTATATAATTTGTAAAACTTTACAGATCGGCTCCGAACTGACGGTCTAAAAGACCATAGTTCTACAAATGTTTTTTATATTTATAATATTTGTTTTGTTGTAATATGCTTAAAGAAATAAAAAACAGTTATCTATCTATCTATCTATCTATTTTGCACATAAGAACAGTAATATAGATTTGTAATATACCGTTAGAAAGCTAAATATTTTAGAAAAAATATTGCTATATAGAAAAGCTTGTAAAGTTAATAAAGAGGGATGAAAAGGCGACAAAACTAACTGATTATTTTAGATAATGATATAGAGTGTTTTCAATAAAACGTATGTTTTTGTAGAAATTCAAGTTCATTAATGTTTCACTCATTTTTATCTATTTATTTATTTATTTAACGTCACTTTATGCTCATATGGCTAATCGGACGATGCTACAGTGGGAGTCCTAAATTTGGCCTACCCAGGTTTTATTAGGATAGGGATCTTTAACGAGTACCTGACATCGCACAGGCTCGGGACCACCTCTTAACGTCCCCTCCGAAGGACGGCGTAACTAAGGATTTTTTACTCCCATTAAAAAAATCCTAGGACCACCTGCGGATTTGAACCCGTGACCTTTGGCATGGGAGGCTGTTACGCTAGCCACCCAGCTACAAGTGATCCCCTCATTTTTATCTCTAACTGTATTTGAAAATTCATTAATCGATTTTAACAACGGAGGCAAGTGAATGTCGTGTGTTGCCCGAACCTTTTTTTTTTTTTAGCTGGTATGCAATAATGTAACCAACTGCTGTCAGCTACCTTACGTAGCGCATCCTTTTTTATTCAACATTCAATAAGTGAAGAAATAAACAAAGAGCGTATTAAAATACATTTTTGTGTGAAGTTACACACAGTTTTACTCTATATACATCCTACTTCCTTATTGTATTTGAGGGACTTTTGTTGTATTCAAGTTACTTTATAGATCGAAGACAGAATTCTCCTTTGTCGTGGGAATCCCTTCGATCCTGGGTCGTTGTCCTTCCTATCTGCCTCAGCGACATTATTCTTCCGTGATACATCTTCCGAGATAAGAGATTCGAAGTCGAGGGGGGATTTATGGAAATTATGCTAATAGCGGACTGCCGCTGTATTAAATATGCTACACAGACAATGATGACATTAAGGAATACCTTACAATGTTCACTTTATTTCAGTTCTCAGACCGTTTTCTTTTTTCAGAGATCTTAGAGGGGTAATTGGCAATATGTTTAGTCGTCCCCCTAAACAAATTTGATAAACTGGGATTGTCCTTTGGTTATGGTGTTTTAAATTAAACTTGTACACCTCTAACACCTATGGAGGGTCATGGTTTTAGTATACATAGAGATTCATACTGTTTCTAGGCCAACGTCCGTGCAAAGAGGTGATTCGATTAAGATCATGTACAACCGAAAGTTTTTTTTCATTATCATTTTTTTTAAATACACTTTATAAAGTATACTTGTATCCCGGGAGTTTGCCCTACCACTGGTTCTACCCACCACTGAAATATCGGGATAATTAATTATTCTACCATGACGGGGTTCGACTACGCCATAAACTGGTTTCTTTTCTTTCAATCCCTACAATACCTTCTTCCTCACCCCTCATGTGGTCCCTCAGGGTTCAGTACTTTCACCTATTCTGTTTTTTATCTATGTTAATGTTCCCCCAATCCAATACATCACTCTTAATATCCCCTGTATACTGATGACCACTAACTTAACCTTTCCTTCCATTCCACCGAAATGACAAAAATCATCCAAAAGTTACAAAAAGACATTGACAATATCAATTGATGGGCCATCAAGAATGGTATAACCAAAGCCATTTTCATCGGTTCGTAACATCTAATCATTTCCCTCTCCTGTCTACTCCACCTCAACAGGGATCATTTGTAGCTGGGTGGCTAGCATAACAGCCTCCTATGCCGAAGGTCACGGGTTTAAACCCGCTGGTGGTCCTAGGATTTTTTAATGGGAGTAAAAAGTCCTTAGTTATGCCGTCCTTCGAAGGGGACGTTAAGAGGTGGTCCCGAGCCTGTGCGATGTCAGGTACTCGTTAAAGATCCCTATCCTAATAAAACCTGGACAGGCAAAATTTAGGAATCCCACTGTAGCATCGTCCGAAAAGCCTTAGTAGGATAAAGTGACGTTAAATAAATAAACAATCCACCTCAACTATAAACCCACCAACTTTTACACATCTGTTAGAAACTATTAGGAACATACTATTGTTGAGAGTATTCCTCAAACAAAACCTGAAATAATCACATCTCTTAAAGTTCCAGGAAATCCATTACCAACCCTAAACAGTTCGTCAGACTACGCGATTTAATACCCTCTTAAACTCGCCAGCTCCTAGAATCTTCTCTTATCTTCCCCCACTTCGATTATATCAGTCCTTTGAAGGCTATAAGGGTTTCTTAGGCCGGGGGATGCGGGTAAATGCGGAGATAAAAGCCCCCGAAGGATCGAGACTCGAACTCGTAATTATTTGGTTTCAAATTATGATCCTCTGTGGTTGCTAGGGAGCGCGCGTTCAAAGCAAGGCGCTCTAGCTTACTTAGCCATCCCGCCACCAAGGAGATTAAGGCTAAAGAAGACGACTTTAGTTTCTTTCTGAGACACCAGATCGTAGAACTAAAGTTTTGATTTTGTTTTAACCTTCGATCTCATCGAAGTAGGTGACCAATTTTTATTTCAAAATATTTTTTCGGTGTAAAGATTCCTGGAAACAAGTTTTCAAATTTCCTTCTTTAAAATTTGAAAACTAAAGTCGTTAATATGCATTTTATCAACAAAAAAAAAGGTGCAAAACAGCGCAAATGCAAAACAAAATCTTGAATTTAATGCACTTTTTAAAATCCGTCCAACGGTGCCGTCGGAAACAAAAATTTACGATCTCAAAGAAATTTCACCGCCATGACATTGGATGATAGTGAGTAGGGATTGCCAGGTAGTCCCAGGTAGCTCAGAGCCCAGCAAGCGGAGGCAGTCTTTCAGCTTCCTAGAGGGTCCAATCATTTTGTATTTCAGAAATGATGGTATGTAATGAACAGTGAAAAACTAAATTTGTAAACCTTTTCTTTAACGAATATTTTGAAATAAAAATCGGACTATTTCGATGAGATATGGCTAAAACAAAATCGAAAGACGTTGCTGCGATCTGTCTTTCGGAAACAATTTAAACTGTTGTCCCCTTTAGCCCTAAAGAACTGTTCCATTAGATTCATCTCGGGGTTGAAGTGGCTTAACCTGAAATTCCGACGGCAATACTTCCTAGGAACCTTCCTTTATAAATCCTTTAGAACCAAAAAAACCCAGTATATTTACAATTTGTTCACCCCACTCTCCGCTGTCCCTTTTCAAATTATGTCAATTGATACAATAGGAGGCTTCGGTGGAAAGAGGTCTGGGCACAAATACATGCATGTATTGGTGGACCACTTTACACGATATGCATGGATATCAACTTCAAGAGGAAAAATCATTAATGATTTCATTAAATTATTGGAACCAATTTCTGAAGAAAATATCAAAATAATTTTGGCAGATCAATACAGTGCTCTAAATTCTTCTAAATTTAAAACGTTTATAAAAAAAATAGGTGCTCAGCTAATTTTTACAGCCGTTGACAATCCACAATCCAATGGATTAAATGAACGTCTAAATCAGACATTAGTAAACCGCATACGATGTCGATTGAACGAAAACTTCAAAAGAAGGCCGTGGACAACAATTGCTAAAATCTGTGTTGAAGAATATAACAACACAGTTCATGGCTCCACAAAGTTTTCACCGGCTTATTTACTATATGGGCGTGCCTCTGAAATTGTTCCAAAAGAGTTGGAAAAGGAACATAATTTATAGACAGATAGAGCAGAAGCGTTCAAGAATTCACAAAGAAGTTTTGAACGGAACAAGAGCAGAGTAGACCAGAAAAGAATTGATCATGAGTTTAAAGAAGGAGATTTGGTCTATGTAACAAATGGTAATAGTTTGAACAGGAGGAAGCTGGACGAAGTCAGAATAGGGCCACTCAAAATTAGAAAACGTATTTCCAAATCTATATATGAAGTGGAGTCTAACAAAAAACGGAAGGAAGCGAATGTGTTCCACTCTAGTAAGTTGGTTCCTTACTCTTTTTCTCCTGGATAAAAGAGTATCCGACCAGCGGAGGTGTAAAATCAAGAATTTTATTATTATTGATTTCATTATCATGTGTTAATATTTTACCAAGGGAGGTTATATCTCTGTTATGAGAGTTGATTGTATTAATCAAAGGACTGTTAAACAATTCTTTATTTTAGGTAGGTTCATTGTTAATTATGTATGTTATCCAATTGATTATTTTATGTCATACAAATTGTAATAATTAAAACTTTATTTTAATATCGTTTAACTCCTGATTCATTTAAATTAGAAGAAGAATTACACCTATACAACCAGTGAATGGTCTTGGGTTCAGAATATATAATAATCCTAGGCCATAGGCCGTTCAAGAGCACGATTAGGTCAAGTTCATACTCAGCCGCTAAGTTTTTTCCACTATTTTAGGGTACCCACTTTGTAGAGACTGGGTGTTCCCTAGATGTCCCTACCTTTGGTTGCCCGACAATGAAATATATACTTAATCTGTACAGCTAAGGCTCAAACCCGAGATTCAGGAAATGGTATTCCTTTAGTAAATAGTATTTTTTTTTCTTATCTCCTTTATTGTCGAAAACTTCAGTTACAAGGCCTTATCCGAACTTACACTACCTTTGGGTAAGGAGCAAATCCTTAAAATACGAAAATCGGGCATATCCTTTAAAATAGTAAAATTAGTCATTTCGTGCATAAACCACCCTCCCTCCCTAATATAAACAGTTAGACTTATGTTATTTCGGACGATTCTTGCATCGGGAAGAGAGTTTCTAAATTAAAAAGTGTCCTTTTTACTGTGGTAATCCTAGTAACCACTGAATTATTTCGATTCGTATCCTTTTGAAAAGAGAATCGAGTCAAAAATGGACTGTTTTTTTAATTTTAAGTTAAAGTCGCCATTCTCTTTGAAAGGATTCTTATTATTGTAACCAGGATACGGTTCTGCTGGTGTAGTGGTATCATGCAAGATTCTCTCTGTCCACTAGACCACGCCATTACCTAAACTTATGATAAACAATGTATAATTGCGAGAAGTAAATTATCCCTAAATAATTAAACATGTTCACCGCCCGTAAGAAATATTGGCATAGCTTATGATCCAAAGTAACGTTATTCTGGCCCGTGGCGTTATGACAATTATTTTATCTAATTTTAATTCGCGTTTGTTTGTTATGCGTGTTTCGAAATGCATATTTACCTTCTTAAATATAGAATTCGAATTATATATGTTTTATTTAACAGCTCAAAAAATGAGTTTAAAAACATATGTAGATTTTCTGGGCCAATACTACAATCACCTATTAATTATCAGTACAAATTACTTACAAGACAATCAGATAAATATATATACCTTGAGGGGAAGGTGACTGTAAATATATATATAAATAGTAGGCGTTAGCCCCTAGCGTGCCAAGAAAAACGTTTGTTGGCGACTTTCATTAGGACCGGGGTGTTGAGTTTAGGAACTGTGTATCCATCATCTTGTGAAGCAACCATACAAATATTTAAAAAATCTTGTGAGCGCGACATACTACTTACTTACCTTTTTAAAACCAATTTTTAAAAATCACGGTACCACAATGTATCAATTCCTAATGAAAATATAAACCAAGAAAAACTGATAAGTACAATCGCACAGATGACGCCATATAGTATTCAGATGACAAAATACTAGGAAACCCAGTATACATTTTTTTTTTTTTTTTTTTTTTTATTCGTATATATTACAATTTCTCATAATAGACAATAATAATAGTGCTACAGGATCTCATTCATACAATATTTACAATATAAACAAAAGGAAAGTCAAATTACATAAAATAAAATCAAAATAAATAAACGTATACAATAAAAAAATTTATAGACAAAATAAATACAAATAAATGAAGTTAACAAATAAATAAACAAAACATGTCACATTCATACCTATGTACAATATTTACAATCAGCTCGGGAACCCGGACGGGGCTTGTCCTTCCACAAGAGTCCAAAGGATCCCAGCGCCTCCCTCTCAGCCGCATCACTGGTGAGAGCCAGCGGAAGCTAAGTGAGGGCGCCACAGCCACAATCACACCGCACATGAGAGGAGAATCTGACCAGTGTCAGAACTCCAGAATAGATGTTTACAATATGTCTCGGGGCCACTGCCGTTTCAACCTTCTAGGAGGGTTGTATGGATGAGTGGAGCTGGATAGGGATTGTGCTAGAGGATTAGGATGATGAATGAGGTTCTGGTGGAATTTGGAAAATTTAGATGGAATCAGGTCTGAAATAAATGGAACATTAAGGTCGTGGTGTAAGGTATAGTTGGAGACATAATAAGGAGCATTTACTATTGTTCGGAGGACTTTGGATTGAAAGGATTGAATGCGTTTGATGTTAGAACGTTTGGCTGTCCCCCATAGTTCAAGTCCGTAGGTCCACATTGGCTTCAGTATTGTCTTGTAAAGTAATAATTTGTTGTCAACTGTAAGCTTAGATTTTCTGTTTAGTAGTCTGTATAACTGTCCGAATCGTCTGTTGAGTTCTTTTCGTTTAAGTCTTGTATGTGGGTTCCACGTCAATCTTTTGTCTAGTAGTAAGCCAAGATACCGGACTGTGTCTGAGGAAGGAAGCGGTATGGAATTGAAATGAACTATTGGACAGGATTTGCGTCTAAGGGTAAAGGTGACGTGGGTGCATTTGCTTTCATTAACCTTAATACGCCAAGCATTACACCAGTCCTCGATAAGACAAAGGTGTCTTTGCAGGATTAAGGATGCTATTTCGGGATCGGAATTGGATGATAGGATGGCGGTGTCATCTGCAAATGTTGCCAGAAAGGTGTCAGGATGATTAGGAATATCAGCAGTGTAAAGGATGTAGAGGACGGGTCCCAAGACGCTGCCTTGAGGAACACCGGCCTCAATGGGATAAAAGTTAGAAAATTCAAGTATAAATTAAAATTTAATTTTGACAGTGAAGAGGAAGTAGCAAAATAAAATATAGTAACATAAGTCAATAATGTTTTGGATAAAATAAACACCACTCCTTAATTAAGAATTTATAATAACCGAAATCGATGTGTTCACATAGAATTTGGAGATAAATGCGACAGACCTTGGTGGACCTTGACCGCGCGGTTTGTTTTCTGAAGATTTCACATCGAAATTCTCGATAATACTTGATAGGGTAGGGTCATCAATTCCTACACCTGTTTTTGTGAGTTTCCACAAGTTGGCTGACGGGTCTCACATACCCGGGGTTAGGTTGTGACTAAACCTTTGGGGAACACCAGCAGAGGTTGGTTTTATTTTTGAGGCCTCTCAACTCTGTCGAACAGAGAAGAATCGGTTATGGAGACAAGATTGTAAAACTAAATAATGTGGGCTAGGAAGAATGGGTTTTAGTTTAAAATGAATACCCTGGTGCCATACCTTATCAAAAGCCTGAGTAACATCCAAAAATGCCCTAGATCCGTATTGTTTTAGTTCTAGTGCGGTTAAAATGAAGTCTGTAACTCTGTGTAGTTGTTGCGTTGTGGAATAAAAAGAGCGAAATCCGAATTGATGATCTGGTAATATGTCTTGGTCTGTCAGTATGTTAATAATGCCTTCGTACAACAATTTTTCTAATATTTTTGAACATACCGTAAGAAGGCTAATAGGTCTGTAGGAGTCAGGTCTATGTTTGTCTTTTTACTTTCACTTACTATTTATAGTAAGGGGAAGTATTGCGATCGTGAAAATTTTCGAATTCCAGTTTTCAACGGAAATACACGTTTAAGGGTCCCCTGAGTCCAAATAACCAAGTCCCGCAAAATGGTCTGTGTGTGTATGGTAACTCCCGGGCGGAAACGGTAAGTCCTATGAAACTGAAATCTCTTTTTTGCATCTTTTTTTCAATTTTCTCGAAAACGATTCCAACAATTTTGATTAACTCGCCATATCGGTGTAAAATTTAATGGGCTTTAATATCATGTAGGTTTCATTCTGATTAAAATAGTCTGACAGGGCTTAAATGGCAATATTTTAAATTGTCTTCCTCTTAAGTACGTTTAATTTTGTTGATTCTATAAAAATAACTGTATTATCAGGAGTCATAACATCATAACTGGAGTCAGGTCTATGTTTGTCTTTTTACTTTCACTTACTATATATAGTAAGGGGAAGTATTGCGATCGAATTCCAGTTTTCAACGGAAATACACGTTTAAGGGTCCCCTGAGTCCAAATAACCAAGTCCCGCAAAAAGGTCTGTGTGTGGTAACTCCCGGGCGGAAACGGTGAATCATATGAAACTGAAATTTCATATTTAAGACAACTATACGCCCGAGACGTGACAAAACTTTTTTCATCTAAATGAGCTTACCAGAAGAGGCCCTTTATACCATGCATTTAGCACCTTTTTTCGATTTTCTCGAAAACGGTTCCGACGATTTTGATTAAAATCGCTATATCGATGTAAAATTTAATGGGCTTTAATATGATGTAGGTTTTCTTCCCCTAAAGTACCTTTAATTTTGTAGATTCAATAAAAATATTTATATTATCTTGTTATAGCTGATGAAAAACAGGTAAATATATAAATTGAATAAATTCGATACCCAACTAAAGGAGAAAACAGAAAAAATATTTTATTAATGCAATTTTTCGGTTTTGAACATAAGAGCAGTAATATACATGTATGATACACGTTGGAAAGCTAAAGGTTTTAGAAAAAATATTATCTCATACACAAGCTTTTAAAAGTTAATAGAGAGTGATGAAATGAACACAAAACTAACTGATTTTTTAATAATACACATGTTTCTATATAAATTCAATTTTATTAATTCCTTAATAGTTTCACGTATTTTTATCTCTAACTGTTTTTCATAATTCTTTCATTGATTTTAAAAATGGAGGTAAGTGAAAGTCGTGTGTTGCCCGCACCAGATGTTTTAAGTTTATGTGCCAAATTGAAATTGTAGAATATTTCCATTGAATAGCTAATTTAGTTGTTCCAAGTACAGCATTGTACAGTGTTGTAGGAAAGACTAAAGCTTTTCTAGCGATTTTTTTAAGTACCTCAGCAGTGATAAGGCCATAACCAGGAGTCTTTTGGAATTTTCATAATCTGCCTTGAAACCTCGGATTTTGGTGGAAGAGACATGGATGGGAACTGGAGAGGCTAAGAAATTCTGTACATAATTTTCGTGTTGTATGTCTGTTAAGTCTGTGTGAGGTTGTGGAACAGTTAAAAGATGGTCAGCGAAAATTGCAGATTTCCCTCTGTCTGGCAGATTGATATAAATTAGAAAAATAAACGATGGAGTATTAGTTTACCGAAATATAAATTAAATGGAAGACTAGGAATGAGATGACTAGATGGAGAAGATTGGGGATGCGGTCATCAAGAAATAACACACTAGTAAGATAAACCTATTATATTGTGTGCCGACGTTTCGGCCTACATTCTTGGATTTCATCATGGTGACTCAGAGAAAGTATCTCAAGGAGTGAGTAATATATTAAGTGTTCCTTATTAGTGCGTTATTTCTTCATGAACGTACTCTCCAACCAACTTCTCCATCATAAAAAATTAAACATTCAATTGCACATAAAGAAGCTGAAAAATGTTTCCTCAAAATCTGTTGGACCATTTTCTCATGAAAAGTAGACAATAAAGCCTCATAGACAGATACTAACTTACACGTGTTAACAACGCTTACATTGTACTCAGTCTGTGAGTGAAAACGATACGCATTGTCCACGCAAGCTGTTAAGAGTTCCTTACACAGAGGTTCTTGAAAAGCAGTGATTTTACATATCGATTTATCGAATCGTCAATTGAGAGTGATTTTTAAAGAAAAAATGTCTTTATTTTTAACTTTCAATTTGATGATTCTAAACTAGTATTACTTTCACTTACCTATATACGAAATGTTGATATCGCGAAAATTTTTGAATTTCATTTTGCAACGGAAATACATGCTTTAGAGTCTCCAAATGACCAAGTCTGTATACATACTTTTCTGTATCATCAAAAATAACTGAGTTATGAGCGTATTTATGTGTAAAATTTCAATTTTGTCTTCTTTTTTTCCCTCTTTTATATATTTATTCGCGGTTTTTTGGTTAAAAAACACTGGTAAATTTTTATCTCTATCTTGAGTTATTTAATTATTTTTTTTTTATTGAGAAATATTACAATTTGTTACATAATGAACAGTAGTAATAGTGATGTAGTACACATTCATACAATATATATATATAGAAAAGAATGATAAAGTCAAATTACGTAAAATCGGAAATAAATAAATTCAAATATATACAAGAAAATAACAATTAATAAAAACAACAACAAACAAATGAAAACAACAACCTGTAGTAGAGATAAATACAAGTTGGGAAATAAATAAAGATCATACAAGCAAACTAAACTATATACAATATATACAATCTGCTAAAGGGACCCTAGACACGGCTGCTCCCTCCACAAGTGGGGAAGAAGCCGAATCCAAGAGATCCCAGCGCCTCTCACTCAGCGCTTCACTGGTGTAAGCCAGTGGAGGCCGTGCTAGGGCGGAATAACCACAAACATACAGTATTAAAAACTAACCAGCTGATATTAACGACCATCGATCCATGGACTAGTATTTTTGTGGCGAATTTCAAAATTGGTCCAGTCGTTTTGGAGAAATGCCGCGGACAACGGATTTTTTTTATTCGTTATTCCGATTCGACGCATTTTGAAAAGTAAGCTCTTAAATTTTAAGAGAGGTTGATTTTTTTCTTTTTTTTTTTTTCTGGTCGATACAAAGGTTGGTTATTGAAAATAATAAACCAAAAAATAGTAAAGGTGATTGTTGTAAATAATAATGCATATTGTTAGATTATTTAATCTAAAAAAAATTGAGTTTTAATTTTCTTTAAAGTTCTAAAATTGGTTTAAACTAGAATGAAAAGTGACGATTGCGGTTAACGTATATACTTTTTATGTTTACTATTTTCTGTGTTGAAACTTGACCTTGGCTAAAGGTGTTAACTTTAAAAGATGAAAAATAGTTGGTCTATTTACAGTTGATCGCTAAATATGATAAATCCAGAGGTGCTAATTATATTTGTTATATTTACGCAGTAATTTTCTTTTCCTGAGTAGTTCAGTCAATATTGAACGGTAATATGGACAACAAAGGAGTATTCAAGGCTAATTTACAGAAAAATGTCCACTTGGGTTATACGGATATTTCTAAACTATTTTCATATTCTATGTATGTTTATTTATTTTTATACAATTTTATTCACAAAACAGATTAAATTTAAACCCTTCCAACATATTTCCTCATCATTCATTCCTACTTCACTGACAGATCCTTCAAAATACATCACTATAGTTTCATGACAATTTGACAATGGTTGACTGTGTGTATATATGAGAGAAGTAGGTCCTGGGTGCAGTCAATTTAACACACGTGTAGTGTGTTACACATAAGTGTAAACTTAATTTATTGGTGCCGACGTTTCGGCCTACGTTTCCTTCGGTGTTGTTGACTGACGCCTTCTCAGCTCACACAACTACCCTGAAGAAGGCCTATAATTTAGGCCGAAACGTCGGCACCAATAAATTAAGTTTATGCTTAATTTTGTGTTAAATTGACTGCACCCTGAACCAACTTCCCTCACAATAGTTTATGTTCATCCATATTTTCTCAGTCTGCTGCTGTTCCATAAGGCAGCATCCTAGGACCCATTCTTATTTATTCCGACTAATATCCCAACCAAATCGTGACATCTTTCTTTTTCACGTATGATGATGATGAATTGTGTATTAATTCATAATGATCAACAATTTGCCTCTCAAACACTTTGATCCAACATTAGAATATGAAGTATGGTGTCTGAATTGAGTATAGAATCTATTCAATAAGTCACCACAAAGTAATCTTAACCTTCTTAGTAAATGTATGATTCCTGCCCTCCAGTTCATTAACGACCCTGTGAATCCCTTTTGAAAAAGACCGATACCAAGTACTCAGCCTGACAAGTTCACTTGAACTTCATTCAAGACTGGAACGAAGACTGCTCAGAACCTTTTCTCAACTATAAAAGTATACTTAACTATAAATCCCATCTACAAGACCAGCTTAAGGAGTTGGAAGGTGAAAACTAGAGTGGGCGTCTCAAATAGCTTTTGGGTTAATAGTGGCTTAAGACAAGGTGACCTTTTATCACCAGTACTGTTCAATCTCGTCCTAGAAGTTGCCATCAGAAAAATAAGGACAAACCCAGGGGGCACCATTTACAACAGGCTCACACAGCGTATGGCTTATGCTGATGATGTAGGCATCACAGGTAGAAACAAAGCAGTTCTGGCCGATGCAGTAGAGGAATTCATTCAGGGAGAGAGGAGATATTGTGGAGGTGGATGAAAACACGTTTCACAGCTGCAGTACATTCAAGCACCTAGGAGGAGTGAAGGAGAAGAATAACTTAAAAGTAGAAATTAAGAAAAGAATGGTATCAGAAACCAGATGTTTCTATCTCCAATGCAAAAGCCTTTCCAGGAAAGCAAATCTCTTGCTATACAAAACAATAATTAGGCCGGTTGTAATGTATGGCAGTGAGACGTGTCAAATGTTGACCCTAACTAAAGAAAACAGAAGAGCTCTAATGGTTATGGGAGAGGAACACAGGTGGAGGATCAGAAGCAACGCAGAACTTACAGAATTGTATGGAGAGCCTGATATCCTCTGTGGTATTAGGAAGAGCAAGCTGAGATGGTTAGAGCATGTGGAAAGGATGGAGCCCTGTAGGCTGCCTAAAATGATGTTAAATGGTGCAACAGGAGGGAAAAGGAAAAGAGACAGACCCAGGCGAAGGTGCATTGAGGATTTGAGAAGGATGGGAATTGGAAAATGGAGAAGTCTTGCTGGAGATCACGAGGCATAGGGAAGAACAGTGGCTGAGGCCCAGGTCCTACAAGGACTGTAGCGCCCAACAGTGAGTGAGTGACATGACCATCATAAAGCCTATCTGGACTTAAGAAATTTGAGCTTTGAGGCTCTAATAAACCATCAAATGTGTTCCATGTCCAATCCTTACGATTCAAATTCATTCGTAAAATCCTCAACGCTCCTTAGTTTATCACAAATAAACTCATCCTTAAAGACCTTACTGTTCCATATGTAGCTGATTTGGTAAGAACCTGATCACTCCTTCCACGACAAACTCCATTCCACCCTAACCCACTGCGTTCAATCATCGTTTCCTCTTCAATTACTGATCATCCGAGACACCCTGACTTAAAACACTTTTAGGAATGCTAGCTAAATTTCAATAAATAAATTATTTATTTTTTGAACATTTTTATTGATATTTACAAATGTATTAAAATTAAAATACATCAAGTAAATGTGATAGTTATATAATACAATGCATGAAATACATGCAGAGAAGCTTCCCATTGGAAGCACTCTAAAATTATTCTAAACTTGAAGGTCCCGGGGCCATCTTCTTTTCAGGCGCTTCGGAGGATTGTCAGTAATTGAAACTAGTGGGTTAGAGTAAAAATGGATTTTCTCATGAAAGGATTGATATCCGGTCTAAGCCAAATCAGTAACATAGGTAACTTTAATGCTTTATGGATGAGTTTATTCGTGACAAAGTAAGGAGCGTGAGGATTTTAGAATTGGATACGAGAAGAATTTGATGGTTTAGTAGAGCACCATAGCTCTACCCCGAAAGTCCAGATTGGTCTTATAATAGTCATGTAGATGAGCCTTTTCTAGTTAAGAGGAAGGTTTGACCATTTGTCAAGTAAGTGTTGAAGTATTCTAAAACGGCGTGCAGTTTTTTGTCGTGTCTAAGAATATTAAAAATATAAGATATTTAAAAAATATAAATTTATAATATGCTCCAAAGGAAGTTTTTCGGTATCAAGAAACCATGATGAACTTAAAGAAAACAAATTAATTTTATATGGTTAAATGAAGCCCCAAATTATAAGAGATGGGGTTCCACCTTTTTTGGCTTCTCCGACCATTGTCTAATAATTTTTAGCGTCTTTTATTTTACAACTCGGATTATAATAGGCCTCTATTAATAAAAGATGAATCCATATAACGCTTATTTATCATTTTATAGCTTACGGCTAGAATTGATATTAAACCAAAAAAAGTATGACAGTGTTTTACTTAGGACTTGGAAACCACTTCTTTTACCAAGGTGAACGTTTGGTCTGTATTTTTAGGGCTTATGTGTGGAAAGTTCATATCCGGAGTAGAATCTACCTTCCGAACCTTCCTCACTGTTTACCCAGCTCTCAGCAGAAATTTAAATATAGGACCTCAAAGATCTGTTGGTTTTTTTTTGTTTTTTTTTAAAGAGAGTTTTAACTTTTTTTTTTTTTATTAAATACGGAACTACACGTTTTAGGGTCAGTTAAGGTACAAAACCCTACATCCCTGAATCAGCACTTTCCCCCTCCTTCTAGTATTGTATAAATATCCCTCCTAGAGATGTAACCATTCATTCTAGCCACTCTAGCCATTCCAGTAGATCTAGGTAGTAGTTTAGTTCTTTGTAAATAGTAGTGTAGTGCTTGTAACAGTTTGTTTTTACCAATAAAGTTTTTTTTAAGTTCATCGAGCGGTTAAGTTGTTTATCTGGCGCCCGAACAGGTACCCTATCAGCCTCAGGTCAGTAAAGGTGACGAAATTTTCCTGAAGATCAAGAAAAATCGACGAAATATCCCAACAGATTTTGGATCTACTCAGTGAAGACAGCCTTGAACGGAAACTCAAGAAAGACCGACGAAATAGTCTTTTGATAACAGGACTTGGAGTAAACCACCTGAAGTTTGTGTTTCTACACTTCAATAGGGTCAAGAAAAAATTGATAGAACTCCGCAGAACTGAGAAAACACTTGAGATAATGAAGGTGATGGTAGTGATACTTCTTCTATGGATATCTCCTAATATTTCAGCATACGAAATAACGGACTTAACTCACGCACCAGGTATAACTGCAATAAAAATGCCTTCCCCCTCCTTTTAGTATTGTATAAATATCCCTCCTAGAGATGTAACCATTCATTCTAGCCACTCTAGCCATTCCAGTAGATCTAGGTAGTAGTTTAGTTCTTTGTAAATAGTAGTGTAGTGCTTGTAACAGTTTGTTTTTACCAATAAAGTTTTTTTTAAGTACATCGAGCGGATAAGTTCTTTATCTGTCCCTTGAGTCCAAATGACCAATTCCCGCAAAAAGGTCTGTGTGTGTGCGTGGTAAGTCTAGCGTCAAAACGGTAAGTCGTACGAAACTGAAATTTCATATTTCAGACTACTATACGTCCGAGATGTTACAGCAACTTTTTCATCAAAATCAGCTAACTAAAAGAGTTATAAAGAGAGCTAACCACTTTATACTATGCATTTAGCACCTTTTTACGATTTTCTCAAAAACTGCTTTAAAGATATTAATTAAACTCGCTATATCGATGTATAATTTAATGGGCTTTAATAGTATGTAAGTTTCATTCTGATAGAAATAGTCTGACAAGGTTTAAATGCCGATATTTTAATTTTTCTTCCTCTAAAATACCTTTAATTTTGTAGATTTCAAAAAAGTTGGTACTTTATCTTATTAGCGTTGACAAATAACGGGTAAATGTGCAAGTTGAGTGAATTTGATAAACAACTAAAGGAGAAAATAGTAAAACTATTTTTATTGTAATTTTTTTATTTTTTTTATAATAAGTACAGTGTTATAGACGTATAATATACCTTTGGAAACGGAAAGATTTTAGAAAAAAGAATATCTTATACACAAAGTCATCAACACATATACGCCTTAAAACCAAAACAAACAAACAAACAGTCGAGGTAAGTGAAAGTCGTGTGTTGCGTGCACCCGATTTTTAATATCCTTTTCCTTTTTTTTTTTTAATTGAAGGAGATTATGGTTGTTTGCTATTTTTTCTGATAATAACTTCGACGTATATTTTGTTATTAGTGTTTTCAGACTAAGTGGATCAGATAAACGTCAGTAATTAAAAAAAAAAAAGTATAAATATTTTTATAATACGAAGAAAGACGTTGCAGATAATCACGTAATGGTTCAATATTTGCTAAAAGTTATCACTTCAAAATATCCGAGTCAAATTAAACGACACAAGTAATTGATTTGGGCCACACCAGTACATTGATTGCTTGTGATAATATAATGTGCTACAAAGGAATCACTAGTAGCAGGGTGGTTAGCATAACAGCTTCCGATGTCAAAGATCATGCCAAAGCATAGAAGGTTGTTATGCTAACCACCCAGCAACAAGTGATCCTTATTAAAGAATTATTTACATTGGATTTTAATAGAAACATGTGTTTTATTAAATAATCTATTATATTCTTATCTACGACAATCAGTTTGCTTTATCTGCTTTTCATCACTCTCCGTGAACTTTTACAATAGTATGTATAAGATAATATTTTTTCTAAAATCTTAAGCTTTCCAACAGTATATTACACATGTATATTACTGTTCTTATATTCTAAAACCAAAAATTTCATTAAAAAAATATTTGTTTAGTTTTCTCCTTTAGTTGTTTATCAAATTCGCTCAACATGCATATTTAGCTATTTTCTATCAATGCTAAGGTGATATGCCTATGTTTTTTTATTTTTTTTTATTACAAAATAAAAGGTACTTTAGAGAAAGAAAATGTAAAATATAGGCAGTTAAGCCCTGTCCAACTATTTCAATCATAATGAAACCTAAATGGTATTAATGTCCATTAAATATTACATAGATTTAGCGAGTTTCATCAAAATCGTTATAGGCGTTTTTGAGAAAATTGTAAAAAGGTGCAAAATGCATTGTATAAAGTGCCTCTTCTTTAAAGTGCCTCTTGTTATATTGGTTCATTATTTATTTTGATTAACAATATTATTTAATATTTCAACTAAAACCATAATTGTTTGTTTTCAAAAAAATATATCTTATAGTGAGTTAGGTATTATATTTCTAAGTGTATCTTATAGTGAGTGTATCTGGCACTGATGACCAAGATGTTTTGTGCCAATAAATAAATCAAAAACTAAGTGCCTCTTCTGTTTAGCTGATTTTCGATCAGAAAAAAAAATAGCAAACAACCATAGTCTCCTTCAATTAAACATTAAAAACAATTATAAGGATATTAAAAATCTGGTCCGCGCAACACACTACTTTCTTTTACCTCTGTTGCTAAAATCAATTTTTAAATACATTTAGAGATTAAAATAAATTGTTTAAGAATTATTTAAATGGAATTTCTATAGAAACATGTGTTTTATTATAAAATCTATTATATTATTATCTAAAATAATCACTTAGTTTTATCGGTTTTTCATCACTCTCCTTAACTTTTAAGAGCTTGTGATGAGATAACTATTTTTTTTTTAAATCTTTAGCTTTCCAACGATATATCATACAAGTACATTACTGTTCTTATGTTCAAAAACAAAAAATTAAATATTATACATGATATTAAAGTCAATTAAATATTACATGGATTTAGCGAGTTTCATCAAAATCGTTAGAGGCGTTTTTGAGAAAATCGTTCTGGTTAGCTGATTTTTATGAAAAAGTTCTGTAACATCTCGGGCGTATAGTTGTCTTAAATATGAAATTTCAGTTTCCTAAGGCTTTTAGTTTTTGCTCTAGACTTATCAAACACGGACCTTTATGAATAACTTGTTCATTTGGTCTCAGGAGACCCTAAACGTGTATTTCCGTTGAAAACTGGGATTCGAAAATTTTCACGATCGCAATACTTTCCCTTTCTCTATATTTCATATATAGGTAAGTGAAATTAACAAACGGTTTCATCATAGCATCTCAATAAATCGACATAGCAACTCTAATTCCAAACTCAATTCTGATTCATTAGCTAAATCACCAGTTGGGTTCCAGAACCCGTTGGCCTGAACTACGATCAATCTCCCATTGTTTGCCGAGCCTCCAGGATGGTATTGTCAATGAGGCGAGACAATTGACAATTATTGACACGTCTAAATAACAAACCGCTCTTGGCCCCGAGCGGGCGTGTTAACAGTGTAAACAGCCATGTTTGTGCCAGGAGAGGTTTAAAAATAGCTGGTTTCGAACCCCCAGGACCCGAAAGAGATGTGCATTCCCACGTGTCCAAGCTGCAACGGAATGCTAGCGATACAATGTCACTCTCTTAGCTTCCATAAATTCAAACATACTTCTTTTTTTTTCAGAACAAAAATATTTATTTCTTGACCACTTTTTACTTGTGTGTGAGTGGTTACTCCAGCACGTAAACTAAAAGTCCTATGAAACTTAAATTTCATATTTAAGATAACTATACGCCCAAGATGTTACAGATGCTTTTTCATCAATATAAGTTAACCTTTTTATGATTTTCTTAAAAACCACTCCAACGATTTTGACTAAACTCGCTATGTCGATGTAAAATTGAATGGGCTTTAATATTATGATGTAGGTTTCATTCTGTTTAAAATAGTCTGACAGGGCTTGAATGCCGATATTACAAAATTTCTTCCTCTAAAGTACCTTTAATTTTGTAGATTCGAAAAAAATTAACCATATCGTCTGATTAGCATTGTTACAAAATAGGAAAATATATAAGTTGAACGATTTCCACATCTAACTAAACTAGAAAACAGCCAAAATATTTTTTTAATGCAATTTTCGGTTTTTGAACTTAAGAACAGTAATATACATTTATAATGTACCGTTGGTAAATGCTAAAGATCTTAGAAAAAATATTATCTTATACATACTATTGTAAAAGTTAAAGGAGAGTGATGAAAAGCCGATAACACAAACTGATTGTCGTAGATATGAATATAATAGATTATTTAATAAAACACATGTTTCTATTAAAATCCAATGTAAATAATTCTTTAATAGGGATCACTTGTAGCTGGGTGGTTAGTCTCCTTTGCCAAAGGTCACGGTTCAAACCCGCAGGCGGTCTGAGGATTTTTTAATGGGAGTAAAAAAAATCTTAAGTTATGCCGTCCTTCGGAAGGGACGTTGAAAGGGGGTCCCGAGCCTGTGCGATGTCAGGTAATCGTTAAAGATTCTAATAAAACTTGGATAGGCAAAATTTAGGACTCCCACTGTAGCATCGTCCGATTAGCCATAGTAGCATAAAGTGACGCTAAATAAATAAACAAACAATTCTTTAATAATTTATTTTCGTTTCTAAATTTGTTTAAGAATTCTTAAATTGATATAAATAACGGAGGTAAGTGAAAGTCGTGTGTTGCGCGCACCAGATTTTGTTTGTATATCTTCAAAAATAACTGAGTTATTGAATTAAATCATTCTTAATCGACCATCAATCAAAAACAAATAGGCTGATATCAATGTCTAGGTGTTAAGATTGTCATTGGATACCCTGATATTTTTGTGTCAAATTTCGAAAAAAAATCGGTCCAGTAGTTTCGGAGAAAAGCCGCGTACGCGTAATTCGTTATTCGGGTTCTACGTATCTTGAAACGTAAGCCCTCCAATTTTTTTAGAGGAATAATTTTTTTGGTATATTACAAAGGTTCATTATTGAAAACGATAAACTAAAACATTACTTTTAATACATTTTTGCTACACTAACTGACAAGACAATTTTTTTTTTTTTTTCTAACCCTTATTATAATACCATTGTACTTTCACTTACTATATATAGTAAGGGAAAGTATTGCGATCGTGAAAATTTTCGAATTCCAGTTTTCAACGGAAATACACATTTTAGGGTCCTCTGAGTCCAAATAACCAAGTCCCGCAAAAAGGTCTGTGTGAGTAACGCCCGAGACGTGACAAAACTTTTTTCTTCAAAATGAGCTTACCAGAAGAGGCAGTTTATACCATGCATTTTGCACCTTTTTTTCGATTTTCTCGAAAACGGTTCCGACGATTTTGATTAAACTCGCTATATCGATGTAACCTTTAATGGGCTTTAATATCATTTAGGTTTCATTCGGATAAAAATGGTTTGACAGAGCTTAAATGCCGATATTTTAAATTTTCTTCCTCTTAAGTATCTTTAATGTTGTTGATACTATAAAAATAACTATATTATCTTGTTACCACTGATGAAATACATATAAATATATAAATTGAATGAATTCGATACGATAAGAGCAGTAATATACATGTATGATATACCGTTGGAAAGCTAAAGATTTTAGAAAAAATATTATCTTATACTCAAGATTTTAAAAGTTAATAGAGAGTAATGAAAAGAAGATAAAACTAACTGATTATTTTAGATAACAATATAATAGATTTTTTAATAAAACACATGTTTCTATATAAATTCAATTTAATTAATTCTTTAATAGTTTTACGTATTTTTATCTCTAACTGTATTTGAATGCTCATTCATTGATTTTAAAAATGGAGGTAAGTGAAAGTCGTGTGTTGCCCGCACCAGATTTTTTAGTGATGTACTTTTACACCCGACTGTACCTATTGATTGTCGTCAACGGGGATTATTAAATCATAAACATGTCAGTGTTTTTGTTTTCGCTTAAATATGTTATCAACTAGCTGATAATGGGGAACCTCATGCCAGAATCAACAGGCTGCGGAGCCACGATGTAGCCTGTAAACAGAGCGAGTGATATATGGAGTGGATTTAGAGCCAGATTAGCGATTTAGCGAACAAATATTTTGGAGGAATTTCAGACGGATATCACTCGAACGTTCAAGTGGATATAGCAACTTAACTACTTGGCATCAAATCTAGTTTTTATTTACCTAGTCCTAATAAACATATTTCAACATAAAAATTAACTTTTTTTAGAAAATAAAATATATATCTATAGGAAATATATATGAAATGTATATCTATAGAAAGGGAAGCGGCAGATGAGGGCCTTCAGGTTATTGAAGAAAAAACAAGATATATGGGATCATCCAGGAACCATCTACTGCAATACCACGACTTGCAGATTGACGAACGCCGTTTTAAAAGTACAGATACCTTCAAGTACCTAGGTTCTGTTATTACTCATGATAATAATACGAAAGATGAAGTTAATGCGAGGCTGCCTGCAGGTAACAAGTGCCTTTTCGCCCTACAAACAATACTGAAGTTCAAAAATCTTTCAAGAGATGCCAAGGAGATGATATACGAAACAATACTGAAACCCACAGTTACTTATGGCAGCGAATCCTGGGTATTAACAAAGGAAAGCGATAGGAGAAAAATACTCAGGAAGATATTTGGGCCAATTAAAGAAAATGACTCTTGGCGAATAAGAAAGAATAGTGAGCTCCGAACAATGTATGGGAAACCAGACCTGGTATTGTTTGTGAAAAAAGCTCGCCTAAGATGGCTCGGACATGTAAAAAGGATGCCAGAAACTAGGATTCCAAGACTACTACTAATGGAAAAATTGGAGGAAAAAGACACTGAGGAAGGCCAAGAGTGAGGTAGTTGGACGACATCGAGGAGAACCTCAAGTTGCTTGGAGTGAGGAGATGGAGGGCTAAAGCGAAGGACAGGAACGACTGGCTTGAAGTTCTTGAGGAGTTATAGTTGAAAACTATAACCTATTGAGTCGTTTCACATGAAATGTCCGTTTTTATAGTTTCTGAAATACAGAAAGGATTTTGCAGGTCTCTGTTGTTTTCTTCCGAATGTTTACATATTTAAAGTAAACAATTACTAACCTCTACCTTTGTGTTATAATCATTAGCTTCCCAATCAATTACCGAATCAAATACCTTTTTAGTATACCTCCAAATATGAACATGGAAACACGCGATTTTCGAGTATTATTTTTGTACGAGTTTAAACTCGGCCATTCAGAAATATTTGCAAGGTGTTTGGGAAAGTGAGTGTTAATGAACGGAATGAATGAACCGTTGGTTTGCTAAGTTTTCAGCTGGGGATACCAACCTAAAAAACTTACCCCGAGGAAGACCTCCGTCCGTAATAGACAACGATGTCCTCAAACATACAGTAGAAGGAAACCCCTACCAAACAGTTAAAGGACTCTCAGCACAACTAAATGCAAGTGCATCTACCGTTTCCAGACATTTAAATTGTATTGGGAAGGTAAAAAAGCTCGATACATGGGCACCTCATGATCTCACTGAGCGGCAGCAAGACCCCATGTTTCAAAACATACCTTGCAAAAATTGAAAGAACTAGGCTACGAAGTTCTTCCGCACCCACCATATTCTCCCGACTTGTCTCCAACAGATTACCAGCTGTTCAGGAATTTAGACAACTTCGTTAAAGGAAAACTTTTTGAAAATGATGAACAAGTGAAAAGTGCGTTTTCAGATTTTGTTTTACTTCAAAGCTCAGAGTTTTTCAGTTCGGGGATAAAAAAGTTAGTGTCACGCTGGTAAAAATGTGTAGAAAAAGAAGGTAAATACTTCGAATAAAATTATCTTGTTTTCATATCGTATTTTTAATAAAAATCCTTTACCTTGAAAACGGACATTTCATGAGACACAACCCAATACTTTTTGGTCATAAAATAAACAAAACACCTAGGTCTTCACTCGCTCATCCAGTCGCCACTAGCGTTTATTATCCATTACACGGTCATGGAATGTATGACTTCTTTTATCTCTAATACTTATTGCCCAAGATAGTGGCAGATTGTATTACTTCTCAATAAAGCAATATTAAAAAAAAAAAAAAATTACACGGCCCTTTATTTCCGCCATAAGGTGCTTATGCGTACTGTGAATAGTTCGAGAGATATTTCAGTTGCCCAACTAGCCTCTATACTCAACTAGCCCCGCTCTACCCTACAATTTTAGAATCCTTTGTCAACGATCCGAACGTTTTTCATTTAAATTACCAAATAGTCTAAGATCCGAACTTGAAACGATCTGCACCAAGCTGATAATAAATAAGACAACATTTATCCTGACTTAAAGTATCAAAGGTATAGAATGTGCAGCAGTTGGGTTGCCTAATATTTTCCTGGACAAACTATCGGTTGTTAAGTAAAAGCGGGTATGTCGATATCAGTTATCTGCACCGGCTTGATAATAGAAAAAAAATTATATCAATATAAGCGTTGTTTTGTTGCAAACACATTGATATAGGGTTGCCTGCAAAAAACTTGGTTCTAATCTGGGTTACCGAATTTTAAAGATTAAATTTTAACGCTTGTGGAAATGCTTGACAGAGAGATCCGAGTTGAATATAGCGTGTAATAATAAAGGACCCAAAATTGCAGCCGCACGTAATCGGACATTGAATATAAGAAAGTTTGATATCCCATATAAAATTACAGGACCATTTTTTACACAAATAACAAATACCAAATTACAGGGTAAAAGTTTTCTTATTATCATGATGTTGCAACATTTAATTAAAAATATTTTTTTTAAATAATTAAAAATAGTCTGCACAGGATTTTTTAAGGCAACCCATTCTTAACATATTTCCTAATATACTAAATTTTTTATAAGATATGTTTCATTCTCTTATCAACTCGGTGCAGATTGTTTCAAGTTCGAATCTTCTACTATAACAATATCTTCCAAGAGGACCGAGCCAGACTTAAAGAATACCTTCATTACTACTTGAACTGAAGAAAATACAGAACTACAGACAGAAATATCCTACAGTTCTTGTACAAGAATCCCCCAATGGATCGAAACACAGCTGCCCATGACTCATACCCTCGCTATTATTGAGTGAAGAGAGAGTCATGAGGGAAACAGGACGCAGATATTTATCTTTGCCAAGGGGGTGCAAAAATATCGATATCTTGTTTACTCGTACGGGAACGACAATTATTGACGCATTTCGAGTTTGTTTTTGTTTGTCACATGTGATATTATTATCAAAATAATGAAGTAATAGTTGACCGTAGAGTATAAATTTAGTTGGACGTACGTTCATAAGACAATATTAGACTAACAAGCAAAAATCTGGTGCGGGCAACACACGACTTTCACTTACTTCGACTGTTGAAATCTATATAAAAACTATTAAATATACATCAATTTGAAAAATAATATAAGTTGATTTTAATAAAACGTGTAATTATTTTCGTTGGATACATATGATTTTGATCAGTAATAAGTTTATTCCCCATTCGTCACTTTATATTACCTGTTACAACTCTGTGTATCAGATAATGTTTTTCTAAAATCTTTTTCTTTCCAACGGTATAATATACGTCTATATTATTCTACTTCTAATCAGTAACCCAAAATTTATCCTTTAGTTGGTCATCAAATTCGCCCAACTGGTATTTAGCCGTCCTTCCTCAATGTCATTCGGATGATTTTTTTTTATCAATATAGATATAACTTTTTATCAACTATAATCTTTTGGAATGAACAAAATTATAGGCACTTCAGAGGCAGAAAATTTAAAATATCGGCATTTAAGCCCTGTCAGACTATTTCAATCAGAATGAAACCTACATGATATTAAAGCCCATTAAATTATACATCATTATAGCCAGTTTAATCCAAATCGTTAGAGCCGTTTTGAGAAAATCGTAAAAAAGTTCAAAATGCTTGGTATAAAGTGGCTCTTCTAGTAAGCTCATTTTGATGAAAAAGGTTTTGTAACGTCTCAGTCGTATAGCTGTCTTAAATATGAAATTTCAGTTTTATATGACTTTTCATTTACGCGCGGGAGTAACCACACACATACACGGACACATAGACCTTTTTTCAGCACTTGGTCATTTGGACTCGGGTCCCCTGAGAAAAACGTGCATTTTCGTTGAAAATTAGAATTAGAATATTTTCCCTTACTAAATATTTCATATATTGGTAAGTTAAAGTAGACAAGAATCATTTAAATCGGTTATGAAATAGCAGATATATGGCGTTTTGAAATCAGCAGAATTTTGTTTAGAAATTTTTCTTTAAATTAATTTATCGCTACACATATTATTTACTTGCCTGTAAATCGTTATACCCAAATAAAATTATTTGGAAATAATAAACTATTATGTAGCGATTTAAAGATTTTTTACTTTCACTTACTATATATAGCAAGGGAAAGTATTGCGATCGTGAAAATTTTCGAATTCTAGTTTTCAACGGAAATACACGTTTTAGGATCCACTGAGTCCTAATTTCCTCAAAAAGGTCTGTGAGTCCATGTGTCCGTATGAGTGTGTGGTAACTAGCGCAAAAACGAAAAGTCGTACGGAACTGAAATTTCATTTTTAAGACTATTATACGCCCGAGATGTTACAGCAACTTTTTCATCAAAATCGGCTAACCAGAAAATGTATTTATATTATGCATTTTTCACCTTTTTACGAGTTTCTCAAAAACGGCTCCAACGATTTTGATTAAACTCTATATATCGATGTAAAATTCCTTGGGCTTTTATATGATGTAGGTTTCATTCTGACTGAAATAGTCTGACAGGGCTTAAATGCAGATATTTTAAATTTTCTTGCTCTAAAGTACCTTTAATTTTGTAGTTTAAAAAAAAAGAATTGGAACATCATCTTATTAGCATTGATGAATTACGGGTAAATATGCAAGTTGGGCGAATTGGATAAACGACTAAAGGAGAAAAGTGCAAACATATTTTTTATCTGTTTTTTGTGTTTTCGAACACAAGAATAGTAATATATATGAGTAATATACCGTTGGATAGTTAAATATCTTAGAAAAAAATATTATCTAATACACGCCATTGTAAAGGTTAATGGAGAGTGATCAAAAGTCGATAAAACTAAATGATTTTTGTAGATAAAAATATAATAGATTATTTAATAAAACACTTGTTTCTATTGAAATTCAAAATAATTAATTCTTTAACAATTTATTTGTATCTTTATAGGTATTTAAAAATTCTTAAATTGATTTTAACAACGGAGGTAAGTGAAAGTCATGTGTTGTGCGCATCAGATTTTTTTTTTTTTTTATATCGGTTTATAGAATGGCCTACGAAGCACAAAGCGAGACGCCTGGGATGAATGACAGGGACCGGAAGCTGGGGGAGATAGCGTGGGGGCACTTTTTCATCCTGACATGCTCGTCCTTTCTGACGGATCCTCCTGGATAATATTGTATAGGACTCCAGTATCCTGAGGACTCCAGTGTCCTGTACTGGGCGAGGACGTGAACTTGAGGACCGTTAGCGGGCCCGAACCGCCTTGAACCCGCGATAAACTTTAGGACAGCTTCGTTCTGGTTCTGTTATGTAATACCTATCGTAACCGTTTTGAATTTTTTTAAATAAAAGCTCTTTAGGCGCGACTACGGGGTAACTGAATGCATTAAATGATGTCAATGCAACAGAAATGCTAGTTCTCTCGTCTCCCACCAGTCCTTTATTTTCCCTATTATCACGATAATAAAGGCCGCGCTACAGAGTGAGAAAAGAGGTAGGCGAAAATTCGTGAGAGCGAGGTATGGCGAGAGTTCACGAAAGTAGTGGGAGGGTGAAAAGGCACATATTTAATATCACTTAACTATATATGAAATATATAGTAAGGGAAAGTATTGCGATCATGAAAATTTTCGAGTTTTCAACGGAAATACCCGCTTTAGGGTCTCCTGAGTCCAAATGACCAAGCCCAGAAAAAAGGTCTGTGTTTGTTAAGTCCAGCGCGAATATTTAAGACAACTATACGTCCGAGATGTTACAACTTTTTCATCAAAATCAGCTAACCAGAAGAGCCATTATATACCATGCATTTTGTACCTTTTTACGATTTTCTCACAAACGGCTGCTACGATTTTGATTAAACTCGCTATATCGATGTAACCTTTAATGGGATTTAATATCATGTAGATTTCATTCTGATTGAAATAGTCGGACAGGGCTTAAATGCCGATATTTCTTCCTCTAAACTACCTTTAATTTTGTACATCCTATAATATAGTATGATATAATATATCATTTAAATGACATTGATGAAGGCCAAATATACCAGTTGGACGAATTTGATGACCAACTAAAGGATACATGAGTAAACAAATTTTTTGTTGATTTTTTTTTTTTTTTTTTTTGTATTAAGAACAGTAATATATACGTATAACATACCGTTGGAAAGAGAAAGATTTTAGAAAAATGTTATCTGATACAGAAAATTGTAAAAGGTAATATAAAGTGACCAAAAGGGAATAAACTTATTACTGATTAACAATTTAATGTAGTTATTTAATTTAATCTAAATCAACTTTTTCCAACGAAAATGAATACACGTTTTATTAAAATCAACTTAGTTTTTAAATTGATTTTAAAAATCGAGGTAAGTGAAAGTGGTGTGTTGCCCGCACCGGATTATTTTAAAATCCTGTAATACCATTACATATTACTTTTAAATAAGAAACGAAATGATAATGTTATGATAAAAAAAAACAAGTGTAATAAACACATCATGAAAACATTTTTTTTTTTTTTTAAATACCGATAACCCATTTTAAGAAATTAAACATTATTTATAATAAAGAAGTCTTGAGATACCTTCTTTAACTGAATTTAACGATGCATAATTCTCGAGTTAAAACAATAATAATAATTGAATTGATACATTAATTATGTAAAGCGATGGATATAAATAAGTTTATATATTTCTGTTGTTATATTATGAATATATACTTTTACTTTCACTTACTATATATAGTAAGGGGAAGTATTGCGATCGTGAAAATTATCGAATTCTAGTTTTCAAGGGAAATACACGTTTTAGGGTCCCCTGAGTCCAAATAACCAAGTCCCGCAAAAAGGTCTGTGTGTGTGTGTGTGGTAGCTCCCGGGCAGAAACGGTAAGTCCTATGAAACTGAAATTTCATATTTAAGACAACTATACGCCCGAGACGTGACAAAACTTTTTTCATCAAAATGAGCTCACCAGAAGAGGCACTTTATACCATGCATTTTGCACCTTTTTTCGATTTTCTCGAAAACGGTTCCGACGATTTTGATTAAACTCGCTATATCGATGTAAAATGTAATGGGCTTTAATATCAATTAGGTTTTATCCGGATTAATATGGTCTGACAGGGCTTAAATGCCGATATTTTCTTCTTCTAAAGTACCTTTAATTTTGTAGAGTCAATAAAAATAACTATATTATCTTGTTAACGCTGATGAAAAACAGGTAAATATATAAATTGAATAAATTAGATACCCAACTAAAGGAGAAAACAGAAAAAAATATTTTTTTAATGCAATTTTTCGTTTTTGAACATAAGAGCAGTAATATACATGTATGATATACCGTTGGAAAGCTAAAGATTTTAGAAAAAATATCATCTCATACACAAGCTTTTAGAAGTTAATAGAGAGTGATGAGAAGAAGATAAAACTAACTGATTATTTTAGATAATAAAATAAAAGATTTTTTAATAAAACACATGTTTCTATATACATTAAATTTATTTAATTCTTTAATAGTTTCACGTCTTTTTAACTCTAACTCTATTTGAAAATTCTTTCATTTATTTTACAAATTGATGTAAGTGAAAGTAAATAAGAAAGAAATATTGTTTAAATCAATCAAAGGTTATACGCATTTATTTGTTTTTATCCGGCGATTTCGTAAGAGAACTTTTAACGTGCGTATCGCTCAAAATCAAATCAGTATTCGATTAAAATAATAAAAGAAAAAAAACTTTCTTATCCTGTTAATTCCATAGTAATTATCCAAAAAATGGTAACTATGATCATGAACTAATTAAGAAAACTGCTTCTGATACGTCGCAAAGTGATGCAATACGCATTTTATTTGCTTGTGTGACATTTTAAAATTATCTTCTCCGGATTTTCCTTGTTATTTATTTTGCACTATGGTGACTATAGAGGCCAATGACGTAAGGTAGATCATTTAGAGTTATTTTGCACTATGGTGACTACAGAGGCCAATGACGTAAGGTAGATCATTTAGAGTTATTTTGCACTATGGTGACTACAGAGGCCAATGACGTAAGGTAGATCATTTAGAGTTATTTTGCACTATGGTGACTACAGAGGCCAATGACGTAAGGTAGATCATTTAGAGTTAT
Source organism: Piezodorus guildinii (assembly GCA_023052935.1). Classification (NCBI taxonomy): domain Eukaryota; kingdom Metazoa; phylum Arthropoda; class Insecta; order Hemiptera; family Pentatomidae; genus Piezodorus; species Piezodorus guildinii. The sequence goes on along the minus strand of CM041298.1, from coordinate 11,915,832 downwards.
TTTGCACTATGGTGACTACAGAGGCCAATGACGTAAGGTAGATCATTTAGAGTTATTTTGCACTATGGTGACTATAGAGGCCAATGACGTAAGGTAGATCATTTAGAGTTATTTTGCACTATGGTGACTATAGAGGCCAATGACGTAAGGTAGATCATTTAGAGTTATTTTGCACTATGGTGACTATAGAGGCCAATGACGTAAGGTAGATCATTTAGAGTTATTTTGCACTATGGTGACTACAGAGGCCAATGACGTAAGGTAGATCATTTAGAGTTATTTTGCACTATGGTGACTACAGAGGCCAATGACGTAAGGTAGATCATTTAGAGTTATTTTGCACTATGGTGACTATAGAGGCCAATGACGTAAGGTAGATCATTTAGAGTTATTTTGCACTATGGTGACTATAGAGGCCAATGACGTAAGGTAGATCATTTAGAGTTATTTTGCACTATGGTGACTACAGAGGCCAATGACGTAAGGTAGATCATTTAGAGTTATTTTGCACTATGGTGACTACAGAGGCCAATGACGTAAGGTAGATCATTTAGAGTTATTTTGCACTATGGTGACTACAGAGGCCAATGACGTAAGGTAGATCATTTAGAGTTATTTTGCACTATGGTGACTACAGAGGCCAATGACGTAAGGTAGATCATTTAGAGTTATTTTGCACTATGGTGACTACAGAGGCCAATGACGTAAGGTAGATCATTTAGAGTTATTTTGCACTATGGTGACTACAGAGGCCAATGACGTAAGGTAGATCATTTAGAGTTATTTTGCACTATGGTGACTACAGAGGCCAATGACGTGAGGTAGATCATTTAGAGTTATTTTGCACTATGGTGACTATAGAGGCCAATGACGTGAGGTAGATCATTTAGAGTTATTTTGCACTATGGTGACTACAGAGGCCAATGACGTAAGGTAGATCATTTAGAGTTATTTTGCACTATGGTGACTACAGAGGCCAATGACGTAAGGTAGATCATTTAGAGTTATTTTGCACTATGGTGACTACAGAGGCCAATGACGTAAGGTAGATCATTTAGAGTTATTTTGCACTATGGTGACTATAGAGGCCAATGACGTAAGGTAGATCATTTAGAGTTATTTTGCACTATGGTGACTACAGAGGCCAATGACGTAAGGTAGATCATTTAGAGTTATTTTGCACTATGGTGACTACAGAGGCCAATGACGTAAGGTAGATCATTTAGAGTTATTTTGCACTATGGTGACTACAGAGGCCAATGACGTAAGGTAGATCATTTAGAGTTATTTTGCACTATGGTGACTATAGAGGCCAATGACGTAAGGTAGATCATTTAGAGTTATTTTGCACTATGGTGACTATAGAGGCCAATGACGTAAGGTAGATCATTTAGAGTTATTTTGCACTATGGTGACTACAGAGGCCAATGACGTAAGGTAGATCATTTAGAGTTATTTTGCACTATGGTGACTACAGAGGCCAATGACGTAAGGTAGATCATTTAGAGTTATTTTGCACTATGGTGACTACAGAGGCCAATGACGTAAGGTAGATCATTTAGAGTTATTTTGCACTATGGTGACTACAGAGGCCAATGACGTAAGGTAGATCATTTAGAGTTATTTTGCACTATGGTGACTATAGAGGCCAATGACGTAAGGTAGATCATTTAGAGTTATTTTGCACTATGGTGACTACAGAGGCCAATGACGTAAGGTAGATCATTTAGAGTTATTTTGCACTATGGTGACTACAGAGGCCAATGACGTAAGGTAGATCATTTAGAGTTATTTTGCACTATGGTGACTATAGAGGCCAATGACGTGAGGTAGATCATTTAGAGTTATTTTGCACTATGGTGACTACAGAGGCCAATGACGTAAGGTAGATCATTTAGAGTTATTTTGCACTATGGTGACTATAGAGGCCAATGACGTAAGGTAGATCATTTAGAGTTATTTTGCACTATGGTGACTACAGAGGCCAATGACGTAAGGTAGATCATTTAGAGTTATTTTGCACTATGGTGACTACAGAGGCCAATGACGTAAGGTAGATCATTTAGAGTTATTTTGCACTATGGTGACTACAGAGGCCAATGACGTAAGGTAGATCATTTAGAGTTATTTTGCACTATGGTGACTACAGAGGCCAATGACGTAAGGTAGATCATTTAGAGTTATTTTGCACTATGGTGACTACAGAGGCCAATGACGTAAGGTAGATCATTTAGAGTTATTTTGCACTATGGTGACTACAGAGGCCAATGACGTAAGGTAGATCATTTAGAGTTATTTTGCACTATGGTGACTACAGAGGCCAATGACGTAAGGTAGATCATTTAGAGTTATTTTGCACTATGGTGACTATAGAGGCCAATGACGTAAGGTAGATCATTTAGAGTTATTTTGCACTATGGTGACTATAGAGGCCAATGACGTAAGGTAGATCATTTAGAGTTATTTTGCACTATGGTGACTACAGAGGCCAATGACGTAAGGTAGATCATTTAGAGTTATTTTGCACTATGGTGACTACAGAGGCCAATGACGTAAGGTAGATCATTTAGAGTTATTTTGCACTATGGTGACTATAGAGGCCAATGACGTAAGGTAGATCATTTAGAGTTATTTTGCACTATGGTGACTACAGAGGCCAATGACGTAAGGTAGATCATTTAGAGTTATTTTGCACTATGGTGACTACAGAGGCCAATGACGTAAGGTAGATCATTTAGAGTTATTTTGCACTATGGTGACTACAGAGGCCAATGACGTAAGGTAGATCATTTAGAGTTATTTTGCACTATGGTGACTACAGAGGCCAATGACGTAAGGTAGATCATTTAGAGTTATTTTGCACTATGGTGACTACAGAGGCCAATGACGTAAGGTAGATCATTTAGAGTTATTATTAGGTATAGAGTAAATGGCTTAACAATTGCTTTTATAAATAGACGCTTTGGAGGTACGTGATGACGTATTTAAAGCATGTTTTTGTTTGTTATTTTTATATCTTAGCTTCCTCTTGGTGTATTTTATGCAATGTTAATCGTACACTCAGTTTGAAAGTTAGCAATGTGGTGCACCTTGTACTCTGTTAGCATAACTGAGATGATAGCTAACATCGCGGCGTCAAATTGTTAGGCTGTGTATACACTGAGCTATCCGTGAAAGAACAGTACTTTCAAGTGATAACTCAAATTGTAAGGGTGGTTCTATTGAAATAAATTAGTGGACTGTATAGATTTAAAAAATAAAAATAATGAAAGCAAACGACGAATCGCAATACATTTAATAGACTAAAATACATATAAACAAGATGAGAAAAAAAAAAACCTAATAAATTTATATAAGAAAAGATAAGAAACAAATTAATCTAATTATATGCTTAAAGATGTGAAAAATATATGAATTAAAATTAAAGAGTTTTAAGAATGATAATCAAGAAATTAAATGTTCCAATAATGGATATAGATAGGTTATATTCACGTAAAGGTGTCTAGTTGAGTGTAGAAGAAAACGACCGCAGGGCGGCTAGAACGAAGTTCTCTTGAGTGTTGAAAATGACCGCAGGGCGGCTTGGGCGAAGTCCTCTTGAGTGTTGAAAATGACCGGATGGCGGCTTGGGCGAAGTCCTCTTGAGTGTTGAAAATGACCTCAGGGCGACTTGGACGAAGTCCTCTTGAGTGTTGAAAATGACCACAGGGCGGCTTGGACGAAGTCCTCTTGAGTGTTGAAAATGACCGCAGGGCGGCTTAGACGAAGTCCTCTTGAGTGTTGAAAATGACCTCAGGGCGACTTGGACGAAGTCCTCTTGAGTGTTGAAAATGACCGCAGGGCGGCTTAGACGAAGTCCTCTTGAGTGTTGAAAACGACCGCAGGGCGGCTAGAACGAAGTCCTCTTGAGTGTTGAAAATGACCGCAGGGCGGCTTGGGCGAAGTCCTCTTGAGTGTTGAAAATGACCGCAGGGCGGCTTGGACGAAGTCCTCTTGAGTGTTGAAAACGACCGCAGGGCGGCTAGAACGAAGTCCTCTTGAGTGTTGAAAATGACCGCAGGGCGGCTTGGGCGAAGTCCTCTTGAGTGTTGAAAATGACCGGATGGCGGCTTGGGCGAAGTCCTCTTGAGTGTTGAAAATGACCTCAGGGCGACTTGGACGAAGTCCTCTTGAGTGTTGAAAATGACCACAGGGCGGCTTGGACGAAGTCCTCTTGAGTGTTGAAAATGACCTCAGGGCGACTTGGACGAAGTCCTCTTGAGTGTTGAAAATGACCGCAGGGCGGCTTAGACGAAGTCCTCTTGAGTGTTGAAAATGACCTCAGGGCGACTTGGGCGAAGTCCTCTTGAGTGTTGAAAATGACCACAGGGCGGCTTGGACGAAGTCCTCTTGAGTGTTGAAAATGACCGCAGGGCGGCTTAGACGAAGTCCTCTTGAGTGTTGAAAATGACCTCAGGGCGACTTGGACGAAGTCCTCTTGAGTGTTGAAAATGACCACAGGGCGGCTTGGACGAAGTCCTCTTGAGTGTTGAAAATGACCGCAGGGCGGCTTAGACGAAGTCCTCTTGAGTGTTGAAAATGACCTCAGGGCGACTTGGACGAATTCCTCTTGAGTGTTGAAAATGACCGCAGGGCGGCTTAGACGAAGTCCTCTTGAGTGTTGAAAATGACCACAGGGCGGCTTGGACGAAGTCCTCTTGAGTGTTGAAAATGACCTCAGGGCGACTTGGACGAAGTCCTCTTGAGTGTTGAAAATGACCGCAGGGCGGCTTAGACGAAGTCCTCTTGAGTGTTGAAAATGACCTCAGGGCGACTTGGACGAAGTCCTCTTGAGTGTTGAAAATGACCACAGGGCGGCTTGGACGAAGTCCTCTTGAGTGTTGAAAATGACCTCAGGGCGACTTGGACGAAGTCCTCTTGAGTGTTGAAAATGACCACAGGGCGGCTTGGACGAAGTCCTCTTGAGTGTTGAAAATGACCGCAGGGCGGCTTAGACGAAGTCCTCTTGAGTGTTGAAAATGACCGCAGGGCGGCTTAGACGAAGTCCTCTTGAGTGTTGAAAATGACCTCAGGGCGACTTGGACGAAGTCCTCTTGAGTGTTGAAAATGACCGCAGGGCGGCTTAGACGAAGTCCTCTTGAGTGTTGAAAATGACCACAGGGCGGCTTGGACGAAGTCCTCTTGAGTGTTGAAAATGACCTCAGGGCGACTTGGACGAAGTCCTCTTGAGTGTTGAAAATGACCGCAGGGCGGCTTAGACGAAGTCCTCTTGAGTGTTGAAAATGACCTCAGGGCGACTTGGACGAAGTCCTCTTGAGTGTTGAAAATGACCGCAGGGCGGCTTAGACGAAGTCCTCTTGAGTGTTGAAAATGACCTCAGGGCGACTTGGACGAAGTCCTCTTGAGTGTTGAAAATGACCACAGGGCGGCTTGGACGAAGTCCTCTTGAGTGTTGAAAATGACCGCAGGGCGGCTTAGACGAAGTCCTCTTGAGTGTTGAAAATGACCTCAGGGCGACTTGGACGAAGTCCTCTTGAGTGTTGAAAATGACCGCAGGGCGGCTTAGACGAAGTCCTCTTGAGTGTTGAAAATGACCGCAGGGCGGCTATCCCAATTTCCAAGGGGAACGATAAGAAGATGAAGAATTACGTCACGTTTGCAAACTTTCAAGATTTCTTGAGAGGAGACTTGGGTCTATATACGGCACATCTTCACCGTTCAGACACTAAATTAAGACTAGGGATTGCAATCCGGTGTCATTTCCGATCCGGCCGGATCCGGTCCCAAATTTCATCAATCCGGACGGATCCGGCCGGATCCGGAAGGTGTGACTAAATCAGGTTGATTTTCACTTTTCGGTCCAAGATGAACTGTTAGTATGTTATTCGAATATAATTGTACTCATAATAGGAAGTTTATAAAATAAAAGTTATGTTAGTATTAGATATGGAGCAAAAAATTAAAGTTTAGTAGTTTAGGTAACTAGTAAAATTTGAATGGCTATTAAAACAGTCGGCTTGATTACAATTTGCTGAAAACAAAGACTATTTGTATTGACTGAAGTTATTAGTACTTACGTACTATTTAAAAAACAAATATTGTCAGTAGAATAATTTAAGATTTATACTCATAATACAAACTCATTATTGTGATAATTATGCCATTCATCAGACATATTCATTAAAATATGATTGTGCCCATTAATCATATAAGAGTTTTTTGTAATTATTAGCATTCTTAAATAATTTAAAATTATTGTTATCTCAATTCCCATCTGAGTTAATTACGCAAGGATAATTATATAGGATTTTATAAAATAACTTAATATAATTAATTGAGCTATCTGAGAAAGTGAAGTATAGGAAGACGTGAGCAGTAACGTAGTTCAGTCTTCCTAGATTTCAATAGATTTGTGAGCAGTTTATCATATAATTCAATACACTCGAGTGAGTCAGTACTTGAGTGAGCAATTTCTCTAAAAAAAAGTTAGAGTTGTTTCAGAAGTTCCTCTACAGACAACTTATAGGATGCTATAGCTCGCGTATATCCAAGATAATAATACCTGTTAACTTACATTTAGGTGAAGCACCGACAAAACAAAAGCACATGTACTGTCTCTTGAAAGGCGAACGAATGATACTGGACTAAACTAATGACGTGATTTAATTTGGCGTCAAACGACACCACCATACATGTACACCAAATGTAACGCATTTAAAGTACTTTTTTTTTATTAAACTGCACTATTTTTGGCCAAAAATTGCTATAGTCGGATCCGGTTAACGTATAATGATGCCGGATCCGCCGGATTACCGGATCCGGTTTTCCGGATTGCAATCCCTAATTAAGACTCGCCTCGACACGAGGCAGTACTAAAACAATTGAAGTACGATCGTATTTTTTTTTTCTTTCTCTTCTATTATTCTTCACTTTCTTAACAAAAACTTTTAAAAATAAAGATTTATACAAAAATGATCTTATGATAAATATCATAAATTTAGGGAGTTTTTAATTTTCAATTTAACAGCCACGGAAAACCTTATCAGGCCATAAGATATGGAGTGAACAGGCTGAGTGAAGAATTCCGAAAAATTCGGTATGCGCTGAACCGACTGGTAGGTTTATGAGAGGATTGTATTAAGCCTGATCTTGGGTTTGAACGGTGATCATTAGACGTATCTCAGTAGGCAACATTCCGGGTTTCAGAGATCGAGCCGTGAATTCTAGGTTCTAAAAATTTATATTAAAAAAAATAAAGCCTACGGTCGTAAACCGCGTATGAACAGACATATGAATCATTCTTGTTCACACAAGTGCCTAATAACCGGCATTAGGATTATCTTTATTCGATGGCCATTTAATGTGTTCAAGGTGTGTTTTTTTTTTTTTGCTTTTATTTTACAATGGACATTGCTGAGACAGGTAAGACATATATATATATAGAACATTATATATAAAGGGACGGGGTGGCCGAGATAGTTAAGACGCGTTGCTTTAAACACGCATTGCCTAGCTACCAGATGAGCAATACTTGGAAACCCACAATTACGAGTTCAACTCTCGGAACCGGAGGGGGGACTTTTATCTCGGCATTAATCCCCCCGCCCTCACCCTCTGGTCCGAGAAAACCCCGTATAGCCTTCAAACGCGAGGTAGGGGTAAAAAAAAAAGTGAGACATTATTTTTCTAAACTCGTTATTGAATATACATTGCAATCTACCTGAAGAGTTAATTTAGCATTTTGTAAATGTATGCCCCTATTTCATAACGAAAAACTATATAACCCCCAAGTTACTCCAAGGCTTTGTTTGTAGATTTCTTTTATCAATCCTTCTAGTCTTTAAATATTACAAAGAAATTTAGCGATTTTTCGGGTGACACGTAATTTTTTTCAGACACAACACTCCGAATCAAAAGTTTTACAATCTATAATTTGAGGAGTTTCCTTAATGACATAAAACACATCTAATTAGCAGGTTTCAGCAACTTCGAGCCATAATTAGATTTTTTGTATTATTTTTCCCATATTCTGGGACTTCAGGATGAACAACGGCTTAAGGTTTTCGAAAATAAAGTACTATGTTAAATATTTGGTCCGAAGAGATATGAGGCCACTGGGAAATTTAGAAGGTTGCACAACGCGGAATTGTGGAACTTGTATCCTGTGAATATAATTTAGTTGATTGCATCGCGGAGACTCAAATGGGCGAGTAAAGTTGTTGGGCTCAATGAGGAGGGGATTCCGAGAAAGTTGGTAGTTGCTGATCCGACTTGTAGGCGTCCGAAAGATAGGCCGAAGCGTAGATAGGAGCATTGCGTTACGACTGATCTCGGGGGCTTGGGCTTAAACGGTGAACATTGGACGAGTCTGTAGGCAGAAGGTTGGTATCGGCATCGAACCTTCGGGTTCGCTAAGCCTATTATTATTATTATGATAATATTAATGTCAAAACTTCAAACGCAAAATGTAGGGAAGTTTTAGATTTTAGCAAATAAATTTGATGTATAACCACTTTGCTCTCGCCAATCGTGTCAAAAAATTAATTGGTTTTGATAATGTGTTTTCCATAATCTGGGACCCAAAGGTTAAATATGGACAAGTTTCATAATTTTGTCAACCAAAAACGGTCATATTTTCCACTCCGCGATGGTTGTATACAGGTACAACGGTCGGCCGCAGTATAGAGGCGGAGGTATGTACGGCGTGGCCTTGCTCAGTTTCCTGCCTTTTCAAGTTCTTTCCTGTCTCCTCCAAATCCGACCTTGCAACTTACGCTGTATATCTCACTACTTAATGCAATCTACAAGGGGTAAGATTTAATTTTAAAATAGGTGCATGTATAATATGTCAAAAGTATTCGGAATTCACTACTATTCTGCAATTCACTTGTTTTTAACTAATTTTTTTATGTTTGTAAAGAGTTATTAACCACTTTATAATGTTAGAAGGAAGGTATGCTATAGTTAAAACCAAAAATTACGACAACAATCATTTTATTATTAACGTATTGAAGGTTTATTTACGAAAAAAATAGAAATAGTGTATGTTAATGGTGTCAAAAGTATTTGGAATTTCGTGGTTTCCTGGTTATCATTAGTGCAGTGATTATTAATAAACATCCTGTTGTTAAACACTTTTGTATAATTATAGATTTTAGCTAACTAGGAATTGATCTTACTAACTAATTAATTGTTTAGTGTGAAATATTACCCCACTCCAACACTTATTGTATATTGAGGCCATTTTTATTTTGAATATAGTATTTCCTGATTTTTTCTTTTTAGTAAGACCCAAAAATAGTAAATTAAATTTGAAAGAAATAATGGAAGAGGGATTTCGAGAATTTTTTTTAAATTTTGCAGCAACTAAGTATGAATAAATAACGTATATATGTCCAGAGTCATGGTCGCGCGTATGTTAATAATTTGATTGATTCCTAATCTTTCTTCTACTTTTAATTATGGCTTTTCATACTTAAAAAATACACAAACCTATCAATAATTCTGTCCATGAATCCAATGTTATCAAACTTTTTCAAAGAAAAACGCACGTAAATATCACTGACCGCTCAAGATGTTTTACTATGCATACTAAATTCTTTATTTGGTTTCCTCCAAACCATAATCTTTTCATAAGAACCATGTATTTTAGTATGGGAGTCATCTGTAATCATTATAATTCACCAACCTTCTGTTTAAAAAATGTTACAAACATTCAGCCTATTCTCTTATTTCCTCGCCTGCTGATAGACGTTTTCCGTACTTCTTGTACCATGTTTTCCTTTTCGTAAAATGTTTTTAGAACGCGGCGAACAGTTGAAAAATTTATTGTGTACCCAGAAGCTCTGAAAAATTCATAAATAAGTTAAGGTTTACTCATTTGAGGTATAGTTTTCTTATTTGATGAATAATCAGTCTTCAAGTTTTAACATTTAATATTTTTTTGGACGCTTAATTTATTGCTTTTATGTTTTATTATTATATTATCTACACTGTACATAGTCATCCATATATTCTCATCAATTTTTTTCAACATCTCAACTATTTCTCTTTAGTGTTAAAGTGTGAACGTGTTAAAAATTATTCGTTGTACGATCGTTGCGTTTTTATTTTAGGGCCTTATTTAAAAAAAAAAAAAAAAAACTTTTAATGGTTGGATATATATATTATGAGAGAGGAGAATTGTTTAGAACATAAAATTATGTCGAAGATTGGTGAGAATATTTAAATTTGAAACCATTACTATATAGAATATTACGATTTCCGAATACTTTTGACACTGAACGATCTGGTAATTTTACCTTATTAATCGGATATTTAAAAAAAAAAAAACTTTTCGGTTATCTGGTCAGTGATTTTCCTTTATGGGAGTCTCTTTTAAAGATTTATGAGTAAAAAGAATTATATAAATTCATAGCTGTGAAATATAATAATTATACGATAAGAAATACGAATTCCGAATACTTTTGATACTTACTGTATATACACTCAGTCAATAAAGTTTCCATACACCCAAATATAATTAAATGCAAACAAAATAATACAATTTCCTCTACACTTTTGAACTTCCATCTGGCCCAAAAATATTAAGTTTGGATTCCCCAGGGAATAATGGTCCATTTTTGGGGTTTATTGAGGGAGGTTATGGGATTCCATGTTGCCGCCGTAAAGTATCATACAAGTTATTTTCTACCATACAGCAGGCAAGATTTTAGAAATAATGCTACGTATTAAATCGTAAGTTCTTAAAATAAATGTAAAGCTGTACAATCCATAAGCTGGCATTGTTATTAATAATTTTTACTCTTGGTATTTACAATTGATGACCAACGAAAGGATAAAAAAGTAAAAGTATTTTTGTATTATTTGTTTGTTTTCTTCATAATAAGAGTAGTAACAATATAGACGTATAATATACCTTTGGAAAGAGTAAGATTTTAGAAAACATTTTATCTGATACAAAAAGTTGCAAAAGGTGATATTAACTGAGGAATAGAGAATAAACTTATAACCGATTAACAATTTAATATAGTTACATTATTTAATCTAAATCATATGTTTCCAACGAATTTTTTTTAATTTATTCATTTATTGAAATTTATAACTGTATTAGTAAATACATCAAGTAACTTGGCTCATAACATAGATAATATACATGGAAAGACATGAAGAGAATATGCCCATTGGCAACACTCCTCTAGGTAATCTACACTAGAAGGTCTCGAGGCCATCTTCTTTTCAGACGCCTCAGAGGATTGTCAGGAATGGTAGAGGAAGCAAGGTATTGAAACTAGTGTTTTAATGCGGGAGTGGAGTTTGTCATGGAAGGAATGATACCTCGCACGGGCCAAATCAGCAACATATGGGACATTAAGGTATTTATGGATGAGTTCGTTGGTGACAAAGTAAGGAGCATTGAGGATTTTTCGAAGGATTTTGGATTGTAGGGATTTAATAGGGGAAGAATTTGATGGTTTAGGAGAGCCCGAAAGCTGACAATGTATCTGGTTACGGATGTGTTGAGTTTCAATCGTTAAGACTTCTGGAGGCATGATAAACTTAGATCATGATAATGGGACGCAATATTTGTTTGATACCAAATTAAGTTTTAATGGGGTGAAATGGATATTTAAAGTTAGATGTGGATTGGTATACCTCAACTATAATAGATTTTGGTCAAATCACAATATGATGTGTTCGCTTTGTAACAGAAAAGAAGTAGAAAATACGTTTCATTTCCTCGCCACATGTCCCATTTTATCTGAAATTAGAATAAGGTGTTTTGGAAAGAATTATTTAAACACCGATGAAGTAATAAACTATCTTAATGGACAGAACTGGATGGCTGTGTATAAATATTGTAAAATAGCATGGCCCTACAGATATAAACTTATAAAAGAGTTTAACTATATTTAAAAAATTGTAATATATTTATATATATGTAATTGTTTATTATTATTGTTATTGTTTTGTTGTTTTGAGCCTGATAATGAAATAGTTGAATCAGTGAGTGAGATTATTTTACTGTTATTGTGAGGTGTATCGTATATGAATATAGTTACTGTTATATAAATTATAAAATTGAACAGGTCGGCTCCGGACTAGACGGTCTAAAAGACCATAGTTCTATTAATGTTTTTTTATATGTTATATTTTTGTTGTAATATGCTGAAATAAAAAATAAAAAAACGGTTATCTATCTATCTATCTATCTATAGCCCCAAAGCTCTACACAGTAAGTCCAGATAGGTCTTATGATGATGATATAGATGAGCCTTTTGTAGTTAAGTGGAAAGTTAGAGCGTCTGTCCAGTAAGTGTTGGAGTAAGCAAAAGCGTTGGGCAGTTTCTTGTGGTTTCAGTCATGTGTGCGGATTCCAAGTTAGTCGTTTGTCAAGTAGGAGTCCTAGATAGCGAATCTGTTCAACCGGGACTAGTGGAATATTATTAAAGGAAACTGTAGGGCAGGATGTCGTTGGTTTACGAAGAAGGGCCAACGAATATGAAATCACGTTTTATTAAAATCAACTTGTATGTGAAAGTCGTGCGTTGCCCTAACCAGATTTTTTTTCATCACTAAATGTATCTCAAAATTCTTCTATTGAATTTAACAACAGAGATAAGAGAAAGTCCTGTTTTGCCCGCACCAGATTTTTCATCTCTTAATTTATTTAAAAGTTTTTAAATTGATTTTAACATTTGAGGTGAATGGAAGTCGTGTTATTAATTATATTATTATTTAAACCGTAATAAATTTTTCCATATAAAATATGTAAGTTTTTCTTAACTTTAAGTGTATTTTGTATTTGAATTCAAGAAAGAAGGGAAGTTTTGGTATTTGTTGAGAACACCTGATAAATTGTGAATGTTTATTTGAAGGGAGACGGGAGTTTATCCTCATCCCCAATGATGTCAGACTGGCCCTAAAGAAATCTTTTCTGATTTTTTTTTTTTTTTTTTTTTTTTTTGTATACCCACCTCAACCTCGCAAATGTTAGAAGCTAGGATATAAGGATGAGCAGATTAGATGAAGTGTGTTGCGTAGCTCAAGTGGACATATTTACACCGAGAGAGCGGAAATAGTTTGGCAGCCCCCGCGAGATAGTTGCGTCCATTAATTCAGTCCCGCTCCGGCTTTCGATCGCGCTGTCTCTGTGTCTAGTTCGGGTTTGAACTTTCGGGTTCGTTGACAGTTCTGTGTTCACAAGCCTACGCAAGTCTACAGCGTCAGTTCAGCGAGTTTGACTAGGATAACAAAGGTAAGTGATGTTGTGTTGATCTTATTTCAGAAGAGTTTATATTTGTGAATTTGTTGTAAGAACAGTCGGGACTGAGTAAACTTAGTGAAAGTAAATCAGATATATAAAAAGTTTCACAGTACCAAGCGAAAGGCAAACAATAAGGGATAATTAATATGGATAAGTAAAGCGGCAATATTATTAATAATGATCTATATAGAAATTATAATATTGTAAAATAGAGAAATGAGAAAAATTAAAAAGACCTTGACTAAACCATCTAATCCGATTAAATATCTTTTAAAGAGTTCAATATCCCATTAAGTGCAACTTAAAATATAATAGAAAAAAAAATTTATTCTGGGACAGGGTCCCTTAAGAACAATTGATGTGTACAATGAAGATATACAATGTGTCTGGCCACAGACCAAAGGATTATAATTAATTCAAATTCACAATAATATAAGAAGAAAAGGAATGGAATAAAATTATACAATAAAGCAAAAGAGTAAAATAAATAAATAACTTCTGATAGATTAATCGTATTAGTGTTGAACACAACTAAACATTGAAACTGATTCATAATAATTGATCCATTAACTAAGTATTGGATTGTTTCACATGAAATGTCCGTTTTCATAGTTTCTGAAATACATAAAGGATTTTGCAGGTCTCTGTTGTTTTCTTCCGAATGTTTACATATTTAAAGTTAAAGTTACTAATCCTCTACCTTTGTATTATAAACATTAGCTTCCCAATCAATTACCCACTTTTTAGTATACCTCCAAATATGAACATGGAAACACGCAATTTCGAGTAAGATTTTTGCACGAGTTTAAACTCGGTCATTCAGCAGCTGAGGCCGCAAGAAATATTTGCAAGGCGTTTGGGGAAGGGAGTGTTAATGAACGGACCATTCCCCGTTGGTTGGTAATAGACAACGAAGTCCTCAAACATACAGTTGAAGGAAACCCCTACCAAACAGTTAAAGGACTCTCAGCACAACTAAATGCAAGTGCATCTACCGTTTCCAGACATTTAAAGTGCATTGGGAAAGTGAAAATGCTCGAAATATGGGTACCTCATGATCTCACTGACCTACAGCAAGACCCCATGTTTCAAACCATACCGTGCGAAAATTGAAAGAACTGGGCTACGAAGTTCTTCCGTACCCACCATATTCTCCCGACTTGTCTCCAACAGATTGCCAGCTGTTCAGGAATTTAGACAACTTCGTCAAAGGAAAACTTTTTGAAAATGATGATCAAGTGAAAAGTGCGTTTTCAGATTTTGCTTCACTTCAAAGCTCAGAGTTTTTCAGTTCGGGAATAAAAAAGTTGGTGTCACGTTGGGAAAAATGTGTAGAAAAAGAAGGTAAATACTTCGAATAAAATTATCTTGTTTTCATATCGTATTTTTAGTAAAAATCCTTTACCTTGAAAACGGACATTTCATGTGACACAACCCAATAAAATATGAACTATAAATAATAAATTTTGTTTTTTAATTGTTTTTTTTTTAAATATCAGGCTTGCGTCTTTTGGGATGTAAGTAGATACTGGAAAGCTGGGACTTATATGATGCTAGGGAAGAAGCATGGCGGCTATAAGTAGGGAATTCCAAAGAGTAGTAGAGCGAAAAAGAAAAGAGTGATCAAAAGTTGTTCTATGGTTTGGATTGGCGCGATCTTGTTTCGAGTGCGTGAGCTTAGCCTGAATAAAAAAAAAATGTTTTAATATTTGCATAGGTACATTTGGGTTTGAGCTTTGTGGCTTTACAAAACCATTTGATTCCTATCTCATCCAATCCTTGCATACCAATCCTCAGACCACTTACTCGAAACTAGATCCCGACATTCTGACCTTAATGCTCCTACCCACAGAACCAAAACTTTTGATCGTTCCTTTTTTGTTCGCTCTACTGCACTCTGGAATTCTCTACCAACCTATATCCGCCATGCCACTTCTTTATCCTCATTCAAATCCCTACTTTTCCTTTACCTACTGTCAATTTCATCTAGAAATCTACATTGAATGAAAGAAGATTATTGTTTACAGCCCAAATTTTATATTTGATTTTGTTAAAATTAGATTTTATTTTTTCAGAAGACAATATTTAGAAGATATTATATATGTATATATATATATATATATATATATATATATATATATATATATATATTTTTTTTTTTTTTTTTTTTTAAAGTAATTTGTTTGTATTTTTATTTATAGCTTTTCTCCTCATTGCAAATGATTGTAATTGTAAATAATCGTTGTAATTAATAAATATTCATGTTTATTTTGTCTGTTGGCCAGACATATTATATATTTCTATTGTACATAACTGTTATTCTTAGGGGACCTAGTCCCAGAATACAATTTTTTTTCTATTCTATTCTACTAAATACTTACAT
This sequence comes from Piezodorus guildinii, assembly GCA_023052935.1. Lineage (NCBI taxonomy): Eukaryota > Metazoa > Arthropoda > Insecta > Hemiptera > Pentatomidae > Piezodorus > Piezodorus guildinii. Next base: position 11,900,182 of record CM041298.1, on the reverse strand, counting down.
CCTAATACTAAGTCTTCCGTATATAGACACAAATAAAATCAAATGTTTAAATAACTCTATATTTGGTCACCTGTAGTGTTGTGGTTAAACAATTTTTTTATAGATTTATTTTCGTTTATCACCAACGAAAAATTTGAACTCTTCTTCACTTGAACTTATGAATTTCTCGTATTTATTCTTATTGGGTTCTGTAACTGCAATGGGTATTCTAATCCCCAAGAAATTTGACTTCTTATTAAAGTCAAAGAAAGAGTCTGATCAGCTGTCGCGAGTGTTTTGAAATTTTTTTAAAACATTTTTATAATATTATAAATATTAGGAAGAACGTTTTTTTTTGTTTATTTATTAAAATTTATAACTGTATTTAATAATACAAGTAAATATGCTATACGATAAAATTCATGAAAAAAAAATGAATACAAAATATCCACTGCCAGCACTCCAGTATGCAATATTCGTAAGAAAAAGTATAAATAAATACTGTTATCTTCCGATTTGCCACCGCGGTGGCGCCTCTGCGATACCGCTCGAAATCAAAGGATCAATGAGATCACTTGTATTGGGTTGTGTCACATGAAATATCAGTTTTCAAGGTAAAGGATTTTTATTAAATACGAAATGAAAACAAGATAATTTTATTCGAAGTATTTATCTTCTTTTTCTACACATTTTTCCCTACGTGACACCAACTTTTTTATCCCCGAACTGAAAAACTCTGAGCTTTGAAGTGAAACAAAATTTGAAAACGCACTTTTCACTTGATCATAATTTTCAAAACGTTTTCCTTTGACGAAGTTGTCTAAATTCCTGAACAGGTGGTAATCTGTTGGAGACAAGTCGGGAGAATATAGTGGGTGCGGAAGTTCGTAGCCCAGTTAGTTCGTAGCAGGTCTCAAGGCGTTTCAATTGCTGCCGCTCTGTGAGACCATGAGGTACCCATATATCGAGCTTTTTTACTTTCCCAATCCACTTTAAATGCCTGGAAACGGTAGATGCACTTGCATTTAGTTATGCTGAGAGTCCTTTAACTGTTTGGTTGGGGTTTTCTTCTACTGTATGTTTGAGGACATTGTCTATTACGGACGGAGGTCTTCCTCGTGGCAAGTTTTCCAAGTCGGTATCCCTAGCTAAAAACTTAGCAAACCAACGGCGAATGGTCCGTTCATTAACAATCCCTTCCCCAAACGCTTTGCAAATATTTCTAGCGGCCTCAGCTGCTGAGTGGCCGAGTTTAAACTCGTACAAAAATATTACTCAAAAATCGCGTGTTTCCCTGTTCATATTTGGAGGTTTACTAAAAAATGGGTCAATTCATTAGGAAGCTAATGTTTATAATACAAAGGAAGAGGATTAGTAACTGTTTACTTTAAATATGTAAACATTCGGAAGAAAACAACAGAGACCTCCTGCAAAGTCCTTTATGTATTTCAGAAACTATAAAAACGGACATTTCAAGTGAAACAACCCAATATTAAAATCATTAGTGCGTCGTAGAAACCCCAGCGTCGGAAAACTTGATATCGGTTCACTTAGTTGTGATTACATTTGCCTCTGATTTTTTCTTCATTAAATAATAATAAAAGGCTTAGAAAACCGGCGATGCCGACACTACTAAATTTTACCTACTTAGATTTTTCCAATTATCACCATCTAAGGCCAAGCCACTGAGATCAAACTTAACACAATCCTCTCATAGAATTTGCTCTTCCCTGAATCCAACAAATTTACACGCCCATTTAAATCACCGCGATGCAATCAACTCTATCGTACTGACGGGGTACAAGCTCCGCAATTACGCGTTGTGTGATCTTCTGTGAATTTCCCAGTGACTTCATCTTTCATTAGGCCTAATATTTTAAGTAGTATCTTATTCTCGAAAACCTTAAGACACAGTTCATCCTTCAAAATATGTACCCACGTTTCACATCCGTGTAAAACCATCGGTAGAACAATACTTTTATAAATTCTAACCTTTAAGTTTTTTGACAGAAGTCGCGATCTAAGTAGTTATGCAACTGAATAATAACATGCATTTCCTGTCTTTAACCGCGAATTCATTCCTCCTGGATTTCGTTTTTCATAGTTATCGTAGAACCTACATACTTGAATTTCTCTACGTGTTCAAACGTATTACTATGTTTCGGTAGCATAAAGGGTAATAAAGTAATTTACTTAAAATATACATTTAGTTATAAATTAGTACATATTATCATTACACATAAAAATATGGTACGCGAGACATGATCATTAACGAGAATACTGGGGCTCCGATTTACCACATAATATAACATGAAGGTACCTTTGGACATATCTGCGTAATTGTTCCCTGGCTTGACTTCCTGTTCCTTTACTATCCGAGCTAAGACTCTCCAGGTACCACGCTATCCCTGCTTTAGGAGTGGAGGGATCTATTTTTTGTATAGCCCTTCTATGAAACCGTTTTGCTTGTAGCCCGGAAACTGTTCTATTTCAAATGACTCTAAATTATTTCTATTTCTCCTAGTATTCTCAATACATAGCAGTATGTCGTGATAAATCAATATCACTATTACCGTCACCGTTTCTACTAATAATCAAATATTTCGTCTTATCGGTATTTATTTGAAGTTCTATCCCTTTACCAGTTTCCATCAACGTAGTTGTGTTCTATAATTTTCGTGTCTTCGCCCAGCATTACCAAATCATCACCGTACATTAGAAACAGAATTTTTCCATCAAGATTCAAATATTTCTCAGCAAGAGAAATTAATACATTTAATTATTTTTACATATTAAAAGTTTAACTGACACAGTAAAACACCAGAAATAAATAAATTGTATTGTATAAATAAATTCTTGATTTTCATTACAGTGGGAATTGTAGTTTGCTTTTCTTGAACCTTAACTTCCCAAACTTTCTTCACGAAGTTGATCTTTGAACTTCGGTGAAACTTTGAAGGTAATTCTACACTTGAAGTTTTTTTCACTTATCCTATTCTTTTTTAAATTTCACGTTCCGATACAGTGTAAAATAGTTATTTTAGAACAAAATAAATTGTATCTGTAATGCGTATAATTAAACATTTTTCTGTTCGTTTCGGAAGGAACCTATTGATTAGTAATTACCCAAGCACTAATAATCTTAAGTTCTTAACTGTACCTATAAATTGTCTTGGGTTACGATCCATGTAATGGTATAACTCCTGTCAGACTATTCCAATAAATAAAGACAAAGACAATTTGATTATACATTGTTATATCGAGGTCGATCAATATTGTTACGTCTAATAGTATTTGAAAAAATCTGGTAAGCCCAACACAGGTCAATACAACACACTCAATTCAGAATTTTACGAAACATTGTTCACGGATCGTGCGATCGTAAAAATTTTCGAATTCCAGTTTTCGGCGGAAATACACGTTTTAGGGTCTCCTAAATCCAAATGACGAAACCCCGAAAAAGGTCTGTGTGTGTGTGGTAAGTCCAGTGCGTAAACGTAAAAGTCCAATGAAACTGAAATTTCATATTTAAGACAAATATAGGCCTGAGATGTTACAGCAACTTTTTTAACAAAATCAGCTAACAAGAAGAGCCACTTTATACCATGCATTTTGCACCTATTTACGTTTTTCTCAAAAAGGGCTCTAACGATTTTGATTAAACTCTCTACATCGATGTAAAATTGGACGGGCTTTAATATCATGTAGGATTTCACTCTGATTGAAATAGTATGGCATGGCTTAAATACTTATATTTTTAATTTTCTTCCACTAAAGTACCTTTAATTCTGTAGATTCTATAAAAATAACTATATCATCTTATTAGCATTGGTAATTAACAGTTGAATTATTTGATAATTCAAGTTTAAGGAATTTGATAAACAACTAAAGGAGAAAACCAAGAAAATATTTTTTAAATGAAATTTTTTGTTTTTGAACATAAGAACAGTAATATTCATGTATAATATACCGTTGGCTAAAGATAATATAATAAGCTAAATATTTTAGACAATATATTATCTGATACACAAGCTTGTAAAAGTTAACAAATAGTGATGAAAAGCCGATAAAACTAACTGATTATTTTAGATAATAATGTAATAGATTTTTTAATAAAAACATGTTTCTATAGAAATTCAATTTAATTAATTCTTTAATAGTTTTATTCATTTTTATCTCTAACGGTATTTGAAAATTCTTCAATCGACTTTAAAACGGAGGTGAAGTGAAAGCCGCGTGTTGCCCGAACCAGATTTTTTATATATGTATATAGAGCGATTATTATTACCTTTAAAAAAATTTTAAAATATGTATATATATATATATATATATATATATATATATATATTATTTTTAGCTATTCTAATGTCTATATTATCATTGATTATGACTTCAGAAATTGGTCGATGTTAATTGTGATATAAATATAGCATCTTGTTCATTGTTTTGAGGCCGAGACGTAGGTAGCGCCACTAAAGGGTTTTAGCCTGTCATCTTGATGCATCATTAATTTCACGTTGACATTTTCAAATAGAGGCTTCACTCTTCATTCAACTTGTCATGCTTTCACGATGGATTACTCTATAATTTAATTGATTAGTAATTAATATATGATTAATCAATCATCTAATAATTATTAACTTTTGATTTTATGAATTATTTGAAACGGATAATTTTTATTAATTTTCCAAAGTTACATAACGGACTTAAACCCAGCAAATAATAACTGGTGGAAGTTATATTATTTAAACTTATATATCAGTTCAGGGGGAGCGGCGTGATCTAAAGGATAGAGCACTAGTCTGCTATGCTCCGGGTCCTGGGTTCGAATCCCGGCTGTGGCAGAAATATTATTTATTCTGTTAATTCAGTCGGGAGGCGACCCTAGGGTATGGAGACCCTCCTGGGGCAGACCCAGCCTCTATAAAGTGGGTTCCCAAATTAATTGGGGAAAAACCTGGCGGCTGAGCGTGATTAAGGCCTAATCACCTCATTGCACTGCCTTTGGCCTAGAAACAGTACGAATCTCTATATGTACTGAGCCCAAGACCCTTCATGGGTTGTAGTGGTACAGGTTTTTTTTTTTTTTTTTTTTTTTTTTTTAATATATAGTTCAACTATACTGTACAACTTTTACATGTGGTATTGACAAGAAAAGTCAGTTTTTCTGTGGTTATCTTGGGAGATATGGTTTCCCTTTTCTTAAACATCTGGATCCTCCAGTGATGCGTGTTTCGATCATCTTCCAATTCTTCTGTACACAGTAAAGAAATTAACAGGTGCAAATATTAGTATTTGCAGGATTAAAGGGTATCTGGGGGCTACCAACTTTTTCATGTTATGCAGAAGGGTGGAAAAAATATCACAATACCTGCAATTTAGGAGGGCCGTTTTCCACCTTATTTTTTTGGCCTTTCACCAAATCAATATTCAAAAATCGTATTTCAAATATCCACATACGGAGAGCTGGCATTGGTAGGGTTCCTACATGTGAATCATGACAGTTTAATATTTACTTGATGTATTTTATTATACAGTTGTAAATATCAATAAATTTATTTTAAAAATCTCAAGATCAAAATAACTCTAATCGATGATCGCATTCATTAATTAAACTGCATTATGATGTATTAGTACTCTGATCCATTAAAACCAAATGGTTTCAATAATAAGTTATGTGCCTTTTTTTAAATTTTTTTTTTTTTTCAAATTATGCTATTAACTTACCGTTAAAATATTTAAAAATATGATAAATTGGTGACAGAAAAATTTAGAAATAGAAAACACCAGACTTCCGAAAATATGCTACAATGGACTTGGAGGCCTAGAAACAAATAAAAACGTGCCTTTCAACTGGATTGCAGAAGTTCGTAGGTCACTGATTCTTATAGGTTCAGAAGAAATATGGTCTAGCAAAGATCCAGCTTTTTTAATAAATTCAAAGAGCAAACTGTGAGAAAATGGCTAATCATTTATATTCCAGGGATATAGAAGCTATTATGAATTCCTTTAACAGTAAAATATATCGTCATATAACCAAATTCCAACTCGGAGAGGAATATTTAAAATTTAAATCCAATATAAACAAAATAAGGTTAATCGCTCAACTAAGATTGGCAGGCGAGAAATCACAGAGGATAATCGTGAAAGGATTATATTATAAATTTAAACCCAACATGACTTGCCCTCTATGTAATACTGATTATTACGATAATATTGAACATTTTTTAATATCGTGTCCAGTTTTAAATCCAGATTCTATTTATTTAAGTATGTTATGAAAAATTTTAATTAAGAAGACATATTAACAATTACCAACTATAAGAAGTTGAACGATTTATTTTTGTTTTCAATAGAAGCTTTAAAGATAAGAAGTTTTGTTACGAACGATTAGTACAAAATTTATAGGCATTCATTACTTTTTGTTCAAATGAAATTGTTTTCAAGATACGTATTATTTAAAACTTTTTTTTTGTTCTGTTTTCTTGAATTTATTATTATTTATTTTTAAAGTGTCTTTGTTGATTATTTAATCAAGATTTGTATTCTTAGTTATTTTGTTAATTGTTATTTATTTTTTCTTATAATGTCGTTCCTAAAGTAGTTGGCTCAATTCTTATTTCAATATTTATAACATTTCCTTATTAAATGTAAAAAATGATTTTGTCTCAATGAAATAGAGGCCAAACCTCTAGCTAAAAGATGTAAATCTTAAAAGCAATACAAAATTATTATAATTAACTTATCGAAATTACTTATTATTTTGTTTTGTTTATTGATTTAACGTCACTTAAAGCTATGGCTAACCAGAGGACGCTACAGTGGGAGTCCTTAGATTTCCATATACAGGTGTAATTAGGATAGGTATCTTCAAGTAGTACTTGACATCTTAGAGGTTCAGGATCACTACTCAACATAACCAAGGATTTTAGAATTACTTTAAAAAAATCTTAAAGTCATCTGCCGGTTTTTAATTACTTAATTTTTATTTAATGTTTACTAAATATATTGAGAGGAATAAAACTCAAAATTCAGCCAATCATAGAATTTCGCTGCTAAAACGCAATCTTTTTCCATTGTACGTTGGTTAGCGCTGGTTCACTTAACTCTAAACCGTGTTCCGAAACGCCGGCTTAAAATAAAATAAGTCCAACATATTTTAGTGAAATTTTTGTTTTATGAACGCATCCTACAACATACTTCATCTTCAAGTATGAGGATTCTAAAATCATTATAATAATTGGATATTAATCTCCCCATTAAATTAATTACTTTTGCTAATGGACTTTAGGTTGTGATGAAATTAGTTGAGGTGATTAATCACTTTAGTAATAGAAGCTGTAATGTAAGTAGGATCATGGAAGCTCAAAGTCTAGGCTTGAGGAGTTGTACCAACATTTGGTAATAATTGGTCTATAAAATAAATTCGTAAGTAATTTAAATAAATAATTCAGATTATTGTAAATACTCAATTACATGAGAACCATTATTATAAACTAGCTGTTGCTTGCGACTTTGTCTGCGTCAATTTCTGATATTATGTTCGCTATTTAGACGTTTTTAAAAAAATATATTGTGCAGTCCAGTCGGAAAGATTGTAGAGAAATTTGGACAACAATTAAAATTGATGAACAGCTTAAAATGTATTTATTTAATCTACAAAATAGTTACCACCATTAGCGATTACCCTTTCCCAACGGCTTGAAAGGTCCATTACCTCCTTTTTTTCAAAAATCACTATCCTTACTCCTGAAGAACAATAAAAGGTCATCTTTTATTGACGTCATCTTCTGAAGAGTAGGAATTCCGTTGTAGAAAATATTCGAGAGAACAGAAAATATGGAAATTTATTTATAGTTTGGTTTTGTGGAAGGAGCTCAAAATGTATGGATTCCTTCCAATCCCGCCAAATACTGAGCATCACCTTTCTTGGATGCAAGCCGGCCTTTGGTGTTGCGAGCGGCGTCGTTCCAGGCAACCCCCTAGTTTTTTTCGGCTGCTGTTGATGTAGAGAATCCATTTTTCGACCAGTAAAAATTCTTTTCAAAAATGGATCCTTCACATTTTTTTTTTTTTTTTTCAGCAGTAAATTACAACATGAAATCCTTTCAATAAACTCATGGGGAACCCAAACGCCGTAACGACAGACGTTCTTTAGATGATCAAAAGCGGTAGATTTGCAGGACCTTAACTCCGCAGCTATCTCACGAACAGTAATTCGTGGATTGTTTTTAATGACCGTCATAATATTCTCGATGTCAAAAGTTGAACTCTGGCCAGCCCGGGGCTGGTCTTCCTAATAGAAATCTCTGCAATCAGCAATTAAATCGCTACCATAAATGGCACGACTCTTTCTTGCAGTTCGGGATGTTTTTTTCCCTTTTTAAAAAAAGAACAGCATAATATGCCGAAAATGAACCTAACCGTCACTCATGTTGGTTTGCAATAAACTACAATATTGATCCTCAATAAAGACGAATTGAGTATGTAAACATAGTTAATTCCATGAGGATGGATAAAATCGATTCCTACGTGTTTATTAATGTGATTTGCCCATGTGATTTATTAATTGTTACGGCAAAAGATTTTGCCTTTACAATTAATTACATTCGTACGTACTCAAATTTTGAGCAGAGGTAATGTTTTTTTTGGTCGATTATAAAGGTTGATTATTGAAAATAATAATAAATAAAAAAAAGAATTATATTGTTATATTATTTAATCTAAATCATATGTACAACGAAACTGAATAAACTTTTTGTTCAAACCAACTTTTAACAGCCAGGGTAAGTGAAAGTCGTGCGTTGCCCGCACCAGGTTATTACAATATGAACATTGAAATTGTTTTCATATTTTTATACAAAAATGCGATTAAGAAATGAGAGGATGATGAAAATTTGGTGTTATAGTTACTTTTTTAATGCCAAACAAAAAAAAAAAACGAACATTTTCATGAAAAAAAAAACAAAAAACAATTTTTTTTATAGGAACACTTAAATCACCTCGCGTTATAAAATATACTCTTGGATTGATTTTCATACGTATTAAATGTACATACAAAATTTCCTAAAAATCGGTCGAGCAGTTTCAGAGGAGTACGAACACAAATACTATGACACGAGATACATTAGATTAATCAGCTACATACGAGCCATAATTATACATTTTTACTTTCACTTACTATATATAATAAGGGGAAGTATTGCGATCGTGAAAATTTTCGAATTCCAGTTTTCAACGGAAATACACGTTTAAGGGCCCTCTGAATCCAAATAACCATGTCCCGCAAAAACGTCTGTGTGTGTGTGTGTGTGGTAACTCCTGGGTGGAAACGGAAAGTCCTATGATACTGAAATTTCATATTTAAGACAACTATACGCCCGAGACGTGACAAAACTTTTTTCATCAAAATGAGCTTACCAGAAGAACCACTTTATACCATGCATTTTTCACCTTTTTTCGATTTTCTCAAAAACGGTTCCGACGATTTTGATTAAACTCTCTATATCAATGTAAAATTTAATGGGCTTTAATATCATGTAGGTTTTATTTGGAATAAAAATGGTCTGACAGGGCTTTAATGCCGATATTTTAAATTTTCTTCCCCTAAAGTACCTTTAATTTTGTATATTTAATAAAAATAACTATATTATCTTGTTAGCGCTGTCGATAAACAGGTAAATATATAAATTGAATAAATTCGATACCCAACTAAAGGAGAAAACAGAAAAAATATTTTTTTAATGCAATTTTTCGTTTTTGAACATAAGAGCAGTAATATACATGTATGATATACCGTTGGAAAGCTAAAGATTTTAGAAAAAATATTATCTCATACACGAGCTTTTAAAAGTTAATAGATTTTTTAATAAAACACGTGTTTCTATAGAAATTAAATTTAATTAATTCCTTAATAGTTTTACGTATTTTTATCTCTAACTGTTTTTGAAAATTCTTTCATTGATTTTAAATATGGTGGTAAGTGAAAGTCGTGTGTTGCCCGCACCAGATTTTTTATACATATTCTTCCAGAAGTTTTCCAATTTTTGAGTGGACCCCTATATATATATACTTTCAATTCAATTCGACAACACTTCTTATTTCAAATTTTGTTTACTTATTTGAAAAAAAAAAAACTGATGACAATGATCTGCACTGGTTTGACCGGGCGGATATTTTCACTTCTAGTGTCATGGGCCAAAAAGCTTCTAGGTCAGGGCTCTTGCCAACTCCGATTAAAATTATTTCAGGCTTACTAAACTTGATTGCTCTTTGTCTATTCTTGAATCAAACAATGCTAAAGAGGTTAGATCGATAGAGGATTAGAGAATCTATTATGCTAAGAATAGCTTTGTCATTATTATCTTAACCGAACCTAAACTACAGATCCAGTGATTTTCCATGCTAAAAGTACATAGTATGTTACTCAAATCATCTATCCGTTAAAATCCTGAAGAAGTGTAATAAAAGACTAATTTTAATTTTTTTTTTATTATTATAAGTTCAAGTCGCCGTTTCCTCGCCTCCGAATCTAAAGGATGCAAAAGTGGTGTTTCTGACGGATGCAGCATCAGTTCTCCAGAAGCTGCTAAAAGGGTGGAAGAAGACCCATAGTGAAGTGACAATTGAGTTCGGGAAAATAAATGAAAACACTAGAAAACTGGTTTTACAGTTGATTCCTGCACATTGTTGCATCAGAGGAAACGAGGAAGCGGAAGTGCTGGCTAAGTCTGGGTCCCTCAAAGCACAAGTGGATGCTTCACTTTCCCTGGATGAGGTTAAAACCATCAATAAAGCGGCCTTACGAGAACGGTGGAAGGAAAGGCATCCTCAAAGTAATTCTACTGATTTCTACTATGGCCTCAACAGAAAGGAGCAAGTGGTCATTTTCCGAATGCGCTCGAACTACAACAGACTAAAATCGCACTTCATCCGAAAATTCAAAACATTGTCGTGGTCTTGTCACTGGACGTGACTATTTAGAGAAGAACGAAAAAGAGGTCGCCATTTTTGTTAAAAGAATTCTTAACAATTGCTATATTTTGTAACTAGGATACGGTTCAAAATGTAAGAGAACCACTATTTTTGACTCGATTCTCCTTTTTAAAGGATACTAATTAAAATATTTCAGTGGTAACCAGGATTACTACACTTAGCATGACACTTTTTAATATAGGAATTCTCTTCTCGATGCAAGAATCGGTCCGAAACAGCATAAATCTGTCTATATTACAGAGGAAGGGTGGGTTACGCATATGGATTGCAATCCGGAAAACCGGATCCGGTAATCCAGCGGATCCGGCATCATTATACGTTAACCGGATCCGATTATAGCAATTTTTGGCCATAAATAGTGCAGTTTAATAAAAAAAAGTACATCAAATGCGTTACATTTGGTGTACATGTATGGTGGTGTCGTTCGACACCAAATTACATCACTCCAGCCCAGCATCATTCGTTCGCCTTTCACGAGACAGTACATGTGTTTTTGTTTTATCGTTGCTTCACCTAAATGTAAGTTAACAGATATTATTATCTTGGATATACGCGAGCTATAGCATCCTATAAGTTGGCTGTAGAGGAATTTCTGAAACAACTCTAACTTTTTTTTAGAGAAATTGATCACTCACGTACTGACTCACCCAAGTGTTATGGTACTGAATTATATGATAAACTGCTTACAAATCTATTGAAATCTAGGAAGACTGAGCCACGTTACTGCTCACTTCATCTTATACTTCACTTTATCAGATAGCTCAATTAATTTATTAAGTTACTTTATAAAATCTTATATAATTATCCTTGCGTAATTAACTCAGATGGGAATTGTGATAACAATAATTTTAAATTATTTGAGTATGCTAACAATCACAAACAACTCTTATATTAATGATAGACACAATCATATTTTGATTAATGTCTGATGAATGGCATAATTATCACAATAATGAGTTTGTATTATGAGTATAAATCTTTAAATTATTCTACTGACAATATTTGTTTTTAAAATAGAATGTAAGTACTAATAACTTTAGTATATATTATCAAAAATCTACGAGCGATTCCACGAAAAACATTTACACAAAGCGATCAAGAATTTCCAGTACTACCAACCCCGAAATCACCGTGGCCTCAAAACACGTTCTCTCCGAAAACCGTCAACAACAACCCTAATGAACCTACGATGTCTGACTGTTTTAAAGAAATAAAAGGTATGTTTAATCTATTTAATGTAAGTAAATTAATTACAAACTTCAAAAAAAATTTATCACAACTAAAAAGCACCGAAGACGGTATGTCAAAAATCTTTATTCTAGTAGAAGGCATACTTTCTATGTTTGATTAATGGTCATCGTATTGTGCAAATATATTCATAATAATTATATATTCAAATCTCTTATGAGTGTTAGCGTTGTAAAGTTGTTTATATACACTGTCTTGTTAAATTACAATTGTAAAAGCGGCGATATAAACAACTTTTGCCTTGGCCTTAATTCAACAAAACTTAAAATCAGCGATTATATCCCGTACTCTACCACAACAAGCTTTCTCCTTAACGTTATAATAGATGCCACAACTCATTCAAAAATTTCTAATGACTAGTGACAATAGTAAAATTAAATTTATGATGTGGAACGCACAAACTATTCGCGGAAACGACGTAGAATTTAAATTATTTTTAAATCATAATCAACCCCATTTAGTCTCTGTTTGTGAAACACGTCTTTCTGAAACTGATCGTTTCTCGCTTCCGGGATATGTCATTTATAGACGAGATCGTAGCAGAGCAGGTGGGGGCGTTATGCTCTTAGTCCGTTCCGATGTCCAGCACCATTTTATACAAGCTCCTGACTTAATGTCTACCGAAGCCGTTGCGATTAATACAATTATTAACAATAAATCAACCACTGTAATATCTGTGTACATCCCGCCAAATAAAATAAATATTCCAGACATGACTAAACTATTCAAATTAAATAAACAAGTGATCATCTTTGGAGACCTAAACGCTAAGCACACACAGTGGAACTGTAACAGAACAAATAAAAACGGTAAATTCGTTCTAAACTTCATAGTAAAAAACCTCATTCAACTACACAGTCCGCCTGAACCAACCCATATACCGACTCAACGTAATTACAAACCTAGTATTATCGATTTGGCTCTAACGAAAAATATTTACAATTTATCACCTCTTATCTCCTTACCATTTCTAAATTCAGACCATAATCCCGTGATTTTTCGTATTCAATCTCCCCTACCTACAGTTTCAAAAATACTCAAATTTTCGCTCAAAGACGCTGACTGGCAAAAGTTCAGGAAAGAGCTAGATTCCCGAATCAACATAAATCCGACCATAAATGATTCGAAAGAAATCGACACTACTCTAATTGATTTTTATAAACATATCAAATTATCCATGTCGTTATCCATTCCACAACATTATCTCCATCCACATTATCATAATGATTTACCCTACCGACTCAGAGCCCTAATATACATTAAAAATAGATTAAAAAGATACTTCCAACGTAATAATAACCCAAAAACCAAATTAGTCTATAATAAACTAAATAGTTATATTAAAACACGTCTTAATAATTGGAAAAACGAAAACTGGGCTACGGTTTTAAAATCCTGTCAGCCAGGGGATAATAAAATGTGGAAAATTCACAAGAATTTAACTAAGCAGTCTCTGAAAATTCCTCCTTTAAAAAATAATGACGGCTATGCATATCTGGACAGAGATAAAGCTCAACTATTAGCCAAGCATTTCCAAACAACTCCCTCAATTACTTCTCTCTTTGGATCAAATCACCACAACCGAAAAATTCAGAAATCCGTCCGCGATTATTTAAAATCACCTCTTACTGTTAATTTCTCATCTATCTCTCCAAAAGAAACCGGAAAAATCATTAAAGGTCTAAAACCTAAAAAATCCCCAGGCGATGATAGCATTCCCTCCCTAGTAATAAAAAATTTAAGCCGAAAATCTATTTATTTTTTAACCAAAATATTTAATTCCATATTAAGATTTAGTTACTTCCCCATAGTCTGGAAAACTTCCAAAACTATAGTTATAAAAAAACCAAATAAAGACCATAGTAATGTTTCGAACTACAGACCTATAAGTCTACTAAATATACTATCCAAAATTCTAGAAAAACTAATACTCAAACGAATTAACAAGCATATTAGACTAAATAATTTACTAATAGATGAACAATTTGGTTTTAGGGAACATCACTCCACCGTTGACCAATTGGCACGACTCACTGACTTCATCACTAAAGCCTTTAACGAACGCAAACATACCGGTATGCTCCTTCTGGACCTAGAAAAAGCATTTGATACTGTGTGGCACTCCGGACTCATATACAAATTAATCTCATATAATTTTCCGCCATACCTGATTCACATTATTCACTCATATTTATCAAATAGACAGTTTTATATTCAAGTTGGCAAATCTACTTCCGATACTCTCCCTATCTCGGTGGGTCTTCCCCAAGGCTCTTGCTTATCTCCAATTCTTTTTAATTTGTTCATTTCCGACCTACCGACCAACCCATTTGTGACGAGGTCCTTATACGCCGATGACAAACTTCATCATATCGTATTGATACTGTAGTAAATCGCTTACAACAATACTTTAAACAATTTAACAAGTATTGCAACAAATGGAAATTGAAAATTAATCCCACCAAATCTGAAGCAATCCTGTTCACTAAACGTCGCTCAAAAATAAACCACCAAATTAAGTTAAATTCAGCTCTCATCCCATGGTCAAAATCTGTACAGTACTTAGGCCTTACTTTAGACAAATCACTTACTTTCACCGACCACATCAACAGAAAAATTGACAAGGCGAAAAAAATAATATACAAAATGTTTCCTTACTTTAATAGAAAATCCCGTTTGAGTACTCAAAACAAATTAACAATATATAAATCAGTCATTCGCCCGTTAATCACATATGCCTCTCCAGTCTGGAGCTCATCCTGCTCGACTAACTTCCATAAACTCGAGAGAATTCAAAACTTGTCAATGCGGATAATTAATAATTTCCCCCGATACACGAAAATATCATCAATGCTCCAAGACTTGCAGCTTCCTACAATCAAACAACTTGTCCATTCACAAACAGCTTCTTACTTCAGTAAAACTCCAGTCTCTAAAAACCCATTAATAAAAGAAATCGGTAATTACAATAAATTTTCACTAAAACGATATAATCATAAGAGAACAAAACATGTATTATTAAATTAACTTACTTTCTTATGTTATAAATTTTATAATCTTCAATCATATTATGTATTTTCTATTAATTTATGTATTTTCAATTATGTCATGTATTTTCAATTATTTTATGTATTTTCAATTATTTCATGTATCTTTAAATATTTTATGTATTCTCAATTATTTTATGTGTAGTTTTTATGCGTAGGTTTTTTGTATAATTTTTCCTACAATCGCAAAGTAACCTCAATTTTTCACCATATGTTTGCCATTAGGCTAATGTACTATAATCACAAAAAAACAATCATTGTTAACATTTTGTCCAAATGTAAATATGTGAATAAAGTTTATTTTTATTTTTATTTTTTTTTATTATCAAAAATCAATTTTGATTTTGGAAAAAGGGTGGTAGAAAACAAATAGTCTTTATGTTCGGCAAATAGTAACCAATAGCCGACTCTTTTAACAGCCATTAAAATTTTACTAGTTACCTAAACTACTAAACTTTAATTTGTTGGCTCCATATCTAATCCTAACATAACTTTTATTTTATAAACTTCCTATTATGAATACAATTATACTCGAATAACATAATAACAGTTGGACCGAAAAGTGAAAATCAACCTGATTTAGTCATACCATCCGGATCCGGCCGGATCCGTCCGGATTGATGAAATTTGGGACCGGATCCGGCTGGATTGAAAATGACGCAGGATTGCAATCCCTAGTTACGCACGAAAAGAACTAATTTTAATATTTCGAAGGATTGTAGGTGGAAATAATCGGGAGTCAGCATTATTTTTTTAAATATTTTAATTTTGCCGACGTTTCGCTCAAACTTGTGAGCCATCATCAGAGCATTACTGAACCATGTCCAAGCATAAACTGCTGTTTCCAATTTAGTCCAATTTTTTTCTCTTCATATTTCCCTATTCGCACCTATCAGAAGTTATATGACAATAAAAAAATGTGCTGTATAAATAGTAAGCCGCAGACATGGTAGGCATGGAGAAGGAAAGTGCCAAGCAACACCCCTTCCTAAGCATTTAATTTAGTAGAGGAGGTCTCTCATCCAACTCTCTTTGGCCTTCTTCAGAGTGGCGTTTCAGCTATTGACATGTTGTTTATAATTATAAGTTTATTGTCGTCTCCGTGCAAACGAGAAAAGAGGGTTCGTATAAGTTGACCAACTTATAATAAGTTGGTTGTTGTAAGTCCGTATGTAGGGTTTAGTTGTTTACGCACCAAGGAACTCTAGTTATGAGTCTTAAAATGTTTTATTGAAGTGATTGCAGTTTTTGTATGTGAGTCTATTTTGCTGACATTAGACCCACATATCAAGATGAAAACAAAGAAAGACTCTTAACCAGCGACTGAAAGTACGATAATACTCTTCTATATAAATCACGAAAACTAAAAAAAAAAACTGGTGCGGTCAACACACGACTTTCACTTAGCTCGACTGTTTGAAAAACTATTAAATATCAATCTGAAAAATATTTTAAGTTGATTTTAATAAAACGTGTATTCATTTTCGTTGGAAACATATGATCTGGATTAAATAATATAGCTATATTAAATTATTGGGCCGTAATAAGTTTATTCTCTATCCGTCACTTTATATTAAATAATAATAATAATAATAGGCTTAGCGAACCCGAAGGTTCGATGCCGATACCACCAAATTCCGCCAACACAGACTCGTCCAATGTTCACCATTCAAGCCCAAGCTCCCGAGATCAGCCTTAACGCAATCCTCCCATCTCCGCTTCGGCCTACCTTTCGGACGTCTACCAGTCGGATCAGCAAATACCAACTTTCTCGGAATCCGCTCGTCATCGAGCCCAACAACTTTACTCGCCCATTTAAGTCTCCGCGATGCAGTCAGCTCAATTATATTCACAGGATGCAAGTTCCGCAATTCCGCGTTGTGCAACCTTCTAAACTCCCCAGTGGCCTCATCTCTCTTCGGACCAAATATTTTACGCAATACCTTATTTTCGAAAACCTTAAGCCGTTGTTCTATTCCTAATCAGAAACTCGGTACCTAGACAACGCTACCCCCGTACCAAATAGTATACTTTCCTTCTGTTAACGAACCCTCCCCTGGCCAGCGAACCTCTTGTAATGCAACGATATCTAAATGGTACCCCTTAACTTCATTCGCGACCGACTTAATCCACCTGCCGTATTTAAACTTCTAACGTTACACCTCCCTATTGTTAGATCTCTAATTTTCATCTTGCGCCATGATTCCCCTGAAGCAGTCCCCACCCGGAGACCCGAACGGGGGACTAGTTTACCTCCGGATAATGAGCGTTTTACCTCAGAGGAATCCATGACTTTTGGTGATATTTTGTGAACTAAAATATGTGAGTAGGGCGTTCGAACCAACGCACACCCTCAAGCACGCCTGGGGTGCCGCTCTCATTTTTGGTCAGCGAGTCCATCGGACTTAGCCGGGAGGAACTTACGAGGAAATTCCACCGACCATCCCCACATCCGCCACCCGTGGGACGCTCCCCATACGTGGTAATGAGATCCGCGCGAGGCGTCACTTTATATTACCTTTTAAAACTTTGTGTATCAGATAATATTTTTTCTAAAATCTTTCCCTTTTCAAAAGTATATTATACGTCTATATTACTGTTTTTATTTCATTAATAATTATAAATTACATTAAAAAATAGTTTTGCTCTTTTATCCTTTTGTTGGTCATCAAATTCGTCCAACTTGTATATTTACACGTACTTGATGAATGTCATTAAAATAATATGGTTAATCTTTTGAAATGTACAAAATTAAAGGTAGTTTAAAGGAAGAAAATTAAAATATCGGCATTTAAGCCATGTCAGACTATTTCAATCACAATTAAACCTAAATGATATTAAAGCGCGTTAAATTTTACATCAATATAGTGATTTTAAACAAAATCGTAAAAAGATGCAAAATTCAAGATCTAAAGTAGCTCTTCTGGTTTTTCGATTTTGATGAAAAAGTTGCTGTAACATCTCGGACGTATAGTTGTCTTAAATATGAAATTTCTTTTTCGCACGACTTATCGTTTTTACGCGTCTTACCACAGACCTTTTTTCTGTCTGTGACTTGGTCATTTGAACTCAAATGACCCTAAAACGTGCATATCCATCGAAAAATATAATTCGAAAATTTTCAATATCGGAATAATTTCCGACATTTACTTATATAGGAAAGTAATTTGACAGAAACTTAATATGGTACATAAGCAGCCTACTTAAACCAATATGGACTTGCGTATCACAGATTTATGAGACCAAATTAATTTAAACAAACCCCGAAATTTAGTAGCCTAATTAAAGGTTTAAGTAAACGTTAAGTGCTTGCGGGCCAACGAAGTGTACCTGTAGTTTATAGGTGTTTATATTTAGAATCAATATTTTGCTCCAAAATTAGATAGAAACACGAGAAACGTGGATCTATCTAATAAACGTGATAAGAGAATCCTAATTTAGAATGTTTATTTAATGTTGGTAGTGACATAATATTGAACATTTTTTTTTCCGTTTTATCTTCAAACGTACTATTTTGAACGGTGATTCAAACAAACAATGCGGTTAGAATAGTGTTTTTAGTGTTGGTATAAGATAACGTGTTACACTGTTTGTTTAGGCACTCCAACCATTTGTACATTTCGTGTTGTGAAGGGCCCTTGTAGTTAACGAACTTCCTAGGTCTGTATTACGAGCGGTGCTACTGCAATATGCTTTCAGGTACGAATGTGCAAAATATTTTGTCTCATAGTTACATGAGAACCTTCGAATTACGAGAAACATTCAATATATTTAAGAGCAAGTGGTAAGATTACTAGCTGTATTAACCAATATATATATATATATATATATATATATATATATATATATATATATATATATATATATATACATACAATATATATATATATACATGTATTGCCGCTCAGTGAGATCATAAGGTACCCATGTATCGAGCTTTTTTACTTTCCCAATACACTTTAAATGTCTGGAAACGGTAGATGCACTTGCATTTAGTTGTGCTGAGGGTCCTTTAACTGTTTGGTAGGGGTTTCCTTCTACTGTATGTTTGAGGACATCGTTGTCTATTACGGGTCTTCCTCGGGGCAAGTTTTCCAAGTCGGTATACCCAGCTGAAAATAACAAACCAACGGCGAATGGTCCGTTCATTATCACTCCCTTCCCCAAACGCCTTGCAAATATTTCTAGCGGCCTCAGTTGCTGAATGGCCGAGTTTAATCTCGTACAAAAATATTTCTCGAAAATCGCGTGTCTCCATGTTCATATTTGGAGGTATACTAAAAGTGGGTAATTGATTGGGAAGCTAATGTTTATAATACAAAGGTAGAGGATTAGTAACTGTTTACTTTAAATATGTAAACATTCGGAAGAAAACAACAGAGACTTGCAAAATCCCTTATGTATTTCAGAAACTATAAAAACTGTAATTCATGTGAAACAACCCAATATTTTGCATATTATGGTTTATTATTTATTTAACGCCACTTTATGCTACTGTGGCTTATCGGACGGTGCTACTGTGGGAGTCATAAATTCTCCGTATCCAGGTTTAATTAGAATAGTACTTTAACGAGTACCTGACATCGCAAAGCTTCGGGTGCATCATTTTATGTTCCCTCCGAAGGACGACATAATACGGATGTTTTTCCTCACGTTAAAAATCCAACGGCCACTTTCTAGGTTTGAATTTTCAAAAACTCATTCTAATAAGATGATACTCTAAACATACTTTTATCTATCTTCAACAATAACTGAGTTATTGAATAAAATCACTTTTAAGCGGCAATTTTAAAACTAACCAGCTAATATCAACGTTTAGGTGTTAGGATGATCGTTGAATGGACTTGTTTTGTTTTTTTGACGAATTTCAAAAAAATTGGTTCAGCCGTTTCGGAGAAATGCCGCGGACGGCGGACGGTGGACAAACGGATTTTTATTTATTCATTATTATGATTCTACACATCTCGAAATGTAAGCTCTCAAATTTTGAGCAGGGGTAATTTGTTTTTAGTCGATTACACAGGTTCATTCTAGAAAGTAATAAACCAAAAAACCAAAAGGAAGAAATATCCAAACGTGAAAGAATTTAGAAGAAAAAGAAGAGGTTGAAGCCATGATTGTTATCCTATGATTATATAAATATATATATATATATATATATATATATATATATATATATATATATATATATATAAATATATATATATATATATATATTGACGTAGATGATCTATTCTTAATATTTATCAAGAAAAAAATGTCATGGAATAGGTCAGGAGAGGGCAAAGACCTTCTTAGGCGGGACATGGTATCTTCCGAGTGGTCCTGTCAGCCTAATTTAGACCAATATATATTACGAGTGTTTAACAAAACTAAAGTTATTAACTGCCTTTCGAAAACATCGATATATATTTTTTTATAATAGATTGACTAATATAAATGAGTATTGGAGATGAAATGTTGCGTCATACAGAGGAAGGTCGACTACTATAGTAGAGCGACGCTAAGATAGAAGATTCACCGGATGCTACAAAGAGCGCTTCAAGCAAATAATTGACACGTTGAGTTCCACTTTAGACAAGTTACGTCTCATAATCACATTACCTACGCGCTTAGTCTCGACTAGGTGGCATAGTAATTGCTGAAGATTAAAAGTAATTTTAATTTTTTTTTTTTTTTTAGTTCGATTCGTCCTTCATAAAAATAGCCACAAGATAGTGGTTATAAAATAATATTTTTCTGAAATGTATCCATCGAATGTCTGCGTTATTTGATCTTACCTTCGCATATTATGGCTTTAAGATCGAGTTTCCAATGACCTTAAGTTGCTTTTTTATATTAATCAAGGATTGTATGTTATGTGTGTGTGTGTATTATATATATATATATATGTAATTCTTCTTCTAATTTAAATGAATCAGGAGTTAAACGATGCTAAAATAAAGTTTTAATTATTACAATTTGTATGACATAAAATAATCAATTGGATACATAATTAACAATGAACCTACCTAAAATAAAGAATTGTTTAACAGTCCTTTGATTAATACGTTTAACTATTATAACAGAGATATAACCTCCCTTGGTGAAATATTAACATATGATAATGAAATCAAGAATAATAAAATTCCGCTGGTCGGTGACTCTTTTTATCCAGGAGAAAAAGAGTAAGGAACCAACGCACTAGAGTGGAACACATTCGCTTCCTTCCGTTTTTTGTTAGACTCCACTTCATATATAGATTTGGAAATACGTTTTCTAATTTTGAGTGGCCCTATTCTGACTTCGTCCAGCTTCCTCCTGTTCAAACTATTACCATTCGTTACATAGACCAAATCTCCTTCTTTAAACTCATGATCAATTCTTTTCTGGTCTACTCTGCTCTTGTTTCGTTCAAAACTTCTTTGGGAATTCTTGAACGCTTCTGCTCTATCGGTCTGTAAATTATGTTCCTTTTCCAACTCTTTTGGAACAATTTCAGAGGCACGCCCATATAGTAAATAAGCCGGTGAAAACTTTGTGGAGCCATGAACTGTGTTGTTATACTCTTCAACACAGGTTTTAGCAATTGTTGTCCACGGCCTCCTTTTGAAGTTTTCGTTCAATCGACATCATATGCGGTTTACTAATGTCTGATTTAGACGTTCATTTAAGCCATTGGATTGTGGAT
This sequence comes from Piezodorus guildinii, assembly GCA_023052935.1. Lineage (NCBI taxonomy): Eukaryota > Metazoa > Arthropoda > Insecta > Hemiptera > Pentatomidae > Piezodorus > Piezodorus guildinii. The sequence goes on along the minus strand of CM041298.1, from coordinate 11,878,243 downwards.
TGTCAACGGCTGTAAAGATTAGCTGAGCACCAATTTTTTTTATAAACGTTTTAAATTTAGAAGAATTTAGAGCACTGTATTGATCTGCTAAAATTATTTTGATATTTTCTTCAGAAATTGGTTCCAATAATTTAATGAAATCATTAGCGATTTGTCCTCTTGAAGTTGATATCCATGCATGTCGTGTAAAGTGGTCCACCAACACATGCATGTATTTGTTTAACAGTCCTTTGATTAATACGTTTAACTATCATAACAGAGATATAACCTCCCTTGGTGAAATATTGATAATGAAATCAAGAATAATAAAATTCTTGATTTTACATATATATATATATATATAGATAGATAGATATATATTGTTATGAGTTCTCAACTATAGATTATTAACAACTATTCAACTGACATTAATAGAGCAATGAACTAAAATAGTAATCCCATATACCGATTACTCAGCAGTTACAACCTACATAAGCCCCAAGCATACCTAACATAAAGACTAAATTTGAAAAAAATAAAGTGTATCAGCCAACTAAGAGTAGGAAATCCAGAGAGGATCAAACTCCACCATGGAAAGAAAATAATTGCTATTAAGGCAAACGAACTTTGCATATTCTGCAATGGTTATTTCAATAATAGTTTGTACCATATCCTCCTACATTGCCCAACCTTTAAAGACAATAGGCAATATATCTTAAAACCATCTGAAACCTTATCCAGCGACCTACAAAACATTTAAAATATTTTGAGCATTAATAATGAAGCCAAATTGAACAGTCTTTATGTTTATATCTTAAAAATATGTAATACGTATGATTCTATTAGCGCCATATAAACAATATTATGTTAATAGTTTTCGAAACCAATTAATATTTATAAATGTATAGATATAAAAAACCATTTAATACGATCCGTTTATTTTAAACGTATCATTATTTTAAGTTTATTAATGTGTAGTAATGAATATTATGTTAGTAATTTTGTACTATCCAGTTCGTTTTATTTTTGTTTATCATTTTCTTCAGAAGTACTTGTTTTATCTTGAGTTTAATGTTTTTGTAATAGAGCACTAGGCTCATGTTATGTTTGTTTTATAATTGTATTTTGTGTTTAAATTTGTACAAGACTTTGTCTTTCACAAATAAAATATATTCTATTCTATTCTAAACTATAGATTATTAAGGAAGCTCAGATGGCAAAATGGTATACAAAAAGTACCTTCATAACTTCGGGAATGTTTTAAAAAGCATTGGAACATTTCACGCAGAAATCTTCAGTGGCATCAGCAAAGGTCACAGACATTCTAAAAGGAGGTAAAAGTGACTCATGGGAAAAATAAAAAAATGATTCGACTCAACGGTTTCTTCAACATTACTGTATGCTTCCGAAGTAAGGAGCCTCAAGTATTTAGAGGTAGTGAAAATTATAGTCGAAAATGTGAAAATTATTTTTCCTAATCGTATATATTGGGTTGATGCAAAATTAATGCAGGTTTCCTCTATTGCAATATCTTAATTCCAATTGTGTAAACAAAGCTAATCCTAACATTGATCATTATTATACCAAAACAAACCTTATCTAATACCCTCTCTTTCACCATGAATTTGTTTAGTAAAATCGTTTTGTTCAGTGTGTTCAAAGGTCTTGAATCGAAAGTGTCAAAGTGCGATTTTCGTCAAATTTATTTATACGAATTTAAATTAGGGCGCAGCGCTGCGCAAACGGCTCGTAATATTAATGAAGTGTGGGGTCAGGGGGCTATTAATGAGTGCACGGTGCAGCGTTGGTTCCAGAAGTTTCGCAGAGGAAATTTCGACCTCGAAGACAAGGAAGGTCGGGGCCGTCATCTTGCTCTGGACAACGACCAGCTGAGGTCAAAAGTGGAAGAAGACCCAACCAAAACCACACGAGAAATGGCGGCGGAACTCGGAACTCAAAAATTGCAACGTCTTTGCCCAGCATTGATGAATCGGAAGGGGCCGATCCTGCTCCACGATAACGCCAGACCACACGTTGCACAACCAACGCTTCGACGACTGCACGAGTTGGGCTACGAAGTTCTCCAACATCCGCCTTATTCACCTGACCTCTCTCCTACAGACTTCCACTTTTTCAGGCATCTGGACAACTTTTTGAGGGAGAAAAATTTTCAAAACCAGGACGACATTGAAAATTCTTTTCGTGATTTCATTGAGTCCAGGGATTCGGATTTTTTTCTGGTGGAATAAGAAAGCTTGTTGAATGTTGGCAAAAGTGCATTGATTCAGATGGAAATTATTTTGATTAAATATATATGGTTAAAGTAAAGATATGGCGTATTTACAATACCTACTAAAAACCTGCATAAATTTTGCATCAACCCAATAGCTATATTGAAATTAATGGTCTTTAATATACGCTAATTCTTCATTGATTAAAATAGTCTAAATAGACGTAAATTCCGAATTTTCTAATTTCTTCCTTTCAATTACCTTCAAATTCGTTTGTTCCACATACTACTACCTGGATTGTTGTGTATAACAATTTTTCAGCTATAAATTCTTGTCCAGATTTTTTCTCATTTTTAGGAGAGGATTTAACACTCCGTCCTTGCTCAGAATGATATTTTAAGTAGAGGTGATCTGAGCAGGCAGCCCAAGTTGCTGCAAGCTGCAAAGAACCCTGCCAATACCGTTAACCTTTACAAAGCCCAAAACCTGCGACCCCCCTTTTCATAGAACAAGATCAAGGGCTCACAATCTGCACCAAGCAACACTAAAGGCAGCACTGTGAGAAATATGGTATGTGTAGGTGAGGTGAAAGCAGGTCTTTTGAGAGTTCACGTAAGTAGAGGAGAGGGGGAATACTTATTACAAAAAAAAATGTATAATGGCATCAGATATTACTTTTAGAAAAATCCTATAATATCATTAAATATTATTTAAAAAGATAAAAAAAACTGCATGATAAAGTTATATCAAAACAAACAAGTGTAATATACACATCATGAAAACATATATTTTTAAATATAGAAACTCGATTTTAAGAAATTAAACATTATTTATTGGGTTGTTTCTGAAATACATAAAGGATTTTGCAGGTCTCTGTTGTTTTCTTCCGAATGTTTACATATTTAAAGTAAACAGTTACTAATCCTCTACCTTTGTATTATAAACATTAGCTTCCCAATTAATTACCCATTTTTTAGTATACCTCCAAACATCAACACGGAAACACGTGATTTTCGAGTAATATTTTTGTAAGAGTTTAAACTCGGCCATTCAGCAGCTGAGGCCGCTAGAAATATTTGCAAGGCGTTTGGGAAAGGGAGTGTTGATGAATGGACCGTCCGCCGTTGGTTTACTAAGTTTTCAGCTGGGGATACCGACTTGGAAAACTTGCCCCGAGGAAGACCTCCGTCCATAATAGACAACGATGTCCTCAAACATACAGTAGAAGGAAACCCCTACAAAACAGTTAAAGGACTCTCAGCACAACTAAATGCAAGTGCATCCACCGTTTCCAGAAATTTAAAGTGTATTGGGAAAGTAAAAAAGCTCGATACATGGGTACCTCATGATCTCACTGAGCGGCATGTTTCAAATTATACCGTGCAAAAATTGAAAGAACTTGAACGCACTTTTCAGATTTTGTTTCCACTTCAAAACTCAGAGTTTTTCAGTTCGGGGATAAAAAAGTTGGTGTCACGTTGGGAAAAATGTGTAGAAAAAGAAAGTAAATACTTTGAATAAAATTATCTTGTTTTCATATCGTATTTTTAATAAAAATCTTTTACCTTGAAAACGGAAATTTCATGTGACACAACCCAGTATAATAAAAGATAAATAAAAATAAATGATGAAGTAACATAGAAAATTCGGTAATTGAATATTTATTATAATATGTTGAAAGTATGTCAGAGTTTATGATATTCACTCTCACCTAATATCATGAATTTCACCTCACCTACACCTACCTGAATTCTCACCGCCTTAACAAAACCTTATCTTCAAGACAGTCTGATTCCTTACAACCTTTGTTGCCGTCTATAAGCATATGAGTATGTATAAGTAAGAGAGTATGCAGGATTTACGCCAAGAGTCCAAAAGTGAACTGTTTGTGTGTCTGTGTTAAGCCCGAAAAAAAAAATTGGAATTTTATATTTAAAAAATCTGGTGCGCGCAATACACGACTTTCACTTACATCAGTTGTTTTTTTTTTTGTTTTTTTTAAATTATATTTTTATTGAATTTTACAACTGTATATTACATAAATACAATAAGTAAAAGTGATGAATTATAATAAAAGGCGTATAAGGCTTGTGAAGAAACTACCCAGCGGTAGTACTTCGATGTTTATTTAAGTAAGTAGATCCCGAGGCCATCTTCTTTTCAATCGCCTCGGAGGGTTTGTCAGGAATATGCGAGGTTGATAGGTTGCGGACAAGAGGGTTTATATGAGTTGGGAGTTTGGAATTAAAAGTGGTATATCTGGTTCGAGAAAGGTCTGCCACAAATGGGATATTAAGGTCGTTATGGATGATTTTATTTGTGACGAAATAAGACATTTAGGATTTTGCGAAGGATTTTGGATTGTAAGGATTGGATGCGGGAGAATTAGATGGCTTAGTAAGAGCCCCAAAGCTCGATTCCATATGTCCAATTGGTCTGATGACAGTGATATAAATGAGCTTTTGTAGTGAATTGGAAGTTTTGAACGTTTGTCTAGTAAGTGTTGTAGTAATCGTATCTACGGGCATTTCCTGTCGTTTTAGTCTCGTGTGAGGGTTCCATGTAAGACGTTTGTCAAGATGGAGTCCTAGGTATCGGATTTGTTCAACAGGTATGAGTGGCGTATTATTAAAGGATACGGTAAGGCAGAGTCATCGGTTTCGACGAAGCGTAAAGGTTATTTGATGGAATTTTTAGGATTTATTTTAAATCCTCCAGTTCCGACACATTCCTCATAGCTGTGATTGGACTGAGGATTTGGAACATCAGTTGTTAAAATCAATATAAGAATTTTTTAAAAACAACTATAGATGAAAGTAAATTGTTAGAGAATCAATTACACTGAGTTCCATTTGCTTTATTATACTGCAACATATGTTTCCACCGAAACCGAATATAATTCATTAAACGTTTTTTACTTTCACTTACTATATATAGTAAGGGGAAGTATTGCGATCGTGAAAATTTTCGAATTCCAGTTTTCAACGGAAATACACGATTTAGGGTCCCCTGAGTCCAAATAACCAAGTCCCGCAAAAAGGTCTGTGTGTGTGTGTGTGTGTGGTAACTCCCGGGCGGAAACGGTAAGTCCTATGAAACTGAAATTTCATATTTAAGACAAGTATACTCCCGAGACGTGACAAAACTTTTTTCATCAAAATGAGCCTACCAGAAGAGGCACTTTATACCATGCATTTTGCACCTTTTTTCGATTTTCTCAAAAACGGTTCCGACGATTTTGATTAAACTCGCTATATCGATGTAAAATTTAATGGGCTTTAATATCATGTAGGTTTTATTTGGATAAAAATGGTCTGACAGGGCTTAAATGCCGATATTTTAAATTGTCTTCCTCTAAAGTACCTTTAATTTTGTAGATTCAATAATAATAACTAGATTATCTTGTTAACGCTGGTGAAAAACAGGTAAATATCTAAAATTGAATAAATTCGATACCCAACTAAAGGAGAAAACTGAAAAAATATTTTTTTAATGCAATTTTTCGTTTTTGAACATAAGAGCAGTAATATACATGTATGATATACCGTTGGAAAGCTAAAGATTTTAGAAAAAATATCATCTCATACACAAGCTTTTAAAAGTTATTGGAGAGTGATGAAAAGAAGATAAAAATTACTGATTATTTAAGATAATAATATAATTGATTTTTTAATAAAACACATGTTTCTATATATAGCATTTCCAAGTCAATTGTAACCTTTTCCAAGTCAAATGTAACTTTTTCCAAGTCAAATGTAACCTTTTCCAAGTCAAATGTAACCCTTTCCATTTCAAATGTCACCTTTTCCAAGTCAAATGTCACCTTTTCCATTTCAAATGTTACCTTTTCCAAGTCAAATGTCACCTTTTTCTTCACTTCTAGCCTTAAATATTCCGTTTTATTTATTTATTTATTGAAAAACAATTAGTTTAATTAACATTATGACTTTTTTAATAATTTTGGCATATAATAAATGATATTTTTTTTGGGTCTCTTAGATATTTGATATCAAGTTCTGTTTTTTACTAGCTAATATTTAAAAAAATTAATTATCGTCTATTTAGTTTTAAGATAGTTGTTGATTTTGATTTTTTAGATAGGAGGGGTAGTTTTTTGGAATAATTAATGTGTTTTCGGGTATTACAATTAAATTTTTCGAGCTGTATTTTTGATCGCTCGCGTGCATTTTAACTCGCATTAAATTTTAATGTTTTTTATTGATATAGGGATTAATTAATGTGCTTTCGGGTGGTTATGATTACGTTTTTCGAGCTGTATTTTTTATCGCTCATGCGTATTTCAAATCGCATTAAATTTTAATGTTTTTTATTGATATAGGGATTAATTAATGTGCTTTCGGGTGGTTATGATTACGTTTTTCGAGCTGTATTTTTTATCACTCATGCGTATTTCAACTCGCATTTACTTTTAATGTTTTTTATTGATATAGGGATTAATTATTTTGCTTTCGGGTGGTTATGATTACGTTTTTCGAGCTGTATTTTTTTCGCTCGCGCTTATTTTAACTAAAATTTACTTTTTATGTGTTTTATTGATATAGGGATTAATTAATGTGCTTTCGGGTGGTTATGATTACGTTTTTTGAGCTGTATCTTTTATCGGTCATGCGTATTTCAACTCATATTTACTTTCAATATTTTTTATTGATATAGGGATTACTTAATGTTCTTTCGGGTGGTTATGATTAAGTTTTTCGAGCTGTATTTTTTATCGCTCTCGCTTATTTTAACTAAAATTTATTTTTAATGTTTTTTATTGATATAGGGATTAATTATTTTGCTTTCGGGTGGTTATGATTACGTTTTTCGAGCTGTATTTTTTCCGCTCGCGCTTATTTTAACTAAAATTTACTTTTTATGTGTTTTATTGATATAGAGATAATTAATGTGCTTTTGGGTGGTTATTATTACGTTTTTGAGCTGTATCTTTTATCGCTTATGCGTATTTCAATTCGGATTTACTTTTGATATTTTTTATTGTTATAGACGTTTGTAATTATCTTTTCGGGTCTTGTGATTACGTTGTTTAAGCTGTTTTTATTGTCGCTTGCTCTCATTTAAACTTGCATTTGCAGTGGTCTTTCTTTGTTTTTGTTTTAGGGGATTCTCATAACGTGTTTTGAACTTTATTCTTTTATGCGCTTGGAATTTCTACAAACCGTAGGTATTATGTTATAATATGATGTAAAAATTATTTATTGTTTTTTTGCAGGATCTGATTACATTTTTGATTTGGACGTTACATCGCGATTGCGCATTCTTTTAGATCACTTTTCATTTAAGTTAAAATGTGCACTAGCTATAAATAAATGTCATAAACTCTATTAGTATTCCCGAAAACACTATAAACGATCCCTCTATCGAATATTTATGAAATAGAAATAGTAACTTAAAATGAGTAAAAGCGATAACAAATTTGGTTCAAATAATGTTATCAGAACACCCGAAAATAGAATAAACGATTCCTCAATGAAATTATCAAATAATTGTAAGACCAAGTTAGGAAGCGGATCCTTTACAAAAGATTTAGTTGAAAAAATTACTCAGGACGCTAGAAAAGGAACTACAACTAATCCTTTAATAAAATAATAATAATAAAAAAAACCAAAAAAAAAAAACCTAAACGATGTATATTCCAGCAACGTTATAATGAGAACCAAAAACAAAACAATCAATCACAATATCAATAAAAAATATCAAAAATAAAGGCGAGTTGAAATCCGCACGAGTAATAATAAAAAAGCTTTTAAAACATTTTCATAACCCGCGAAAACACAAGGATAGATCTCTATAAAAATAAAAAGATTAAAAGTAAATAGAAGTTGAAATACGCATGAGCGATAAAACATACAGCTCGAAAAACGTAATCATAACACCCGAAAGCAAAATAATTAATCCCTATATCAATAAAAAACATTAAAAATAAATTTTAGTTAAAATAAGCGAGAGCGATAAAAAATACAGCTCGAAAAACTTAATCATAACCACCGAAAGAACATTAAGTAATCCCTATATCAATAAAAATATTGAAAGTAAATATAAGTTGAAATACGCATGACCGATAAAAGATACAGCTCAAAAAACGTAATCATAACCACCCGAAAGCACATTAATTAATCCCTATATCAATAAAACACATAAAAAGTAAATTTTAGTTAAAATAAGCGCGAACGAAAAAATACAGCTCGAAAAACGTAATCATAACCACCCGAAAGCAAAATAATAATCCCTATATCAATTAAAAAACAGTTGAAAAGTAATAAATGCCAAAACTAATCATAACCACGCCGAAAGCTGATAAAAAAAAAAAATTAAACCAAAACATTAATTAATCCCTATATCAATAAAAAACATTAAAATTTAATGCGATTTGAAATACGCATGAGCGATAAAAAATACAGCTCGAAAAACGTAATCATAACCACCCGAAAGCACATTAATTAATCCCTATATCAATAAAAAACATTAAAATTAATGCGAGTTAAAATGCACGCGAGCGATCAAAAATACAGCTCGAAAAATTTAATTGTAATACCCGAAAACACATTAATTATTCCAAAAAACTACCCCTCCTATCTAAAAAATCAAAATCAACAACTATCTTAAAACTAAATAGACGATAATTAATTTTTTTAAATATTAGCTAGTAAAAAACAGAACTTGATATCAAATATCTAAGAGACCCAAAAAAAATATCATTTATTATATGCCAAAATTATTAAAAAAGTCATAATGTTAATTAAACTAATTGTTTTTCAATAAATAAATAAATAAAACGGAATATTTAAGGCTAGAAGTGAAGAAAAAGGTGACATTTGACTTGGAAAAGGTAAACATTTGAAATGGAAAAGGTGACATTTGACTTGGAAAAGGTGACATTTGAAATGGAAAGGGTTACATTTGACTTGGAAAAGGTTACATTTGACTTGGAAAAAGTTACATTTGACTTGGAAAAGGTGACATTTGACTTGGAAATGCTATATATTCAATTTGATTAATTCCTTAATAATTTCACGTATTTTTTATCTCTAACTGTATTTGAAAATTCTTTCATTGATTTTAAAAATGGAGGTAAGTGAAAGTCGTGTGTTGCCCGCACCAGATTTTTTTAAATCTAACATTATTTCATAGTTCTTAGATTGATTTTATCAACCGAGGTATGTGAAAGTCGTGTGTTGTCCGGACCAGATTTTTTATTATATTAAATCTAATTAACTTATGTCACTATTTAAAAATAATGAAATTGTAATCCGTTGTAAAAATAAAAAAACGCTGCAAATTATTACACAATGGTTTATTACTTCCAAATAATATTATTAGGGTATAAACTGTTGATAGGCAATTATGTATTTTTGGTATTTATTTATTAGAAGAAACGGACTTGTTTTTATTCGTTATTCGGATTTTTTTTTTTTTTTTTTTTTTTATTTTTATTATTCGTATATATTACAATTTGTCATAATAGACAATAATAATAGTGCTACAGGATCTCATTCATACAATATTTACAATATAAACAAAAGGAAAGTCAAATTACATAAAATAAAATCAAAATAAATAAACGTATAATAATAATAATAATAGGCTTAGCGAACCCGAAGGTTCGATGCCGATACCACCAAATTCCGCCTACACAGACTCGTCCAATGTTCACCATTCAAGCCCAAGCTCCCGAGATCAGCCTTAACGCAATCCTCCCATCTCCGCTTCGGCCTACCTTTCGGACGCCTACCAGTCGGATCAGCAAATACCAACTTTCTCGGAATCCGCTCGTCATCGAGCCCAACAACTTTACTCGCCCATTTGAGTCTCCGCGATGCAATCAGCTCAATTATATTCACAGGATGCAAGTTCCGCAATTCCGCGTTGTGCAACCTTCTAAACTCCCCAGTGGCCTCATCTCTCTTTGGACCAAATATTTTACGCAATACCTTATTTTCGAAAACCTTAAGCCGTTGTTCATCCTTCAAAGTAAGCGGCCACGTTTCACATCCGTAAAGAACCGTTGGAAGAATAATAGTTTTATAAATTCTAATCTTTAAGTTTTTAGATAGAAGTTTATAGAATAGTGTTCAAAAGTATGACCTGATACATCAATATCACCAAGATCGACACCGTTTCTGCTACTAATCATATATTTCGTCTTATCGGTATTTAATTCTAAACGTATACAATAAATAATAATATAACAATATAACAATAAATAATAAACGAAATAAACGTATGCAATAACAAAATTTATAGACAAAATAAATACAAATAAATAAACAAAACATATCACATTCATACCTATGTACAATATTTACAATCAGCTCGGGAACCCCGGACGGGGCTTGTCCCCTACTTGTGGAACGACAAGCAGAGTCCAAAATATATTCGGATTCTACGCATCTTGAAACGTAAGCTCTCAAATTTGAGCAGGGGTGATTTTTTTTTTTTTTGGTAGATTACAAAGGTTGATTATTGAAAATAATAAACCAAAAGCATTTATACAGGACTGCGTTACGATTTCCTTTTATTTTCTTTCGATTTTCATTCAAATAAAATTTCCTGATTCCAGAACACCTTACTAGTAAGCTTTATCATCAATAATAACCGAGTTATCAGGAAATAACATCTCTTAAGTTGTGGTTTGGCCATATAAGATGATTTTTTTAATTTTAATTTTTTTTCACTTTATTCATCGCGTTGTCTTCATCACGAATTTTTTTTCGATTTTTCTCTTCTTCTTCTTCTTTATCTTCCTCCTATGTGCCTTTACTAGCGTGGAGGGGCCTCGATCCAACGTTGCCAAGCTTCACGATTTCTGCAGAGTTGTTTAAGTTCCTGCAATCTTTTCCCTCCGATCTTCTGGATATATCCGTCATACAAAATGCTAGGCCTTCCGCGCGGCCTTTTTCCAGTGGGTCGAGCTTCCAACACTTTTCTGGGTTCGCGGTCCTCATTAATTCGACAAACATGGCCGAACCATTTTAGCTGTCGCTTCTCGAGGATGGTTTTCAGCGCAGGAATTTTCAGCTCCGCTCTATTTCCTTCATTTCTTACGCGGTCTCTTCTCGCTTTTCCTGCGACCCTACGTAAATATCTCATTTCAGCTGCAGTAATTCGGCTTATTTGTTTGTCCAGCATTACCCAGCTCTCGCTCCCGTAGGTAAGATTGGGGAGGTATATAGATTTGTAAATGTGGAGCTTCGTCTCTAGCCCCACATCTCGATGGCCAACAATACTATTGCATATACTGTAATAGATTTGATTTGATTTAGCAATCCTGTTAGCAATTTCGTAATCTATTTTTCCCTGCCTATTTATATTGCAGCCTAAGTAGAGAAAGTTTTCAACTACTTCGAGAGCCTCGCCATTACAAATCACCTCCACAGTCTCTTCCTCATCTCGGGACAGGACCAGTATCTTGCTCTTGGAGACATTTATGGTCATTCCCTTTCGCTGAAGTTCTTCCTGTCATTCTATTAGAGCTTGCTGTGGTTTGTCTTTCGTATCGCAAATAAGGACGATATCATCGGCGTATAACAGTGACTGGCTCAGTATCGTCCTCATGTTCCACTTACCAAGCACTGTTCGGGCAGTTCGCCTTTTACAAATTTTATGGATCTCATCCATAAACACCGTAAACAGAAGCGGGCTCAGACTGTCTTCCTGCTTTACTCTTCTATCAATGGGAAAAGGTGCAGATTCTGTTCCATTAATCCGTACCACTCCTTTAGAATCAATGTATACAGATTCTATGGCGGAAATAAGATCGATTTTTCTCTACCTGCAAAAATAACTGAGTTGTAAGCGTATTTATGTGTAAAATATTAATTTTATTCTTTTCTTGTTTCTCTTTTATATAATTATTAAAAACAATAATGATTTTTTTTTCTATCTTCAGATATAACGTAGTTACAAGCTTATATATAAGCAAGATTTCAATTTTTCCATTATTTTCTTTTACTTTTTCTCTTTTATATAATTATTCCCGGATTTTTGGTTAGAAAAGGATAATGAATTTTTTTATATCTTTAAAAATAACGTAGTTACATGTGTATATATAAGCGAGATTTCAATTTTTTTCTTTTTTTTCTATGTTTTTTTTTTTGTTTATCGCGATTTACTAATTCTAAAACTCTATACATTCTTTTCTCTATCGTCAAAAATAACTGAGTTTTGAGCGTATTTATGTGAAAAATATCAATTTCCTTTCTTTTATTTTTCATATAATTATTCACGTTTTTATTGATTAAAAAAACTAATAATTATTTTTTCTATAAAAAATAACTGAGTTATTGAATAAAATCCTTTTAATCGGCCGCCATTTTAAAAACTAACCAGCTGATATCAACGTCTAGGTGTCAGGATCATCGTTGAATGGACTAGTATTTTTGTGGCGAATTAAAAAAAAAAAAAAAAAAAAAAAAATTGGTCCAGTAGTTTGGAAGAAATGCCGCGGAGGCGGACAAACGGATTTTTTCCATTCGTTATTCGGATTCTACGCATCTTGAAACGTAAGCTCGCAAATTTTGAGCAGGGGTATTTTTTTTTTTTTTTTTGGTCGATTACAAAGATTGATTATTGAAAATAATAAAACAATATATACAAAAGACCGATTCTTTGTACATTGCTTTCATCCGATCTCACTATTTAGAATATCTGGTCTTGAAAGTCAATTTCGTCCGTTAAGAGAAAACTTAATAACTTTGAAACGTACATTAAAGTTTTCGAATATGATTACTTTCTTACTTTCTAAGGCATTAAACAGCATTATTCACAAGAAGAACACGAAGTTCTAGTTTTCAAGGAATTTAATAAAAATTAAGATTGGATTTCAAAACTTTAGATTACTCTCCTAAAAAGACTGGGCTAACGCGATATTTTCCAACTAAGGATTCCTATTATATCATGAAAGTAAAGGAAAATTCTTACTTTCTAAACCGACATAGCTACATCACGAATACAATATGTCAGGAATATTAAATCGTACGTGAGTCAGTTACGGTGAAAGTTCATTTAAAGTAAAAATCTGGTGAGGGCAACACACGACTTCCACTTACCTCCGTTTTTAAAATATATTAAAGAATTTTCAAACACATTTAGAGATAAACATGTGTCTTATTAAAAAAAATCTGGTGCGTAGTATCTTCATTTCATCACTCTCTATTAACTTTTAAAAGCTTGTGTATGAGATAATATTTTTTCTAAAATCTTTAGCTTTCCAACGGTATATCATACGTGTATATTACTGCTCTTATGTTCAAAAACGAATAATTGCATTAAAAAATTTTTTTTTCTGTTTTCTCCTTCAGTTGGGTATCGAATTTATTCGATTTATATATATTTACCTGTTTTTCATCAGCGTTAACAAGATAATATAGTTATTTTTATTGAATCTACAGAAGTAAACGTACTTTAGGGGAAGAAAATTTAAAATATCGGCATTTAAGCCCTGTCAGACCATTTTAATCCGAATAATACATGATATTAAAGCCCATTAAATTATACATCGATATAGCGAAAAAATCGAAAAAAGGTACAAAATGCAAAAAGTATCAAGTGGCTCTTCTGGTAAGCCCATTTTGATTAAAAATGTTACGGGCATATATTGGTCTTAAATATGAAATTTTAGTTTCATGGGACTTACCGTTTCCGTCCGGGAGTTACCACACACACACAGACCTTTTTGCGGGACTTGGTTATTTGGACTCAGGGGATCCTAAAACGTGTATTTCCGTTGAAAACTGGAATTCGAAAATTTTCACGATCGCAATACTTTCCCTTACTATATATAGAAAGTGAAAGTAAAAACTAAAATATATTGAGTAATTTTGGGTATGCCTACTTCTGCTACTTTTCGTACTGTTATACTCTATTGTTTGTTTAAGGTGCAAAATGCATGGTGTAAAGTAGCTCTTCTGGTTCGCTGATTTTAATGAAAAAGTTGCTGTGACATCTTGGTCTCACAGGTGTATTAAATATGAAATTTTAGTTTCGTTCTTGTGCTAGACTTACCACTCATACCTAGACCTTTCTGTGAGACTTGTTCATTTTGACTCAGGGGACCCTAAATTGCGTATTTCCGTTGAAAACTGGAATTCGAAAATGTTCACTATTGATATACTTTCCCTTACAATATATTTCATACATAAGTAAGTGAATTTATATTCATCAAATTTTACATGGATATAGCGAGTTTAATTCAAATCATTAGAGCCGTTTTTGAGAAAATCCTAAAAAGGTGCAAAATGCCTGGTATAAAGTGGTTCTTCTGGTAAGGTGATTCTAATGAAAAAGGTTCTGTAACATCTTGGGCGTATAGTTGTCTTAAATATGAAATTTCAGTTTCATAGGATTTTTCGTTTTCATTTCGTGATTATTTTCAATAATTAGTTATATTGGTAGATTATTTGATCTAAAATTAATATTTTTATCGAAACAACATAATTATTTTTTAAACCTTAATTTTCTTAAAAACTCTAAACTGGGTTTTAACGAGTGAAAATTATGTGTATGCATATATACTTTTTATGTTTACTATTTTTTGTGTTGAAACTTGACCTTGGCTAGAGGTGTTAACTGTAAAAGATGCAAAATAGTTGGTCTATTTACAGTTTCTCGCTAAATATGGTAAATCCGAAGGTGCTAATTTGTTATATTTACGCAATAATTTTCTTTTTCTGAATAGTTCGGTCAATATTGAACGGTAACATGGACAGCAAAGGAGTATTCAAGGATATTTCTAAAAGATTTTTATATTTCATGTTTGTTCATTTTTTATATGGAATTTGTTTTTTATTTATTTAACATCACTTTTTGCTACAATGGGTAATCGGACGATGCTACAGTGGGAGTCCTAAATTTTGCCAATCCAGGTTTTATTAGGATAGGGATCTTTAACGAGTACCTGACATCGCACAGGCTCGGGACCACCTGTTAACGTCCCCTCCGAAGGACGGCATAACTAAGGATTTTTTACTCCCATTAAAAATCCTAGGACCACCTGCGGGTTTGAACCCGTGACCTTTGGCATAGGAGGCTGTTATACTAGCGACCCAGCTACAAGTGATCCCTATACTCTATAGGCGAGGTAGTATGTATTATAAGTCACTCTTACAATTTACGCTGGTTCATGTAAATTAACAAAAAATTAAACATTCGTGAGCAAAGCCGCGGGATACAGCTAGTTTTATATAAATTGAGAATAGCATATCTGTTCATATTTTAATATAAGAAATGAAGTTTATTAAAGTTATTACGAGAAGAGAATTTGAGGAAGTGTTGAGAGAAGGGAGATAGAACTGAGAGCCTCTTGTCACGTGGACTCAGAGTAGACTTACATATTCTATATTTATAGCCCAGGGTCATTGTCGGCGTATATCTCACCTCTGGGGTACTCTCCAACATCGGGGAGGTGGGGAGGTCTTCAAGAACTGAAGGGGCAAGCTGATCTCCATCATGAAATAAGGAGTGTCTGAAATAACATAGCGATTGTTATAATAAACACGTCGTTATAAGCTGCCATCATTAATAAATATAAACTGACGACCTTATTCCACGTGTTATGTGATAAGGGTAGTAGAATTGAGATTGAGATGGTACCCAGGGTTCTACCATATACCAAGTCCTGTTATAAATATTGTTACAAGAAAATATATATTTTACCAGAAAAATTATTTTTTTCGAATACTTTATAAGAAAATAAAATTTATATCTATAGAGAGTAAAATAAATAAAAAATCTGGTGCGGGCAACACACGACTTTCACTTACCTCCATTTTTAAAATCAATGAAAGAATTTTCAAATACAGTTAGAGATAAAAATACGTCAAACTATTAAAGAATTAATTAAATTGAATTTATATAGAAACATCAAAAAAATCAGTTAGTTTTATCTTCTTTTCATTACTCTCTATTAACTTTTAAAAGCTGGAGTATAAGATGATATTTTTTCTAAAATCTTTAGCTTTCCAACGGTATATCATACATGTATATTACTGCTCTTATGTTAAAAAAACGATAAATTGGAATAAAAAAAATATTCATTCTGTTTTCTCCTTTAGTTGGGTATCGAATTCATTGAATTTATATATTGACCTGTTTTTCATCAGTAAAAAGGGGAGTGGGGAGCGGCGTGGTCTAGTGGATAGAGCGCTAGTCTGCTGTGCTCCGGGTCCTGGGTTCGAATCCCGGCTGTGGCGGAATATTATTTATTCTGTTAATTCAGTCGGGGGGCGACCCTAGGGTATGGAGATCCTCCTGGGGCAGACCCAGCCTCTATAAAGTGGGTATCCAAAATAATTGGGGAAAAACCTGGCGGCTGAGCGTGATTAAGGCCTTATCACCTCATTGCACTGCCGTTGGCCTAGAAACAGTACGAATCTCTTTATGTACTGAACCCAAGACCCTTCATGAGTTGTAGTGGTACAGGTTTTTTTTTTTTTTTTTTTTTTTTCATCAGTGGTAACAAGAGAATATAGTTATTTTTATAGAATCAACAAAATTAAAGGTACTTTAGAGAAAGAAAATTTGAAATATCGTCATTTAAGCCCTGTCATACAATTTTAATCAGAATGAAAACTACATGATATTAAAGCCTATTAAATTTTACATCGATATAGCGAGTTTAATCAAAATCGTCGGAACCATTTTTGAGAAAATCGATAAAAGGTGCAAAATGCATGGTATAAAGTGGCTCTTCTGGTAAGCTCATTTTGATGAAAAAGGTTTTGTAACGTTTCGGGCGTATAGTTGTCTTAAATATGAAATTTCAGTTTTATAGGACTTACCGTTTCCGCCCGGGAGTTACCATACACAGAGACCTTTTTGCGGGACTTGGTTATTTGGACTCAGGGGACCCTAAAATGTGTATTTCTTTGAAAACTGGAATTCGAAAATTTTTACGATTTGCAATACTTTCCCTTACTATATATAGTATGTGAAAATAAAAATAAATTACTCAAAATACCCCATCTTTTGCCCTGACATAGACATTTAATCTCCGTGACCAGTCATCAATAGCAGCACGCAGCACTTCTTGAGGAAAGCGCTCAACTTCTCGGACCAGAGATTGTTTGAGGCTTTCCAAGTTAGGGTGTGCTCCATGGTATGCCATCCTCTTCAGGGCATCCTGAGGGCCAATTAGAGACAGAGATGAACTCTTGAATGTTCTATCGTAGCCGCTACTGAGTTGACTTGGCCCTTCAATCTGGAGTGGAATCTAGCTGGAAAACACACTTACGTCCGGCAAAACAGAATATATATATATATATATATATATATATATATAATTATATAATTATATTTTTTTAATTTATTAACACCTGTAAAATGTTTACAATAAGCAAATGGGATTGTATAAACAAGGAGACATGGCATGGTTAGGCGTGAGGAGACAGCACCTAGTGGTGCATCCTCCTGACATTCAAACAGGAACTAGAAGGTCCCTTATTCAACTCCTTTTCAGTCTACGCCGAGTTATGGTAGGGATGTCAGTTTTAGCCATATTTTGAACAAATTGGTTAGTTTGTCCATGTAGTTGGTCGTAAAATCTTTTGTACGACATTCGAATGTGGTTGTTGTAGTCGGAATGCGTAAGTCGGTATGAAGAGTATCGTATGAAACATAAGGTGGTGAGTTCGTTGTCAGTCTTAAAAATTTGGATTGAAAGGTTTGTATTTTTTGAATGTGTGTCTTTTTAGCAGGTCCGTAAATTTGGCATGCGTAAGTCCATATAGGTTTTAATAAATAAGTATATACGTTAAGCTTCTGTCTTATGCGTAATTTAGAGTGTTTATGTAGTATCGAATATAATAATCTGAGTCGAAAGTTTAAAGTTTTGCGTTTTGTTTTGACGTGTGGGCCCCATGTCAATCTTTTGTCAAAGATTAGTCCCAAATACATTACTTTATTTGTTTGTGGTATCTGGTGGTTGTCTATGTAAACTGGAGGGCAGGTTCCGTGTCTTAAAGTAAATGTAACGTGTTGCGACTTGTCATGGTTAATTTTTAATTTCCATTTCTTACACCAGTTTTGTACGTTGTCCAAATGGTGTTGTAATGTCATACTGGTTTGTATAGGGTCTGTGTTTCTCGTAATAACAGCAGTGTCGTCGTCATATGTCGCAGTTAGGATGTTTTGGTCTGTTGGTAAGCCATAAGTGTAAGTAAGTAGAGCAAAACAGAATATCATTCAGAGATTTGACAACAGGTTCCAAAATATCTTCCTAACGGTTTTTAGCGGCTGTTTAACTCCTTTTTCACAAAAATATGGAGCTTTGTGGTGTCATCAAAGCAAACACTCTACCAAACCATCACTGAGTAAGGGTGATGATCTCTTTCCACACTTCCCGAGCTTCTTTAGAGCTGTGTGTGCAAACACGATTAATTTTTTCTTCAAATATAAACATTTTCTCATCACTAAACAAAATTTTCGACGAAGACGGTTGGTGTAATTTTTGGTTAGCTACTTTGTCTCAAGAAGGACTTCAGATGGTTTGAAAGCACTAAGGATAATGGAAAAGGCGTATTTAGTATGTCCTGTACAGAATTTTCGTGTTCGCTGCCTCAGTAGTCTGTACGTGGTGTAAATACTGTCGAGAGATAATTTGGCAAAGAGTTCAGATTTTTCAATGTCCGACACTGCCCAGGAGCCATCCCCTCTTCGAAGTAGCGCTGACAGCTCGCGATGCTTCAGCAATCTCTTTGTATGCCTCCATAAACTTTCATTGTCAGTTTGGAGATTTTCCTAAAATATATCATAGTTCGTCTGCTTAAATTTTTGTATTTGTCGTTTTAGTTCGTTATTTATTTGGTTTATTGAAATTAGTTAACCTAGTAGAGATGTGTTTGTCGGAAACGTTTTATAAAGTTAGAATCGGCCATAATTACTCCGAGAAATTTGAGGTGCGATCGAGTTTGAAACAGGGTGACTCCTTTCACCTATTTTATTTAATATAGCTTTAGGATATGTCCTAGAAAAAGTTACGTGTACCGAGAAAGGCTTAAATATGGGTGATAAGATTCCAGTTTTGGGGTATGCCGATGATCTGGTACTGCTAGGTGAAGACACGGGAACTATACAACTAAATACAAGTGTGTTAATAAAAACCAGTAAAGAAATAGGATTCAAATTAAATACCGATAAGACGAAATATATGATTAGTAGCAGATATGGTGGCGATCTTGATGTTATCAATATATCAGGGCATACTTTTGAACACGTAGAGAAATTCAAGTATTTAGGTTCAATTATAACTAGAAAAAATTAAATCCAGGAAGAAATAAAGTACCGGTTAAAGGTGGGAAATGCGTGTTATTATTCAGTTGCTAAATTACTTAGCTCGCGGCTTCTGTCTATAAACTTAAAGGTTAGAATTTATAAAACTATTATTCTTCCGACGGTTCTTTACAGATGAGAAACGTGGCCGCTTACTTTGAAGGATGAGAACAACGGCTTAAGGTTTTCGAAAATAAGGTGCTGCGTAAAATATTTGGTCCGAAGAGAGATGAGACCACTGGGGAGTATAGAAGGTTGCATATCGCGGAATTGCGGAGTTTTTACCCTGTGAATATAATTGAGTTGATAGCATCGCAGAGACTCAAATGGTCACGTAAAGTTGTTGGGCTCGTTGAGGAACGGATTCCGAAAAAGTTAGTATTCGCTGAACCGACTGGTATGCGTCCGAAAGGTAGGCCGAAGCGTCGATGGGAGGATTGCATTAAGGATGATCTCGGGGGCTTAGGCTTGAACGGTGAACATTGGACGAGTCTGTGCAGGCGGAGTTTGGTGGTATCGGCATCGAACATTCGGGTTCGGTGAGCCTATTATTATTATTTATTTGGTTATAAGTTTGTTTGTCAGATGGTAGTCTGTTAGTCTGCCATACCTTACGAGCGCTTCTCTTGTCCCTGATCAGATCCCTTATGTACTGCGGGTAACTCGGCTGGATAATTCTTCTTTTTCTAGGTACCGATGATACCCATGCCGATTCCTGAATAATTTTCGTTAGTACTCCGACAGCATCTTTAATTTTTTTTTTAGTTTTTATTGAGAGAGGAACTTAAATCTTTTCAATTAAATTTGATTGGTATAAAGTCTATTTTTCCTCGAATAAGAGTTGGACGTTTTTCTTGTAGGTATGGTTCGTCGAAGAGGACAAGATGTATAAGAGAATAATCATAGCATAGATCTGATGGTATGAGGTATGGCCTGCAGTCCATTAGTAATGAAAAAATCGAGTAAATTCGTTGTGCAGGACACCAAATGACCAGAATCTGGTCAAAGAGAAAAATTACCACGAGATCGCGTCTCGGGCCGAAGGGGTTTTTAACTCAGCATAAGCTTCTTCCCCTGGCTCGAAAAACCTCCGCATTACCAACACAAGGAAAAAAATGCTTAAAAATTAAAATATTTGAAAAAATGTTATATCAATTATCTGTTCTCTGTATTTCAAAGCTACAAAAGGTATTATATTTTTTGTAGAAAATTAAATTTATACATTTTAATTTATGACCCTTGGTATAGATCTTTACAGGTTGGGAACACTATCCATTTCAATAATCCAGTTTATCGGGAAGGCAGTGGCTGACTAGTTACGTCATCAAAGGGTCTGAGAAGACCTTCAGCTCGTAATCCGCTAGAGTGGCTTTTAGTTCATTTTAAAATACCTCCTCCATTTTGTGGTATATATTATTCTTTACTTTCCACAATTCAGTCTATTTTCAGAAATATTTATTGTTCCGTAACTGCCAAAACCTATCACTCCGATACACCCTCCGCTGGCCAAGATATTTAAATTCATTTTATTTATCTTTCATTGCAAAAATACTTTTGGAACATAAATAAAAAACCTAAAAACAAAACAAAAATCTGTACCTCTACAACCCATGTTGCGATACATACTCTTGCTATGCCAACGAGGTGATTAGGCCGAGAGCAGGATTAGGAAATAATTTTAAATTGACTTGAAGCGCCATACTTGGGACCCTCACACAAGACTAAAACAATAAGAAACTGCAGAAGATATCGATTACTACAACACTTACTAGACAAACGTTCAAAACTTCCAGTATATTACAAAAGACTTATTTACATCACTATCATCAGACCTATTTGGACATATGGAATCGAGCTTTTGTGCTCTAATAAACCATCTAATTCCCTCAGCATCCAATCTTTGCAATCCAAAATCCTTCTCAAAATCTTGATTGTCCCTTATTTTTTTACATATCAAATCCTCCATAGTGACCTCAACTATCCCACTTGTTGCAGACATAGCTCGTGATAGATACTCCTTGTTAACGCCACTTATACCAGTATATTTATTTATTCTAAATTACTCACAAACTTTGAACAAATACTTATATCAAGTATTCATTGATTTGGCTAATAAAATTAAAAAATCTGGTGCGAGCAACACACGACTTTCACTTACCTCCATTTTTAAAATCAATGAAAGAATTTTCAAATACAGTTAGAGATAAAAATACGTGAAATTATTAAGGAATTAATCAAATTGAATTTATATAGAAACATGTGTTTTATTAAAAAATCAATTATATTATTATCTTAAATAATCAGTAAGTTTTATCTTCTTTTCATCACTCTCCAATAAGTTTTAAAAGCTTGTGTATGAGATATTTTTTCTAAAATCTTTAGCTTTCCAACGGTATATCATATATGTTATTATTATTGAATCTACAAAATTAAAGCTACTATAGGGGGAGAAAATTTAAAATATCGGCATTTAAGCCTTGTCAGACCATTTTTATCTAAATAAAACCTACATGATATTAAAGCCCATTAAATTTTACATCGATATAGCGAGTTTAATCAAAATCGTCGGAACCGTTGTTGAGAAAATCGAAAAAAGGTGCAAAATGCATGGTATAAAGTGCCTGTTCTGGTAGGCTCATTTTGATGAAAAAGGTTTTGTAACGTTTCGGACGTATATTTGTCTTAAATATGAAATTTCAGTTTCATAGGACTTACCGTTTTCGCCCGGGAGTTAACACACACACACACACACACACACACACACACACACACACACACACACACACACAGACACACGCAACACACACACACACTCACACACAGACTTTTTTGCGGGACTTGGTTATTTGGACTCAGGGGACCCTAAAACGTGTATTTCCGTTGAAAACTGGAATTCGAAAATTTTCACGATCGCAATACTTCCCCTTACTATATATAGTAAGTGAAAGTAAAAAAACATATGGTTTCTTATAACAGTTGGAACAGCTTGGATCCAAAAAAGTGTGTTACCTAACCGTATCCAGCGTGTGATTATTATAACTATTTGTTATTACATAACACGTTTACCTTTAACCTGTTTTTTCCTCATTTACCTATTATTCTATTACCATAGTAATTTATTTATTTCTTCAATCATCGTTCTGCAAAACATCAATTAATTTCAAGACACAAGTCCTACGAATCAGCTCAGCTTTCAGGCACAGCGTAAGGAGATCCTAAGGACGACCTCGCTGGCCCCAACACTCCTTTTTCATTCTAAACTTCCTGCCCATACAAACCCACTTTTCCAGTAATCTATCTTCCTTAGATATTCTGATAACCCTTCGAGGATTGAAAAGGTGGCCTTGAGTCCTGCTGCCTTAAAATAGATAGTGATTTTGCTAGCACTGGGTAGTTCTTTCTCAAGACATTTTCATGACTTTTCTTCACTCTGCATATTTACTCATTGTGTTGTATAACACAGTTGTAAATTACAATAATTAAAAAAGATTGTACTAACGTAAAATATTTGTGAAGCCTTCGCTTTTGAAAAGAATATGGTCTACACCGAGACATTAAACATTCTAAGTGATATAATTGCTAGTGAACACTGACAAGTGACTGCTACACACTATCACAACCATAAAATTATGTCATTTCAGAACAGTCTGTAAATATTGAGCTTAAATAACAGATGTAACATCGCATAAGATAATTAACAATATTTAAATTTATTTGAATAATACCTGTTTTGTGTTAGTTTTAGATATGATTATTTCAATGTTGCTCAGATTGAAGAAAGTAAACTGCTACAGCCAGGTTCTTATTTATTTTTATTTTTTAAATATTTTTATTGAAATTTACAACTGTATTTTTTAATACAACAAGTAAATTTGCTGGTAAAGAAAAAATACATGAAAAAACATGGAGACTGCCCATTGGACAGCACTCTAGTAGTCAATCTAAACAAGAAGGTCTCGAGGCCATCTTCTTTTCAGACGCCTCGGAGGGTTATCAGGGATCGAAGAGGAAGGTAGGGTAGAAACTAGTGGGTTAGAGTGTGAATGGAGTTGTGCATGGAAAGATTCATACCTGGTTAGGGCCAAAACAGTAACATAGGGAACATAAAGATCTTTGTGGATGAGTCTATTCGTGACAAAGTAAGGAGCGTTGAGGATTTTACAAAGGGTTTTGGATTGTAAGGATTGGATGGTTTGGTAGAACCCTATAGCTCAATTCCGTAAGTCCAGATAAGTCTTATAATAGTAATGTAGATAAGTCTTTTGTAGTTAAGTGGAAGATTAGAACGTTTGTCTAGTAAGTGTTGAAGTAGTCTAAAACGTTACGACGTACGCAGTTTTTGTCGTTTCAGTCTTGTATGAGGGTCCAAGTAAGGCGTTTGTCAAGGTGCTCTTATTATGCGGATATGAGAAATTCGCTGTAATTTACGGAATGCAATTGGTTGATAAGTGGAGGAATTCCAGACGAACATGTCATGTCGCGCTGAGTTGGCAACGTTTCCGAAATTCCAGGGATAGTGCTGATTTCTAAATCGGTCTAGAAAGTTTGGATTATTTTATTTTTCATTATTTATTCAGTACACAATAAATAATATATAACAGGGATACCAGGTACGATTACGGTTGCAGATTTTAAATAATATATATTTAATTAATATATAATATATATATATATATATATATTAAATAATACCGCGCGGTATGGTTTATATTCCACACCGCGATACTCGATGACATTTTATAGGGTAGGGTCATCACTCCCTACACCATTTTTGTGGTGTGGCTATCAATTAGCTGACGGGGCCCACATACCTGGGGGAGATTGTGAGTAAATCCCCATTTATTTGTATCTTAAAAAAGTCTCCTGGGACCGGGATTCGAACTCACAACTTCAGCGTGGCAGGCTAGCGCGCTAAAAACTCAGCCACGGGCTAGTATCATATATATATATAGATATTGGTCAATAAGACATATGTCCGATTTTTACTATGCCATCATTCATGGAAATAAAATTAAAAAAAGCATTGTTTGATGATTCCAAACAAAATATGCACCATCTGTAATAAACACTTGTTAATCCCCTATTTACAAACTATGTTTGTTTTTTCCCAAGCATACAGATTTTAGTATACTTTTAATCCTGCTTATGGAAACCCCGAGATTTTTAGAAAGATTTTTCTTATGAGTACAAACTCGGTCATTTCGCTGTTCAGGCAGCAAGCAATAAAAGATGATTCGCCAAATGAATGAAGGAACTTCAAAAGTGTAAGAACCACCCGTCATCAGTTTACAATATTTTCTTCAATAGATACGACGTTCGAAAATCTGCCCCGTGCGCCTCAATTAATGAAAAATAATTTTTATTTTGGGACATTTCGTCCCTTATGAACAATATACAGTTAACAGAAGAAAGTCCAATATGTGTGGCTTCATTTGATACATGATTATTTAGTCAAATAGTAACTTATGTAAAGTTAAAATTAATAAAATATACAAATAAAAACAGATAACATCGAATGATTTTGTTATTATCAATATCAAAGTCTATTTTGTTATGTATTATCAAACTAATATGTAACAATCAAAATTTGTTATGTATTATCAAAGTCAAGTTTTACTATAGATGCGCGGAAGATTGATTTTTGAGGAGGTGGATAAATAAATGGTGTATGAAAGTGGTTAGGGATGACACTATTACTGGAGAAGATGGGTAAAGAGTTCCAAAGTATGGTAGCACGGATGATAAAGGACTTTTCAAAGGAGGAGTTCTATGAGAGGGTAAGTATAGATTGGGATCTAGTATTTAGGGTGTCCACGAAAGAGCTCTGAGTAAGGAGGTCGAATATAGAAAGGTTTTCTGGCTCGCAAGGATTGGACTATGAAGATGCCTAGAAGGTATTTTTGCGCGATTAGGATAGCCACCTTTGACCAGAATACCAAAGAGAGACGTGTGACTTTCTAGAGAGGCCGTACATAAATCTTATAAACCTATTTACTAATCTTTTTAGCTCATCCCATTTTCGTCACTGAGTCCTCCATATACTAGGCATCCATAGTCAAAGTGGGGGAGTATGAGGAAGAAACCAAGAGATGATGGGTACTCCTAGGAGAATGAAGAACATCGATGGAGAATAGAGATGGAAGAAGGTCCTAATTAAACAGTCAGAGAACTTGCGTCTATGCTAGGCACTAATCCTATGACAGTTTATCGGCATTTCCAATTGGTCAGAAAGACAAAAAATATCAAATTCCTAGTTTCCACAATAGCACAACGAACGTCACAAGTTGAAACGTGTGTTTCTTTGTTTGCTCTTCTAGGAAACGAACCATTTCTCGGGCACGCAATAACTTTTGACGATACGTGAATTATCCATGTCTTTAGCTTCCGATCAGCCTCCTGGTTGGCCAAAACTCATTTAACATTATACTGCCAAGAAATTGACCAAATATATCAAAATTTGATCAAGCAACAGCTGGCCCTTCTCTATGATAATAACGCCCGACCTAATGTTTTAATACATTCACTGAATATACTAAATGAGTTGGGCTATCCTTGTACTGTCCTGCCACACCCGAAAGCCTTCAGTAGGTCTAAATTCAATTATTTGTTTGTTACTATTCGACTAGGGATGAATTATGGAAGTGAAAACTTCGTTAAGCGCGTTATGCGATTTTTGGTAAGGGTGAAAGCTTTGATTTAGTAACCATGGTAACGTCACCAGCATGCTCTAAACTGGCGCATGCGCTCCGTGTATACCTGTCTATTACAGATAGGATAACGATATCAATTTCCGTGAACCTTATCGATACCAGTGTAATAGCGGCAAAAAAAATAATGATATTTATAATACTTTATTTAAATCTTTAATTGAATTAAAATCAGTTGCACATAAATGAGTAAAGACATGGCAGGTAAAGACGTGGCAGATAAACAATGTCTTAGAACTTATCTCTTACTGTATATAAAGTTAATATAGAATATCTTAATTCTCTTGACTCAAAAATATCGATATTTGTAAATATTATTTAAAAAATATTTTGCATGAAAACATTTAGAGATACGAAGTAAAATCATGATGATCTTAGTTTTAATACTTAAATCGAAGTAAAACGAAATCGAAAAGAATATCTTATTCAGACAAGCAAAGAAATATGAAATTTAAATTTATTTTAATAATATAGATTTCATTCCCTGCCGCTTCCTTCCTCTGACACAGTCCGGTATCTTGGCTTTTTACTAGACAAAAGACTGACGTGGAACCCACACACAAGACTTAAAAGAAAAGAACTTAACCGCAGATTCGGCCAGTTATACAGACTGCTGAACAGAAAATCTCATCTTACAGTTGACAACAAATTACTAATATACAAGACAGTAATGAAACCAATATGGACCTACGGACTTGAACTGTGGGGGACAGCTAAACATTCTAACATCAAACGCATCCAATCCTTCCAATCCAAAGTCCTCCGAACAATAGTTAATGCTCCTTATTACGTTACCAACTCAACCCTACACCACGACCTTAAAATTCCGTTTATTTTAGACCTGGTAACATCCAAATTTCATCAGAACCTTAGTCATCATCCTAACCCTCTAGCACAATCCCTATCCAGTACCACCCATCCCTACTATCCTCCTCGAAGATTGAAACGGCAGTGGCCGCGAGACGTATTGTAAACGTTTAAATTGGAGTTCTGACACTGGTCAGATCCTCCACTCATGTAATGTATATTTGTGGCTGTTGCGCCCTAGTTCGGCCTCCACTGAGTGAGGCCGAGAGGGAGTGTCTAGGATATCTTGGATTCTGCTTTTTCCTCCACAAATGGAGGGAAAAGCCCAGTCTGGGGTCCCTATAGCAATTGTATATAGTTATGTTTGTTTGAATGATGTTTGTTTATTTGCAAACTTTTATTTATCTCAATTATAGGTTAATGTTTTGTTTTTATATTTATTATTATTTAATTCTATATATATCATTTATTTGTATTTATCTCAGTTATAGGTTGTTGTTTGTTTTCTTATTTTGTATATATATTATATTTTATTTATTTGACTTTATCATTGTATACTGTATACATTGTGTGAACGGGATCTTATACCACTATTACTAATGTTCATATAGAAACAAATTGTAATATATCTAAAAAAAAAAAAAAAAAAAAAAAAAAAAAAAAAAAAAAAAAAAAAAAAAAAAAAAAAAAATTATATATATATATATATATTTCAATTAAGCACAATGTATATTTCATTTTAAACATATGTTTTTCGTTTACTTGGTAGAGAAACTGAGGTTATCTCTGTGAAAAAACCATAAAGCATATTCCTAAATGTCTGAATTTCCTTGATACAAATGGCAGTTCCATAAAAAAAAATAATAATGTGCTATGTGTACCACCAGCTCATACAGTCTACGGTCACATTCAGAATACGATGAAATCCTTCAAGATGATAAATATCTACAGGTTGATGTTGTTTTACAATTAAATGAAACTAATAAAAAAAAAAAAATGTACGGACGTACTCTTCTTCCCAACAAAATTTCAGCGCAAATCGAGAATTTAAAAACAAGTTTTCACTTCTATCAGCATTCTCTATGACTACCTGAATTGTTATTTTTTTTATCCTGTTATTTTCACCGTGGAGCAACCATGGGTATGGAGACTCTCCTGGGGCACACCCAGCCTCTATATAGAGTGAAGCCAAAAATTGGGGAAAAAGCGTGACGCTTGAGCGTGATCTAGGCCTAATACCTCCTTGCTGTTGATCGTGAAACGCTATGAAGTACTGAACCCAAGACTCTTCATGGGTTGTAAAGTTACAGTTTTTTTTTTTTTTAACTATTGTATTAATCTCGTTTTACAAAATTTAAGAGATTGCCAAAAATTGTGAGATTTTTCAGTTGTAGGGTAAATGCCAGAGTTGGCACAGTATCCACGGAATTTGGCTTAAGCATTTTCTGATGTTTTTCCGCATTCATTTGACTTTTATAACTGCTAAGCAGCCACTTAGATGCCAAAAAAAAAAAAAAAAAAAAAAAAAAAAAAAAAAAAAAAAAAAAAAAAAAAAAAAAAAAAAAATTGGCACGCTAAACAAACAACTTTCATCTAAACTGAAATGTTTAAGTTTATATATGGTTTTCTACTATATTTTTTTTTGTCTACTTCAACACTTACTAGACAAGCGTTCTTCCTCTTAAATACAAAAAACTTTTTTACATGAACATCATAAGGCCTATTAGGAATTTTGAGCACGCAGACTTCCTTAACCTTCCTTGGCTTGGCCACTCTTAGTATCCAATCCTAACAACCCTAAATCCTTCAAAAAATACTAAATGCTTCTTACTTTATGCTGCAGATTTGATTCGAACCAGGTGTTGTCTGTTTGCTTATTAATCGGATGATGCTACAGTAGGAGTCCAAGGGTTCAATTAGGTTAGGGATCATTAACCAGTATCTGACATCCCACAAGCTCGGGAAAACCATTTTACTTTCCTCCCAAAGGACGGCATCACCAAGTTTCTTTTACCCCCTTTGAAAAACCCTAGGGACATCTGCCGAATTTGAACCTTGGGTATATAAGGCTGTTCTTCTAGCCGTTACACCACAGGTGACAACCGAACTTGTACTTTTTCTTCCATGGTACATGTCATTCCCAATCTAACCCATTAGTTTCAATCTTTCCTTCTATCTTTCCTCTATTATCTTAAAATTTTACCAAAGTTTCCCTAAACATTTATTGGACAGATTTTCATACAAAATTTCGTTTCTTAATGACATACTTTGATATAGCAATTAAATCAATTTTGTTCCATTAATCAGTACGGTTATTGACGTATTTTCATTTCATATTCCGGGTCAATATAAGAGAAACAACTGTACAAATATTCTGAAAATTTCTACGAAATAATGATTCAACATCGTTTATCATGTTGACTATTTGAGCGCATGTAGGATGAGAAGGTTCGAGTTGCGGTCATTAAATTATTTTAAAAAATAGTAAAAGCAATTTATTATGAAAATAATTACGTGTTCCACATTGCGGGACGTCATCAAAGCTTAAAATTGACAAGGTACAACATAAGGATTTATATAGAAATAATAGAGGCAAAAGATAGCTCTCACACATCACACATAAATAATAATACACAAGACAACCTCTTACCTATACTGACATACGCCAGCGAATCTTGTGGTCTCACTACTAAGCATAAAAGACAACTCCAGGCTATCGAGAGGAAATTAAAGAGTAATACGAAGCAAGAAAGAATAACAAGTACCACAATAAGATTTAACCTCGATGTAAGATCGATAACATATTATTCCAGAAAACCGAATATATGCCTGTCCTCTCATCTGTCCCTGCTCTCTGCCTAGAAAGCGATTCCTTCAAATATCTATACGTTACAATAGAAAATAGATAGGGACATATCACCAAAGTTAATAACGGAAAAAGGATTATTGGGATACTAAATGGGGTGTTATGGAACGTATCACTCCAAACGAAAAATAAGATATTCTACTCCTTTCTGATTGGCACTAGATGGATGTAAATCCTGGGTAGAGGAGAAATCCCAGCAAAAAAAAAATATTACCCCTGGAGATGGATTTTTGGAGAAGAAGGAATAAATCCCAAATAATGAAATAAGGGAAAGAGTGGGGGCCGAGTTAACCATTCTCGAAGAAATTAGTAGAAAAAGGTTGATGTGGTATGGGCACGTTATGAGAATGGACGAAGCACGTTGGCCCTTTCGATGAGGTAAATACTGCCCACAAGAGAAGAGAAAACGGGAGACACCTCAGAAAAGAGGGATAGAGGATGTAAAAGAGGATAAGGCAGACAGAGGTCTGACAGAGGATGACTGGAATGATAGAGATTGTTGGAGATACGGAATACGGAAGACAGGTATTGCAGAACCCCGGAAAAAAATGTTTTAAAAAAAAATAACATATTTACTTAGTAAGTCAACCTTAAATTATTACTATACCAACTTCACATTTATTGTACTGTACTGTTATTTATTGAGGATTCTCAGGGCTCTAAATTCATAATTGAATAATTATTATATTAATTAAATAAATATTGATAAACCTATGTCGGCAAAAGTACAAAGGGCGTGTACCTTCCCCCCTTGGATTCTGGTCCAATAGGCCCCCCGCCATACCTCAGGAAACTTCCTAGACCCCCAGCGGCAGCCGACAAGAATATTAAGGGTGCTCAAAAGTTAAAAATATTATCACAAAGACTGTAACGCCAACCGGGGCACTTCTCATATCAGCCCCACACGAGGTGGCGTGGATGAGAGAGAAGATTCGAAGTGCAGTCTTATTCCAGCCACGGCAGTTGAAGTCCAGCAAAAGGACAGTCGAGTTCCATCCTCAAGAAGAAGTGAGATCCGTCTCGGGGTCAGAGAGAGCAGCTGAAGATCTGAGAGCCTAGAAGGGGCGCCTAGGACTGATTCCACCTTAGACAGCCGACTAAGTGTTTTAAAGGTATTTTCTTTAGTTATAATATTGCATGGCAAGTTTAACTGTACTATTCCTCAGTATTCTCATACATAGTGTAAATAGATTGTATATGTGTTAGTTGTTTTTAAATAATAATATCATTTATTGAAACATGTTTACTTTAATCTTCTCCTGAAGGGATCACTTGTAGCTGGGTGGCTAGCGTAACAGCCTCCCATGCTAAAGGTCACGGGTTCAAACCCGCAGGTGGTCCTAGGATTTTTTAATGGGAGTAAAAAATCCTTAGTTACGCCGTCCTTCGGAGGGGACGTTAAAAGGTGGTCCCGAGCCTGTGCGATGTCAGGTACTCGTTAAAGATCCCTATCCTAATAAAATCTGGATAGGCAAAATTTAGGACTCCCACTGTAGCATCGTCCGATTAGCCATAGTAGCATAAAGTGACGTTAAATAAATAAACAATCTTCTCCTGAATGTCACCTACTGGGATTGGTAAACACGATACCTTTGGAAAAGAAATTCAATGTTTTCATTAAATATAGTTTATATATCTATTAAAGATATCAAGTAAGCTAGTTTTTGAAGGTACCGCTGCCTTCGAAAAGCAGTCGGCCAAAAACATAGCAATATAAATTAATAGCTTACTAGATAATAATAATAATAGGCTTACCGAACCCGAAGGTTCGATGCCGATACCACCAAACTTCGCCTGCACAGACTCGTCCAATGTTCACCGGTCAAGCCCAAGCCCCCGAGATCAGCCTTAATGCAATTCTCCCATCGACGCTTCGGCCTACCTTTCGGACGCCTACCAGTCGGTTCAGCGAATACCAACTTTCTTGGAATCCGTTCCTCACTAAGCCCAACAACTTTACGCGCCCATTTGAGTCTCCGCGATGCTATCAACTCAATTATATTCACAGGGTACAAACTCCGCAATTCCGCGTTGTGCAACCTTCTAAACTCCCTAGTGGCCTCATCTCTCTTTGGACCAAATATTTTACGCAGTACCTTATTCTCGAAAACCTTAAGCCGTTGTTCATCCTTCAAAGTAAGCGGCCACGTTTCGCATCCGTGAAGAACCGTTGGAAGAATAATAGTTTTATAAATTCTAACCTTTAAGTTTTTAGACAGAAGCCGTGAGCAAAGTAATTTAGCAACTGAATAATAACACGCATTTCCCACCTTTAACCGAGACTTTATTTCTTCCTGGATTTCATTTTTTCTTGTTATCATTGAACCTAAATACTTGAATTTCTATACATACTTAATAGATATACATACAAAAATATATATATTTCACATCAATCTAATATTCTATTTCAAACTCTCTATACATTGGGTACCTAGCAATCTAATTGGTAAAAAAACCCTTGGGGCCGATATCGGATATCGGCCTTACTGCCTGCTTATATATATATATATATATATATATATATATATATATATATATATATATATATATATATATATATATGTATATATATATTATTTCAAGTATATTAGTGAACGAAGTGAAATAAAATGCGTCAGGTCCAAGCTATCAAAGCAAATATAGGCTGGGTTAGCGACTTATCAGTGGAGTGTTAAAACACATCATTCATTATTTCAAGGAGACCCCTCTCATATCGACGCACTATTTCACAATCCTGCGTGCGTAGTAATGACCCTCTTTTCCACAGGACACCTTATCCACGGCTCCATTCATAAATATTTAACGGCGGGTGGGTAACGCCTTTTGAATAATTTAATAGTCACTAATGTCTTCGTAATGACTTCCTTTTTCGTCTTGAACAAAGAAGTGAAATTTGCTAACATTTTAAAAGACGATAATATTGGGTTGTTTCACATGAAATGTCCGTTTATATAGTTTCTGAAATACATAAAGGATTTTGCAGGTCTCTGTTGTTTTCTTCCGAATGTTTACATATTTAAAGTAAACAGTTACTAATCCTCTACCTTTGTATTATAAACATTAGCTTACCAATCAATTACCCACTTTTTAGTATACCTCCATATATAAACATGTAAACACGCGATTTTCGATTAATGTTTTTGAACGAGTTTAAACTCGGCCATTCAGCATCTGAGGCCGCTAGAAATATTTGCAAGGCGTTTGGGAAAGGGAGTGTTAATGAACAGACCATTCGCCGTTGGTTTGCTAAGTTTTCAGCTGGGGATACCGACTTGGAAAACGCCTCGCGGAAGACCTCCGTCCGTAATAGACAACGATGTCCTCAAACATACAGTAGAAGGAAACCCCTACCAAACTGTTAAAGGACTCTCAACACAACTAAATGCAAGTGCATCTACCGTTTCCAGACATTTAATGTGTATAGGGAAAGTAAAAAAGCTCGATACATGGGTACCTCATGATCTCCCTTAGCGGCAATGAGGTTCTTCCACACCCACCATATTCTCCCGACTTGACTCCAACACATTACCAGCTGTTCAGGAATTTAGACTACTTCGTCAAAGGAAAACTTTTTGAAAATGATGATCAAGTGAAAAGTGCGTTTTCAGATTTTGTTTCAGTTCGGGGATAAAAAAGTTGGCTTCACGTTGGGAAAAATGTGTAGAAAAAGAAGGTAAATACTTCGAACAAATTATCTTGTTTTCATATCGTATTTTTAATAAAAATCCTTTACCTTGAAAACGGACATTTCATGTGACACAATAATAATATTAACTTTTCAAATAATGGTATTAGGTTGCTGAGCAACAACACGCTCTCTTACCCACTTAGCCACACACCTCTCTCTCTTAAGGCGCTTTTATATTGCAGGCGTTTTGGGCGTCTGAAGCGATAGCGGGTTTCTAGAATTACCTTGACTGTTGGGAGGAACAATCAAACCCGCTAGGAACCCGTTAACGCTTCAGCCACCCAAAACGCCTGCAATATAAACGTTAAAACGACTAATATGTACAATTAAGATATACAATGTCCACAAGACCAAATGATTTTAATTAGTTCTTATTCACATGATATTAGAAGAAAATAATGGATTAAAGTATACGATAAAGCAAAAGCAAAATAAATAACTTCTGATAGATTAATGTGCTGAACTAAACATTAAACTAAGTAAAATATGAACATAAACAATAAATAATAAATTTTGTTTTTTAACTGATATTTTATTTGAAATATCAGGCTTGCTGAGCGTCTGTTTGGGATGACAGTAGGTACTGGAACAACTGAGACTAGAATGATGGTATTGAAGAAGCATGGCGGATATGAGTAGGCAGGGAATTCCAGAGAGCAGTATAGGACAAAATGATGATCAAAAGTTGTTGTTCTATGGGTAGGAATGTAAAGGTCAGAATGGCGGGATCTTGTTTGAACGGAGTGGATTGATGATTTAAATTTAGAGAGGTCTATGGATTTAGGGAGGTAGCTGGGAGTTGATGGCTTGGTAAAGGTACAACTCTAGGAAATATTCTCTGCGGATCGAGGGAAGGAGCCAATTTGACTTCCTGTATACTATATATATATATATATATATATATATTATATATATATATATATATATATGAAAGTAAGACCAGCACCTGAAACACAGTTTGTATGCGGAAGAAAACTTAATTAAGACATAGATTGAAGATATATATATATATATATATATATATTATAGTTTAAATAAGAGAATTAGAAGTGTTTATGCAAAAAGAATAATCCAGAGTTACATTTCCATTTATGTTTATTTATTTTTATTTTCATTTCACGGTTGATATTTTATTTCATTCTGATAACCATATTTTTTTTGTAAACATCAAATAGTGTTATTATTATAAATATATGTATAAAGATTACTGACGTAAAAGACCTGACTTAAAGTTAATTATAATTGTATATACGTGAACCATTCCTGTTCATTGTAAGAGAGAACCATCATCATCATCATCATAATCGTTTCCTCTTCTACCGCTGTTCGGTGTGTGGATCCTGCCTGTAGAGTCTGGACCATATGTCTCTTTCCTGGGCCAACTCCATTCTCCTACTCCAGCCAATCCCACGCCTCCTGCATACTTCCTTTACACCGTCCTCCCAGGAGATGCGGGGTCTTCCTCTGGGCCTTTTTCCCTCTGTGCGGGTCTCATACGTCTTCCTGGCACTTCTCTCCGGATCCATCCTAAGAAGATGTCCAAACCACCTCAGTTTGTGTTGCTCTAGAATGGTCTCCGCTGGTTTGACGTCAAGGTTAGCCCGTATAGTGGCGTTCCGTATCCTATCTCTCCGTGTCTTTCTCTCTATTTTTCGGAGATACCTCATTCCATGGCCTGGATTTGGCTCCTATGTTTTGAGGTAAGAGTCCAAGATTCTGAGGATTACGATAGGATAGGAAGAAATGTCGATTTATATACGGCTAATTTGGTCTGCTTTGATACCTCTCTTCTCCCCAGAAAACCTCGCCTTACCATACAGAACATCCTCCCTACCGCTCCAATTCTCTGGGCCACTTCTTCGTCTATGTAGCCATTCTCATTGGGATGAGCTCCCAGATATTTGAAATTTTCGACTTGCTCTAATCTCTGTCCTCCAGCCCCTAGTATCCTCATTATCCTTCGAGGTTTCTTTCCAATTCTCATGCTTTTAGTCTTCCCCGGATTAATCTTCATATTTATTTTAGATAATTCCTCTTGTAGGACATTTATGTTATGTTGGAGGTCTCGATCATTGTCAGCTAGCAGGATGAGGTCGTCAGTGAAGGCTAATAGGGAATATCTGGTGGGTAGAGGTTTCAGTGCCCTAGCTTGAATTTCCTCATTATAGGCTTGGCTCTCCTTAGTGCCAAGTCCAGAACAATAATGAAAAGTAACGGACTCAGGCTACAGCCCTGCCTTATTCCCAATGCCTTCTCGAATTCTTTTGAAATGTGGTTTCTGGTTCTGACCACATTCCTCATCTTTTTATAGAGGCTCATCACCGCCAAGGTTGTTCCACGGTCTACACCCCGCTCTGACAGTGCCATCTCTATATCTTCTTTCTTCAGAGAGAACCAATTGGGCCTAAATGTGCTAGGTCATTAATATACTTAATTCTTATTCTAATAGAAGTCCTGAAATGTTGCTCTAACTAATTTCCGTTAAGTGTTGTTATAACACATCAGCAAATAAAGTAACAGAACTGCTAAATATGAATAGCTTAAAATCACACACCTCTACCCTCAAAAAATCCTCTAACCTCTATCTAACTTATAATACATGCATATATATATATATATATATATATTATATATATATATATATATATATATATATATATATATATATATATATATATATATATATATATATATATATATATATATATATATCTTCGTTGGATTTTTATCTCTGGCCAGAAGTTAACAATCTAGAAAGGAGTACCGCAAGGATCAATACTTACTCCTCCACTATATCTACACATGGAATACCTTCTAACTTTCTTGAGGTGAGATTTTAATAAAGAGAGTTTTAAGATTAATAGAAGCTATACTCATAGACAGGTTTCTAAACAACTAGGCTTTAAAATCCAATCGTTCTTTTAGGTGTGACAAATTACTTATACGGTTCGGTAACTATTTTTATGAAGTTATCACCTAATAAAGTCCTGAAATTTCGCTCTAAATAATTTCCGTTAAATGTTGTTAACACATAACAATCAGCAAAGAAAGTAACAAAACTTCTAAATATGAATAGCTTGAAATCACCAACCTCTACCCTCTATCCTTGAAAAATGCCTCTACCCTCTTAGCGAATTGCTTCCATTATTAACAAGACCTTAGGAATATGCTAATAATTCATGAAACATACAAAGCATATAACTATGCCACTTTGCAAACTTATAGATATATCTTTCTTCAATATATGTCTTAGTTAAGTTTTCTTCCGGTCAGCAGTAAACAAACTGGACAGGAGTACCGCAAGGATCAATACTTGCTCCTCCACAATATCTTATATATACACATGGCATAGGGTATAGCGAGGCTAGTTGAGCATAGGGGCAAGTTGGGCAATTGAAATATCTCGCAAACTATTCACCGTACGCATAGACATCTTATGGCGGAAAGAAAGAGTCGTGGGAGGGATAATCACCACGCGATCGCTAGTGGCGGCTGGATGATCACGTGAAGCGCTTGTGTGGTTTGTGATCAAAAATTAAAAACCTCGTTCATCACAAGTTTTCGTCTGTATTAGTCAATTTTTATCAGTTTTTAATCAGGTAAGTGTTAATCTTTCAGAGAATTGTTGTACTTTTGATATGTGGAGTTGTTCTAGGTATAATTCTTATGATTTTTTTATAACCTCGCTTTTGTGTAAACATTCCGGGTTGAGGTTAGTTGAGCTATAGTTGCTTGGATCCAGTGTCAAATTTGCAGGGCGCATACAAACTGTGTTTCAGGTGCTGGTCTTAATTTCGTTTGTGTCAATTGTAATAGTGAAAACGATGATTTTGTTTGAAGTTGCTTCTTTTATTTAAAGATATTTATGTTTGATTTTAAACAAAGAGAGTGAATTAAATCCTGAAGTTAGTCTTAAGATACGTTGATGTTTTTTTTATTATATTTTCAGTTAATTATCCAAATAAAATAACTTCAAGTTTTGTTATTCTATCACTAACACTACATAAACTTACTTTTATTTGTGTCGCAATAACCATTAAGTTCCAAGGATCTAATTATGAGGTGTATGAGTAATAATATAAACGTTTAAGTCTGATTTTAAATAGCAGGACTGAATCTAAAGTTGAAGTTAATCTTAAGATATGTTAAAGTTTTATTGCTTCAAGTTTTGGGTAATTATTAATAGAAAATTACTTTAAATTTTGAAGTTCTGTCACTATCTATCTACCTATCTGCGTGGCTCTACAACCCTTGGTGGGCCTCCTCAATGAGCCGCCGCCATGCTGTTCGATTCTGTGCTGCCGCTCTCCAGTTCCTGACTCGCAACAGGCTCCGTGCGTCCGCCGCCACTCCATCAATCCATCGCAGCCTTGGCCAACCAATTCGTCGGGTTCTGTGAATGGGGGTTTCCAAAGCTCTTTTGGGCAGTTCTTCCCCTTGCATCCTTGCGACATGGCCAGCCCAACTGAGCCTTCCTAGCTTTATAAATTTCAGAATATCTATTTCTCCAAAAAGGTCATTAAGTTCCCTGTTCCTCCTAATTCTCCATCCATCTCCATCTCTCACAGGGCCAATTATTCTCAAGATTTTTCTTTCGAAGGTTAGCAGGCTATTTCCATTTTTCACTGAGATGGTCCAGGTCTGAGAAGCGTAGTTAAGAATAGGGCGAATTAAGGTTTTATAAATGACCAGTTTGGTACCCCTAGTAATAGACATGCTACCAGTCTTTTCCTTATCTCAGCAAAGGCATCGTTAGCTGGTGTCACTAAGGATCCCAAATACGCGAATTCGTTGACCCTATGGAATGTGTAAGTTCATATAATCAGTGCCTCCTCGCCACCAGCCCCTGTATACATGTATTTGGTCTTCTCCTCGTTTATGGCCAAGCCCATAGCTGAAGCAGCTTCTATGATTTTTTCAAATGCTTCTACCAACGCCGGTCGGGTCCTGGCCACGGTATCCAGATCGTCAGCATATGCCAATATTTGTAGACTCCAGGTGAAGATCGTGTGGCTTGTCTGGATTCCTGACTCCCGTGCAACTTTCTCCAGTGCAAGATTGAAGAGCAAACAAGCCAGCCACCTGTCACTAAAAGACGATAATAAAGAGCTGATTGTTAAACACATATCTTACTTTATTTCTAGTCGAAATTGAACCCACGGTTTAGTAAGAAATTCTTAGTGCTCAACTTGCCCCATACCCTTGCTCAACTTACCTCACCTATGGGATGGGGTACATTGAGCAAACTTCACTTTGGACAACAAGCAAACATTGCGAAATGGACACTATTGATAAGGGATATATTAAGAATCCATCAAGCCCCTTAAAAACTTATTGAGACTTATCATGGAGGAGCTATATCCGTTCAAGTGAAAAATTGCTCAACTAGCTCCACCCTACCCTACCTTCAAACCTTCTTGAGGTGAGTTTTTCATTCAGAGAGTTAAAGACTAATAAAAGCTTAACTCGTAGACAGATTTTCAAACAACTTGTCTTCAAAATCCTATGGTTCATTAATGAATATAAAATTACTTATATTTTTATGAAGCTATCATCTAATTATGAAGTCCTGAAATTTTGCTCTAAATAATTCATGTTAAATGTTTTAACACATGACAATTTCAAAGAAAGCAACAAAACTTCTACATATGAATAGTTTAAAATCGCACACTTCTACCCTCCAAGAAATTCTCCAGCCTCTACCCTCTTAGCGAATCGCTCCTAATATAATTAATACCTTAGGGATATACTAATTAATCACATCACATACAAAGCTTATCACTTATACATATATCAGGCTATCATGTACTATCTCATTCTTCAATCTTCGTCTTGGCAAGGTTTTTCTCCGGTCAGCAGGGCTCAGGGGAACTCCTCTAGATTAGAACAATCAACACAGGGGATCACAAGGATCAATACTTGCTCCTCTACTATATCTTATATATACACATGCCTTTCCTTCCACCGCCGCAAAAATCACTGCTGCCTACGCTGAAAAATTTGGTGTGGATAACCGATGAATTTCACTGATCTCTGTTACTTATATCAATTTTTTAAATTGATATAGAGTGAAAAACGTTAAAGCAATCACATTGAGTTTCGAAGGAAACATTTATTACTTTCACTTATCTATATATGAAATATAAAGTAAGGATAAGTATTGCGATCGTGAAAATTTTCTAATTCCAGTTTTCAACGGAAATACTCATTTTAGGGTCTCCTGAGTCCAAATGACCAAGTCCTGCAAAGAGGTCTGTGTGGGTATGTGTGTGGTATCTCCCACGCGTAAACGAAAAGTCGAATGAAACTGAAATTTCATATTTAAGACAACTATATGCCCGAGATGTTACAGAACCTTTTTCATCAAAATCAGCTAACCAGAACCACTTTATACTATGCATTTTGCATTTTTTAACGACTTTCTCAAAATCGGCTCTAACGATTTTGATTAAACTCGCTAAATAGATGTAAAATTTAATGGGCTTTAATATCATGTAAGTTTCGTTTTGACTGAAATAGTCTGACAGGGCTTAAATGCCGATATTTTAAATTTTCTTGTATCTTTAATTTTGTAGATTCCAAAAAATTAACCATTCCATGTTGTTAGCATTGATAGAAAAACAGCTAGACATAGAACATAGAAGTTGAATGAATTCGATAATCAACTAAAAGAGAAAAGTAAAAAAGTCATTTTTTATGTATTTTTATTTTCGAACATAATAACAGTAATATACATGAATAATATACCGTTGGAAAGCTAGAGAAAAAAAAATCTTATACACAAGTTTGTAAAAGTTAAGTCGATAAAACTAACTGATTATTTTAGATAATAACATAATAGATTTTTTAATAAAACACATTCAAATGTATCTGATTAAAATGTTCTAACAGGGCTTAAATGCCGATATTTTAAATTTTCCTTGTCTAAAGTACCTTTAATTTTGTTGATTCTATAAAAATAACTATATTATCTTGTTACCACTGATGAAAAACAGGAAAATATATAAATTGAATGAATTCGATACCCAACGAAAGGATAAAACAGAAAAAATATTTGTTTTATTTTCGAACATAATAACAGTAATATACATGTATAATATACCGTTGGAAA
Organism: Piezodorus guildinii; assembly: GCA_023052935.1. Lineage (NCBI taxonomy): Eukaryota > Metazoa > Arthropoda > Insecta > Hemiptera > Pentatomidae > Piezodorus > Piezodorus guildinii. The sequence goes on along the minus strand of CM041298.1, from coordinate 11,837,568 downwards.
GCTAGAGAAAAAAATAATATCTTATACAGAAGCTTGTAAAAGTTAAGTCGATAAAACTAACTAATTATTTTAGATAATAACATAATAGATTTTTTAATAAAATACATGTTTCTATAGAAATTCAATTAAATTAATCCTTTAATAGTTTCATTATATTTTATCTCTAACTGTATTTGAAAATTCTTTGCCCGTATCAGATTTTTTTAGATTAAATAATGTAATAATAGAAATTATTATGTACAATAATAATTTTTTTTAATCTACTTTACGTCACTCGCCATTACTTATTAGAACGTTCTTAAGTAAGATCAATTTTTCATAGGTCATTGATTTTCCATCTGTATATTATAATTCTATATTGATAGTAAAAAAAATTACCTAGAATGAACACTACATGGTATAAAAGCCCAACACAGATAACATGTATTGGTGTATAGTGGCTCTCCTGGTTAGACGATTTTGTGAAAAATGTTGCTATGAAATATCAAGCTATGATTCAGTTTTGTAAAACTTTTCATTTTCGAGCTAGACTTGCCACACCCACTCACAAAATCTTTTTGCGGAACTTGGTCATTTGGACTCCTAAAACGTGTATTTCCGGTAAAGAGACGAAGATCGCACACTCTCCTTACTATTGGGTTGTGTCACATGAAATATCCGTTTTCAAGATAAAGGATTTTTGTTAAAAATACGATATAGAAACAAGATAATTTTATTCCAAGTATTTACCTTCTTTTTCTACAAATTTTCCCCAACGTGACACCAACTTTTTTATCCCCGAACTGAAAAACTCTGAGCTTCGAATTGAAACAAAATCTGAAAACGCACTTTTCACTTTATCATCATTTTCAAAAAGTTTTCCTTTGACGAAGTTGTCTAAATTCCTTAACAGGTGGTAATCTGTTGGAGACAAGTCGGGAGAATATGTTGGGTGCGGAAGAACTTCGTAACCCAGTTCTTTCAATTTTTGCACAGTATGTTTTAAAACATGGGGTCTTGCTGCCGCTAAGGGAGATCATGAGGTACCCATGTATCAAGATTTTTTACCTTCCCAATACACTTTAAATGTCTGGAAACGGTAGATACACTTGCATTTAGTTGTGCTGAGAGTCCTTTAACTGTTTGGTAGGTGTTTCCTCCTACTGTTTCTTTGACATCGTTGTCTATTACGGACAGAGGTCTTCCTCGGGGCAAGTTTTCCAAGTCGGTATCCCCAGATGAAAACTTAGCAAACCAACGCGAATGGTCCGTTCATCAACACTCCCTTCCCCAAACGCCTTGCAAATATTTCTAGCCAACCGAATATATTTTCATAAATAGGTATGTGGAAGGAAAAATGAACTTTTTGTAGTAGACCAGAAGTTTGGTTTATTTATCAAGTGTTGTAGTAGTCTGCATCTCTATAGGAGCAGCACTTATCCTTGTCGTTTTAATCTTGCATAAAGATTCCTTCTAAGACGCTTGTCAAGATGGATACCTAGGTGACAGGTCTGTTCGACCGGGATAAGTGGAACATTATTAAAGAGTATTGTAAGCAGAATGTCGCTATTATGGAACAAATATAGATTATATAATTAATAAATAATCAAAAGGTAACCGGTGGTTTAGTGGCTAGCATAACAACCTTCTATACCCAAGATTGCGGATTCAAAAGCGAAAGATGGTTCTATGATTTTTTACTTTCACTTACTATATATAGTAAGGGGAAGTATTGCGATCGTGAAAATTTTCGAATTCCAGTTTTCAACGGAAATACACGTTTTAGGGTCCCCTGAGTCCAAATAACCAAGTCCCGCAAAAAGGTCTGTGTGTGTGTGTGTGTGTGTCTGTGTGTGTGTGTGTGTGTGTGGCAACTCCCGGGCGGAAACGGTAAGTCCTATGAAACTGAAATTTCATATTTAAGACAACTATACGCCCGAGACGTGACAAAACTTTTTTCATCAAAATGAGCCTACCAGAAGAGGCACTTTATACCATGCATTTTGCACCTTTTTTCGATTTTCTCAAAACGGTTCCGACGATTTTGATTAAACTCGCTATATCGATGTAAAATTTAATGGGCTTTAATATCATGTAGGTTTTATTTAGATAAAAATGGTCTGACAGGGCTTAAATGCCGATATTTTAAATTTTCTTCCCCTAAAGTACCTTTAATTTTGTAGATTCAATAATAATAATTAGATTATCTGGTTAACGCTGATGAAAAACTGGTAAATATATAAATTGAATAAATTCGATACCCAACTAAAGGAGAAAACAGAAAAAATATTTTTTTAATGCAATTTTTCGTTTTTGAACATAAGAGCAGTAATATACATGTATGATATACCCTATACCATACACAAGCTTTTAAAAGTTAATAGAGAGTGATGAAATGAACATAAAACTAACTGATTATTTTAGATAATAATATAATTGATTTTTAAATCAAACACGTTTCTATAGAAATTTAATTTTATTAATTCCTTAATAATTTCACTTATTTTTATCTCTAACTGTATTTGAAAATTCTTTCATTGATTTAAAAAATGGAGTAAGTGAAAGTCGTGTGTTGCCGCACCAGATTTTTTTTAATAGTTCACGCATTTTAATCTCTCACTGTATTTGAAAATCTTTCATTGATTTAAATGAGGTAATGAAAGTCGGTTTGCCCGCACCAGATTTTTAAAGAAAGAATAAAATCTTTGGTTATGCCGTACTTCGGAGGGGACGTAAAATGGTTTAGTATTCGATAAAGATATCCTATCCTAATTAAATTTAGGACTCCCAACAAATGAATTAATTTTAAAAACTTAATTAATCATTATCATTGAGAGCTAAAATATCGATATTAAATATAAAACAAAAAGACGTTCTGAAATATATGACAACTCTTGGCTCAAAAATTTTTAACAACTTTATAAGAAAATAAAACGTATCCAATATTACAAACATAGTTCAATTTCCGGTTATAAATGTATTTGGTTGTAGAGAACAAGTTCAGCTTGAATCATATTTTATCCTGACAAAGAGGTCACAAACTGAATTCGACCGGAAGGCGAACGACTCGTTATATGATTTGCGAAGAAGGTTGAAGTTGATGAGTCTAGTTGAGTCGGAATGGTGACTCACCGCATAGCAGCTTACTCACTATTACTCATCTCATTAAAATATCACCTGTTTATGGTTGCATTTCCTCTTTTTTAATCAGTACTGGATTCTTAAGTTTAGATAAACGTTTTTTTATTTATTTAAAGTCACTTTATGCTACTGAGTATATCCGGACTCTGCTACAGTGGGTGGGGTTCCTAAATTTTGCATATCCAGTTTAATGAGAATGGGATCTTAAACAAGTTTCTGACATCTCACTGATTAGAACCACCATTTTACGTCCCCTTTAAAGGACGTCATAACAAAGGATTTTTTTTACTGCCTTTCAAAAATCCTAGGAACATCAGTCATTGAAGCCACGATCTTGAGTATAGAAGGCTGTCATTCTAGGTACTATACCACAGGTGACCCCAATTAATGCCTTCAAAAGTCTTGATACTGAACGCAGAGCCCAGATAAAAGATATATTTTCTGTTAGATGGAAAGTTAGTCTAAGTTTGTTTTTCTGGAAAATGCTTAGCTCTCCGCAGCATTTCAATTAATCCATTCAACGAGAAATTTAAATCCTTTCACTATTTAAATTTTTACTTTCACTTACTATATATATTAAGGGAAAGTATTACGATCATGAAAAACAATTTTCAACGGAAATACACGTTTTAGGGTATCCTGAGTCCAAATAACCAAGTCCCGCAAAAAGGTCTGTGTGTGCGTGATAACTCCCGGGCGGAAACGGTAAGTCCTATGAAACTGGAATTTCACATTTAAGACAAACATACGCCCGAGACGTTACGAAACCTTTTTCATCAAAATGAGCTTACCAGAAGAGGCACTTTATACCATGCATTTTGTACCTTTTTTCGATTTCCTCGAAAACGGTTCCAACGGTTTTGATTAAACTAGCTACATCGATGTAAAATTTAATTGGCTTTAATATCATGTAGGTTTTATTCTGATAAAAACAGTCTGACAGGGCTTAAATGCCGATAGTTTAAATTTTCTTCTTCTAAAGTACCTTTAATTTTGTTTATTTTATGAAAATAACCATATTATCTAGTTACCACTGATGAAAAACAGGTAAATATATAAATTTAATGAGTTTGATACCCAACGAAAGGAAACAGAAAAAATATTTTTTTAATGCAATTTTTCGTTTTTGAACATAAGAGCAGTAATATACATGTATGATATACCGTTGGAAAGCTAAAGATTTTAGAAAAAATATTATCTCATACACAAGCTTTTAAAAGTTGAAACAGAGTTATGAAAAGAAGATAAAACTAACTGATTATTTTAGATATTAATATTATAGATTTTTTAATAAAACACACGTTTTTATATAAATTCAATTTAATTAATTCTTTAATAGTTTCACGTATTTTTATCTCTAACTATATTTGAAAATTCTTTCATTGATTTTAAAAATGGAGGTAAGTAAAAGTCGTGTGTTGCCCGAACCAGATTTTTGGTTTTGGACTTGATTTTGGCGGATTTATTTTGTGATTAATGTTTGTGATGATTTAGATTTTATCGGAGAAAAGGCGAATAATAAAAGGTAAACGTTTTTGTTAGAAGGATGTATAGCAAAAATGTTGTCGAACATGCTGTTATGCTAGCCACTAAAGCACAGGTGACTTTGTCTAAAGTCAACCAAGAGCTTTTGCCCTAAGAAATGATATGTTTCAAAATCAATCATCGGCTGGATTAGCCAATTTATTTCTATCTCAATCGTGTTGTGAGTTATTATATTCAATATTTACTTTGAATATACTCAAAATTTTTTGATAGCTTAATAATTTTAAACCGTTCCTGATGTTGACTCTATATGGCTAAGGATATATAGGTCCTGTATTCGAACCAATCATCACAATCCAAAATCCTCAATGCTCATTACTTTGTCCCGAATAAACTAATCCAAAATGTCATCAATTTTCCATATGTCGCCCATAATGGGTTTGTAGAGGCACTGTTTTACTTTCACTTACTTATGTATGAAATATATAGTTAGGGAAAGTATTGCGATCGTGCAAATTTTCCAATTCCAGTTATCAACAGATATTCACGTTTTAGGCTCTCCTGAGTCTAAATGACCAAGTACCGCAAACAAGTCTGTGTGTGTGTATGTGTGTGTCCGTATGTGGTAAGTCTAGCGCAAAAACTAAAATGAAATTCGCATGAAATTGAAATTTCATATTTAAGATAGCTATACGCTTGCAAAATGTGAAGCAGAAAATGGGCTCTCTTCATAATAGTTCCCATTTACATCTCACCTAATTAAAGAGTATAGGAAATAATTTATTTTAACTATGAATTTACTTTTATATATAGGGATCACTTGTAGCTGGGTGGGAGTAAAAAATTCTTAGTTATGCCGTCCCTCGCAGGGGACGGCAAATATTTAAAAGGTGGTCCCGAGTCTGTGCGATGTCAGGTACTCGTTAAAGATCCCTTTCCTAATAAAACCTGGATAGGCAAAATTTAGGACTCCCACTGTAGCATCGTCCGATTAGCCATAGTAGCATAAAGTGACGTTAAATAAATAAACAAACATTTATATACTAAAACTAGGATTAGAACAAAACCTAGCACTGACTAAATCATCTGACATTTTAATCAAATTTTTTTTAAAAATAAGGGAATGTTACAAAACATTGGTTTTACGTGTTATTGATTATATGTGTGATTATATTTTTCTTGTAAGTTAATGTTATATGTTTTTATGTTAGTTTTGTTTTGTTTTATTAATCAATATTGATTTCCGATATTTAGTGTTTTTTTTTTTGTTTACAGTAAAAGTTATAAATTTGATGTATTATAAATTGTATGTAACCTTTTAGGTTCAATTACCTGATGTTGTTTTGTGAAACAAATAAAGAAGTTTCAAGTCAAAAATGGTTACTACTCACTCCCCCTCCACTGGGCTAGCACTTATTTAAATAAATAATTATGGAAAGTAAATAGAGACGTTACAATACAACAGCAGGGTCTGCTTTGCTTAATCGGAACTTAGATAAATTACCCATGATCTTGAGTGGAGATTTCAATATCGACTCTTCACAAGAAACGTCAAAGCCTTTTCAAAGAAACGCCAAAATACCACATGGATTTTAATATATCAAATAATAGAAATTGAAGTACAACAAAATACGAAACTACAATTAATGTCGTTTTTTCTAGATATATATGTAAAATTCCTTAAAAATTACTTATTTCTTATTTCAATTATCACAAACCTATTGTATCCTTTGTAGAATACGAAAACGGAAATGAATCATTTGATTTTTATAGAATTTAAAAAAATAATAACTTTAATTTGTGATATGCTTATCATGCATCCTATTCTATCCATCTATCCATATATACTACATGATACATAATATTATTCAATATATAAATAATATTATATATATATATATATAATATATATATATATTATATATATATATATAGGGGAGCCCGTGGCTGAGTGGCTAGCGCGCTAGTCTCTCATGCTACAGGTTCGGAGTTCGAATCCAAGTCCCGGCGGGGCTTTTATAAGGATTTAAAAAAATGTGGATTCACTCACAACCTCTCCTCCGGGTATGTGAGACCCGTCAGCCAAAGGGTGGCCACTCCCAAAATTAGTCGTAGGGAGTGATGACCCTGCACTAAAAAAATTGCATCGTGAAACGTGAGTGTAAACTCGCAGTTTACACCGCGAGGCCCAGGGCCTACACGGCCTGTCGCGCCACTGAAAGAAGTAGGTATATATATATATATATATATATATATATATATATATATATATATTATACTAACAACAACATCTGAACAATATTTAAAAAGGAGAGTATATCAACACAAATATATAGCATTTCCAAGTCAATTGTAAACTTTTCCAAGTCAAATGTAACTTTTTCCAAGTCAAATGTAACTTTTTCCAAGTCAAATGTAACCTTTTCCAAGTCAAATGTAACCCTTTCCATTTCAAATGTCACCTTTTCCATTTCAAATGTCACCTTTTCCAAGTCAAATGTCACCTTTTCCATTTCAAATGTTACCTTTTCCAAGTCAAATGTCACCTTTTTCTTCACTTCTAGCCTTAAATATTCCGTTTTATTTATTTATTTATTGAAAAATAATTAGTTTAATTAAAATTATGACTTTTTTAATAATTTTGGCATATCCTATCGCTATTTTTTTCTGTTTTTTAGATATTTGATATCAAGTTCTGTTTTTTTACGAACTAATATTTAAAAAAATTAATTATTGTCTATTTAGTTTTAAGATAGTTGTTGATTTTGAATTTTTAGAGGGGAGGGATACTTTTTGGGAATAATTAATGTGTTTTCGGGAATTATAATTACGTTTTTCGAGATGTATTTTTTTATCGCTCGCGTGCATATTAACTCGCATTTACTTTTAATGTTTTTTATTGATATAGGGATTGATTAATGGGCTTTCGGGTGGTTATAATTACGTTTTTCGAGCGGTATTTTTTATCGCCCTCGATTATTTTAACTAAAATTTTACTTTTTAAGTTTTATATTGATATAGGGATTAATTATTGTGCTTTCGGGTGGTTATGATTACGTTTTTCGAGCTATATTTTATATCGCTCTCACTTATTTTAACAAAAAATTTACTTTTTATGTTTTTATTGATATAGGGGTTAATTAATGTGATTTCGGGTCGTTATGATTACGTTTTTTTTGAGCTCTATCTTTTATCGCTCATGCGCATTTCAACTCGCATTTACTTTAAATGTTTTTTATTGATATAGGGATTAATTAATGTGCTTTTGGGTGGTTATGATTACGTTTTTCGAGCTATATTTTATATCGCTCTCGCTTATTTTAACTAAAATTTACTTTTTATGTTTTTATTGATATAGGGGTTAATTAATGTGCTTTCGGGTCGTTATGATTACGTTTTTTTGAGCTCTATCTTTTATCGCTCATGCGCATTTCAACTCGCATTTACTTTAAATGTTTTTTATTGATATAGGGACGTAAGCACATTAATTAAGCTTTCGGATGATTATGATTACGGTTATCGAGCTGTACTTTTATCGCTCTCAATAATTTTAACTAAAATTTACTTTTATGGTTTTTATTTATATATGGGTTAATAATTGTGTTTTTGGGTTCTATAAATACATTTTTTTAGTTTTATTTTTTTATCTCTTTCACGTATTTCAACTCGCATTTACTTTTAATGTTTTTTATTGTTATAGGGATTACTTAATGTGCTTCCGGGTGGTTATGATTACGTTTTTCGAGCTGTATCTTTTATCGATCATGCGTATTTCAACTTGCATTTACTTTTATTCTTTGTATTGTTATAGGGATCTATACCTGTGTTTTATGGGTTTATGAAAACGTTTAAGAGCTTTATTATTATCACTCTTGCGGATTTCAACTCGCCTTTTTTTTATGTTGTTATTTTTATATTGGGATTGAATATTTTTTTTTTTGGTTCTCATTATTACGTTGCTGGAATATACATCGTTTTTTTTTATATTTATTATTATTTTTTATAAAAGGATTAGTTATAGTTCCTATTTTAGCGACCTTAGTAAGTTTTTTCAACTAAATATTTTTATAAATAATTGAGGTATCGTTTATTCTATTTTCAGGTGTTCTTATAACATTATTTGAACCTTATTTGTTATCACTTGCACTCATTTTAAGTTACTGTTCCTATTTCATAAATATTCGATGGAGGGATCGTTGATAGTGTTTTGGGGAATACTAATAGAGTTTAAGACATTTTTCTAAAGCTAGTGCACATTTTAACTTAAATGAAAAGTGATGAAGATAAATGCGCAATCGCGATGTAAAGTCCAGATCAAAAACGTAATCAGAACCTGCAATAACACAAAATAAAATTAAAAGTTAATGCGAGTTGAAATGCGCACGAGCGATAAAAGATAGAGCTAAAAAAAAAGTAATCATAACCACCCGAAAGCACATTAATTAATCCCTATATCAATAAAAAACATTTAAAGTAAATGCGAGTTGGAATGCGCATGAGCGATAAAATATAGAGCTCAAAAAAACGTAATCATAACCACCCAAAAGCACATTAATTAATCCCTATATCAATAAAAAACATTTAAAGTAAATGCGAGTTGAAATGCGCATGAGCGATAAAAGATAGAGCTCAAAAAAACGTAATCATAACGAACCGAAAGCACATTAATTAACCCCTATATCAATAAAAACATAAAAAGTAAATTTTAGTTAAAATAAGCGAGAGCGATATAAAATATAGCTCGAAAAACGTAATCATAACCACCCGAAAGCACAATAATTAATCCCTATATCAATATAAAACTTAAAAAGTAAAATTTTAGTTAAAATAATCGAGGGCGATAAAAAATACCGCTCGAAAAACGTAATCATAACCACCCGAAAGCCATTAATCAATCCCTATATCAATAAAAAACATTAAAAGTAAATGCGAGTTAATATGCACGCGAGCGATAAAAAATACATCTCGAAAAACGTAATTATAATACCCGAAAACACATTAATTATTCCCAAAAAGTATCCTTCCCCTCTAAAAATTCAAAATCAACAACTATCTTAAAACTAAATAGACAATAATTAATTTTTTTAAATATTAGTTCGTAAAAAACAGAACTTGATATCAAATATCTAAAAAACAGAAAAAAATAGCGATAGGATATGCCAAAATTATTAAAAAAGTCATAATTTTAATTAAACTAATTATTTTTCAATAAATAAATAAAACGGAATATTTAAGGCTAGAAGTGAAGAAAAAGGTGACATTTGACTTGGAAAAGGTAACATTTGAAATGGAAAAGGTGACATTTGACTTGGAAAAGGTGACATTTGAAATGGAAAAGGTGACATTTGAAATGGAAAGGGTTACATTTGACTTGGAAAAGGTTACATTTGACTTGGAAAAAGTTACATTTGACTTGGAAAAGATTACAATTGACTTGGAAATGCTATAGCTGCACTTCAATTAAAAAAAAACCAAATAAACCTGACCAAACTGCCTTCTCTACTCATTTCAGAAAAACGGGACATTCATTCAAATTTCACTCACCCAAAATTATTCATTATGAAAAAAAACAGCTTCAAACGAAATTTTAAAGAAATGATTACCATAGAGAAATATAAAAACCGCGCCATAAATAAAAAATCGGATGTCCAAAACCTTAATGCATGTTACTCAAATTTGATAAACACATATTAAAATTTTTAAAAATGAAATTACGTCTTAATAATAATACAAAATAAAATTAAAACAACTCTACAATAGGAGGGAGAATACCCCAGACTCCTGACGTCATCATAAATTTGTGGAAAATCTTCCATACTTTAATTATTCCTTTTTTATTTTTTCTGCGTTCTTTCAAAATTTGTAGGCTAAACATGTCTAATTAAGACACTATTTTGTCCAAAATTGTAAGTAATTTTATAATAATATCTTTAATGAAAATCCTAATTTAAAATATCTATGTACCTACTGTATGAGTATTCATTGTTTTATATACATATATTGTTTGATCAGTTCTCGACTGTTGATAATTTATGTTTGTATTGTTCTTAGGTTTCAGTCAATGAATATACAATTTTATCTATGCGACGTTTCAAGAATTTATTGTTCTCATAATCATGCCTTAACAATCGAAAAATAAAAATAAAACAGAACATTAATATTATTATACAATAATTAATATATGATGTTATTGTTAGAGATATAAAGAAGAGTACATTGAACATATACATGTACGACATTGGCGTAGGCAATTCAATGTACTCTTCTTTATATCTCTAACAACAACATCATATATTAATTATTGTATAATAATATTAATGTTCTGTTTTTTTTTTTGTTTTTCCACTGTTAAGGCTTGATTATGAGAACAATAAATTCTCGAAACGTCGCATAGATAAAATTGTTTATTCATTGACTGAAACCTAAGAACAACACAAACTTATATATATATATATATATATATATATATATATATATATATATAGTACTAATACAGGGTGAAGTGACCGAAGATTTCAATGTTGACTCTGGATTGAGACAAGGAGATTGCCTCACGCCAATGCTCTTTAACCTGGCCTTGGAGAAAGTAATTAGGGAGTGTCAAATGGTGAAAGGAGGAATACATGTTGGAGGAATGCATAAAATCCTTAAATGCTCGCTTGTTCTCTCATTACGGCGGCAGAATCAATAGGCTTACGGGTGAATATAGGTAAAACAAAATATATGATTATGAGCCGTAACCAACACACGGAAGACAGCATAGGTGTCAAAAATATGATGTTCCCAAAAGTAGACTCCTTTAAATACCTGGGATCAACGGTAACCTCCATCAACGAACAAATGAGCGAGATCGACTTATAACAATAAACAATACAATAACAGAGTATTTTTCTCTATCTCTTCGAAATATACAAATCAGTTACTCGCCCGTTAATTACATACGCCTCGCCAGTCTGGAGCTCAACTTGCTTGACTAACTACCGAAAACTTGAAAGAATTCAAAATCTATCAATTCGGATGATTAACAATTACCCCCGCTAAACTAAAATATCATCTATGCTCCAGGACTTGCAGCTTTCAAAAATTAAAAATTTTGTCCATACTCAAACAGCTTCTTACTTCAATAAAACACCAGTTTATTTTAATTTCTAATTTTATATTATCAATTATGTTATCCGTTTTTAACTAACGGTGTAACTAAGGATTTTTTACTCCCATTAAAATATCCTAGGACCACCTGCGGGTTTAAATCCGTGACCTTTGGTAAAAATATTATTAGTGGATTTGAATAAAACGTGTATTCATTTTCGTTGGAAACATATGATTTAGATTAAATAATATTAAATTGTTAATCTGTAATAAGTTTATTCCCTATTCGCCACTTTATATTATCTTTTACAACTTTGAGCATAAAATAATATTTTCTCTTAAATTTTGTTTTCTCCTTTAGTTGGGTTCATAAATTTATTCAATTTATATATTTACCTGTTTTTTCATCAGCGTTAACAAGATAATATAGTTATTTTTATTGAATCTACAAAATTAAAGGTACTAAAATATCGGCATTTAAGCCCTGTCAGACCATTTTAATCAGAATGAAACCTACATGATATTAAAGCCCATTAAATTTTACATCGATATAGCGAGTTTAATCAAAATCGTCGGAACCGTTCTCAAAAAACGATTTTGATTAAACTCGCTATATCGATGTAAAATTTAATGGGCTTTAATATCATGTAGGTTTCATTCTGATTAAAATGGTCTGACAGGGCTTAAATGCCGATATTTTAGTACCTTTAATTTTGTAGATTCAATAAAAATAACTATATTATCTTGTTAACGCTGATGAAAAAACAGGTAAATATATAAATTGAATAAATTTATGAACCCAACTAAAGGAGAAAACAAAATTTAAGAGAAAATATTATTTTATGCTCAAAGTTGTAAAAGATAATATAAAGTGGCGAATAGGGAATAAACTTATTACAGATTAACAATTTAATATTATTTAATCTAAATCATATGTTTCCAATCGAAAAAAGTTGCAAAATGCATGGTATAAAGTGCCTCTTCTGGTAAGCTCATTTTGATGAAAAAAGTTTTGTCACGTCTCGGGCGTATAGATGTCTTAAATATGAAATTTCAGTTTCATATGATTCACCGTTTCCGCCCGGGAGTTACCACACACACAGACCTTTTTGCGAGACTTGGTTATTTGGACTCAGGAGACCTACCCTAAAACGTGTATTTCCGTTGAAAACTGGAATTAGAAAATTTTCACGATCGCAATACTTCCCCTTACTATATATAGTAAGTGAAAGTAAAAATGGACTATCCAACAGAAAAAGAATTTCAGAACAAATAGTTCCTTAGCTTAGCGCATTCAAACAAACAAACTCTTTAGCTTTATAATAGTAGTATATATATATATATATATATATATATATATATATATATATATATATATATATATATATATATTTATATTTATATATACACATATATAGATTACGATTGCCAATAACGTTTTCACTTTTGCTGTGGGGCTTAAGCACACACATATTTTTTTTAACTATGTCGCTTTATCCAAGCCTATCGTTCCGCTAACTCGAATTAATCCCTCTACCGACCTGTATTTCATCTGACAGCTTAATCACCATCGGAGATAATGCAAAGGTTGCAGGCGACATTGCAACTAGAATTCCCTGAAATTCGGACGTAATGTCTCCCCGGTGACGTCAGCAGGGGATCGAAACCCAACTTCGGGGGCGTTGGCGTAGGCAGCTTGTGACGTCACGGCCTAACTCCACTGACGCAAACCGCCTCTGTATATCACAAGCTTTTTTTTCATCGATAAATCCCAATTACATTTCCTGTTCAGCGCCGTCTATATCTTCAGGTCAAAGTACTTTGTTCTATAACTCGATCTTTGTTCTCTCTGCAAAGGTGGAAGTCCTTATCTTCGAACGAGCGTTTATGAACGATGTTTATTTTAACCTTCTAAAATGGTGGTTATAAATTAACTCAACTACTAAAAAACTAAAGTAAATAAGAAACAAGTGGATCAGTGAGGAATCCACGTTTCGAAAGTTTTTTTTACATTGAACATTGAATTGTAAAACAATACACAAGTACGAAACTCCAGCCGATTACTGATTTTTGTTCTTTCAGAAGTTTTAACTAACTTACAAAAAAAATTATAATCATGGTTGCTGTTGTTGGTTTGAGTTTATGAAGACCAATAGAAAAAACGCTACAAATCATTACACAATTCTTTATTATTTCCAAATAACTATATTAGGGTACAGCTGTTTGTCTTTTCGATTTTTTTCTATCTTCAATAATAACCAAGTTTTTGTGGAATCACATCTATTATAATTTTTGACTTAAATATATAGATCAACATTTTTTTTTCACGCTTTGTTGATTCTAAAACTCTATACATATTTATCTTTATCTTCAAAAATAACTGAGTTATTAAATTAAATCACTTTTAATCGACCGACGTTTTAAAAATAATTAGCTGATATCCACGTCTAGATGTCAGGATCATCGTTGCATGCCCTAGTATTTTAAAGCGAATTTGAAAAAAATTAGTCCAGGAGTGAATTATGAATTAAAAAAAAATGATATTACCACATCCTTAAGTTCTTTCTAGGGACTATGATAACAGCGGTTTAGAGCTCTATTCACTAAACCACGCCGCTACTTAAAAAAGAAAGAAAATTGGCTCTAACTACTACTATATGTGAATAAACTGTTGTCTATCCAGGTTTAATTAGGATGGGGATCTTTAACGAGTACCTGACTTTGCACAGGGTCGGGGCCAGCTTTTAACGTCTCCTACGAAGGACGGCATAGCTAAGGATTCTTTACTTCCATTAAAAAATCCAGGGCCAACTACGGGTTCGAACACGTGACCTTAGGCATAAAGGGCTTTTATGATAGCCACTATGTTACAGGTGATCCCCGTTGATGATAATAATAATTTATTTTGTTCTATCGTTTAATCTAAAATAAATGTTTCCATGGAAACAACATAATTATTTTAATTTTACTTATTTTCAACCTAAATCAAGTTTATTTAATCCCAGATATGTCTTGTTATATTTTTGAATCGAAAGTAATATTTTCAAGGTGGAAGGTATGTGATTTTTCTGGATTATGATAGTTCCGCTGCACGTGCTCAATTAATAGCCAAATTAATGGTAGATTAAGGTGTTTCGAGATAAAGATAAAGGTATGGCATCATTCCCTTATCTTGAAAGCGGTTCCTCAGGATATCATTTAGCGAATTCAAAATCCAACAATCGTTTTCCTTAACTTAAATTTGTTTTATTTAACTATTAACGACTATCCAGGACTCATCTATCTGACAAAGGTCTAACTTGAAATCCGCACACAAGACTGAAACGACAAGAAACTGCGCGACGCTTTCGGTTACTTCAATACAGACGCTCAAACCTTCCACTCAATTACAAAATGCTCATCTACATGACCACCATAAGGCTTATCTGGAATTACGAAGTTAAACTCTAAAACTTTACTAAACCATCACCAACAAACTCATCAATATAGGCCTTAATGTACCATACGTTACTGATTTAGCCCGTACGAGGTATCAATCCTTCCATGATAAAGCCCACTCCCACTTTAACCCACTAGTTTCAATCATTGCTTCATCTTCTATTCCTGACGATCCTCCGAGACGTCTGAAAAGAAAATGTCCAAACCTTCTAGTTTAGATTACCCAGAGAAGTGCTGCCAATGAGTATATTCTCTTAATGTCTTTTTCGTTTATATTATCGGACAGCTAATTTACTTGATGTATTAACTAATACAGTTTTAAATTTCAATAAATAATTATAAAAATAAATAATTTTTTTTTTTTTTATTAAACACAATGTGTTCCTTTATTTTACTGATTGATTAGATAACTATCGGCGCCAACAATGGGAGCGTTCTGTGTCGCATGTGACGGTGGCCCATGATTGTCTGGTTGGTTAAGAACAACCGCCGTTTTGACCTAAACTTTTTTTTCTTTTTTAATTGGAAGTAGTGTGATGATACCAGGACGGCACTGCTGGTTTGGTAAAAAGGGTTAATTTTTGTAAATCTACAAAATTAAAGGAACTTTATAAAAAAAAAAACAACAAACGACTTGCAAAAAGGTTAGTAAAATATATAAATATTTATTTGTTGGGCGGTGTTTTTCTTTCAAGTCAGTAACCACGATTCTCGGCCTATACGGGGCATGTTTTTTAAGTAAGTACCGTTTTGGAATTAAAAAAAGACGTGCAATGATATCGCAATAATTTTATTTTTACATGAAATCCTGTACCTTAATCTACCTTTATCTGTACCTTTTGAGGCACTTGTAATAATGCGGCACCAGTTTTTGAATGCCCTCCTCAAAAAATTCTGCCGCCTGACTTCTTAACCACTGCACCCTATGGTATAGAGACCCTCCTGGGGCAGACCCAGCCTCTTTAAATTAGGTACCCGAAATCGGAGGAAAAACCTGGCGGGGCTGAGTGTGATCTTGGCCTAATCATCTCATTGCACGGCCGTTGGTCTAGAAACAGTACGCATTTTTACATGTACTGAGCCCAAAAGCCTTCATGGGTTAAAGTGGTACAGGTTTTTTACTTTCACTTACTATAGTAAGGGAAGTATTGCGATCGTGAAAATTTTCGAATTCCAGTTTTCAACGGAAATACACGTTTTAGGGGCCCCTGAGTCCAAATAACCAAGTCCCGCAAAAAGGTCTGTCTGTGTGTGTGTGGTAACTCCCGAGCGGAAACGGTAAGTCTTATGAAACTGAAATTTCATATTTAAGACAACTATTTGCCCGAGACGTGACAAAACTTTTTTCATCAAAATGAGCTAACCAGAAGAGGCACTTTATACTATGCATTTTGCACCTTTTTTTCGATTTTCTCTAAAACAGTTCCGACGATTTTGATTAAACTCGCTATATCTATGTAAAATTTGATGAGCTTTAATATCATGTTGGTTTTATTTGGATAAAAATGGTCTGACAGGGCTTAAATGCCGATATATATTATTTTCTTCTCCTAAAGTACCTTTAATTTTGTAGATTTAATAATAATAACTAGATTATCTTGTTAACGCTGATAAAAAACCGGTAAATATATAAATTTAATAAATTCGATACCCAACTAAAGGAGAAAACAGAAAACATATATTTTTAATACAATTTTTCGTTTTTGAACATAAGAGCAGTAATATACATGTATGATATACCGTTGGAAAGCTAAAGATTTTAGAAAAAATATCATCTCATACACAAGTTTTTAGAAGTTAATAGAGAGTGATGAGAAGAAGATAAAACTAACTGATTATTTTAGATGATAATATAATAGATTTTTTAATAAAACACATGTTTCTATATAAATTCAATTTGATTAATTCCTTAATAGTTTCACATATTACTTTCACTTACTATATATAGTAAGGGGAAGTATTGCGATCGTGAAAATTTTCGAATTCCAGTTTTCAACGGAAATACACGTTTTAGGGTCCCCTGAGTCCAAATAACCAAGTCCCGCAAAAAGGTCTGTGTGTGTGTGGTAGCTCCCGGGCGGAAACGGTAAGTCCTATGAAACTGAAATTTCATATTTAAGACATCTATACGCCCGAGACGTGACAAAACTTTTTTCATCAAAATGAGCCTACCAGTAGAGGCACTTTATACCATGCATTTTGCACCTTTTTTTCGATTTTCTCAAAAACGGTTCCGACGATTTTGATTAAACTCGCGATATCTATGTAAAATTTGATGAGCTTTTATATCATGTTGGTTTCATTTGGATAAAAATGGTCTGACAGGGCTTAAATGCCGATATATTATTTTCTTCCCCTAAAGTACCTTTAATTTTGTAGATTTAATAATAATAACTAGATTATCTTGTTAACGCTGATAAAAAACCGGTAAATATATAAATTTAATAAATTCGATACCCAACTAAAGGAGAAAACAGAAAACATATATTTTTAATACAATTTTTCGTTTTTGAACATAAGAGCAGTAATATACATGTATGATATACCGTTGGAAAGCTAAAGATTTTAGAAAAAATATCATCTCATACACAAGTTTTTAGAAGTTAATAGAGAGTGATGAGAAGAAGATAAAACTAACTGATTATTTTAGATGATAATATAATAGATTTTTTAATAAAACACATGTTTCTATATAAATTCAATTTGATTAATTCCTTAATAGTTTCACATATTACTTTCACTTACTATATATAGTAAGGGGAAGTATTGCGATCGTGAAAATTTTCGAATTCCAGTTTTCAACGGAAATACACGTTTTAGGGTCCCCTGAGTCCAAATAACCAAGTCCCGCAAAAAGGTCTGTGTGTGTGTGGTAGCTCCCGGGCGGAAACGGTAAGTCCTATGAAACTGAAATTTCATATTTAAGACATCTATACGCCCGAGACGTGACAAAACTTTTTTCATCAAAATGAGCCTACCAGTAGAGGCACTTTATACCATGCATTTTGCACCTTTTTTCGATTTTCTCAAAAACGGTTCCGACGATTTTGATTAAACTCGCGATATCTATGTAAAATTTGATGAGCTTTTATATCATGTTGGTTTCATTTGGATAAAAATGGTCTGACAGGGCTTAAATGCCGATATATTATTTTCTTCCCCTAAAGTACCTTTAATTTTGTAGATTTAATAATAATAACTAGATTATCTTGTTAACGCTGAGGAAAAACAGGTAAATATATAAATTAAATAAATTCGATACCCAACTAAAGGAGAATACAGAAAAAAATATTTTTTTAATGCTATTTTTCGTTTTTGAACATAAGAGCAGTAATATACATGTATGATATACCGTTGGAAAGCTAAAGAGTTTAGAAAAAATATCATCTCATACACAAGCTTTTAGAAGTTAATAGAGAGTGATGAGAAGAAGATAAAACTAACTGATTATTTTATATGATAATATAATAGATTTTTTAATAAAACATATGTTTCTATATAAATTCAATTTGATTAATTCCTTAATAGTTTCACCTATTTTTATCCCTAACTGTATTTGAAAATTCTTTCATTGATTTTAAAAATCAAGGTAAGTGAAAGTCGTGTGTTGCTCGCACCAGATTTTTACATAACTGTTGTTCTTAAGAGATCCAGTCCCGGAATAAAATTCTTTCTACTCCCTTATTATAATACACTTTCCCTTCTCTTCTCCAGCTACTATAATGAAAGTGCTATCAGACCGAAAACTCTAGTCTCGCCTAGCGCCATAGTTGACAGTTGACGCAGTAGCAAGGAGAGTCGTCTTGACCTCTTGTTTACAACGAGCTAATACGTCTAAATGGAGACCAGATCTTGGCCAACTACCAGGCCTGGGAAAACACCGGAATTTATTCCTGTACGAATTATAGTCTATTCCTGAATTGAGTGAATGCTGATACGATGAAGGGAGAGGTCTAGGCTATTACCTTAAAAATATTTTATTTAATCATCAAGCAATATTCTATTTATTCATAAAGCAGCGGATTCGGTCGAAGTGGGGACAGATTTGGCACGACACTACTGACAAGTCAAGCGAAATAAGAAGGGACATCTCATGGCACGGGAACCTCATACGGACATGCGGTTACCCGATTACTGTGAAACACGTTTTGACAGTGTGTAGGGCTTATGACACTCAGAGAGCTCATTTTGCAATTGACACTGACTTACCAACCGTTCTACAAGACAACTACAAAACTTTTTGACTTCCTACGACAGACATACGTGAACAATAATAATAATAATAATAGGCTTAACGAACCCGAAGGTTCGATGCCGATACCACACGTGTACAATAGACTATAATATTTAATCTGTTTATCATGGTGATTTAAGGCGTAAATGACCAAAGTGTTTTACGCCTACGAAATAAAAAAAAAAAAATTATAATTATTCTAACGAATTATGCCTCTAACGATTTTGACTAAACTCTATATATCGATGTAATATTTAATGGGCTTTAATATGATGTAGGTTTAATTCTGATTGAAACAGTCTGACAGGGCTTAAATGCCGATATATTATTTTCTTCCCCTAAAGTACCTTTAATTTTGTAGATTTAATAATAATAACTAGATTATCTTGTTAACGCTGAGGAAAAACAGGTAAATATATAAATTAAATAAATTCGATACCCAACTAAAGGAGAATACAGAAAAAAATATTTTTTTAATGCTATTTTTCGTTTTTGAACATAAGAGCAGTAATATACATGTATGATATACCGTTGGAAAGCTAAAGAGTTTAGAAAAAATATCATCTCATACACAAGTTTTTAGAAGTTAATAGAGAGTGATGAGAAGAAGATAAAACTAACTGATTATTTTAGATGATAATATAATAGATTTTTTAATAAAACACATGTTTCTATATAAATTCAATTTGATTAATTCCTTAATAGTTTCACATATTACTTTCACTTACTATATATAGTAAGGGGAAGTATTGCGATCGTGAAAATTTTCGAATTCCAGTTTTCAACGGAAATACACGTTTTAGGGTCCCCTGAGTCCAAATAACCAAGTCCCGCAAAAAGGTCTGTGTGTGTGTGGTAGCTCCCGGGCGGAAACGGTAAGTCCTATGAAACTGAAATTTCATATTTAAGACATCTATACGCCCGAGACGTGACAAAACTTTTTTCATCAAAATGAGCCTACCAGTAGAGGCACTTTATACCATGCATTTTGCACCTTTTTTCGATTTTCTCAAAAACGGTTCCGACGATTTTGATTAAACTCGCGATATCTATGTAAAATTTGATGAGCTTTTATATCATGTTGGTTTCATTTGGATAAAAATGGTCTGACAGGGCTTAAATGCCGATATATTATTTTCTTCCCCTAAAGTACCTTTAATTTTGTAGATTTAATAATAATAACTAGATTATCTTGTTAACGCTGATAAAAAACCGGTAAATATATAAATTTAATAAATTCGATACCCAACTAAAGGAGAAAACAGAAAACATATATTTTTAATACAATTTTTCGTTTTTGAACATAAGAGCAGTAATATACATGTATGATATACCGTTGGAAAGCTAAAGATTTTAGAAAAAATATCATCTCATACACAAGTTTTTAGAAGTTAATAGAGAGTGATGAGAAGAAGATAAAACTAACTGATTATTTTAGATGATAATATAATAGATTTTTTAATAAAACACATGTTTCTATATAAATTCAATTTGATTAATTCCTTAATAGTTTCACATATTACTTTCACTTACTATATATAGTAAGGGGAAGTATTGCGATCGTGAAAATTTTCGAATTCCAGTTTTCAACGGAAATACACGTTTTAGGGTCCCCTGAGTCCAAATAACCAAGTCCCGCAAAAAGGTCTGTGTGTGTGTGGTAGCTCCCGGGCGGAAACGGTAAGTCCTATGAAACTGAAATTTCATATTTAAGACATCTATACGCCCGAGACGTGACAAAACTTTTTTCATCAAAATGAGCCTACCAGTAGAGGCACTTTATACCATGCATTTTGCACCTTTTTTCGATTTTCTCAAAAACGGTTCCGACGATTTTGATTAAACTCGCGATATCTATGTAAAATTTGATGAGCTTTTAATATCATGTTGGTTTCATTTGGATAAAAATGGTCTGACAGGGCTTAAATGCCGATATATTATTTTCTTCCCCTAAAGTACCTTTAATTTTGTAGATTTAATAATAATAACTAGATTATCTTGTTAACGCTGAGAAAAACAGGTAAATATATAAATTAAATAAATTCGATACCCAACTAAAGGAGAATACAGAAAAAATATTTTTTTAATGCTATTTTTCGTTTTTGAACATAAGAGCAGTAATATACATGTATGATATACCGTTGGAAAGCTAAAGAGTTTAGAAAAAATATCATCTCATACACAAGCTTTTAGAAGTTAATAGAGAGTGATGAGAAGAAGATAAAACTAACTGATTATTTTATATGATAATATAATAGATTTTTTAATAAAACATATGTTTCTATATAAATTCAATTTGATTAATTCCTTAATAGTTTCACCTATTTTTATCCCTAACTGTATTTGAAAATTCTTTCATTGATTTTAAAAATCAAGGTAAGTGAAAGTCGTGTGTTGCTCGCACCAGATTTTTACATAACTGTTGTTCTTAAGAGATCCAGTCCCGGAATAAAATTCTTTCTACTCCCTTATTATAATACACTTTCCCTTCTCTTCTCCAGCTACTATAATGAAAGTGCTATCAGACCGAAAACTCTAGTCTCGCCTAGCGCCATAGTTGACAGTTGACGCAGTAGCAAGGAGAGTCGTCTTGACCTCTTGTTTACAACGAGCTAATACGTCTAAATGGAGACCAGATCTTGGCCAACTACCAGGCCTGGGAAAACACCGGAATTTATTCCTGTACGAATTATAGTCTATTCCTGAATTGAGTGAATGCTGATACGATGAAGGGAGAGGTCTAGGCTATTACCTTAAAAATATTTTATTTAATCATCAAGCAATATTCTATTTATTCATAAAGCAGCGGATTCGGTCGAAGTGGGGACAGATTTGGCACGACACTACTGACAAGTCAAGCGAAATAAGAAGGGACATCTCATGGCACGGGAACCTCATACGGACATGCGGTTACCCGATTACTGTGAAACACGTTTTGACAGTGTGTAGGGCTTATGACACTCAGAGAGCTCATTTTGCAATTGACACTGACTTACCAACCGTTCTACAAGACAACTACAAAACTTTTTGACTTCCTACGACAGACATACGTGAACAATAATAATAATAATAATAGGCTTAACGAACCCGAAGGTTCGATGCCGATACCACACGTGTACAATAGACTATAATATTTAATCTGTTTATCATGGTGATTTAAGGCGTAAATGACCAAAGTGTTTTACGCCTACGAAATAAAAAAAAAAAAATTATAATTATTCTAACGAATTATGCCTCTAACGATTTTGACTAAACTCTATATATCGATGTAATATTTAATGGGCTTTAATATGATGTAGGTTTAATTCTGATTGAAACAGTCTGACAGGGCTTAAATGCCGATATTTCAAATTTTCTTCCTCTAAAGAAATTTTGTGATTTGATAATAAAAAAATAACCATATAACCTTGTTATCAAAGATAAAAAAACAGATATATATATATATATATATATATATATATATATATATACATGGTTATATTTGTATTATCTACAAAATTACTTTAGGGGAAGAAAATTTGAAATATCGGCATTTAAGCCCTGTCAGACTGTTTCAATCAGAATAAAGCCTACATCATATTAAAGCCCATCAAATATTACATCGATATATAGAGTTTAATCAAATTCGTTTTTGAGAAAATCGTAAAAAGGTGCAAAATGCATGGTATAGAGTAGCACTTCGGACATCATATATACAATATTTCGGTTAGCCGATTTTGGTGAAAATGTTGCTGTAATATGTCGTCCTAGACCATACATACAAGATATGGTTCATACTTCAGTTTCATAGGACTTACCGTTTTCGCCCGGGGTTATTTGGTTATTTGGACTCAGGGGACCCTAAAACGTGTATTTCCGTTGTAAACTGAAATTCGAAAATTTTTACGATCGCAATACTTTCCTTTAATATACATTTCATATATAGGTAAGTGAAAGTAAAAATAAAGAAACCAAGATGTTGCTATGCAATTCATTGATATGAGGACACAAGCAAGCAGCTAGAACTTTCAAGAGATACATAACCTTGATAAAGCTACATCGCTAAGCAATTTTACACAGACTGACAAAAAAAAAAAAAAATTGCTTCGCCATACCGGAACCAAATAATTTGTTCCTATTGAGCAAAGGCCGTTTGGGAAAACGGTTCAGAAATTTCTCACTAATCGATTATTCGACCTTGTTAACGGTTCCTTTGTGTCATTATCTCCAAATTATAATGTAATAAATATTAATTATTAGTTTTCACAATCATTACTTTCACTCATCTATCTTTGAAATATATAGTAAGGAAAAGTATTGCAACCGTAGAAATTTTCGAATTCCAGTTTTCATCGGAAATACACGTTTTAGGGTCCCCTGAGTCCAAATAACCAAGTCCCACAAATAGGTCTCTGTGTGTGTATGGTAAGCCTAGGACGACACGTAAGAGCAACATTTTTATCAAAATCAGCTGACTTTGAACATGTTTACGATTTTCTCAAAAAAGGTGTTACGATTTTGATTAAACTACCTGAGTTGATGTTAAATTTAATGGGCTTTCATATCATGTTGGAATCATTCAGATTGAAATAGTCCGACAGGACTTAATTGCCAATGTGTTAAATTTTCTTCTTCCAAAATACCTTTAATTTTGTAGATTTAAAAACATTAACCATACCATCTTGTTGATAAAAAATGAGTTAATTTATAAGTTGAACGAATTCGACACCCAACATAAGCAGAAAAGAGCAAAACAATATTTTTTCTGCAATTTTTGTGTTTTTGATTGTTTAACTTAACAACATTAATGTAGATGTATAATATATCGTTGGAGAGCTGAATATTTTAGAAAAATACTTTCCTATACACAAAATCGTAAAAGAAATATTCGTACGGAAATGAAATTTCATATTTGAGACAACTATACGTCTAACTTTTAAAAGCTTGATTATAAGATAGTATTTTTTCTAAAATCTTTAGCTTTCCAACGGTATATCATACATGTATATTACTGTTCTTATGTTCAAAAACGAAAAATTGGATTAATAATATATTTTTTCTGTTTTCTCCTTTAGTTGGGTATCGAATGCATTCAATTTATATATTTGCCTGTTTTTCATCAGTGGTAACAAGACAATATAGTTATTTTTATAGAAACGACAAAATTAAAGGTACTTTAGAAAAAGAAAATTTAAAATATCGTCATTTAAGCCCTGTCAGACCATTTCAATCAGAACGAAACCTACATGATATTAAATCCCATTACATTTTTCATCGATAAAGCGAGTTTAATCAAAATCGTTAAGGCGTTTTTGAGAAAATCGAAAAACGGTGCAAAATGCATGGTATAAAGTGGCTCTTCTGGTAAGCTCATTTTGATGAAAAAGGTTTTGTATCTTCTCGGGCGCATATTTGTCTTAAATATGAAATTTCAGTTTCATAGGACTTACCGTTTCCGCCCGCGAGTTACCACACACACACACACACACACACGATCGCAATACTTTCCCTTACTATATATAGTTCCTTCATTTTTTTTATTTAAAAATTTTTCAATTGATTTCAACAACAGAGGCGAGTAAAAGCCGAGTGTTGCGCGCACCAGATGTTATTTTTATTACGAGTAGATGACCTCTTCATTTGTATCTTGTAATAGTGGCACAGTTTGATAAGAGATTTATTTACCAAACTGATAAGGCTTTTGTTAACTATATTTCATAAGATGGCTCTAGTTCTAGTGGCTTATTTCACGTCTAATTGTTTTGTATGTAATCTAACATTGTATGTAATCTCCTTGAAAATATTAAAACTAGGTGATTAAATTTAGCTGCGACGTTCCAATATAGTTTCGGAATATTAATTGAAAATATAATTTTAAAAATCTTGTGCACCGACACAGGGCTTTCACTTACTTTCGTTATTTATATCAATTTGAGAATTTTAGAACAAATTTAGAAACAAAAATAAATAGTTAAAAAATTATTTACATTGGATTTTAAAAGAAACGCGTATTATATAATCTGTTATACGAAATAATCTGTTAATTATTATCTTCGACAATAGTATATTTTAAGATTATATTTTTTTCTAAAATGTCTAACATTCCAACGGTATATTAAACATCTATATTACTATTCTTGTGTTCAAAAACACAGAAATTGCCTAAAAATTTTTTTTGCAATTTCTCATTTAGTTGTTTATCAAATTCGCCCAACTTGCATATTTACCTGTTTTTTTATCAGTGGTAACAAGATAATATAGTTATTTTTATAGAATCGACAAATTTAAAGGTAGTTTAGAGAAAGAAAATTTAAAATATCGGCATTTAAGCCCTGTCGTACTATTTCAATTAGAATGAAGCCTACATGATATTAAAGCCTATTAAATTTTACATCGATTTACCGAGTTTCATCATAATCGTTAGAGCCATTTTTGAGAAAATAGTAAAAAGGTCCGAAATGCATATAAAGTGGGCCTTCTGGTTAGCTTATTTTGATGAAGAAGTTGAAAAAGTAACATCTCAGGGATAAAGCTGTCTTAGAAAAGGTATTTCATTTTTGCGCTAGACTTACCAATATTACGGACACACAGACATTTTTGCAGGATTTTTTTATGTAAAATAAAAGCTCAAAAGTTATTAATTATCAGTATCTATGGTTAAATATTGTTTGCACGTAGTTAATAATATAGATAAATTTGCTAAATTCACACAAACAGTAAATACTAGTTCAAAACAAACTCACATACTTTCTTATTATAGTGCCATAAATAGATAAATTGTCCTTTGAATATTCACTTTCTTCATGAATAATAGATAATCAAGGTAATTAACCAACCAAGAAAGATATTTCTATATATTTATAGGGAGAATGAAGAAAATATACATAACTTAGTAATTAACGATATAAAGACGTTAATCATCACTAATGTTGTATCAGGAAGGTTATAGTGACTGTTACCAACTTATCTCGCGTTAAATTCTTCCAAAAAGTACTACATCCCTTTTAATTCTTTCCAAAAAGTACTATATCCACGTTTCATTACAGAAAGTACTATATCCTTATTATATTGTTTAAAAGTCATTGGAAAAGTGCAATAATTTGTAAAAATGAGTCGGCAACACACTTAAAAATCAAATTTTGATTTTAATAAAAAAGAATCACGTAAATTGGTCCACTAATAAATAAATGATGGATTTTTGCTTTAATGTAAAATTTTCTAAAATGGATATAGTACCTTTTGGAAATCAACGTCTCAATTACGTATTGATTATTGCACTTTTTTCCATTTTTTTTTTTGTTTTCTTTTATCTGCTATAACGGATTGATGACGGCATGATCCTTTGGTATCGAATGTTTATTTTTTTTGTTTCTTAGTCTAACCGAGATTAGGAGTGAATCATCGACGCTCATTTGTAGGATAATTCCAAAAGGCTTTTAGATATCCCAATAGGTTACTCACCTATCAGCTCTATGTACACAATATCCGATAAGAACCTAGCTCATTTCTGTAGATAAAAACCACCAATATCATGGTTCTTATCTAATCGCACCGAATGTTCTTTGCCATTTGAGCTTATTGTATCCAATCGATAATTCCATTCCAATTATCGCATACTTTATTCAAAACACTGCTTCATATTCTATAGATAGTCTAATCATTGGCTTTGAAATGGTAAATAAGAAAAATCATGACGGAAATACAAACTTCACTAAACATAAATATAATTAGACATCTCCATTTTCATTTTTAAAAACACTACAATCCAATAGTGATTCGTACCGGTTGTACAAAGAGGCACAGATTTTTGCTTAAAATTTTAATCACCAAAAGCCTCACCCTGTTTCCGAATCTGAAATCTAGTGCGACCAACACATAATTTTACTTACCTCCGTTGTTAAAATCAATTTAAGAATTTTTAAATACGTTTAAAGATACAAATAAATTGTTAAAGAGTAAATTATTTTAAATTTCAATAGAATCATGTGTTTTATTAAATAATCTAATTTTATCTACAACAATCAGTGAGTTTTATCGGCTTTTAATCACTCTCCATTAACCTTTAAAATTTCTTTAATTAAATAATACTTTTTTTCTAAAATCTTTAGCTATCCAACGGTATACTATACATCTATATTACTATTCTTGCGTTCAAAAATACAAAAATTCCATTAAAAATATGTTTCCACCTTTAGTTGTTTATCAAATTCGCTCAACTTGCATATTTACTCGTTATTTATCAATACTAATAAGATAATGTACCTGATTTTTTTTAAATTTACAAAATTAAAGGTACTTTAGAGGATGAAAATTTAAAATATCGGCATTTAAGCCCTGCCAGACTATTTCAATCAGATTGAAACAAACATGATATTATAGCCCATTAAATTTTACATCGATATAGCGAGTTTAATCAAAATCGTCGAAACCTTTTTTGAGAAAATCGAAAAAAGGTGCAAAATGCATGGTATAAAGTGGCTCTTCTGGTAAGCTTTGATAAAGAAGGTTTTGTAACGTCTCGGGCGTATATTTCTTTTAAATATGAAAAAATTCAGTCTCATAGGACTTATCGTTTACGCCCGGGAGTCACCACGCACACAGACCTTTTTGCGGGACTTGTTTATTTGGACTCAGGGGACCCTAAAATGTGTATTTCCGTTAATAACTGGAATTCGAAAATTTTCACGATCGCAATACTTTCCCTTACTGTATATAGTAAGTGAAAGTAAAAATCTATTATATTATTATCTAAAATAATCAGTTAGTTTTATCGGATTTTCATCACTCTTTATTAACTTTTACAAGGTTGTGTATAATATAATATTTTATATATTATATTATACATGTAAGCACAACTTACATATTTAGCTGTTATTTATCAATGCTCACAAGACAATATGGTTACTTTTATAGAATTTACAAAATTAAAGGTACTTTAGAGGACGACAATTTAAAATATCGGCATTTAAGCCCTATCAGACCATTTTAATCAGAATGAAACTTACATGATTTTCATGCCTACCAAATTATACATCGATATAGCGAGTTTAATTAAAATCGTATGAACTGTTTTTGAGAAAATCGTCAAAAGGTCAAAAATGCATAGTATAAAGTCGCTCTTCTGATTGGCTGATTTTGACCTTTTTTCGGGACTTGGTCGTTTGGACTCAGGGGACCCTAAAACGTGCATTTCAAACGTAAGTGAAGGTAAATATAAAATAAATAAATAAGAAAAACACGCCATAAAATCGAACGCCCCCTCACAGATAAGACATTAAAAATCGGCTTGAAGCTGAACAAGTTAATCAAAAATAAACATTGGAATCGAAATCGAATGTAATTCTTTAACCTTTTCTCAACTCTTAACTTAAATTATAAGTTCTTTAATTGATTTTAACAGGAGAGGTAAGTGACAGTCGTGTGTTACGCGCACTAAATTTTTAACTTTTAAATCGTAAAATTGCTAGTTCATAGTAGATTTTAAAAGGTTCCAATTAAAATTAGTGTAAACTGATTCTTGTACTTAAACTGGCTCAAAACATTGATTATACAATCCATCATGTGCTAGATGTTGATTATCGAAATGTCAGACCAAGGGGATAGTATACTTGATTTAAGAAGACTAAACTACTGAGGTAAACAACATTAAGTAAAGTTATTTTGGAATTTTTCAAACAAACCAGACGGAGTTAATGCACGATGGGCTAAATTTAACACGACGGAGTAACTTTACAACTCGAATGCGATTGGTTCGACATTTCTTTAAACACAAATATTTACGGATACTTCATACTAATAATTTTCATTCCATTTAATTTTCCTCTCTAATATATTCCATAAAAGTTTTCCAAAATTAATGCAAAATTTATATGAAATATACAACACACTTCATTCTTCTATGGTTTTTTTTGTTTTTGACAATTGAACAGCTAATTGTTTAGGGTTAGTATTGGATTGTGTCACATGAAATGTCCGTTTTCAAGATAAAGGATTTTTATTAAAAATACGATATGAAAACAAGATAATTTTATTCAAAGTATTTACCTTCTCTTTCTACACATTTTTCCCAACGTGACACCTACTTTTTTATCCCCGAACTGAAAAACTCTGAGCTTTGAAGTGAAACAAAATCTGGAAACGCACTTTTCACTTGATCATCATTTTCCAAAGGTTTTCCTTTGACGAAGTTGAGTGAGATCATGAGGTACCCATGTATCGAACTTTTTTACTTTCCCAATACACTTTAAATATTTGAAAACGGTAGATGCACTTGCATTTAGTTGTACTGAGAGTCCTTTAACTGTTTGGTGGAGGTTTCCTTCTACTGTATGTTTGGGTACATCGTTCTCTATTACGGACGGAGGTCTTCCTCGGGGTCTCCCTTCCCCAAACGCCTTGCAAATATTTCTAGCGGCCTCAGCTGCTGAATGGCCGAGTTCTAACTCGTACAAATATATTTATAATACAAAGGTAGAGAATTAGTAACTGTTTACTTTAAATATGTAAACATTCGGAAGAAAACAACAGAGGCCTGCAAAATCCTTTATGTATTTCAGAAACTATGAAAACGGACATTTCATGTGAAACAAGCCAATATACGCTGAATAAGACTGAGCTGGTTAAAGAGTCATAAAATTCTCCTCGCTGTTAAAATGACGTTATCCTTTAAAATGATTAACTCGTTGAAATTTGCATATTTCTCAAGGAAACAAAAACTAGAATAATGATGAGAATACTGTATACAGTTTTGGTCCTTACAACACATGACCTAAGTAGGTAAAGAAATTGTTTAAATTTTACATTAACTGAAACTTTTAGCGTGCTATAACAATGAAGGTTTGAAAGGAAACTCATGCTTAATTTTGTTTTTCTGGAATATTTCTATTGTTGCACGACTTGTAGAAATTTCGATCGAGTAAGCATTGTTCTTTTTTAATATAAATTTTAAATAAGGTTATTTGGAAGCTCAATAATATTTTTAGTGAAATATCTCATAGGGGCTGAGTAAAAAAATTATGGAAGTCATGCAGATTGTATAAAGGTATATATTATAAGTGCTTTAATATAAAATTTAGTAGCTGAGACTCAAAAGGTTGTAGTGTTATTAATTAGGTTTGTCTTTAAATATTTTGATAGGCTGAGGGAAACTTGCAAGGCAGTTGTTTTGGTTTTAAGAGCAAACAACTGCGAGTGGTTATTATTGCCCAAACATCTTCAGAAGAGAAGATGAGAGTACTAAGGGTTGGAGGAGAGAGATTAGAGCAGATTGACAGTTTTAAATATCTAGGAGCTCATCTCAATGAGATTGGCTGCATAGACGAGGAAGTGGCCCAAAGAATTGGAGCAGCAGGCAAGATGTTCTGTATGGTCAGACGAGGTTTCCTTGGGAGAAGAGAAGTGACAAAGCGGACCAAGCTGGCAGTCTATACATCGACATTCCTCCCTATTCTATCGTACTCCTCAGAATCGTGGACCCTCACCACAAAACACAGGAGTCAGATACAAACGATGGAAATGAGGTATCTACGAGAAATAGAGAGAAAAAACAAGAAGAGATAGAAAAAGGAACGCCACCATACGGGCTAATCTCGATGTCAAACCGGCGGAGACCATACTGGAGGAGCAAAAACTGAGGTGGTTTGGACATCTTCTTAGGATGGATCCAGACAGAAGTGCCAGGAAGACCTACGAGACCCGCACGGAAGGAAAAAGACCCAGAGGAAGGCCGCGCATCTCCTGGGAGGATACTGTAAAGGAAGCATGCAGGAAACGCGGATTAAATTGGGACAGCAGAGCAGAGTTGGTGCAGGAGAGAGACAACTGGACCAGACTCTATAACCAGGACCCTCACACCGAACAGCGGTAGAAGGGGGAATGATTATGATGATGATGATGATGACATCTTCAGAAGACGATTAACTTACCTAAGATGATGAGGAAAAAAAAAAAAAGGACGAAATCCATAAGAATAAAACAGAACAATAGGAACAATAAACATTATGATTTAATCGGAACTGAAAACACGATGATTAGCAACAAAAGGTAAAAAAAAAAAAAATAAATAAATAATAATAAAGTGTGATTAAAATATCAAAAAAGTGCGTAAAATAGCCTGAATGTGTTAAATGAGGTGATATGAAGGAATGATCTTCAGCAATTGAATGACACCGTCGACGGCCCGATCACTATCGCTCAATGCCTCCGAGACTTTACGTAGTACGCTACATTTTATTGGGTTGTGTCACATGAAATGTCTGTTTCCAAGTAACAGGATTTTTATTAAAATTACCAGCCCATTCAAACCCGCTTATCCGTATCCTCTCATCGACTTCTATTCCCGATAATCCTCCGAGTCGTATGAAAAGCCGGTGGTCTCGAGACCTGCTGAACAAATAAACATTGAAGTACTACCGCTGGGTAGATTCTTCTCATGACTTTTCAAGCCAATTGTCTGTAAATAGCACATTTACTTATTGTACTATGGAAATTGTACAGTAGTAAATTTCAATAAAGGAATAATAAAAAAAAATCTGGTGCGGGCAACACACGACTTTCACTTACCTCGATTTTTAAAATCAATGAAAGAAACAGTTAGAGATAAAAATACGTGAAACTATTAAGGAATTAATCAAATTGAATTTCTATAGAAACATGTGTTTCATTAAAAAATCTATTATATTATTATCTAAAATAATCAGTTAGTTTTATCTTCATAGTTCTGCGCAGGCGCATGTGTATAGCAGTCATCTTTCAAATCGGCTCTTGGATTTCATGCTTTTTCAGTTTGAATTCTCTTCAGTGCAATCTTGAAAACATCACCAGACTACAGGATAACAACAGCAGTAAATATTGGAGCAAACAACAGTAAGTTTTGTTACAATTTACGGTGTAAAGTGAATGCTGGGTAACCTCTTCACATCAGCTGATTGCCAATAGCTCGGCAAGGCCGGGATTGGTTTTCTTTTCTTTAGTTATTGTTTTATTACCAACATCTAGTTATTTTCTTATTATCTTCTTCACATGAAATGCGATATTTTCACCAAGTGATGTCCTCCAAAGCATCAACTAAAAGATCTAGATCTAGTGGTTCAATCACGTCTCCCATAAAACAAAGACCCCGCCGTGATACTAATAAAAAATTAAATCAACAAGCAACCCCTTCAGGTTCTAATACAGAATCTGAACCACAGCCTGGCACATCGTCACAGGGGATGACTGACGAATCTCCGTTTTTTCACCCCAAATCCTTTTCAAATCCTACATAATGAAAAAGAAAACATGGAATCTGCTCCTACACCCAGTGAACCACGGCCTCCACCGATATTTGTCAAAAATATTAAAAATTTCCAGTTGTTATGTGCGCAATTAAACAAGATTACCGAATCCACCAGCTACTACTGTATGAGTAGAATCAATGACACCAAAATATCACCGACCACCGCCGAGGCATATAGAAAAATTGTGAAATACCTAACTGAAACTAAAGCGGATTTTCACACTTATCAGCTACGGCAAGAGAGAGCTCTTAGAGTTGTGATCAGAAATCTACACCCTTCAACACCAGTTGACGCTATCAAAGAAGAACTCATGGAGATGGGTTACAAAGTGCGACAAGTCACTAATGTCATAAAAGATAGAGTTCAACTGCCTCTATTCTTCGCTGACTTGGAACCATTAGCAGGAGTAGAAAAAATTTATGATCTAAAAAGACTGTATTATACAAGTGTAAGAGTCGAAAAAACCTTATACAAAGAGAGAAATTGTTCAGTGTTACAATTGTCAGGCGTATGGTCATACCAGAAGTTACTGTCACCACATACCACGCTGCGTGAAATGCGGTGAACAGCACAAGTCTGTGGAATGTACAAAACCGAAGTCAACACCCGCTGTATGTGCTCATTGCCTCAAGGACCACCCGGCCAACTACAAAGGATGCCAAATCTATAAGGAGCTAAGGACCAGGTATCAAAAACCCCAAGTACTGGATGAAACAACAAGACAGGCTAGAACTAGAAGAGAACCCTCAAAATTAATCGATGCCAATGTATCATTTGCCCACTTACTTGGAGGTGGGAACCAATGTACTGAAGCCGAGGCCCTGCCGGAACTACAAAATGTACCTCA
This sequence comes from Piezodorus guildinii, assembly GCA_023052935.1. Lineage (NCBI taxonomy): Eukaryota > Metazoa > Arthropoda > Insecta > Hemiptera > Pentatomidae > Piezodorus > Piezodorus guildinii. The sequence continues at coordinate 11,804,099 of CM041298.1, read as the reverse complement.
ATATCCTCAATCCATTCCACAAATACCTCTTCCTCAAAATGTAATCAGTCCTAAAAATCCTCATCCACAACAAATCTCTCATATTCCCCCTCCTTCAAATGCCACAGATCTTACCAGTTTGATGACATCCTTCATTTCCGAAATCAAATCCCTTGTCATGCCCCTAATAACAATCCTCACGAATCTTGTATCAAATCTTATTCCTAACTTAAAAAATCCATAAATGACCTCACCTAACTCCTTATCTATTCTCCTATGGAATGCGAATGGTGTTAGAACTCACACTGACGAACTTACAGCCTTACTCCAAGACAAAAAAGTTGACGTTGCACTCATTACTGAAACTAGACTAACCACTAAACAGTACTTCAAAATACCTGAATACACAACATACCGGACAGACCATCCAGACGGCAAAGCCCATGCCGGTACTGCTGTCATTGTCAACCGATCCCTCTCCCATCACATACACCCACTTCCCGCCCACGATTTCCTACAAGCCACCTCTATTATAATCAAGACCTTTTCCTTTCCGCTAGTCATCGCATCAGCATATTGCCCTCCTAAAAATTCTATTTCTATTACCCAATTTGGTTCCTTTCTCAACTCATTGGGGAATCACTTTATTCTGGGTGCAGACTTAAACGCGAAGCACCAACAATGGGGTTGCAGAACCACAAATACTCGTGGACGGACATTGCAGTCTGCACTCAACTCCAGACGCCTTAATCTCCTACCTCCCGATTCCCCTACCTACTGGCCAACAGATCCTAACCGTAATCCAGACATCCTCGACTTCTTCATCCACAGCGGATTAGGCTCCCTGAACTATTCCGTAACTCGCCTTGATGAACTATCCTCTGATCATAGTCCATTAATCCTAAATGTATCCATGACTCCTATTCCGAAACCTTTCCCACCGTCATTCATCAGAGGCCCTATCAACTGGAACCTCTTCCGCGAAATCCTCACCAATGATATCGACCTCAGAGTAACTCTCAAAACCCCTTCTGACCTTGATGATGCCGTATATTCCTTTACAACCTTGATTCAACAAGCTGCCTGGACTGCCTCCTTTCCTAAACAATCCCAAATTATTCCTTACAAATGCCATTTACCACAACACCTGACAGACCTCATCAACACCAAACGCCGAGCCAGAGCATTATGGCAACGCACCCGCCACCCAGAAGATCGCCGCTCTTATAACTTTTATTGTAGAAAATTAAAGCGGGAGTTGGCGACCTTTCGTTCCCAATCCTACAATTCCTACCTCTCCTCTCTCTCGACTCGTGACAATTCCCTGTGGAATGTCACGAAGAGAATCCTGAATACTCACACGATTTCCCATCCTCTCCTGCGCGGTGATAGTTCCTGGGCTGCTTCTGACAAGGATAAGGCCCAGGAATTTGCACAGCACCTTTCCAAAGTTTTCACTCCTCATCCTGAGTTGAATCCAAACCATACTTCAACAGTTGAACAGTTCCTTACTTCGCCAATACCACTCTCCTTACCTCCTAAAGCAGTTAATCCCTCTGAGGTCAAATATCTTCTTAAAAAGCTTCCTCTCCGTAAATCCCCTGGATATGATCTCCTCACGCCTCAGATCTTAAGACAACTTCCACAGAAAGCCATTACATTCCTTACATATCTTTATAACAGTATCCTACGCACTACCTATTTTCCTCTCTTATGGAAACATTCAACTATCATCCTTTTCCTGAAACCAGGCAAACCTTCCAACAGCACGTCATCTTACAGACCTATTAGCCTACTTCCGATCCTCTCAAAAATTTTCGAAAAGCTCCTACTAAAACGAATCCTAGATAAATTTAAAAATTTTCCTTCGCATCAGTTTGGATTTCGTTCTCAACATTCCACAGTTCAGCAAGGACTCCGAGTTGTGGATCACATTTCCTCTGCCCTTGAGTGCAAGGAGTATTGTTCGGGTGCCTTTCTGGACATAGCTCAAGCTTTTGACCGGGTGTGGCACCCGGGATTGCTCTTTAAGCTCAAAACCCATTTACCTCAATCCTTATACCTAATCCTCCGATCCTATTTATCAAACCGCTCCTTCCGAGTTCGCTGTGGTTCCGAATTTTCCAAACATTATACTGTTGAGGCCGGTGTTCCTCAAGGCAGCGTCTTAGGACCCGTCCTCTACATCCTCTACACCGCCGATATCCCTACCGATCCCGATACCTTTCTGGCAACATTTGCTGACGACACAGCCATTTTATCATCCAATTCCGATCCTGAAGTAGCATCTCTAAATCTCCAAAGGCACCTTTCCCTTGTCGAAGACTGGTGTAAGGCTTGGCGAATTAAGGTGAACGAAAGCAAATGTACACACGTCACCTTCACCCTTCGACGTAAATCCTGTCCAACAGTTAAATTCAATTCCATACCGCTTCCTTCCTCAGACACAGTCCGGTACCTTGGCTTTTTACTAGACAAAAGACTGACGTGGAACCCACATACGAGACTTAAAAGGATAGAACTCAACCGCAGATTCGGCCGGTTATACAAATTACTAAACAGAAAATCTCATCTTACAGTCGACAACAAATTACTAATATATAAGACAGTACTGAAACCTATATGGACCTACGGACTTGAACTATGGGGGACAACTAAACATTCTAACATCAAACGTATCCAATCCTTCCAATCCAAAGTCCTCCGAACAATAGTTAATGCTCCTTATTACGTTACCAACTGTACCCTACACCATGACCTTAATATTCCATTTATTTTAGATCTGGTACCATCCAAATTCTCCAAGTTCCATCAGAACCTTCTTCATCATCGTAATCCTCTTGCTCAATCGCTTTCCAGCTTCACCCATCCCTACAATCCTCCTCAAAGATTGAAACGGCAGTGGCCCCGCGACGTTTTGTAAACATTTATCTGGAGTTCTGACACTGGTCAGATCCTCCACTCATGTACTGTATGTTTGTGGCTATTCCGCTCTGGCTCGGCCTCCACTGGCATACACCAGTGAAGCGCTGAGTGGGAGGCGCTGGGATCTCTTGGATTCCGCTTCTCCCCCCACTTGTGGGGGGAGCAGCCGAGTCTAGGGTTCCTTTGGCTGATTGTATATATTGTATATAGTTAAGTATGCTTGTATGATTTTTATTTATTTCCCAACTTGTATTTATCTCTACTACAGGTTGTTGTTTTGATTTGTTTCTTGTTGCTTATTTTTGTATATATTTGAATTTATTTATTTCCGATTTTATGTAAATTGACTTTATCATTATTGGCTGTATATATTGTATGAATGTGTACTACATCTCTATTACTACTGTTCATTATGAAACAAACTGTAATATTTCTCAATAAAAAAAAAAAAAAAAAAAAAAAAAAAGTTTTATCTTCTTCTCATCACTCTCAACTTTTAAAAGCTTGTGTATGAGATGATATTTTTTCTAAAATCTTTAGCTTTCCAACGGTATATCATACATGTATATTACTGCTCTTATGTTCAAAAGCGAAAAATCGCATTAAAAAAGTATTTTTCTGTTTTCTCCTTTAGTTGGGTATCGAATTTATTCAATTTATATATTTACCTGTTTTTCATCAGCGTTAACAAGATAATCTAGTTATTATTATTGAATCTACAAAATTAAAGGTACTTTAGGGGAAAAAAATATCGGTATTTAAGCCCTGTCAGACCATTTTTATCCAAATAAAACCTACATGATATTAAAGCCCATTAAATTTTACATCGATATAGCGAGTTTAATCAAAATCGTCGTAACCGTTTTCGAGAAAATCGAAAAAAGGTGCAAAATGCATGGTATAAAGTGCCTCTTCTGGTAAGCTCATTTTGATGAAAAAAGTTTTATCACGTCTCGGGCGTATAGTTGTCTTAAAAATGAAATTTCAATTTCAAACCGTTTCCGCCCGGGAGTTACCACACACAGACACAGACACAGACCTTTTTGCGGGACTTGCTTATTTGGACTCAGGGACCCTAAAACGTGTATTTCCGTTGAAAACTGGAATTTGAAAATTTTCACGATCGCAATACTTCCCCTTCCTATATATAGTAAATGAAAGTAAAAAACTATTCTTATTTTTAGGGAAAAAAGTCCGACAAATTGGGTCTATCTATTCATTTATATTTTACTAGTAGACCCGGCCCACGGGTGAAATTTGAATGAGGTGTCATTTATGTCTGAAAAGTATTCCATGTATAAATATGTGTTTTGATTTGATATTATGATGATTAGTTTTGGCTCGAACTTTTTTTAAATCACGGTTTCTGGTTCATAAAAGGATGAAAAACAACTGGTAAAATTATTTTGAAAATCCAAAATGTTGAGCAGATAAATTAATGAAAATTGGATGATTGCAAATGGACTGACCCATATAATTTCACGAGCCTGTGACCAGCCTGTATGTTTGTCGTTTATCAGAGATAGATATATTTATAACAGACTTCTTTGATGCTACTGTAACAGACTATTAATGCAACGAGTTTGTCTTAATGTTTTTTACTTTCACTTACTATATATAGTAAGGGGAAGTATTGCGATCGTGAAAATTTTCGAATTCCAGCATTTCCTTTGTACACGCAACAATGTTATTTTACAGTTACCTGAACATGAACAAGATAAAGCGTTATCTTAACTTGATATAAATTGTTCATTAAACTTTCGATAATAAGCGGTAAAAATATGTAGAATTTACGGCGTTCTGTTTTGTTAGCAGAAGTCTAAAGCCATTTTTTATAGAATCGCGATATCTCGAAAACAATCATCTGTTATCGTAAACATTTTAATAAACAAAGGTCACCCGTGGTGTAGTAGTAAGCATAACAGCCGCCTCTGCAAAAGGTCGCGGGTTCAAACCTGACCCGTAGCCCTATGATTTTTAAATGGAAGTGAAAAATCCTCCAGGGGGACTAAAGAGGTTTTCTTAGCCTTTGCGATGTCAGGAATTCGTTTAAGATCCCTATCCTAATTAAACCTGGTTAGGTAAAATTTAGGACTCACACTGTAGTATCGCCCGACTAGCCACATCAGCATAAAGTGACGTTCAATGAACAAACAAACAAACAAAGCTAAAGAACATAAAATATTCTATAATAATTATTCGATGATATTTCATTGAAAAAAAGGTCTGTTTTTATTCTGTATATTTTCCGTAATTACTGAAATGTAATATTTAATTTATCCTAACATTTAAAATAATAATAAAAATATTCTTCTTCTTGTAATCACTGGTTTAAATATCCGGAATATTCTTCGTCAAGTTTTGTGCGGAGGGGGAGAGTTCAGGATAGAAAACTGATTTTCTATGTTTTTCGTCAATATTTCAAACACTGTTTATCATAAATATTATAAAGTACAAAGGTAAATAACCTCGTAATATTTCAAAGCATTTTTTGCTTAAATAAATGATTTCGAAGATATTGGGTTGTGTCACATGAAATGTCCGTTTTCAAAGTAAAGAATTTTTATTAAAAATACGATATGAAAACAAGATAATGAGATAAAGAGCTTTGAAGTGAAACAAAATCTGAAAACGCACTTTTTCATCGTCATTTTCAAAAAGTTTTCCTTTGACGAAGATGTCTAAATTCCTGAATAGGTGATAATCTGTTGGAGAAAAGTCGGGAGAATAAGGTGGTTGCGGAAGAACTTCGTAGCCCAGTTCTTTCAATTTTTGCACAGTATGTTTTGAAACAGTGGGATCCCTATGTATCGAGCTTTTATCCTTTCCCAATACACTCTAAATGTCTGGAAACGGTAGATGCACTTGCATTTAGTTGTGCTGAGAGTCCTTTAACTGTTTGGTAGGGGTTTCCTTCTACTGTATGTTTGAAGACATCGTTGTCTATTACGGACAGAGGTCTTCCTCGGGGCAAGTTTTCCAAGTCGGTATCCCCAGCTGAAAACTTAGCAACCAACGGCGAATGGTCCGTACATTAACACTCCCTTCCCCAAAAGCCTTGCAAATATTTCTAGCGGCCTCAGCTGCTGAATGGCCGAGTTTAAACTCGTACAAAAATATTACTCGAAAATTTCGGGTTTCCATGTTCATATTTGGAGGTATACTAAAAAGTGGGTAATTGATTGGGAAGCTAATGTTTATAATACAAAGGTAGAGGATTAGTAACTGTTTACTTTAAATATGTAAACATTCGGAAGAAAACAACAGAGACCTGCAAAATCCTTTATGTATTTCAGAAACTATATAAACGGACATTTCATGTGAAACAACCCAATATTTCCGGGTTGAAAAGGTATGGGTTCTTCACTATCACTATAACGATCTTAAACACTATGAAATTTATATATAAAATGTTAATCAATCGATTCAAACTTAATGCTAATCTTTAACACAATTTCAATTTTATGTTTAATACAGCTTATACCTGACTTGTTACAGCAACTTGTTCACTAAAATCGGCAAAATTTTAAAATAAAACAATTTTCTTCTCAAATATACCTTAATGTTTGTTAATTAGAACTTCTTAATCGTTTCTTTGTTTATGCTTGAAGGCGTAAAACTTCGAAGTCATCAACGCCTGAAAATTCACTTAAATATAATATATTAATTTCTTAATCGTTTAAACATGTTAGCATTGAGGCAGCATGAGTGGATATAAAATATAAAAGAATTAGTTAGACCCTATATATCTATTGAATTTTTTCCCCTTAAATAAGTATTGTAATATAGGTATATAACGTACCGTGGGAAAATTAAAGATTTTTATCTAACATAAACGGTTATATTATAGTATATTTATTATCTAAAATAACTGTTACCATAAAAACAATGTATTTACTTTTACTTTCACTTACCTATATAAAAAGGTTTGTGTGTGTGTATGTGTCTTTGTGTGTGTGTGTTTGTGGTAAGGCTACCGCAAAATATACGCCCTAGATGTTACAGCAACTTTTTCATCTAAATCAACTAATCTGAAAAAAAAAAAAAAAAAAAAAAAAACCTGTACCACTACAACCCATGAAGGGTCTTGGGCTCAGTACATATAGAGATTCGTACTGTTTCTAGGCCAACGGCAGTGCAATGAGGTGATTAGGCCTTAATCACGCTCAGCCGCCAGGTTTTTCCCCAATTAATTTGGGTACCCACTTTATAGAGGCTGGGTCTGCTCCAGGAGGGTCTCCATACCCTAGGGTCGCCCCCCGACTGAATTAGCAGAATAAATAATATTTCTGCCACAGGCGGGATTCGAACCCAGGACCCGGAGCACAGCCGACTAGTGTTCTATCCACTAGACCACGCCGCTCCCTCAACTAACCAGAAAAGCCACTTTATAACATGCATTTTGAACCTTTTCAACGGCTCTAACGATTTTGATTAAACTCGCTGGATGTGGGTGATTTAAACTCGCTCCATATAGGAGGTCCATGGGCGTCTTCATCTTCGTCCCAAGGGGCTTACACCTCCATTGTTTTAATTGGGTTCCGGTGGTGGACCATTCGGCGGACATGCCCGTACCATCCCAATTGCCTCTTGTCTAGGACTTCCAAATAACCAAGTCCCATAAAAAGGTCTGTGTGTGTGGTAAGTCCAGCATGAAAATAAATTTAATATTTAAGACAACTATACGCCCGAAATGTTACAGCAGTTTTTTCATCAAAATGAGCTAACCAGAAGAGCTACTTTATACCATGCATTTTGCACCTTATACACAAGCTTGTAAAAGTTAATAAATAGTGATGGAAAGTTGATAAAAATAACTGATTATTTTAGATAACAATATAATAGATTTTTTAATAAAACACATGTTTCTATATAAATTCAATTTGATTAATTCTTTAATAGTTTCTCGTATTTTTATCTCTAACTGTATTTGTTAGTGTACTGCCAACGGGCAGTTTCTCTTCACGTTTTTTATGTACATATATTTTATCATCATATTTACTTGATGTATTGTAATATACAGTTGTAAAGTTCAATAAAATATAATTTAAAAAATTAACTGTATTTGAAAATTCTTTCATTGATTTTAAAAATGGAGGTAAGTGAAAGTCGTGTGTTGCCCGCACCAGATTGTTTTAATAAAACACATATCTCTACAGAAAACCAATTTAATTAATTCCTTATTATTTTCACTCATTTTTATCTCTAACTGTATTTAAAAATTCTTTAATCGAAATTCTTTATTAACGGCGGTAAGTGAAAGTCGTGAGTTGCCCGCACAAGATTTTTCCAACATTAAGTTTATTTAAAACTTGTTTACAAAAAGGAAGATAAATGAAATTTCTGTGTTTTGCACACCAGATTTCTTTTAGAGGTTATTTTGAGAATAGGGAATCATTACTCTCCCTCCACAACCCCCTGTGTACCCGCCATTGAGCCATAAATACCCCTAATACCACAGAGAGATTCGTCCATCATTAGGGAGTTCATTTAGACATAATGGGAGCCACCCACCATCAAATCAGAACTGTTTTGACGGTCAAACCTTCGCTTTGAATAGCGAGCTAATAGAGAGGAACGTGGAATATGGTGACTGCCTGGTGAAGCTTAAGTAAGTGGAATAAGATCATCAGGAGCCGTAGAGACAGCTTCCAATTACAGGGACTTGGACCAATCAACTCTCGATTCATCATAATATCTCGTAATAGATAACCATTATTAAATTATTTAATCATTATTTATGTCAAATATATAAGTGAATCTACAACGAAATGGATTTTTACTTTCACTTACTATATATACTAAAATATAGGGAAAGTATTGCGATCGTGAAAATTTTCGAATTCCAGTTTTCAACGGAAATACACGTTTAGGGTCCCCTGAGTCCAAATAACCAAGTCCCGCAAAAAGGTCTGTGTGGTAACTTCCGGGAGGAAACGAAAAGTCCTATGAAACTGAAATTTTATATTTAAGACAAATATACCCCCGAGACGTTACAAAACCTTTTTTAACAAAATGAGCTTACCAGAAGAGGCACTTCATACCATGCATTTTGCACCTTTTTTCGATTTTCTCGAAAACGGTTCCGACGATTTTGATCAAACTCGCTATATCGATGTGCAATTTAATGGTCTTTAATATCATGTAGGTTTTATTTGGATAAAAATGGTCTGACAGGGCTTAATTAAATACCGATATTTAAAAGTACCTTTAATTTTGTAGATTCGATAATAATAACTAGATTATCTTGTTAACGCTGATGAAAAACACGTAAATATATAAATTGAATAAATTCGATACCCACTAAAGGAGAATACAGAAAAAAATTTTTTTAATGCAATTTTTCGTTTTTGAACATAAGAGCAGTAATATACATGTATGATATACCGTTGGAAAGCTATAGGTTTTAGAAAAAATATTATCTCAAACACAAGCTTTTAAAAGTTAATCGAGAGTGATGAAATGAACATAAAACTAACTGATTATTTTAGATAATAATATAATAGATTTTTTAATGAAACACATTTATTCTTTAATGGTTTTACTCATTTTGATCTCTTACTGTATTTGAAAATTCTTTAATCGATTTTAAAAACGGAGGTAAGTGAAAGTCGTGTGTTGCTCGCACCAGATTTTTTAGTGCTTTTTTACTTTCACTTACCTATATAGTAAGAGAAAGTATTGCAATTGTACTCTAAAGTACCATTAATTTTGTAGATTATATAAAAAAACTATATCATCTATTAACTACTGATAAAAAACGGATAAATATACAATTTGAACGAATACTATTTCCAACCAAAGGAGAAAAAAGTATTATTTTCTGCTATTTTGATGTTTTTTAACATAAAAAACAGTAATATATACGTATAATATTCCGTAAGTAAGCTAACAATTTTAGAAAAAATATTATCTTATATTTTTCATTATAAAAGTGATGAAAATGGAGAGTGATGAAAAGCCGATAAAACTAACTCATCTTCATAGATAATAATATTTAAAAAACACAGTTTCTTTTTTCTTCTTGAAATTTCCTTTGTAATCCAATGTAATTAATTCTTTCACAGTTTATTTTTATCTCTATAAATTCTTAATACTAATTAAATTGATTTTAACAACGGAGATAAGTGAAAGTCTTATGTTGCGGGCACCAGATTTTTCATAAATATTTGCTTGCTAGGTTATTAGATATCAAAATGATATCAGACACACCAAACATTTTATGTTCACAATTCATTATTCTTAGGAGAGAAAATCTCCCAAAATTAAAATAGTTCATCATCATAAAAAAAAAAAAATAAATAAATCAAACATTCCGGACAATAATTGACATATCGATATCTAATGAACCCCTTAAAAATAAACCTAAATTCTATCGTGCTCATAACCATGGTTTATCGAATGAAGGCGAAACTTATTTCCTTTTCTGGTCGAATTCTAATCCGACATTACGTGATGATAAATGCTATTTAACTCGGTTATCAATCGAATGTTTGCTTATCAGTCTAAAGATTAGTGAAAAGAAAGTCTTTAAATTCCGACCATAGCTGAGTGATTAATGCAACATGAACTGATTATTATGTATCGTATGATTTTCAGTACCTGGGCAATCTTTATCTAAGAAATTAATCTAGGATTCTAAAATGTATTTAGTTATTTATAAAGCTAGATTATCGATTGTCAAAGTTCAAAACCCAAATATGGGCTGATACTTATTTGACAGTAATGTTTTTTTTTTTAAATGAAAACTTCTTTAGACGCGTTATGCGATTTTTAGCAAGGGTAAAAGCTTTGATTTCGTAGCCATGGCAACGTTACCAAAATGCTCTAGACTGACGCATGCGCAGCGGTATGTGTATGCCTGACCACTAGAGATAGGATATCTATATCACATTCCGCGGACGTTATCGATTGCGATACACATCTGCACAAAAATATCGATATTTATAATATCTGTATTTCAGTATTTATTGGGTTTTTCACATGAATTGTCCGTTTTTATAGTTTCTGAAATACATAAATGATTTTGCAGGTCTCTTATGTTTTCTTCCGAATGTTTACATATTTAAAGTAAACACTTACTAATCCTCTACCTTTGTATTAAAAACATTAGCTTTCCAATCAATTACCCAATTTTTAGTATACCTCCAAATATGAACATTGAAACACGCGATTTTCGAGTAATATTTTTGTACAAGTTTAAACTTGGCCATTCAGCAGCTGAGGCCGCTAGAAATATTTGCAAGGCGTTTGGGGAAGGGAGTGTTAATGAACGGACCATTTGGCGTTGGTTTGCTAAGTTTTCAGCTGGGGATACAGACTTGGAAAACTTGCCCCGACGAAGACCTCCGTCCGTAATAGACAACGATGTCCTCAAACATACAGTAGAAGGAAACCACTACCAAACAGTTAAAGGACTCTCAGCACAACTGAATGCAAGTGCATCTACCGTTTCCAGACATTTAAGTTTATTGAGAAAGTAAAAAAGCTCGATAAATGAGTACCTCATGATCTCACTGAGTGGCAGCAAGACCCCATTTTTAGTATACCTCCAAATATTCCATGTTCATGTGCGAAAATTGAAAGAACTGGGCTACGAAGTTCTTCCGCACACACCATATTCTCCCGACTTGTCCCCAACAGATTACCACCTGTTCAGGAATTTAGACAATTTCGTAAAAGGAAAACTTTTTGAAAATGATGATCAAGTGAAAAGTGAGTTTTAAGATTTTGTTTCACTTCAAAGCTCAGAGTTTTTCAGTTCGGGAATAAAAAAGTTGGTGTCACGTTGGGAAAAATGTGTAGAAAAAGAAGATAAATACTTCGAATAAAATTATCTTGTTTTCATATCGTATTTTTAATAAAAATCCTTACCTTGAAAACGCACATTTCATGTGACACAACCCAATAATTTAATTAAAATCAGTTGCTAATGGAATGAGTAAATACATGGTAGATAAACTATGGCTTAGAAGTTACCTTTTGTGTATATAGAGTTAATATTATAAATATCTTAAGCCACTTGACTCTAAAATATTGATATTTGTAAATATTATTAAAACATTACTTTGCGTGAAAATATTTAAACATACGAAACAAAACCATGATGATCTTATTGTTAATATTTAAATCGTAGCAATCCGCACATAAGACTGAAACGACAAGAAATTTCTCGTCGCTTTCGCTTACTTCAACACTTACTGGACGACGCTCTAACCTTCCACTTATCTACAAAAGGCTCATCTATATCACCATCATAAGGCCTAAATAGACTTACGGAGTTGAGCTGCGAGGCTCTACTAAACCATCAAATTCTTCCCGTATTCAATCCTTTAAAATCCTCAACGCTCCTTACTTTGTCACGAATAAACTCATACATAAAGACCTTAATATTTCATATGTTGCTGATTTGGCCCGGACCAGTTATCAATCCTTTCATGAAAAACTCCACTCCCATTCAAACGCATAGTTTCAATCCTTCCTCTTCATGCTGACAATCCTCCGAGGCGTCTGAAAAGGAGATGGCATCAAGACCTTCTAGTTTAGAGGCACAACAAGACCTTCTAGTACAGTGGCAAATTTCAATAAATGATTAAAAAAATCGTAGTAAAACGAAATTGAAAAAATATCTTTATTATATTAGCGAAGAAATATGATATTTGAAAATAAAATTAATTTTAATACTAAAGAATTCAATTAATAACACATAAGCTACCTGCCAAAATATATATATATATTTCTAAGTAAAACATATGTTTTTTGTTTGCTTGGAAGAGAGAGTGAGGTTATCTCTGTCTTGCACATTTATCAGTGTTACACACCTCCAGATATTTCAAAATATGTTTCAAATAATGATTACTTATCAACTTATAGAACTCAGTTTAGGAGGTTATGTATTTGAATGTTAATCTTTGATAATTGATCTTAAGAAATCTTTATAATATTAGCGATTAAATGTCTATATTTTAAAATATCGTCATTTTTTTATAAAATTAAATATATATTTATTATAAAAAATAGTAAATCATTGGAAATGATCTGTTCTATAATATTTAATATTAGCAATTATAATACTAGGACAAATGAATGCTATTACATATTAAATCTATATTTAGTTTAAGATCATAATTATATTTAATTTGTATAGGGTAAAATAGGGTAGAGTGGGGCTAGTTGAGCATAGGGGCAAGTTGGAAAATAAAATATCTCGCAAACTATTCACCCTACGCATAGACATCTTATGGCGGAAAGAATGAGTCGTGGGTGGGATAATCACCACGCGATCGCTAGTTGCGGCTGGATGAGCAAGTGAAGCACTAGTGCGTTTTGTTTATTTCGTGACCGAAAAGTAACGTCGTTCATCACAGGTTTTCGTCTGTATTAGTCAATTTTTGTCTGTTCTCAATCAGGTAAGTGTTAATCTTTCAGAATTATTGTACTTTTGATATGTGGAGTTTTTCTGGGTATAATTCTTATGATTTTTTAATAAGGTCGTTTTTTTTTTTTTTTAAATCCCGGATTGAGATTAGTTGAGCTATAGTCGCTCAACTTACCTCACGACTCAAACAACTCAAGTAGCGAATGTTTTATTTTTTGTTAGGATGCAGACTTACAAGAGGAAGACTAAAAGATGTTCTTAATTGCAACAGTGACAATGATCATAAAGTTTCAAAGACCTAATTAATATTTTTTTGAAATATAAGCTATATAAGTAATAATATAAACATTTAAGTCTAATTTTGAACAGCAAGACTGAATCTAATGTTGAAGTTAATCTTATGACACTGTTCTATTGTTTCTAGCTTTGGTTAATTATTCAAAGAAAATTACTTTAAATTTGTTCGTACTTTCCATTTCCTAAAAAAACTCATTTATATAACGATTATAAGGCCTATTTAGCAGTAGGTCCTCGATGCTGGACCTACAGCATTGAGTTTTGGGGGTCCACTAAACCATCAAATTCCTCTCGCATCCAATCCCTGTAATCCAAGATCCTTCGAAAAATCTTTAATACTCCATACTTTGTTACAAATAAAATTATCCATAAAGACCTAAATATCCCATTAGTTGAAGATTTATCCCGATACAGATATACATCCTTCCATTCCAAACTTCCTGCCCACTCAAACCCGCTTATCCGTGACCTCTCCTCAGCATCTATTCCTGGAAATCCACCGATGCGACTTAAAAGAAGATGGCCAAGAGACCTCTTACCATAAATTGGTCATTGGAGTTCTACTAATGGGTAGTTTCTTCACAGGACAATCATGTGTGTTAATCTCAAATCTATCCCATTTACTTGTTGTATTTAATCAATACAGTTGTAAATTTCTTTGGATAAAAAAAACATTTGGTCGTTCTGTCCCTAAAAGATGATAAATAAAGATCTGATTGTTAAACACATATTTTACTTTATTTATAGTCAAAATTGGACCCATGGTATGGTACTATGTTCCGGTGGCATGAAGGGAAATAAATTAATTGACTTAAAATATACATTTATTTATAACAGAGTACATATTACTACACATAAAAACATGGTAAAGCGAGGCATTCTTATTATCGAGAATACTAAAGTTCTGATTTACCACATAACATAACTTAAAGGTACCTTTGGAAATATATGCATAATTGTTCCCTGGCTTGACCCCCAACTTTCTCCGTCCGTGGTTGTACTTCCGATTCCTTTCCTGTCCCGGCTCAGACTCCCCCTAGGTAAAAGGCTATCTCCCCCAAGCAATGGAGGGGTGCAGTTTTTTGCATAGGCCTTCCAAGAACCCTTCCTGCTTGTGGCCCGGAAACTGCTCTATTTTGTACAATTCGAAAATATTTCTTTACCTCCCAGTATTCTCGATACATAGGAATGGTTAGACATCCTTAGTGCTCAACTTGCCCCATACCCTTGCTCAACTTACCTCACCTATGGGGTACATTGGGCAAACTTGAGTTCCTGGATTTAAATAACTGTACAACTCCAATAAATCCCACCAGATTACCTTTACCCTTCGTCGTAAACCTATGACATCCTGCCCTACAGTGTCCTTTAATGATATTCCGCTTGTCCCTGTTGAACAGATCCGTTATTTAGGCCTTCTGCTTGACAAACGTCTTACATGGAATCCGCTTACAAGACTGAAAAGACAAGAGACTGCTCGCCGATTTCGGTTACTTCAACATTTACTTGACAGACGCTCTAACCTTTCTCTTTACTACAAAAGACTAATTTACATGACAATCATAAGGCCTATCTGGACTTACAGAGTTGAGCTTTGGGGCTCTACTAAACCATCAAACTCTTCCCGTATCCAATCCTTACAATCCAAAATCCTTCGCAAAATCCTTAACGCTCCTTACTTTGTCACCAAAAAAATCATCCTAAATGACCTTAATGTTCCATATGTTGCTGATTTGGCCTGTACCAGGTATCACTCCTTCCATGAAAAACTCCACTCCCACTCTAATCCACTAGTTTCAATCCTTGCTTCCACTTCAATTCCTCACAATCCGCCGAGGCGTCTGAAAAGAAGATGGCCTCGAGACCTTCTTGTGTAGATTCACTACTAGAGTGCTGCCAATGGGCAGTTTCTCTTCATGTTTTTTTTTCATGTGTTTTATCATTGTAGCCTATTTACTTGATGTATGAACATACAGTTGTAAATTTCAATATATGAATTTAAAATAAAATAACTGTAGTTCTTAAATTCAACTTCTTACAAAAAAATTACTGTGGACGCTTTTGCTAAGACATTATTACGAATCCATCAACCCGCTTAAAAACTAATTGAGACATATCATTAAGGAGCTATACCCGTGAAAGTGAAAAATTGCTCAACTAGCCCCCCTCTACCCTACATACTAAATTCACTCAAAGAATCGGCATTGATGCCTCAGCTACAGAGGAAATGTGTGAGGCTCGCTGTAATTCTGAAAACGGACAATTTGACTGAGAATTATTACATGAAGTATCAATAGATGTAGAAATTATACGAAGATATTTGAGTTTTAAGTTTTCACTTCTACCGACAGTCCCTATGGCTCCCAGACTTATCTTCTTTTTGTTTTTTTAGTTTTTGTAGGGAATTAGATTATCTGCATCTTATTGCATGAGAATTTAATAACTCAAACCTAGCGAAAACAAAGGAAATTCGCAGTGGCTCAAGGACTTCACTTCATTCCCTTCCTTACTCCATTAATATTCCTCAATTAAACTATTAAGTTCCAAAACTTCATAAAAGCTTTGATAAAAACTTTAGTATGGAGTAAAAATATTTCATAAATTTCCATAAACTCCACCTTTCTTCTTAAATAGCACAGGTCATCTCCTGGTATCTCTCTTCCTCGGTATACGGAGGACTCTTTGGTGAGATAGTTATATCAAAACAAACAAGTGTAATATACACATCATACAAACATGTTTTTTAATGTAGAAACTCGATTTTAAGAAATTAAACATTATTTATAATAAAAGGTAAAAAAAAAATAAACAACGAAGTAATATAGAAAATTCGGTAATTGAATATTTATTATAATAAGTTGAAAGTACGCGATATTCACTTTCACCTACGAATCAAGAATTTCACCTCACCTATACATACCCTAATTCTCACCGTGTATCGCCGCCTTAAACATTTGATGAAGACCAATCACTATTCAGATCATATTTTGTACGAAATTTTCCAACTGCGAGAGCAGGACTTTTATAATAAGATTTATTTAAGGTTTCCCCAGTTGATCTCATATTTCTCATTGGTCAAAGACATCTTTTTCCTGATCCCTGAAGAAGCTTGTCACTTGATATCTTCTTATCACAATCCCTAAGAGGCAGAAAACCCTATTATATCCTTGACCTCCTTACTCCACCCTTTTACACCAAATCTCAACCTAACGATTTGTATATAATCCCTAAGAGACCAACTTCCTTTGAATTTGATCAATCCTTTAGCTTCTATCCTACCATACTTAGGAAAATATTATTCAATCCGCCTCATCCCTAATCTCGGTCTAACAAGATTTCTTTCTTTTCATCTCCTCAAAGATCAATCTTTCGCTCAATCATTACTAAACCTTTTTCAGGACTTAGGCATACAACTTAATAAAAGTTTAATTTTTTAATTTTTAACTTTTTATTAAAACTATTTTTTATGTTTTTTATTTTTTATATATATTAAGAACAGGGAATACCTAGAAAGTTAGTAAACCTAGTAGAGATGTGTTTGTCGGAAACATTCCATAAAGTTAGAATCGGTCATAATTACTCCGAGAGATTTGAGGTGCGATCGGGTTTGAAACAGGATGACTCCCTTTCACCTGTGTTATTTAATATAGCTTTAGAATATGTCATAGAAAAGGTGATGTGTACCGAGAAAGGCTTAGATATGGGTGACAAGATTCCGGTTTTGGGGTATGCCGATGATCTGGTACTGCTAGGTGAAGACACAGGAAACCATACAACTAAATACAAGTGTGTTAATAAAAACCGGTAAAGAAATAGGACTCGAATTAAATACCGATAAGACGAAGTATATGATTAGTAGCAGAAACGGTGCCGATCTTGGTGATATTGATGTATCAGGTCATACTTTTGAACACGTAGAGAAATTCAAGTATTTAGGTTCAATTATAACTAGAAAAAATTAAATCCAGGAAGAAATAAAGTCCCGGTTAAAGGTGGGAAATGCGTGTTATTATTCAGTTGATTAATTATTTAGCTCGCGGCTACTGTCTAAAAACGTAAGGGTTAGAATTTATAAAACTATTATTCTTCCGACGGTTCTTTATGGATGTGAAACGTGGCCGCTTACTTTGAAGGATGAACAACGGCTTAAGGTTTTCGAAAATAAGGTACTGCGTAAAATATTTGGTCCGAAGAGAGATTCCACTGGGGAGTTTAGAAGGTTGCACAACGCGGAATTGCGGGACTAGTATTCTGTAAATATAATTTATTTGATAGCGTCGCGGAGACTCAAATGGACAAGTAAAGTTGTTGGACTCGATGAAGAGCAGATTCCGAGAAAGTTGGTATTCGCTGAACCGACTGGTAGACGTCCGAAAGGCAGGCCGAAGCGTCGATGGGAGGATTGCGTTAAGGCTGATCTCGGGGGCTTGGGCTTGAACGGTGAACATTGGACGAGTCTGTGTAGGCGGAATTTGGTGGTATCGGTATCGAACCTTCGGGTTCGCTAAGCCTATTATTATTATTATTAAGAACAGTAATATAGACGTATAATATATCGTTGGAAAAAGAAAGAGTTTAGAGAAAATATTATCTGATACACAAAGTTTAAAGTTTAAGATAAACAATTTAATATTATTTAATCTAAATCATATGTTTCGAAAGAAAATGAATACACGTTTTATTCAAATCAACTTAAAATATTTTTACTATCACTTACCTATATATGGAGGGATCACTTGTAGCAGGGTGGTTAGCAATAGAAATAAAGTATAAAATAAAAAAAGTGAATAATAGTGATAAATTAAAAGGTAGCTTCTAACAATAACAATTCAAATAATTAATAACAAAACTAGACAAGATCACTTGTAGCTGGATGGCTAGCATAACAGCCTCTTATGCCGAAGGTCACGGGTTCAAACCCGTAGATGGTCCTAGGATTTTTTAATGGGAGTAAAAAATCCTTAGTTATGCCGTCCTTCGAAGGGGACGTTAAAAGGTGGTCCCGAGAATGTGCGATGTCAGGTACTCGTTAAAGATCCCTAATAAAACCTAGATAGGCAAAATGTAGGAGTCCAACTGTAGCATCGTCCGATTAGCCATAATAGCATAAAGTGACTTTAAATAAATAAACGAACCTATATATGGAATATATAGTAAGGGAAAGTATAGCGATCATGAAAATTTTCGAATTTCAGTTTTCAACGGTTTTAGGGTCCCTTGAGTCCAAATAACCAAGTCCCGGTCAACAAAAGGTCTGTGTGTGTGGTAACTCTAACTCTAACTAAAGGAGAAAACTGAAAAAATATTTTTTTAATGCAATTTTTTTATTTTGATCATAAGAACGGTAATATACATGTATTATATCCTGTTGGAAAGCTAAAGATTTTAGAAAAAATATTATACTATACACAACCTTGTAAAAGTTAATAGAGAGTGATAAAAAATCCGATAAAACTAACTGATTATTTTAGATAATAATATAATAGATTTTTACTTTCACTTACTATATACAGTAAGGGAAAGTATTGCGATCCTGAAAATTTTCGAATTCCAGTTATCAACGGAAATACACATTTTAGGGTCCCCTGAGTCCAAATAAACAAGTCCCGCAAAAAGGTCTGTGTGTGTGTGTGTGGTAACTCCCGGGCGGACGTTATAAGTCCTATGAAACTGAATTTTTTCATATTTAAGACAAATATACGCCCGAGACGTTACAAAACCTTCTTTATCAAAGCTTACCAGAAGAGCCACTTTATACCATGCATTTTGCACCTTTTTTCGATTTTCTCAAAAACGGTTCCGACGATTTTGATTAAACTCGCTATATCGATGTATAATTTGATAGGCATGAAAATCATGTAAGTTTCATTCTGATTAAAATGGTCTGACAGGGCTTAAATGCCGATATTTTAAATTGTCGTCCTCTAAAGTACCTTTAATTTTGTAAATTCTATAAAAGTAACCATATTGTCTTGTGAGCATTGATAAATAACAGCTAAATATGTAAGTTGTGCTAATTTGAAAAACAACGAAAGGAGAAAATTGAAAAAATATTTTTATAATGCAATTTTTAGTTTTTGAACATAAGAACAGTAATATACATGTATGATATACCGTTTGAAAGCTAAATATTTAAAAAAAAAAATATTATCTTATAGACACGCTTTTAAAAGTTAATATAGACAGATGAAAAGCCGATAAAACTAACTGATTATTTTAGATAAAAATATAATAGATTTTTTAATAAAACACATTTATTCTTTAATGGTTTCACTCATTTTTATCTCTTACTCTACTTGGAAATTCTTTAATGGATTTTAAAAACGGAGGTAAGTGAAAGTCGTGTGTTGCCCGCACCAGATTTTTTTTAATAAAACACATGTTTCTATAGATATTACTTATTATTACATTACTAATTATAATTATTTATTAGAATGACTCCTATAGATATTTCCTGTCATGGCCTCGTGGTTTTCAAGAATTCTATTCAGTTGGTTTGCACAGCGTTCACACGAGGAAAAGCGTCGACTCGCAATGACGCGTGGAGAGTTGCATCATTAACTGTAACGAAGCGTCATGGCCATCCTTATCTCTTTCTCGGTTAGTGTGTGATCTTTTAACTAGTTCCTTCGTAATAGGTACCAATCGAAATAACCTATTCGTTTTAGTTCATTTAACCGGTTCGATCAAGTTACAAGTACTGACTTAATATGACCGGTTATTTATTGGAAAAATCTGGAGCGGGCAACACACGACTTTCACTTACCTCAGTTTTTAGAATCAATGAAAGAATTTTCAAATACAGTTAGAGATAAAATACGTGAAACTATTAAAGAATTAATCAAATTGAATTTATATAGAAACATGTGTTTTATTAAAAAATCTATTATATTATTATCTAAAATAATCAGTTAGTTTTATCGACTTTCCATCACTATTTATTAACTTTTACAAGCTTGTGTATAAGGCAATATTTTTCTAAAATCTTTAGCTTTCCAACGGTATATCATATATGTATATTACTGTTCTTATATTCAAAAACAAAAAATTGCATTATAAAAATATTTTTTCAATTTTCTCCTTTAGTTCGGTATCGAATTTATTCAATTTATATATTTACCTGTTTTTGATCAGCGTTAACAAGATAACATAGTTATTTTTATTTAATCTACAAAATTAAAGGTACTTTAGAGGACTACAATTTAAAATATCGGCATTTAAGCCCTGTCAGACCATTTTAATTAGAACGAAACCTACATGATATTAAAGCCCATGAAATTTTACATCGATATAGCGAGTTTAATCAAAATCGTCGGAACTGTTTTCAGAAAATCAAAAACAGGTGCAAAATGCATGGTATAAAGTGCCTCATCTGGTAAGCTCATTTTGATGAAAAAGGTTTTGTAACGTCTCGGGCGTATATTTGTCTTAAGTATGAAATTTCAGTTACATAGGACCGTTTCCACCCGGGAGTTACCACACACACACAGACCTTTTTGCGGGACTTGGTTATTTGGACTCAGGGGACCCTAATATGTGTATTTCCGTTGAAAACTGGAATTCGAAAATTTTTACGATCGCAATACTTTCACTTACTATATATAGTAAGTGAAAGTAATAAAAATGAGTAAAACCATTAAAGATTTAATTAAATTGAATTAATATAGAAACATGTGTTTTATTAAAAACTCTATTATATTATTATCTAAAATAATCAGTTATTTTTATCGACTTTTCATCACTATATATTAACTTTTACAAACTTGTGTATAAGACAATATTTTTTTCTGAAATTATTAGCTTTCCAACGGTATATTATACATCTATATTACTGTTCTTATGTTCAAACACAAAAAAATGGATTAAAAAAATATTTTTTAAGTTTTCTCCTTTAGTTAAAAATAGAATTCGTTAAACATATATATTTACTTGGTTTTTATCAATGGTAACAAGATGATATGGTTATTTTTATAGAATCTACAAAATTATAAGTACTTTAGAATAAGGAAATTTAAAATATCGTCATTTAAGCCCTTTCAGACTACTTCAATCAGAATGAAACCTATATGATATTAAAGCACATTCAATTTCACCTCGTTATTGCGAGTTTAATCAAAATCGTTAAAGCTGTTTTTGAGAAAATCGTAAAAAGGTGCAAAACCGATCCCTCTTATTTTATAAACACAGAGCGTATTAAATTGAAATACTGAAAAACACTACGAAAAGTTGAAAATAATAACGAGACAAGAAAAGTACGGCTGTTTTCTCTTTTCGTCGATAATCAAATAATTTTATTTTTCATATTCAACAATGTTTTTCAGCAAGAAATGGCTATTTGTTCCGAAACGACAAAATTATAGCTACATAAGACGAATAATATGATAACGTTAGGCATTTGAGCCCAGTCAGACTATTTCAATGAAGATAAAGCCTACATGATTTTAAAGCCAATTTAATTTCACACTGATATGGCGAGTTTCGTCCAAATTGTTTTTCAGAGAGCCGTAAAAAGTTGAAAAATGTATTGTGTAAAGTGGCACTTCTAGTTTTTCCATCTTATATGGGTCCCCGGAAATATTTTTTTGTACCCACTTTTTTTTTAGAGGTTGGGTGTGACCCAGTCTCCATACCATAGGATGGACTAAACAAGTTGATATAACCGAATAAATAATAGTCTGTCACATTCGGGATTCAAACCCAGGACCTTCAGTACACTAGACCAGTGGATCCGCTAGTGGTCTACGGCGGGTCTTAGGAAAATAATTTTAAATAAACTTAACGTTAAATATTCTTAATGCCTTGCCTTTTTATAAGAATAACACCCTCTACAAAGACAAATTCAACATTTAAGTGATATAACTGACAGTTACTACACAATCGCAATCTTAAAATTGTCCTTTTTCAAACGATTTGAAAATAATGGACTCAAACTTCAGATGTAACTTCGCATAGGATGATGAACAATACTTGATTTCTTTATGATTATGTAAATAAATACCTATATTGTAAAAGTTTTTTTATTTTAGATTGTTTTTATTCATTAACGCTATTTTTATGCTACTGTTGCTAATCGGATGATGCTGCAGTCTTCTTCTTTCAGTGGCGCGACAGGACGTAAAGGCACGTCTATTAGATTACTTCCTCTATATTAAATTTTCAAAGAACTCTAAATAGATTTGCCAATTAAATTTAAATAAGTTAAATAAAAACATATAGAAACGATTATTTAAATACAATATCTTACATTGTGGTGCACTTACATATTTAACTTTATTATTTGAATAATTTTCCATCAATACAGTAAAGCATTATTAATTATAATTTTGTATATATGCACATATGTTTCTGTTTTATTTTTTTGTCAAGTTTTGTTTGTTACTTTCATTTACTATATATAGTAAGGGGAAGTATTGCGATCGTGAAAATTTTCGAATTCCAGTTTTCAATGGAAATACACGTTTTAGGGTCCCCTGAGTCCAAATAACCAAGTCCTACAAAAAGGTCTGTTGTGTGTGTGTGTGTGTGTTGGTGTTGTGTTGTGTGTTGTGGTAACTACCGGGCGGAAACGGTAAGTCCTATGAAACTAAAATTTCATATTTAAGACAACTATACGCCCGAGACGTGACAAAAATTTTTACATCAAAATGAGCTTACCAGAAGAGGCACTTTATACCATGCATTTGCACCTTTTTTCGATTTTCTCGAAAACGGTTCAGACGATTTTGATTAAACTCGCTATATCGATGTAAAATTTAATGGGCTTTAATATCATGTAGGTTTTATTCTGATTAAAATGGTCTGACAGGGCTTAAATGCCGATATTTTAAAATTTCTTTCCCTAAAGTACCTTTAATTTTGTAGATTCAATAAAAATAACTATATTATCTTGTTAACGCTGATGAAAAACAGTTAAATATATAAACTGAATAAATTCGATACCCAACTAAAGGAGAAATCAGAAAAAAAATATATTTTTTTTTAATGCAATTTTTCGTTTTTGAATATAAGAGCAGTAATATACATGTATGATATACCGGAGAGGTAAAGATTTTAGAAAAAATATTATCTCATACACAAGCTTTTAAAAGTTAATAGAGAGTGATTAAAAGGAGATAAAACTAACTGATATTTAGATAATAATAATAGATTTTTTAATAAAACACATGTTTCTATAGAAATTCAATTTAATTAATTTCTTAATAGTTTCTCGTATTTTTATCTTCAACTGTTTTTGAAAATTCTTTCATTGATTTTAAAAATGGAGGCAAGTGAAAGTCGTGTGTTGCCCGCACCACATTTTTATTTATTTAACGGCACTTTATGCTACTATGCTAATCGGACGATGCTACAATGGGAGTCCTAAATTTTGCCTATCCAGGTTTCATCAGGATAGGGATCTTTAACGAGCACCTGACATCGCACAGCCTTGGGACCACCTTGTAACGTCCCCTCCGAAGGACGACATAACTACGGATTTTTTACTCCCATTAAAAAATCCTAGGACCACCTGCGGGTTTGAACCCGTGACCTTTGGCATAAGAGGCTGTTATGCTAGCCACCCAGCTACAAGTGATCTTTCTAGTTTTGTTATTAATTATTTGAATTGTTATTGTTAGAAGCTACCTTTTAATTTATCACTATTATTCACTTTTTTTATTTTATACTTTATTTCTATTATTTGTTGTTTGTTTTAATTTTGTACTCTAAGACACTAAAGTTCTTTTTCTATGTTTTGTAAAATTATTCAAAAGGGAATTGTCCCAGAATAAACAAGGAATTGATTATTATTATTATTATTGTTAAATATAGGATTGCAATTTTCACATTTGGTGAATGTTTGTTTGGGATGCTAGAAGGTGTTGGAAAATATAAGAGAAGAGAAGAACCAAGGCGAATATCAATACATAAACATCTTGAAATGCTTTTTCCACCTAAATTCAGATTTTAGACATAGCCTTTTGTATCATAACCACTATGTGTTAATATCTTGTGTAACTAATTCTTTTGTTTTGTATTTTATTATATAAGGCGTACTTTTTTCCTGAAGACGTTTTCTTTAAATTAATACGAGGCCTGTTTTCGTTATCTTGCAGATATCGTTTATAAATAATTCGCAGCTGAGATAGCTATAATTTTTCAAGTGTCACGTACCAAAATTAACCCATTTTTTTGTTTTATTTTATTTATTTTTCACCAGGAAAAACTCGATTCCTAGAAGTAAGCTTTTGCCCCTAATACCAAATGAAGTAGTCATTCAAGTCTTATTTTCCGGATTCCCAAAATTTCCTCCTCTAACGTACAATTTTGTTAATTTTAAATAATTCATCATTCCTCAGGAGTAGTAAAACATATATAAAGATAAACTATGAAAGAATTTTACCACCATATATATATATATATATATATATATATATATATATATATATATATATATATATATTTATATTTATATATATATTTATATATTTATATATTTAAACAGTTAAAGAATTTTTATAAATATGCATAATAAACTATTGGAAAACGCAAGTATTTAAAGAAGTAAACATTAAAGAAATAGAACAGTAGAAGGTAATGTAGAGAGTCAAACCAAAACCCATAAAATTAAGTAATTATTATAATTTCCTGATGTCCTGATGATATCCAGTCGAATCCGGTGTTCCTCAGGGCAGTGTCCTTGGTCCTATCCTCTACAATATATACACGGCTGATATTCCTGTTTGCCCTAATACCTTCCTAGCAACGTACGCTGATGACACGCTATCCTATCCTCTCACTTAGATCCCGAAATTGCATCTATAGACCTCCAAACGCACCTTTCTCAAATTGAAGACTGGTGTAACAACTGGAAAATCAAAGTCAATCAATCCAAATGCAAACATGTCACCTTTACCCTTCGAAGACAATCCTGCCCTCCAGTTCTCTTTAACTCCGTTCCGCTTCCTTTCTCCGACACAGTCCGGTATCTTGGCTTCCTTATGGACAAAAGACTAACTTGGAACCGCATACTAGACTTAAACGACAAGAACTTAATCGACGATTTGGACAATTATATAGACTACTGAACAGAAATTCTAAATTATCTATCGAGAACAAACTGCTAATATACAAGACAGTACTGAAACCTATCTGGACCTACGGACTTGAACTGTGGGGGACAGCCAAATTTTCTAACATCAAACGCATTCAATCCTTCCAATCAAAAGTCCTCCGAACAATAGTTAATGCTCCTTATTATGTATCCAACCATACCTTAAACCGCGACCTAAATATTCCATTTATTTTAGACGTTATACCATTAAAATTCTCTAAATTCCATCTGAACCTTATCCATCACCCTAATCCCCTAGCTCAATCCTTATCCAGCTCCACACATCCTTACCATCCTCCTAGAAGGTTGAAACGGCAGTGGCCTCGAGACCTCTTGTAACATGTATATTGGAGTTCTAGCAATGGCTAATTCTCCACTCACGTGCTGTATGCTTGTGAATTGTATATAGGTATGAGTGACTTTTTTATATATTTTATTGATTTTGTTTTGTATATATATATATATATTTATATATTATATATATATTATATATATTGTATTATTATTATATAAATTTATTGTTTTGTATATATCGTGTGATGTTGTACTTTTCACTATTAAAATGTCCTAAATTGGACAGATTGTAATATTGCTCAATAAAGAATTGTTCTAAGAAATAATTGATGACCTTGGCTCATTAAAATTATGTATTTTTACCCATAAATAAACAATTCAATAAAATAAAACCATCTACATTTTTGTTTTGTAGTTTCTTCATTTCTTATTCTAGTAATCTCAAATTGTTCCATTTTTACACAAAATAAAACCATCTATTGTAATATTATTTTATAAGTTGAGATCTCTATTCCTTTTGCATATTATATATATTAATATATATATATATATATATATATAATATAATATATATATATATATATATTATATATATATATTTATATATTCTTTTTAAGTCATGTGTAAAATTTCGTAAAAGCTACATTTCTCTTGCACCAAACAAAAGAGATTTTTTTTTTTGTTTATTTATTTAACTTCACTTCATGCTACCATGGACGAATCGGACGATGCTACAGTGGGAGTACTAAATTTTGCCTATCCAGGTTTTATTAGGATAGGGAGATTTATTTTATTATTATTATTATTATTTACTAATTTTTTTTTTTTTAAATGGTTATCTACAAAAAAGAGATAGATCTTTTTTGTAGATAACTCTTCAATTTGTACTTTCAGATTACTTCTAGATTTATTTTAATCTATCGATTATACGTTATTATTGTGCCTGAAAAAATACGAAAAATTATAACGAATTAATCCTATTTTATAAGACATTAACATGAAAAATACAAGTATTAATTATTTCAGACTGGTAACAGCACAAAAAAATAAAAATGAAAAATAAATAAATAAGTAACTGAATACGGTTTAAAAGTAACAATGTTGAGAGGAAATAATCGATAAATGCAAAAAATAACTAGTCATCGTACCACCAGACCTACGATCACGACTTTCTTAATCGCTTTTTTCAAAGCCATAAACGTGAAAAATATAATTAAAAATTATTTCAGACCGGAAACTATAACCGGTTAATACAAAAAGAACTAGACATCCCAAGCTAGTAAAACCAAAAAAAAAAAAAATAATAATAAATAAATGAACTGAATACAATGAAAAAATACCTTTTAGTATACTCCAATATCTTATCATGCCAGTATAACGGTTTGAGCTGTTTAAGCTTTGGAGATTTATGAAAAACAAGAGTTTTGGATTTCTCCGCATTTAATATACTTATTTGGGAGTTCCCTTCACATCATCGGGAAAATTTAAACAAGCATGTGGACACTTTACTCAGAAGTCATCAGTGGCATCTGCAAAAGTCATAGACATATTGAAAAAAGGGAAAAGTGACTCTTGGGAAACAAAAAGAACTTTATTTAACTCAATGGTCTCATCAACTTTGCTTTATGCTTCTGAAGTATGGAGTCCCAATTATCTTGAGGCAATCGAAACGGTCCAACTTAAATTTTTAAAGCACTTATTTGGATGGCCTAGGAATACCGCAAATTATATAGTCCGTCTCGAAACAGGAAGAGAACCATTAGCCATGAAGGTGATAAAAAAGATGACAAATCTATGGACCAAGCTCGAGTTCATGCCAGAAGAACGACTTCCAAAACTTTGCTTCAATAGACTGACATTATTAGACAAGGATAATCCCGACATAAACTTCAATTGGGTGTCCCAATTTAGAGCAATAGCCGAGCTAAATGCCTTTGCAGAAGAGCTTTCTGTTCACCATACAAACGGACTTCTTCGATACAAAGACGACATACTAGAAAAAGCACATAACCATTATCTCTCAGCCGACATACAAAGGACCCTAAATTCGACTAACTATCCTATATATAGATTACTATGCAATTACAATGCTCCCAACCCTGAAATGTATCTCACATTTAAAGTACATATAAAGAAACTGAGATGTGTCAGCCAATTAAGAGTTGCAAATCCAGAACATATTAGAATCTATGGAAAAAACTCATCTTTGTTGTTCAAGTCACAAGAAAGCTGTATATTATGCAATCGATTTATCTACAACAGTCTTCATCACATTCTCCTTCACTGCCCGGCACACAATGAAAATAGACGGCAATTTCTTCAAAACTTCATTTTAGAATCTTCCGACATCCAAAGTATCCATGCTATACTGAGTATCGATAGTGTAGATAAGTTACATAAAGTGTACTATTACATGATAGGAGTTCAAAAAGTGCTCAATTCTTTATCCTAGAAAATTTTCTATTCAGTGTTTATTTTTATTTTATCTTCAAAGTGGTATTTTGCTTATTTATTGTTTCTGTTATAGCACCAGTAACTGTTTATTCTTTAATCTGTAATTTATTTTTAAAAGTCAAATTTTTTTAGTAAATTTTCACTATTATTTTATTTATTTTTAATCGATATGTATATAAAGTTCTAAAACCATAATATTGTAATTTATAGCCAAGCTAGGCTCTATTTGTATGGGGAAGCCCCAAAGACAAAATAAAAAATTTCTAAATTTCTAAATTTCAATGAAAAAAATAACTAAGATCTAACCATCCCTTAGTACCACTACGCCCACGATCACGGCTTTCTTAATCGAATTCTTCGAAGCCATAAAAGTGAAAAATACGACCAAAAATTATTTCGACCAGTAACTTTTACAAAACATCTGGTGCGGGCAACACACGACTTTCACTTAACTCGAATGTTAAAATCAATTTATAAACTATTAAATATATTCAATTTCAAAACTATTTCAAGTTGATTTTTAAACTTTGTGTACAAGATAATATTTTTTCTAAAATCTTACTCTTTCCAACGGTATATTATACGTCTATATTACAGTTATTGTTAACAAAAAACAAAAATTACATAAAAAATAGTTTTACTCTTTTATCCGTCAGTTGGTCATCAAATTTGTCCAACTTGTATATTTACCCGTCTTTCATCAATGTCATTAAGATGATATGGTTAATCTTTTAGAATGTACAAAATTAAAGATAGTTTAGAGGAAGAAAATTTAAAATATCGGCATTTAAGCCCTGTCAGACTATTCTAATCAGAATGAAACCTACATGATAGTAAAGACCATTAAATTTTACATTAATATTGGGAGTTTAATCAAAATAGTTAGAGCCGTTTTTGAGAAAATCGTAAAAAGGTGCAAAATCTTATACCATGATTATCTTTTGGGTAACCGATTTTGATGAAAAAGTTGCTGTAACATCTCGGGTGTATAGTTGTCTTAAATATGAAATTTTAGTTTCGTACGATTTATCATTTCGCTAGACTTACCACACACACACAGACCATTTTTCGGGACTTGGTCATTTGGACTGAGGGGCCCCAAAAACGTGTATTTCCGTCTAAAACTGTAAAAACGAAAATTTTCACGATCGCAATACTTACCCTTTCTATATATTTCATATATAGTTAGGTTAAAGTAAAAATAACCGAATCTAATTAAAAAATAACTATAAGGGATGGAAATTCCGGTTAATTAAAAAAAGAAATAGACGTTCCTTGCATGTACCACGCCTTCGATCACTGCCATTTTAATCGCATCCTCTAACGCCATAAAAGTGGAAATAAACGGTTAATAAAAACAAAAAAAGAACGAACCGTCCTTACTTAGTACTACCACGCCCACGATCACGGCTTTCTTAATCTAAAAAACGTGCTATTATGATTGAGATTGTAAACCACTCGAGAAATAATTAGCTCCGATAT
Organism: Piezodorus guildinii; assembly: GCA_023052935.1. Lineage (NCBI taxonomy): Eukaryota > Metazoa > Arthropoda > Insecta > Hemiptera > Pentatomidae > Piezodorus > Piezodorus guildinii. The sequence goes on along the minus strand of CM041298.1, from coordinate 11,774,199 downwards.
TTCAAACATTAGCGAAATAAACATTACGTCTCATCGTTGCGTCAGTTGTTGATAATTCTTGAGTACTTTCAATTATATGTTTTATTTATTTTATCTTTGAAATCGTTATAGAACTGAATTTTGTTAGGATTGACACATTAAAAAAAAATGATAATAATAATATGTTGAAATTTATAACTGTATTGATACCATATAATAAGCAAATATATGGAATGTTTATAACTGATGATTATGGGTGTGAATGAGCTACCAATCGGCAGGATGAAAATTATTATTTGAGCTAAAAGGTCTCTTGTCCTTTTTCCATTCAGCCGCCTCGGAAGATTAACGAGAAGAAGTAGGGGATAATAGGTTAAGGAAAATTAGATTTGTTAGGTTCAAAGAATTTAGAATTCAAAGAGGTATATCTTTCGTTTTTTCAGAAATTAATAGAATACAGAGTTATATAAGGGGAATCATGTAAGCAAGGAGAATTCATGATTTTTAAAAGGATTTCGAAGAGGCAAGGATTGTATTGAAGAGACATTTTGGTGGTGATACAGTAAACCCTCGTTTTAACGAACTCCAAGGGACCAAAAAATTCTATGTTCGTTATAAAAGAATTCGTTATATCCGAAAAATATGTTGTATGTACATATATGTCTTGGTATAAATTCAGGTGGTTAAAAAAAGGTATTTTCAATACAGCATTCGCTTTCAGGCACATATTTATTTAGAAACTTCAAAAGCATTTAAAATTATGCACCAGCTTCGTCCTTATTAAAAACATTTCTTGCATGATATTTTGCGTACTCTTGCAAAAATCTTTTCATCTAACTATCGACGTCGCTTTGGTTTACTTCACTTTGGTTTTTTCACCGCTAACTACCAGTGATGTGATTCCATGACGTTTCTGAAAGCGCCAAAGCCAGCCGGATGAACACTGAAAGTTTTAGATGCCCAATTCATTAGCTATTCGACTTGATTTCTCCTGGACGATTAGCTCTGAAATGGGTATTCCTTAGGCCATTGTTTCTCGAAACCACTGCAGAACATCGCGATTAAGAATGTCATGTTTCTCCTCTAATTATTTTTTAAAAATAAATTCACAAATCCCACCAAATTACCTTTACCCTCCGTCGTAAACCAATGACATCCTGTCCTACTGTATCCTTTAATAATATTCCGCTTGTCCCGGCTGAAAAGATCCGCTACCTAGGTCTCCTCCTTGACAAACGTCTCACATGGAATCCGCACACAAGACTGAAACGACAAGAAACTGCTCGCCGATTTCGATTACTTCAACACTTACTTGACAAACGCTCTAACCTCCCACTTAATTACAAAAGACTCCTCCATGACTATCATCAGGCCTATATGGACTTACGGAGTTGTGCTTTGGGGCTCGACTAAACCATCGAACTCTTCCCGTATCCAATCCTTACAATACAAAATCCTTCATAAAATCCTCAACACTCCTTACTTTGTCACAAATTAAACATCCATAAAGGCCTAAATGTTCCATATGTTGCTGATTTGGCCCGAACTAGATATCAATCCTTCTATGACAAACTCCATTCCCACCCCAACCCACTAGTTTCAACCCTTGCTTCCTCTTCGATCCCTGATAATCCTCCGAGGCGTCTGAAAAGTAGACGGCCTCGAGACCTTCTTGTTTAAAATAGTTACTGGAGTGCTTCCATTGGGTTGCTCCTCTACAAGTCTGTCTCATGTGATTTTTCTTTTAGCATATTTACTTGTTTTAATATAAATTACAGTTGTAAATTTCAATAAATAAATATTAAAAAAACAAAAAAAAACAAAACATTTCCACATCCCGATAAAGATGCAATGGAGTCATCGATTTTATCTTTATTAGCGATAATCGTTGATAGATTAGACTTTGATAACCCGTTTTAGATTTTAGATTTTGACTCAATTTTTTTACCCACTTCTTGAAGACTCGCCAACTTTGTATTTAAATCAATGGATTTTCTCTTTGACATAGTGCACGGAGGGGAAGCGCATTTCGAACGAAAAGCGAGAAAGACTATCCTCGAAGGAACCTCGAATAAAAGCAATAACAAGCTAAACTCTAGAAATCAGAAGCTGTCACTGACTGAATCACAGAGCTCAGCTGAACAGATTAGAGAGGTAAGGAGTTGGATAATAAGGCGCCGCTCTTTACCGGGAATTAAGACAAATCGTAATTTTTTTTCTATTTCATTTTTCGTAATAACCAAACCAATTCAATTCTGAGGTCCACGAAAGTAGTTTGTTAGTTCGTTATAAACGAGGAGTTTTCTATTCATTTTTCAAAAGACTGCAACGATAGTTCGTTATAAACGGGTGTTCGTTATAACCGTGTTCCTTAAAAAGAGGGTTTACTGTAGCACCCCAAAGTTCAGCCCCGTATCTCCTAATTGGTATAATGAGGGTAATATATTTGCTAATTATTTCATTTAAAGTCACTTTATACAACAAAGGCTAATCAGACGAAATAGTAATATAAATAATTGGATTTTTGAAATAAATTGGAAATTTTGAGCTTCGGTTGAGTAATTGGTATTTGCGAGCAGTATCTTCTCTTTCGTTTGAATGAAGATTCTAAGTCTTTCGTTAAAATGGAGTCTTCGGTACTTTAGGTAGATCAGTTCGACCGGAGTAAGTGGAATATTACTTAAGGATACAAAAGAACCAAAATACAATAGGTTTATGACGGAGAGTAAAAGTGTGTTATAAATGTTTGTTTATTCATTTAACATTAGCATATACTCAGTCGCTGATTCAATATTGTATATGTTGAGTCAAACTTATGTCACTTATGAGTCAAAATTCAATATCAATTAATATATTCTCGGACCTTAATGTAATGTCTGCAAACAAATTATACATGGTCTCGATTATGAAGAAGCTGTATTTTAGACGGGATGAGCTAGTCGGGAAGATTGACCGCCGATTTTGATAAAAAAAAAAAAAGTTGCCGTAACATCTCGGGCGTATAGTCAGTTTCAGTTTCATAGCACTTGAAGTTTCAGTTTTCGAGCTGGGTTTACCACAAATAACACGGACACACACACAGACCTTTTTGTGGGACTTGGTCATTTGGACTGAGGGGACCCTTAAACGTGTATTTCCTTTAAAAACTAGAATTCGAAAATTTTCACAATCGCAATACTTTCCCTTACTATATATTTCATATATAGGTAAGTGAAAGTAAAACAACACCCTCCATTATAAAGATTTATTATTAAAAACTATAAACCAATAGTAGAAACTAATGTATTTATAATGAATCAGACGTTTCGACCCACATTGCATGTCTTCATCACGGCTAAAAAGAATGATATTAATACGAGTTTGAACATTTATAGGATGAATTAATATTTATTTATTTGTCATCTTAGCGCTGATAATTTGTTCTTATCAACTCTGCAACTTGATATCGCTCATCTTTATCTGCGGTTTTAAGATGTCTGTGCATTTAGCAAGAGATTTAATAATTTTATTTTAAAACATTTAACGGGCTGAAAAAGTTTAAATCAAAGACCACACATCTGAATGAGGGCAGGAAAAATATTATCACATAATTAAGAAAATATTTAAATATAAGAGACTAAGAGAGATTAAGGTTAAAAAATTAAAGGAAAAATAAAAAAAAATGGTGCGGGCAACACACGACTTTCACTTATCTCGGTTTAGATATAGCACATGCTTTAGATTAAATAAGATAAGAATATAACATTGTTATGCACAGCACAATAATCACATAACTTAATACCCTCTTCGTCATTTTACATTATCTTCTACAACTTTCTATATAAGATTACATATTTTGTAAAATCTTCAGCGTTCAAAACGGTTTATTATACATCGATGTCACCAAAGTTATCTTCAGGAAAAAAAATTACTTAAAAAATATGTTTGTTCTTTTCTTCATTAGTTAGTTATAAAATTCGTTCGACTTGTATATTTATCAGTTTTTACTTTCACTTAATTATACATGAAATATATAATAAGTGTAAGTATTGTGATCGTGACATATTTCGAATTACAGTTTTCGACGGAAATACGCGTTTTAGGGTCCTCTGTGTCCAAATAACCAAGTCCAGAAAAAGGTGTGTGTGGTAAGTCCAGCTTGTAAACGAAAAGTCCTATGAAACCGAAATTTCATATTTAAGACAACTATACGTCCGAGATGTTACTGCAACTTTTTCATCAAAATCGGTTAACCAGAAAAGCCACATTATACCATGCATATTGTACCCTTTTATGATTTTCTCAAAAACGGTTCCGACAATTTTGATTAAACTCGCTTTTTCGGTGCAAAGTTAAATGGTATATTATATCATGTAGGTTTTATTCTGATTAAAATTGTCTGACAGGGCTTAAATGCCGATATTTTAAATTTTCTTTCTCTAAAGTACCTTTAATTTTGTTGATTCTATAAAAATAACTATATTATCTTGTTACCACTGATGAAAAACAGGTAAATATACAAGTTGAGCGAATTTGAAAAGCAACTAAAGGAGAAAACTGAAAAAAAAAAACATTTTTTTAATGCAATTTTTTGTTTTTGAACATAAAAACAGTAATATACATGTATGATATACCGTTGGAAAGCTAAAGATTTTACAAAAAAATATTATCGCATACACAAGCTTTTAAAACTTAATAGAGAGTTAAAGAAAGCTGATAAAACTAAGCGATTATTTTAGAAAATAATACAATCGATTTTTTAATAAAACACATGTTTCTATAGAAATTCCATTTAATTAATTATTTGATGGTTCCACTCTTTTTTATCTCTTACTGTATTTGAAAATTATTTAATCGATTTTAAAAACTAAGTGAAAGTCGTGTGTTGCCCGCACTAGATTTTTTCTTTTACATTGAGGAAGTTTTAATGTTTATTTTTTCTTTCATTATTAATGAGAAATTATATCCTACATCTATATTGTTATATGTTTAATTAGAAACTGGTCTATTCTTGTTACAATCATTATATTCGTATAGTGTATGATTTCATATACTGCAATAAAGATTTTTTTTTTTTTAATAATAATAATTTTATGATCTCAATACTCACCCTCGCTATATATTTCATAAATAGGCAAACGATATAAAAATTTTTAAACCACGAGAGACCGAAACGTATTAAAAAGAACGTTTCATATGAAACCATGCAATATTTTGGATTATTACTGTCATAAATTTATCGTCAGCTAACCGTACCATCCTCATTCCTCACGTGAAAAATGTTTAAAATAATTACATTGTGAGTAGAATGAAGTGGCTGTATCGCGTTACACCCAAGGCTGTAAGCTTCCCGCTGAGTTTAAATATAGACGAATGTTCTCGAAGAATTCTCGCCGGAGCCATTCCCACTACCTGATCGTCCCTTCCTTCAATTTTTTTGTTGCTTTAAGACCCTGTTCTTAGCCCTGGGCCCTCTGTCAGCCTCCGAATATTTTCCCTTTAAAGCCTTTCAAAGCAAACCTTTTCAACAAAAGACTAGAAGCATCTAGGAAACAAAGATTCCAAAAAGAATGACAATTTTAACAGCCTCAGTTTACCCGAGGAAGGAACTGCGCAAATTTACAGCAAAAATGGGACCGTCCAACACGAAGAAAACTTTAAAATTTCATCTATAGAGTCGTTTTACATGAAATGTCCGTTTTAGCAGGAAAGGTTATTTTGTAAATATATGGCTTCAGTACTTTATTCCTGACTATCTGACCTTGCTTCGCATGGCTGCAATTTGAATGGGGTGTCATTTATGTCAAAAAAATTCACTTTCTGACCGATGTTGAGTTTATCGCTTTGGGAGTTTTAGTCTATAATAACGAAAAGTGCAATTAGTAAGAAAATATGTTTATTTTATAACGTATATTAGTATATGGTAGTATACTGCTTAGTATATGGTGGCCTCTCGACTGTGCTTGAGGACAGGCTTAAACGAATCATGAACATATTTTTAAAATTTGTCCTCAGTACTCCGAAGAGGTCTCATGTGACCCATTTTTACGGTGAGTTAAAGTGGCTCCTCCCCCAATCCGCAGACAATATTTCCTAGGATCATACCTTTACCAAATCATTAACTCTCAACACCCTCCATGCATCCATAGTCTCCTACAATTTAAATCCTCAGTCCACTCACTTGAAACAAGATCGCGCCATTCCGACCTTTATTTGCCTATCCATAGGACTAAAACATTTGATCGTTCCTTCCTTGTCCGCTCCTCTAATTTCTGGAATTCTCTACCTACTCATATCCGCCATGCTGCTTCCCTCTCCTCATTCAAATCCCAACTTTTCCAATACCTTTTATTATCCCAAAAAGACGCTCAGAAACTGTAACATTTTTATTTCAGAAATCACACTTTGAATGAAGAATAATTTTGTTCATTGTCTATATTTAAATGCTGTTATCTACTAATTAATTTTTAATTCCGTTCAACAAAATACTTTCTAAGAATTGTTTTTATTTTAATTTTATCATCGTATTTATTTTTTTGGATATATGTGTGTATATGCGTTTATGATATGCGCACATATTAACCCATAATTGTAATTATTTATTGATTATGTTCCTTCTGTCTGTTGGCCAGACATGTATATTTCCATATACTGTACAAACCTGTTATTCTTAGGGGACCTAGTCCCAGAATAAAATTTTTTTTTCTATTCTATTCTATATTCATTAATATATTTAATCATTGGTATGAAATGAAAAATATGAATAAAAAATAGTTAAGTTCATTTGTTTGCTATTTCAAAGCGAAACACAGATAATAGACAATTTAATTTGTCCATATTTTTCCGTCACCTTCTCCCACAATCCTCCCGAAAGCTCCTTGTATCCTCTCTTATTTTCCCCCATTTTGATAGCTGTGCGGTATATGGTGGGCTCTCGAGGATGCTTGAGGGCAGATTGAAACGAGTCATGAACTGTTTCTTAAGATTTGTCTTCAGTACCTCTAGACGGTCACATGTGTTTCACCTCTATGATGAGTCAAATTGGCTATTTCCCTCGATCGCTATCTCAAGTCATCCGCTCCCACCGCCCCTCTTACATCTATAGTCTCCTCTAATTTAAATCCACAATCCATACTCAGGAAACCAGATCCCGTCTTTCCGACCTCTATACGCCTAGAACCAAAAAATATGAATTTTCCTTCTTAGCCCGGTCCACTTTCTTCTGGAATACTCTCCCATCACACATCCGTCATGCTCCTTCCCAATCGTCTTTCAAATCTCTCCTTTTTAAACACCTCCTTGCTTCCCAATCAGATGCCCACTAATTTCAGTACAGCGATTAAAGTGATGTGAGAAATGTCTACACTTCATAACATAAATGATAGTAAAGTTTATTTTCATTTCTATTTTTAATTATTTTAATGTTTTTTTTTGGTTTGTTAGTTCTATATTACATTTAGATATTACTGTATTTTTTTAATTTATATTTTTCATTTCTCTCTTTTTTTCATCAATTAAAATAATTGTAAATAATTATTGCAATCATTAATATTATTAGTTTTTTTATATGTGTTTTTTGGCCAGTTGTAGTTATTATTTTTTTTTGTTCATGAGTATTATTCTCAAGGGACTTAGTCCCAGAATAAAGTTCTTTTTTCATCCATTCATTCATATAATGAAAACTTTATTGCTATTTTTGTATTCTAAAACTGCAGAAATAAGAACTTTTCCTATTTTATTCTGTTCATTACTATTTTATATTTAAAATGAATAATTTTTATATCTTATACTAGCTGACCCGACTTACGATGTTCTGTCTGAACTATGTCTGCGAAATCTGCTAAGTCGTCCATGCGTGATGCGATGACCAAGGAAAAGGGAATTATTTTCATATATGTATATAAAGAAATTACCTTAGGAGATTAATAAAACATAAAAAAAAACTATCTAGAAAAGTAACAGTTCTCTTTTTTTCTTTCATTAGATCCTTCTCCTAGGATCCTTATCCCACTTAGTTTACAATGGAACATCTGTTTTCATGTAATAGTATTAAACTTGAAATAATTAATAACAATGTTAGTTTATAGATTCATAACAAAATCCCATTTATGTTAACACTTAATATTGTTTCTCAAAACTTGTGTACATAAATGGAACAATTGACCATTATAACCTCCCTTTTTACCAATAACAGATGTTCATAAGTTCACGGGTTTACAACATCTTTATATTAAGATGTACAATTTATTTTATTGCATATTAACTTTTCTAAAATCTTGCGCTTTCCAACGGTATATTATACGTCTATATTGCTACTTATATTTCACGAATAATTGTTTGAGTTCTTGGTTACAGAAAATGTATTTTCCCCGTTTAAAGAATAGCTAAAATTCAGTGTATTTTACTTATAAACGTATAAAAATACGTCTTGTGGTTTAGTTTGCGGAAACCAAAATCGCGTTATCATTGTACATATAGAGAGAAGAGAAGAAGACATAGAGAAAAAAAGAAGAGACTAAAACCCTAAAGCCGTCTGCTGGGTTTGAAGGTGATTCCAAAAGGTGGTTTCTTATAACATAGATTTCTCAATCAAATTAGTGAGTACAGTGGAGATAGATCAAGATATGGTGCCTAAAATCGCCCGAGTAATTTTGGAGATATGCCACGGACTGTGGACAGACGCTAAATCGGACGAGATGTTGATATAAATAAGCTTTTAAAGTAAATTGGAAATTTTGAAAGTCATTGTAGTAATTGGTGTCAGCGAGCAAGCAGTTTTTTCTCGTTTCAGTCTTGAATGAGTATTCCATCCAAGACTTTTGTTAAGATAAAGTCGTAGGTAGAGGATCAGTTTCCTCGGAGTACGGGAATATAACTAAAGGATACACAGGAACGAAAACATTAAATTCACGAGAGTATTTTTTTTTTTTTTTTTTTTTTTTGTTAAATTATTTAGCATCACTTTTATGCTACAGTGGGAGTCCTAAATTTTCCCTATCTAAATTTAATTAGTGTAGGGATCATAAACGAGTACCTAACATCGCACATGCTCGGGACCACTATTTTACGTTCCCACCGAAGGAATGACCAAAGATTTTTACTCTCTTTATAAAATCATAGGACCGTCTCTCAGGTTTGAAGGAGGCCCCAAAAGATGATTTGATAAGAAATATTTTAATTTTACAATTCTAACGCCATTCTTTAATAGGTATAAAAGACTATTTTATCAGAGTTATTGCTGAGATGGATCAAAATGCTTTTCATGCATCATGTTGATACCACAGCAGTGTGATATGGATATCATGATTTCAACTATGGGTAAAAAAGAGAAATTAATTATCCCTGCCACTGACCGCCAAAAATAAAAACTATGTTTTTGATGAATATTTGGTATTGCATTTGTGTCTCAGTTTTTCGGTTTACATCCCTCTCCGAACGCCGTGGTAATGTTTCATACAGCTTGGCCTGCCGAGTGTTCAAGCTTAAACTCATACAAAAAAATTCTGGAAAATACCGAGTTACTATTGTCATATTTGATAACATATTATACAATGTGTGATCATTTGGAGCTATGATAAATGTTATTAAAATGAGATGATTAATAACGCCTCATACTAATCTCTAAACATAACCGTAGTAAACAACAGAAGTCCAATAATCTCACTTTGAATTTATAATATAATAAAATCTGGTGCGGGTAACACACGACTTTCACTTACCTCGACTGTTAAAATCAATTTAAAAACTACTGAATATACTTCAATTTGAAAGATATTTTAAGTTGATTTTAATAAAAACGTGTATTCAATTTAGTATGATTTAGATTAAATAATATAAATACATTAAATTGTTAAACAGTAATACGTTTATTCCCTATTCGTCACTTTATATTACCTTTTGCAACTCTGTGTATCAGATAATATTTTTTCTGAAATCTTTCTCTTTCCAGCGGTATATTATACGTCTATATTACTGTTTTTAATGTAAAAAAAAAAATTGTATTTAAAAAATAGTTTTTCTCTTTTATCCTTTAGTTGGTCATCAAATTCGTCCAACTTGTATATTTAGCCGTCCTTCATCAATGTTATTAAGATGAAATGGTTAAAGATGATAAAAGGAATTTTGAAATATCGGCATTTAAGCTCTGTCAGACTATTTAAATAATCTGCACTGCCGTTGTTCGTATGAACAAAGTATGAACCCAAGACCGGAAATGGGTCGTAGAGATACAGACTTTTAGTACGCTAATGTGGATAATCGGACATGCTACAGTGGGAGTCTAAAATTTTACCTATCCAGGTTTGAGTAGAATATGAATCTTTAACTTTCACCTAGCATCGCACAGGCTCCGGTTCATAACCAAGAATGTTTACTCTCTTGTAAAATCCTACAGCCATCTGCCGGGTTTGAATCCGCGAACTTGCGCATAGAAGGTTGTTATGTTTGCCATTATACGATAGGTGACCCCCAACAAAATGGACTTTTTATATTTATATTTGTGGCAAATAAGGTTACTATAGCGACAAGCACGTAAGCATATGATATCACTCTTCAAATTAATAATTTCGATTAGTAATGAATTGGAATCGAAAAGAAATATAACAATATTGTATTTATCATGTCTTTTCTTGGTTTTATGCACTTTTTACTTTCACTTACTATATATAGTAAGGGAAAGTATTGCGATCGTGAAAATTTTCGAATTCCAGTTTTCAACGGAAATACACATTTTAGGGTCCCCTGAGTCAAAATAACCAAGTCCCGCAAAAAGGTCTGTGTGTGTGTGATAACTCCCGGGCGGAAACATTAGGTCCTATGAAACTGAAATTTCATATTTAAGACAAATATACGCCCGAGACGTTACAAAACCTTTTTCATCAAAATGAGCTTACCAGAAGAGTCACTTTATACCATGCATTTTGCACTTTTTTTCGATTTTATCGAAAACGGTCCCGCCGATTTTGATTAAACTCGCTATATCGATGTAAAATTTAATGGGCTTTAATATCATGTAGGTTTTATTTGGATAAAAATGGTCTGACAGGGCTTAAATGTCGATATTTTAAACTTTCTTCCTCTAAAGTATCTTTAATTTTGTTGATTCTATAAAAATAACTATATTATCTTGTTACCACTGATGAAGAACATGTAAATATATAAATTGAATGAATTCGATGCCCAAATAAAGGAAAAAACTAAAAAAATATATTTTTAATGAAATATTTTGTTTTTGAACATAAGAGCAGTAATATACATGTAAGATATACCGTTGGAAAGCTAAAGATTTTAGGAAAAATTTTATCTTATACTCAAGCTTTTAAAAGTTAATAGAGAGTGATGAAAAGAAGATAAAACTAACTGATTATTTTAGATAACAATATAATAGATTTTTTAATAAAACACATGTTTCTATATAAATTCAATTTAATTCATTCTTTAATAGTTTCACGTATTTTTTTCTCTAACTGTGTTTGAAAATTCTTTCATTGATTTTAAAAATGGAGGTAAGTGAAAGTCGTGTGTTGCCCGCACCAAATTTTTAAGTGTGAGATGTCTAATGATCAATAAGTATATACAAAAAATAAATGAGCATAGAAACAAAAGGAGAAAGAAGCGATTGGAAGAATGAGAAAATTATTCTTAACAATAAGAATAAAGCACCAACTGTTGAAAAGTATAATTTTGACAGACTGCTGAGAGAACAATTTAGGCCGAAACGTCGGCACGCAATAAAATAATTTCCTTATTATATTTTTATTTCTTCTACGATCGCATTCCAGCAAACCAAAAGCTTCCAAAAAATATGTTATTTTAAAAATATGTAAAAATTCAAAATAAAATAACACAATACATTCAGGTTTTGTTTTTAGGCATAAGAATATATAAATTTTTGGAAACCAAATTGTCAAAATATAGTGTATTATAGAAATAATATATGAATAGTTATATAAAAAATTAAATTTTGTGGTATAATTTAAAAATATAGTGTATTATAGAAATAATGAATGAAAAGTTATATAAATTTAAATTTTATGGAAAATTTACCTCGATAATTTTCAATTCTGTATGACGCCATCTTTGAAGTATCATACAGCCGTTTATTATGTTGAAAAAATAATAAATAGTTCATCTTTCATTACCTATGAGGAAATAAAAACATAAATTGGTATTAATATCAGTCATTAGTAGCTAAATAGACAAGTACAAACATAATAATTTGATATTTTAAAATTATTTTCCAAACTTTCAACACACTGAACATTTTTATAATTTACAACTCAAATTTAGGAGTATCAGTTGTTGCTCACGAGTTTCTCCCTTTTTCACTGTTTTGGAAGACTTGAGAAATAATTACAATGCAAATAACTCATAAGGACCATTTTTGAACTTACCTATTTGTTTTCTGAGACAATATATCTTGCCAGTTTATAAAGTTAGATCTAGCATTCAAATCTTTGACTTCAGTACAAAAGCAACATGTCGCCATAGTGCAATAATACCAAATATCACACACTATTAATTTATGTACAAAAATTATTCAAAATAAGTAAAAAAATAGTTTATTAACACAAAAATTAATTGAACATTATAGATTAATTAATAAAAATGAATTAAATATTATAATTTTATGAAATTTTAATTATTAAACCATTAAGAGATATTTTCGAAAAAAATACATATATTTGATTTTTCGAATCTATTCGATTGTTTTTAATTGGTTTCAAAATTAAAAATTTTTTCAATCAATTTTATATATTTTTAAAATGTTTTATTCTCTAAATTTTATTGTTTATATTTATAATATTGGTTATTATTATGGGATAAGTATTTAGAAGCTCTTCAAAAAGTTTAAATTTAGATATTGTGTCTATTTTTCCACCTTTAACTTGATCTGATAATCGGTTTAGAGACTTTAATTTTAAATAAGAGCGTTTTAATTAACAGTTCAATGTTAACGATAAAATAATTAGATATAAATCTTCTTAATGACTTGTATAATTTTTTTTTCGAAGCCACTGGGATGGGGTTGACCAGCCTGATGACGAAGGTGGTGGGGGTAGGTTGGTGGGGGAAGTCAGTAGCCTCAGGCAGGCTCCAGTTGCCTTTCCCACAGTCTCTCAGGTGTGCTCTCCTGTGTTATGTGCTCTAATTCACTCCAACCATCCGTCTGCTATTCCATGGTGGATACCTCATTCGAAAGCGAAACAACTGTACTGGCAGACAAAACCAGCGCCAGGGGTTATCAGGTACATTATTAACGCCTTGATTCTATTTAAATATTTTTACTTCATAAGTTTAGCTGTGATCGAGTTTCCATATCGTCTTAATTTTTTTTTTTTTTTTTGAACCCTAACCCCCCTTAATTCTTTGCGATGGCTACCAAGCTTTCCTTAGAATGTAGGCCATTCCGTCTGTTAAGTTTTCACTTCTATGACCTTATTTCCGCTTCCCCCCTCTTTTAGTCCACTAAATCTTCTTCCTTGCATATTGTTGAATTTATATTCAAATTTTAATCCTCTGACTCATCTCTACTGAATTAAATTCACATTCTTTTCCTTTGTTTACTGTCTAAGCGTTCGGACTTTACCCAACTTTTCGAATCCATCCACAGTTTTCTTTTTAAACTAAAATAATGAAAAGTAGGTTTTTAGAAAATGTTAAAAATAATAAACGTGCCCGAATCTAGGTGGGGTTTGTGAGGACTCTGGAATCAATACCCCTGCCATTGAGGGTGGAGAAACGAAACCTGGACTATAAGGTTAAAACTTGTAATGGAACCAGCAACCGACGTTCTCTTTCATTTTCAGAAATTTATTCAAATTTGAATTTGATCCGGCATTTCCTGCACTCGCTCTTGCCCAAGGACAGAACTGATCGTACCATGATTTCCAACCTCAAATTCCTTGAACGGCTATTCTGAGAATTCTAATTCTCATTTTTAATATAATTACAATAATGTTACTCTTTCTTTGAATTGTTCATTCGCTAGTTTGTAAGTGTTAAAAACTACCTTGAGTTCAATGCCATGTTTTATTTTATTCTGTAACCGGGTTATAATTATTACTTTCCTTATTAAATATCAACTTTTAAATTTCCTGTTATACTTGATGAATGTAAGTATAGGATTAAAATTTGTTTTTCAAGTGTTCAATATTGGGTTGTTATCCTGTTTCAATAATTAAATAAATATCAAACCATGTATACTTATTATTTGTTTTTGGAGTTACTTAATGTTAATAAATAAGTTTTATTAACTAACGTCTTCAATAATTTATACTTATGTGTTGATTTCAATTTTTTTTAATTTTTTTATTTGAGCCTGTCAGGAGAGCTCCTTTTTTTTTCTTTAAAAAAAAATTTCAGTATTACAATTGCTTTTTTAGTTTATTGGAATTATTATGTGAATAGATTACAAAATTATTTTCAAAATAACTAAACTCATCTTTTTGTATGGGTTAAAGATACTAATTTGTTGAATTCATTTCAATAAAATCTAAAATATGTTATAGTTATTTATTAGGATCTAAGAAATGTTAATACATTTACATTTGCTTTTCTTAGAACTCAGTTTATTAACATTTCATTGGCCATATGGGATAAAGTTTTAAAATTAAATATAGGTTGAATGTTCAATTGATGATACTCATAATTTTTATTTTTAATTAAAGATTTTTTTTTTATTTATTGTTTTTTCTTCTTTCTTTTTTTTTCAGTTCCTTGGGAACCACTGGCTAACATTGATGGAGTTTCGACTGGACAGCGCAGAATATTGCCAAGCTCAGCACAAATAGACATCTTGTGTTAAAACTTTTATAAAAAAGACAGTTTTCAAGAATTATAGAAAGTACCCAGGTTACATCAAGGCACCGTCTTGACACCTGGTGAGCTTATTCGGAAATAACACCCTTATTTAGGGAAAGTGAGTGATTTGGTATTTCCCAACTATATTCGTTTGGAATTAAAAGAAAAACAAAACAAAACATAAAAACATTTAATAGTCGAAGATATTTTGAGAGAAGAGCAACGCCAAAGATAGGGTGTGTTAAATAATTTCCGGCTCATCAGATGCTCTTCGGTGCTTAATACAGAAGATTTTTTAAGTTTTCTGAATAAGACACCATTTTTTTTGGGAGATCTTTTATCAAACTGATCTGAATAGCAGTATTTTTTTACAGTAGATAATCGTTTATTTATAAAAATATTGTTTGGCAGTTGAAGTGGTAGTGCTTGTGACTTATTGATTTAGTTGTTTTGGGAAATGAGTATTGAAACAATGAGGCATAAGGATATTCGCCCTCCTCCTTGCGAGATTGAGTTCAAGAACATGAAGTTCCTCATCACCGACCGTCCTACTGACCAGAATATTCAAAATTACATAATGGTAAGTATTGATTATTTACGCTTTATTAATTATCTAATGATTTTGCACTAATATTTGTGTGAAGTGTTATTTGCACTAATATGCCATATGATACATACCAATTTTATATTAATTAGGATACCAAATGTGTCTCACTGATTTTGATGAAATGTTTTTAGCTCAAACTATACGCAAATATTAGGGGCCATCGGAAAGTTTGCATGCTAACAACACAGTTCTTTTAGTTTCTCTGGTTGGTTGGAAGGTAGATAAATAAGTTTAATGTAAAAATTACTCTATTTCAAAGAGGAGTAATAAAAAAAAATAAGCCATTAAAATATTTAAGTTTTGTCCTTGGTAATAATCCTAATAATATAAATAATCTTGTCAAAACAGCTCTTTTATAATGTTTCTTATATACTGTATTGCTCACTCCTCAAAAGGAATCTTAATTTGAGCACAGTTTTTAAGAAATCTTATTAAAAGTACTGTTTTGACGACATTATTTATGTTTTTTTGTTTGTTTATTCGTTTAACGTAATTTTTTATGCTGCTATGGCTAATCGGACGATGCTACAGTAGGAGTCCTAAATTTTGCCTATCCAGGTTTTATTAGGATAGGGATCTTTTAATGACTACCTGACATCGCTCAGGCTCGGGACCACCTTTTAACGTCTCCTCCGAAGGACGGCATAACTAAGTATTTTTTACTCCCATTGAAAAATCCTAGGGCCATCCGCGACCTTTGGCATAGAAAACTGTTATGCTAACCACTACGCATAGGTGGCTCCCGACATTATTTATATTTGTTGGGTTACTACCAAGTATAAAACTTAAAAAAATTAATGGCTTCGTTTTTTAATTATTTCGCTTTGATATAGGGTAATTTTGACACCAAACTTTTTTTTCTACCTTCTCTAGAACCAGACATATTTAATAAAATATGTTTTTCATGCACAAATTTTACATTTTTTTTTCCCACACAACTCCCAGGGAGCGTTTACCCTTCAAATTTTGCAGAGACTAATGGTTTAATGTCTGGTTTTACCTTAGAATTTTATCACTATCAGTGAGACACATTTTGAATCCTCTCCTCGTAAGTTTCAAAGTTGAATTAAATGGCTGTTGTTAAATAACTTTGTTGATGGTGAGTGTAGAAAAGGTTGAATAACAACCTAGCAATAAAATATACATTAGAAATATTTTTCCCATATGCTTGCCTTGTATGTATTCTTATGAGTCTTGTAGTCTTTGTTATATAGCCAAATTATTGAGTGTCAGTTCTTTATTCAGATTATATCTGATTGAAACAATCTAAATTTTACTCTAAATTGTTAATACTTTTTGGTTTAGTTGGAAATTTATTATCTCGAGTAAATTTTAAATGTAGGTCTCGGTTTGTAAAATAGTTATTAACATTTATCTCAATCTTTTCAAAGCTCAAATATCTTCAACAATTTCATCTTTAGCTTATAATACAAATAAGTAATCATTGATAAAGGGAAGAAATGGCAACACAATATTTAAATAAGATATATATCTTTTCATACAACTAAATACAAGTGTGTTAATAAAAACCGGTAAAGAAATAGGACTCGAATTAAATACCGATAAAACGAAGTATATGATTAGTAGCAGAAACGGTGTCGATCTTGGTGATATTGATGTATCAGGTCATACTTTTGAACACGTAGAGAAATTCAAGTATTTAGGTTCAATTATAACTAGAAAAAATGAAATCCAGGAAGAAATAAAGTCCCGGTTAAAGGTGGGAAATGCGTGTTATTATTCAGTTGCTAAGTTACTTAGATCGCGGCTTCTATCTAAAAACTTAAAGATTAGAATTTATAAAACTATTATTCTTCCAACGGTTCTTTACGGATGTGAAACGTGGCCGCTTACTTTAAAGGATGAACAACGGCTTAAGGTTTTCGAGAATAAGGTACTGCGTAAAATATTTGGTCCGAAGAGAGATGAGGCCACTGGGGAGTTTAGAAGGTTGCACAACGCGGAATTGCGGAGTTTGTACCCTGTGAATATAATTGAGTTGATAGCATCGCGGAGACTCAAATGGGCGCGTAAAGTTGTTGGGCTTAGTGAGGAACGGATTCCGAGAAAGTTGGTATTCGCTGAACCGACTGGTAGGCGTCCGAAAGGTAGGCCGAAGCGGAGATGGGAGGATTGCGTTAAGGCTGATCTCGGGAGCTTGGGCTTGAATGGTGAGCATTGGACGATTCTGTGTAGGCGGAATTTGGTGGTATCGGCATCGAACCTTCGGGTTCGCTAAGCCTATTATTATTATTATTATTATTATATATCTTTTACCATGTTAATACAATACACAGTTTGGATTATACAGAAAACCTTTTCAAAAAATCAGATTTCCTGCTAGGTAACTTGATTTTTTTTAATGATTACAACAGCTGATAATTAATATTCTAAAAAAATTTGATGTTTGAAAACATATGATACAAGCTTTTGCCTATGTTTCTTTTATATTTGCCTCAATTGTGTGTTCTGTTTTTTTTTTTTTTTTATGAAAAAAGATTACTGTTTTTATAAAGTAGTTAGTCGTATTATTTGTTTGATCTTGATTTTCATTTTATTAATCGTTTGTTTTATTAACTAATGTTTTATTATTAATCTGTTAAGTTTTGGACTAAAATAAGTTGATACTTTGGTTATTGGTTTTTTTATTGGTATTTTGTTATTTGTTTAATGCTATTAAATAACTAGGTATAGGAATGCTTTAATAAGTGCTTATCTGCCAACTTAGTTAATGACCCTTGTCTCGACTTTGATCAGTAGTTGTTAAATTTGAGAAATTTTTAATTGCTTGTACTTTTCATTTATCACCTTCTTTACTCTAGGTCTTGGTAAGAAAATTTGGGTAATGAATTGAATTAATATTTTTCTTTGGTTAGGCCCATAAAATGTTTTTAGGTGGTTTAAATATGGTATTGCCTATTTATTTCAGAAAGTTTTTTCTCCTTTTAAACTCATAACTGTAGAGATAACCATTTTATTGTTCATAACTGTTTTAACCAAATTTTGTTTATTTTTTTCTTATTGGAAGATCATTCATTCATCAAGTTTTCAGTTTCATTCATGATTTCCTTCTTTTGTTTTGTTTTTTTAGTTTACAAGATTAAATATCTTTATAGATAAAACTATTTTATAGATAATTTTTTTTTTTAAATCACCATGCAATCAATATTTCTTAATGAATCATTCATGACAAGATCCTTTATGGATAATCTTTTCCAATTAATATATGACAATGATATCAATCTGGTTGGATGGGTTATGAATTGTTACTTAATTATGATTTGACAAACTATAATTTTGTCACAAATAGCTCTTATATAATTAAGAAGTGTGATATCTTTATCATTTTTGCATATATTAATTAGCAATAATCTTTTATGTTAAGTGAGAATTATTGACTGTGTGAATATATATGGAAGAAGTTGGTTTAGGGTGCAGTCAATAGAACACGCAATTAAGTATAAACTTAATTTACTGGTGCTGATATTTCGGCATAAATTATAGGCCTTATTCAGGACTATAAAAAACAAAAGATAACAACTACAATATATAAAGATGATAAGTATAAGAGATTATACTGATAATTAAAAACAAAGTGAAATAGTAGTTGTGACAATTGCAAATATAATAATAATTAAAATCAAAAGGGGAAAAAGAAATTTAATAGAAAATTCAAATTTTAAAAATACCTATTTTAAATATTTTGACAGTAAGAAAAATGTAAAACATTTACTAGGAAAAGTTTCACAATTTTTGTATTACAAAATTTGTATTTTTAAAATTTTAATTTTCTATTATCTAATTATTCACTTTTTATTAAATTTCTTTCGCCCCTTTTGCTTCTAATGATTATTATATTTGTTAATTGTCATAACTACTGTTTCACTTTTTTTTTTAATTATCAGTATAATTTCTTTTATTTATCTTCATATGTTGTATTCTACTACTGGTTGTTATCTTTTGTTTTTTATAGCCCTGAAGAAGGCCTATAGCCTATATAATTTAGGCTGAAACGTCGGCTCCAGTAAATTAAGTTAATACTTAATTGTGTGCATTTTTGGCTGCACCCTGAACTATCTTCTCCCAATAATCTTTTATATTAACTAATAGTTCCAATTTTTTCCTATCATTATATGTCATTATTCATATCATTCTAAAATCGTGCATTATGTCTGGTCGATTGTTGTTTTATTTTCATAAATATGTATCATTAAGAAGCGGCAATATCAAAATTTATCTTTATTAGATATAAGGGGAATTAAAATCTTAAATTGATAGAAAAGTTATTCAATGATTGAAATAGTCTGACAGGGCTTCAATGCCGAAATTTTAAATTTTCTTCCTCTTCTAAACTATCTTTAATTTTGTAGATTTAAAAAAAAAATCAGCCACATCATATTATTAGAATTGATAAATAATGGCTAAATATGCAAGTTGAGCGAAATTTGATTAACAACTTACGAGAAAAGTGCAAAAAATGTTTATTTATGTAATTTTTATTTTTTTGAACATTAAAACAGAAATATAGATGTATAATATACCGTTGGAAAGCTAAACATTTTAGAAAATATACTATCATATACACAAAATTCTAAAAGTTAACGGAGGGTGATGAAAAACCGATAAAACAAACTGATTGTCGTAGTTAATAATATAATTGATAATTTAATAAAACACATGTTTCTTTTCAAACTTAATTTAATTATTTCTTTAACAATTTATTTTAATTGCTAAATGTATTTATAACTTCTAAAATTGATTTTAACAACGTACGTAAGTGAAAGTCTTGTGTTGTGTGCACCAGATTTTTTTTTTTTTTTTTTTTTTTTTTTTTTTTTTTTTATAATCTTGTATATATTTGGATTATTTAATAATAAATATTTTCATTCTTATTAAACTTTTAAGAAGCATTTTTATTTGGAAATAATTAAATAGGTTATATCTTGAAAGGCACCTTAAACTGAATATAATTCTGCCATAGTGTCAGTTAAAAGAATTAGGTCAACTATATTCATTGTTGTATGAATAATAGACCGATTCACAAGTTCTTTATTCGCCGTTTTCTATTTATATATCCTCTATAAGTTTATTAAACTCTTAAAAATATCAGTGTTCCTTTTAATTTTTTTAAAACTTGTTTGCTATGGTATATTGTTAAAACTACTTCAAATATTATTATAAGGGAAAAAAACAAACAAAAATTATAAATTTACTATAAAATTTCCAACATTCGATTTCCCCACATTCTATCTATAATTTTTTTCATTCGAAGTCCAAGTTTGTTTGCATATACATCACCTTGATGAATCTTTGCTGCTGATAACCTCTGCACCCTTCTTATATTTCTTGTTTCCTCAATTAATTTACATTTTTTATATTACTTAATACATATGGTAATTAAAAAAGAGGTATATTTTAAAAAGAACATTGTTTATTATTTAACATCACTTTATGCTACTGTGGCTAATCGGACGATGCTACAGTGGGAGTCCTAAATTTTGGCTATCCAGGTTTAATTAGGATAGGGATCTTTAATGTGTACCTGACATCATACAGGCTCGGGACCACATTTTTACCTCCCTTCCGAAGGACCACATAACTAAGGATTTTTTACTCTCATTAAAAAATACTATGACTATCTGCGGGTTTGAACCCGCCACCTTGCTACCGGTTATCCCAAGAGCAGAGTGGATTGGTAAATAGAATACTAGTCTACTCTTTTCTGTGTCCCATGTGTGAATCCCAGATATGACAGAATAGATCATTTATTCCATTATTTCAGTTATAGTTAGATCCTGGGTTATGGAGGCCCTCCTGAGGCACACCCAGCCTCTGTTGAGCGTGTATCCGAAATTTGTGGGGGTGTCAGAAGCATGACTTGCCGATTATTTCCCTCTAAAGTACAATTAATCTAGTAGATTCTGAAAGATTAACTATATAATTTTGTTAGCATTGATAAATAATGGGTAAATATATAATTTTAACAAATATTATAACTAGCTAAAAGAAAAAAAAAAAAAAAATTTTTAGGCAGATTATTTTTCTCTTCGATGATAAGAATAGTAATATAGATTCATATTATATCATTAGAAAGAAAAAATGTTATCTTATATAAATAGTTGTGTAAGGTAATGTCAAGTGTCGAATAAGGCATAAACTTAAGTGGTAATTATTTGTAAAGTTTTATGTTGTTATATTTTTAATATAAAACATGTGTTTCCATCAAGACTGAATATAATTATTTCAAAACATTTTAACTATACCTGTATTTAATAGTTATTAGTACATAACAACTGTCTTTTTTTTTTTTTTAAAGTAACTTTAGCATTTTTTTTTTTAACTCTTATTTAAAATAATATTTAATGATTCAACAATATATCTTATTAAATTAATAATTAACATCCGTTTAAGCATTTATTAAAAATAATTTTATAAAAATTAAATGTTATATGATGCTTGCACTCTATTTATTTCTCTTTACTATTACAAATACAGATATAAATAAATTTTATTTTTTAATTAAATAGTATATTTCTCTTTAAAAGAAGCATTTAGTTCAGTCTGGATTAGGCAAGATTAAATTATAATTAATAGGAGTTATCAATTTCAAGGAATTTTCTTAATCATTTCCTTTATCTCTTAAAAGATGAAACATCAGAAAAATCTATCTTCTATGATGAATGGCTAAGCTGATAAATGTCTTATGACTAGCTAGATTACTCAACCTCTCTATTGCAATAATCTATAACAGTTAGTCATCCGTATCATGTATATTCTTATCATAGGGTGATGAGCTATGTTGTAATTTAGTATTTCTTGAAAATTATTCCTATAAAATACAGAATATGCCAAATATAAACTAAATATAATTTATTAATATTATTCCTACAACCCTGTTGGTGGTGCAGCTTTTAAATATGGCTTGTTTATTCGTTAATTTATTTAACGTCCCTTTATGGTGCAGTAGCTAATCGGACGATCCTACAGTGGGGGTCCTAAAGTTTGCATATCTAGGCTTAATTAGAATAGGGATCTTTAACGAGTACCTGACATCGCACAGGCTCGGGACTACCTTTTAACATCCCCTCCGAAGGATGGTATAACTAAGGATTTTTTACTCCTATTAAAAAATCCTAGGGTCACCTGCGGATATGAACCTGGGATCTTTGGCATAGGAGGCTGTTATGCTAGCCACCCTGCTAAAGGTAATCCCTGTTAAATATGGCTATTTATATTTGTTATTAAAAAAATAAAAAACCTGTACCACTTTTGGGCTCAGTACATGTAGAGAGTCGTACTGTTTCTAGGCCAGCGGCCGTGCAATGAGGTGATTCGGCCAAGATCATGCTCAGCCACCAGGTTTTTTCCCCATTTTGAGTACCCACTTGATTGAGGCTGGGTGTGCCCCAGGAGGGTCTCCATACCACATAACCCCCCCCCCCCTGGCTGAAATAACTGAATAAATAATATTCCACCACAGCCGGGATTCGAACCCAGGACCCAGAGCACAGTAGACTAGCGCTCTACCCTCAAGATCATGCCGCTCCCCTGTATACTTTTTATTAGCCTTTTAAAAAAATAATATTAAAATAGTTTTATTTTATTGTATTTTTCTTCAACTTTATTATGGTAGTATAATTTTTATGAACAAAAGAAAAAAAATTCGTACTGTTTCATGTCTAAAGGCAGTGTAAGGAGGTGATTGGATCTAGAACACACTCAGCTATCAGATTTACCCCATGGCTGAAACAATAAAATAAATAATTATCCTGCCATAGTATTATAGTTACATAGGTCATAAATACATAAATAAACGAAGATCAAGAACTTTTGTTTCATTTTGAAAAGAGTAGTTATTAAACTTAAAAAATAAATAATCGAAAATTATTAAGTTTTTGATCCAGATTTAGCACAAACATATTCACCATACACCATTATATATCAACATATGAATCATTTTGTGGGACTAAAATTTTTTGTTTATTCATTTTATTTGTCATAACTTCTCCATCATCTAGTCTCAATGCTCAACAAAAACTCCATCATCATAGCTATTCTTTATCCTCATTTAACTTTCACTTAGCCTTATATATGTAACCACATGGCTGATGATAAGAGAAGGTATTTTGATTATGAAAAAAGCTTAGAATTTAAGTTTTCATCAGAAATACCCCTTTCAAGTCCTTTAAGGACAAATAACCAAGTCCAACAGTGTCACCTGCAGTATAGTGGGTAGCATAACATACTTATATGATCAAGGTCTTTGTCTAGGTTGAAACTCGGCAGTTGGTCCTTGGATTTTTTGGACAAAAAAAAAGTTTTTCACTATTTTCTCAACTTTTTTTACGGCTACCCGAACCATCTCATCTTTCATATTTATGTGTCAATTACCTATTTATTTGCTCGAAAATTTTTGTTTCCTAAATATTTATTTATTTATTTTTCTTAATTTTGTGATAAAAAAAAGTGCATTCTAATTGTGGTAAAGCTTCCTGATTGGTTACAGGAACTGAAGAAGCATAATGTACGGGATGTCGTGAGGGTTTGCGAACCTACGTACAAGATTGATGAACTTCAGTCTGAGGGTATCTCGGTCAAAGATTTGGCTTATGAAGATGGAACTTCGCCTCCTGCTGATGTAAGTTACAATTATTTTATATATTTATTTTTATTTTATTTATTTATGGCACAACAGACAGTGTAGGCCCTTGTCAACGAGATATAATCTGCTGGGTGAATACACTTGTGATTCTCGATGGTACTTAGTAGGCTCGGGTCATCACTCCGTAGGCCTATTTTTTTAGTGGCTACAGTTGACTCACAGGCCTTACATTTTATTTAATAACTATTATAGTTATTTACTTTTATTTATTACTTATTAAATATATATATTTTTTTTTTTTGTTAAAATATTTTAATTTTATTAAAAGTTAAATGATAGATAAGGGGTTTTAAATTAATTATTTCGTAGACTAAGGTTAAAAACTTATATTCTTATTTTTTTAATCATATATGATAACAAGATATGAAAATTAACTTTAAAATATTTAAAATTTGAAAATATAAAAATTTATAGTTTATCTGGTTCTATTTTTTTCAGTTGGTTCGTGATTCTTGTTCTTTAATAGATGTCTTCAATTTTCTTATATTCAATGTAGTAATGGACTGATTTCCACGATGGCTTGAATTCATAGATGATTTGGTGGCATAAAATCCTTTCCCATGAATATGTCTACTCTCGTCCACGATCCACGCCTTAAGCCGCCATTGTCCGAAAAACCCACTGGGTGATATCCGCTCTACTGCGCATTTCGATTTTTTTTTTTATTTCCCGATCACAATGTGCCTTCTTGATCTTCTTTGTTTATTATTTATGCCTACCTAATATATCACAACAATATATAAATCAATTATTGTTAACTTTTGTCTTCTTCATTTCTATTGGTTGGCTTTTATGAAATGTCTGTTTTCACTGACAATGTGAGAATTATTTGAATGATTGTAAATATAAAAAAAAAAAAAAAAAAAAAGTGAGAGATTAATAACGCTCATTATTATCTGCAAACATAAACATAGTAAAAAACAGGAATCCGCGAACCCCTCCATTTTGAAATAATGAAAATGAAAATTTCAGGTGATATGACCTTATACATATATTAATCATCCAAACTCCCAAAACAGGGTTCATACCCATTGTAAGATCCTAGAACGTTCAAAGACAATGAATAGGGTATGAAGGTCAGAATTTCATAGAGATGCAGATAAATCCAATCGTATTCTCAAGTCCATACTCTTATTCACAAAGGTTTAAATTTGACTTGAAACATAATTTCTGTTAGGAAGTTTCCTTTTTCAGGCCAAGTATTGAGTCAATTAACTCAAGGAATGTACACTTTAAAAGTTAAGACTTTCATTGTTTATTCTTCACCCAAACTATTATCTTCCTTCTGAATTTTTCAAGCTGTCGACTATCGATATTATCTATATTTACCATTATCTATCATGTTATTCATTTTTATTTTCTAGGTCGTGGATGAGTGGTTTGAATTGCTAAAAGCGAGGTTCAAAGAAAGCCCAGAAGGATGCGTTGCTGTACACTGCGTCGCTGGGCTAGGCAGAGCGCCTGTCCTCGTTGCATTGGCACTCATCGAACTCGGCATGAAGTATGAGGACGCTGTTGAACTCATCAGACAGTAAGTATAGTTCACATACAATAAGTATCCTATTTTTATATGAATTTCTGAAGAAGATATTTTGCCAACACTGTGTCCACACACCTCACTATGTCTAGAGGTGGATCCTGGAAGTTACCTGTCAGCGATCTCTTATTATTTGTTATTCTTGGTTTCTAAGGTGGCTTGTATTCAATGGTATAATTCATATTCATTGGAACTATTATCTTTATTTTTAAAAGCAAGTCTTCCATCCGCTTTTTTTTTTTTTTGTCCTTATAAGTGAGGAGAAGATTGTTATGTTATAAAAGAAGAAAAAAATAAAAAAGTTAACATGAAAAGTTAATTTTCCCATATTCATATATTTCTGTGGGGTGCCACTCGAATTTATGCCATGTTTCATCGATTATTGCCTGTTCACTGTATATGAGTTGTACGTTTGCTAACAGTCTTGTTAGTGCTTGTTTTTCAATTTGTGCAGTTTTTTCATCCTAAGCTCAGATTTCTGCCAGTATGTATTACTCGAAAGGCTGTTGAAATGTTTAATTTTTTTACCTTTATAAATAATAGATAAATGGATATGATAATACCTGTGGTATACGCCATCTGATAAGACAGACTAGTGCAAACCACCAGTGGTATGCGCCACGGTTAAGCTAAACTGTCATAATTCGTCC
The DNA here is from genome assembly GCA_023052935.1 of Piezodorus guildinii. Lineage (NCBI taxonomy): Eukaryota > Metazoa > Arthropoda > Insecta > Hemiptera > Pentatomidae > Piezodorus > Piezodorus guildinii. The sequence continues at coordinate 11,747,983 of CM041298.1, read as the reverse complement.
AGTATCAGCCTAACTTCTAAATTTGTGAAAATTATATTTAAGCATATTGGGCTTAGTATCCATGTTGCATGTGCAAATTTCCTTGGAAACATGTTCAATTGTTTTTGGTTATTATATATATTATTTTGAGCTAATCAAACAAACTTGATAGAGGTTATTTCTATAACCCAGGCACTCTTTGACCCTCAAGTAAAATGAATTAGGTTCAGAATTCCAGTGAGATGCAACCATTTAACCCTTACCACTCCAATTCTTTTTTCATGTGAAATTTGAAAAACTCCGAATGCGATATAAAATTAATGCAAACATTTGGGAGCCCTTTCTCTTTAGAGCAGGTTAAATTTATACCTATGGTATATGAGATGTAGATTTCCAAAAGATACTATATCCATTCTTAAAATTTTTACAAAAAGTGCGAAAAACTCTCATTAATTTATTATTAAACCAACTTATTTGATTCTTTTCAAATTTAAATCTGCAATTTTATTTTTACTATATTAATAGCACTATAATGTAATGTTTTTGTATGATTTGGAACGAAACTTAACGTGTGTAATTTATAACTTTTTAAAGGACTGAAGAGTTCATTAGATAAAATCCAATATAAGATTTTGACAAAATTTAGTAAAAAAATGTCCTTTAGTACCTTTTATGTCGTCGGAACAGTGCCAACTGAGTGGTAAAGGTTAAACTCTCAACTTCTTATTTTTATATCACTAATTTGATCAACTTGATCATCGTGATAAGTTATCATCTCATAATTTTTTCTTCATTAAATACTTTGTATTAGGAAATAATAAACTAAAGTGCAACAATTTTGTTAATATTTTATATTACTTTAAAATCTTTTTCCTGATTCTTGGTAAAAAAAATCATTTAAAAAAAACTTATTTAATTAATTTACTTTGTTTTATTTTTTAGGAAAAGGAGAGGCGCTATCAATTCGAAGCAGCTGGCTTTCCTTGAGAAATACAAACCAAAATCTCGTTTGAAGATTAAAAACGGGCACAAGAATTCCTGTTGTATCCAATAGCCAATGACAAAAATGTCTTTGATGCCTGGAGTGTACTGCTTGTATTCTAGAAGGAACTATAATTATGTGTACGAGTGTAACTTTTTCTTTTTTTTTTTTTTTTTTTTTTTTTTTTTTTTTTTGTGAAGGTATATGTATCCGTATACTTTTGATTTTATTATAAGTATATAACACCTGCACACATAATTATATGTAATTTTAATTATATGTTAACAAACCAATATTTTAGCGTTATTGTAATTTGATTATGTTATTTCAGACAGTGTGGAAAATATCTTTCTTATTAAGGTGTCAATAATTGCGGTACCTCTTTTATAATAGTCATTATATTTATTTCTTAATTCATAAACTCTTTACCGATTTAAAATGTTATTATTTTCTAGTATCAATATGTATAATTTTTTTCTGTGACAAAACTATTTCTAATTATCTTTATAATTTAAGTATTTTACAATTATTATTTTATTTAAATACGACAATGATTAAACAGTTTTATCGTAATTTTTTCAGGCACCACAAAATTTTCTGTATAAATAGTGAAAATACAAAAAGTCAAAACAAATTAATATATGATGTCTTTCTCTAATGAGCTGATTCTAAACTTTAAAACTTTTAAAAAAAGAAGAAAAAAACATTAGGCTCATAATAAAACTATTTTTTTATCGTTCAGTTGCTTACAGGTTTTAAAATACTTTTAACTTTGTTTAATCTTTGACGTGATTTTTCCTACAGCAGGGAGACATGTAAATTAAAAAAAAAAAAAAAATGTATATAAAAGTTGATACAAATTTAGTTTTCATAACGGTTATAATTTTCCAAAGAACACGCCATATCTTGTTTAAAAAAACAAAACTAAAAAAAAATAATATATATATAAATATACATTTTGTATAATTAAAAATACACTGCCAATATTATAATCTTTTAAGATACTTATATAATTTACATGTACTCATATTGTATAACATTACTGTTTGTAGGATTATGTATAATCTATAAATTTTATGCTGGTTAAGTGTTCAAGCTAAATTTTGCATGATTTATTTTTTATGTCCCAAGAACGTATAATGAGTGAAATATATCTATTCAAATTAATTTTATTTTTCTGTTAAAGCCATAATGTTATTATGTTTTGATTTTTAATGTATGTATATTTTTTTTCTTTCTCTCTCTTTTGCTATCGAGCATGAAGTTAGTTATAGCTACGATCTTGATATGTTTTTAATTATGAACATTGTCGTGGTAAGTTTTTTTGTGTAAAGGATCATCACATGTGTAAGATTGTTTTTAAAGGTTTGTTTAGAGTATGGATGGTATATAATAGGTTGTGTAATGGGCTATATGGTTAGTAAAGTTTACCTTTTTTTTTTTTTTTTTTTTTTAATTGATTATAAAGAAGGAAAAAAAAAAAAAAAAAAGCATTCTGTAAAAATAATTAACCATGTTGCATATCTGAGATTTATAATAATAATAAGAAGGTAAATAGAAATGGAAAAGGTTTTTTGAAGTGAAACATCTATTGTATGCTATGAGATAATATATATCAAGTAATAAATAATCGTGGCTGTTTTTTTAATTTTCTTGCCTTGTCAATACCCTTGCATTGTTTCCTACCTCAGACAGTACTTCTGTTGAGTTCATCGTGAGATCTATATATCTTCATAGAGTTAAGAAATCAGTATAATAATATAGCTGTATAATTTCCTTCTTTCCAAAATACAAGAAAGGTAAGGAACTTAATTTTTATAATGATGGAGTTTTGTTGACCGTTGAGAAATTAGATGAGGAAGATGGTTGGGGGTGCGGTCATAAATTAAAAACACACATTTAAAATAAGTGTTATTTTAATTATGTGCCGACGTTTCGGCCTACAATGTGGGCCTTCATCAGGGCTAAAAGAAACAAGATAACAACCTTGTTTCTTTATCTTTTATCTTGTTTCTTTTAGCCCTGATGAAGGCCCACATTGTAGGCCGAAACGTCGGCACATAATTAAAATAACACTTATTTTAAATGTGTGTTTTTAATTTATGACCGCACCCCCAACCATCTTCCTCATCTAACTTAATTTTTATAGGAAAGAAAAATCTGGTGCACTCAACACTACTTTCACCATCAGGATTTTCACAATCAACACTTTCCCTTACTATATCTGTCTTAATGTTATAAAGCTGAAGAGTTTTACCGACTGAAAGTACTATACTCTCATCTAAATTAAAAATCAAACAGAAACTGAACACATTCACATATCTACTTGAACCAATATGGACTTACGATTCACAGATTTTTGGTTAGGCAAAAAAGACTCACAAACAAAAACTGCAATCATTTCGATCAAAAAATCTAAGACTCACAACGAAAGTTCGTTGGTACGCAAACAACAAAACTCTACGTACGATCTTATAACAGCCAACAGTTGACCAACATATACAAACAATCTGTTCTCGTTTTCACAGTAAACTTAACGGACATGATAATTTACTAATTAACAACAATATGTCAATAGTTGAAATATCAGTCAGAAGAAGGCTATAGGGAAGCTGGATGAGAGACCTCATTTGCTAAATTAAAGCCTTGGAAGGGGTGCTGCTGGGCACTTTCCTTCCACATACCTGATCTCATATTTGTACGGCTTCTGACAATATATAGTGAATATAGAAATGAAGAGAAAAAAATATTGTACTTATTGTTAGCTTAAATAGTTAAAAAAAATATATATTTATTTTAGGGTTATAAATTATATGAAGTTTCAATATGTGTAATTGTCTGATTTAATATAATGCTGATTATTTACTTGGCAAAGAAACAGGAAAATTAGCTTTATAAGCAACTTAAGCTTATTAACAAATAGAAAAAATTTAAATATAAATTAATTTAAAGTAACAAAACTACTGGTTCGAATTGAAAAATTCTTTTTGTGTTGGATTGTCCATTTATAGAGAAATGCTTTAGGCTATAATATCATGCTGCAACCAATAGGAGTGAAGAATCATTGGTAAATGGGGAAAATTAACCTTGTATTCCAATGATTTACCTTTTAGTTTTAAAATAATTCAATTTCCCGTTAAGGTTTCTTTTGCCATAACTACCTTACCTTACCTATAAGATAACAACCTTGTTTCTTTATCTTTTATCTTGTTTCTTTTAGCCCTGATGAAGGCCCACATTGTAGGCCGAAACGTCGGCACATAATTAAAATAACACTTATTTTAAATGTGTGTTTTTAATTTATGACCGCACCCCAACCATCTTCCTCATCTAACTTAATTTTTATAGGAAAGAAAAATCTGGTGCACTCAACACTACTTTCACCATCAGGATTTTCACAATCAACACTTTCCCTTACTATATCTGTCTTAATGTTATAAAGCTGAAGAGTTTTACCGACTGAAAGTACTATACTCTCATCTAAATTAAAAATCAAACAGAAACTGAACACATTCACATATCTACTTGAACCAATATGGACTTACGATTCACAGATTTTTGGTTAGGCAAAAAAGACTCACAAACAAAAACTGCAATCATTTCGATCAAAAAATCTAAGACTCACAACGAAAGTTCGTTGGTACGCAAACAACAAAACTCTACGTACGATCTTATAACAGCCAACAGTTGACCAACATATACAAACAATCTGTTCTCGTTTTCACAGTAAACTTAACGGACATGATAATTTACTAATTAACAACAATATGTCAATAGTTGAAATATCAGTCAGAAGAAGGCTATAGGGAAGCTGGATGAGAGACCTCATTTGCTAAATTAAAGCCTTGGAAGGGGTGCTGCTGGGCACTTTCCTTCCACATACCTGATCTCATATTTGTACGGCTTCTGACAATATATAGTGAATATAGAAATGAAGAGAAAAAATATTGTACTTATTGTTAGCTTAAATAGTTAAAAAAAATATATATTTATTTTAGGGTTATAAATTATATGAAGTTTCAATATGTGTAATTGTCTGATTTAATATAATGCTGATTATTTACTTGGCAAAGAAACAGGAAAATTAGCTTTATAAGCAACTTAAGCTTATTAACAAATAGAAAAAATTTAAATATAAATTAATTTAAAGTAACAAAACTACTGGTTCGAATTGAAAAATTCTTTTTGTGTTGGATTGTCCATTTATAGAGAAATGCTTTAGGCTATAATATCATGCTGCAACCAATAGGAGTGAAGAATCATTGGTAAATGGGGAAAATTAACCTTGTATTCCAATGATTTACCTTTTAGTTTTAAAATAATTCAATTTCCCGTTAAGGTTTCTTTTGCCATAACTACCTTACCTTACCTATAAGATAACAACCTTGTTTCTTTATCTTTTATCTTGTTTCTTTTAGCCCTGATGAAGGCCCACATTGTAGGCCGAAACGTCGGCACATAATTAAAATAACACTTATTTTAAATGTGTGTTTTTAATTTATGACCGCACCCCAACCATCTTCCTCATCTAACTTAATTTTTATAGGAAAGAAAAATCTGGTGCACTCAACACTACTTTCACCATCAGGATTTTCACAATCAACACTTTCCCTTACTATATCTGTCTTAATGTTATAAAGCTGAAGAGTTTTACCGACTGAAAGTACTATACTCTCATCTAAATTAAAAATCAAACAGAAACTGAACACATTCACATATCTACTTGAACCAATATGGACTTACGATTCACAGATTTTTGGTTAGGCAAAAAAGACTCACAAACAAAAACTGCAATCATTTCGATCAAAAAATCTAAGACTCACAACGAAAGTTCGTTGGTACGCAAACAACAAAACTCTACGTACGATCTTATAACAGCCAACAGTTGACCAACATATACAAACAATCTGTTCTCGTTTTCACAGTAAACTTAACGGACATGATAATTTACTAATTAACAACAATATGTCAATAGTTGAAATATCAGTCAGAAGAAGGCTATAGGGAAGCTGGATGAGAGACCTCATTTGCTAAATTAAAGCCTTGGAAGGGGTGCTGCTGGGCACTTTCCTTCCACATACCTGATCTCATATTTGTACGGCTTCTGACAATATATAGTGAATATAGAAATGAAGAGAAAAAAATATTGTACTTATTGTTAGCTTAAATAGTTAAAAAAAATATATATTTATTTTAGGGTTATAAATTATATGAAGTTTCAATATGTGTAATTGTCTGATTTAATATAATGCTGATTATTTACTTGGCAAAGAAACAGGAAAATTAGCTTTATAAGCAACTTAAGCTTATTAACAAATAGAAAAAATTTAAATATAAATTAATTTAAAGTAACAAAACTACTGGTTCGAATTGAAAAATTCTTTTTGTGTTGGATTGTCCATTTATAGAGAAATGCTTTAGGCTATAATATCATGCTGCAACCAATAGGAGTGAAGAATCATTGGTAAATGGGGAAAATTAACCTTGTATTCCAATGATTTACCTTTTAGTTTTAAAATAATTCAATTTCCCGTTAAGGTTTCTTTTGCCATAACTATTTACTTAAACATTTAAACAGGGATTGATTCAAGTTAAGGCTGCTATTCACACAGATAACTATATGTCGCATTGTCCAGATCGGGTTGCGGAGAAAATCAGAAAATTTTTTCTAAAAATATTTATGCAGTACTTTTAAATATGTTCTTTTAAAAATTTCTTAATAGCAATCATAATAACAGAAATTGACGCAGACAACAGCTAGTATTTCTTGTGTAGGTAAGTAAATTATAAATTAATATAATGGATATAATTAATTGACCATTGATAATTACTGGAAGGAAAATTAGTCCCAGCAGTCAGTGAAAGAAAAACAATGAAATAGTCTATTTATTGTTTTGCCAATGTTTCGACACACATTGTGATTCATCAGGGTCAAAATAGATACAATAAGTGTATAATAAGATATATATGAGAAAGAACAATTAAAGAGAATTTAGAAAAAAAAATCTGGTGCGTGAAAAACATGATTTTCACTTACATCCGTTATTTATATCAAATTAAGAATTTTTAAATAAATTTAGAAACAAATTAAATTGTTTAAGAATTATTTACACTGAATTTTAATGGAAACATGTATTTTATTAAATAATCTATTATATTATTATCTACGACAATCGGTTTGTTTCATCACTTTCCGTTAACTTTTACAATAGTCTGTTTAAGATAATATTTTTTTTTAATCTTCAGCATTCCAATGGTTTATTTATTATACATGTATATTACTGTTCTCAAATACAAAAACTAAATTTGCATTAACAAAATATTTTTGCAGTTTTCTCCTTTAGTTGGATATCGAACTTGTTCAACTTATTTATATATTTACCTGTTTTTTAGCAATGTTAATATCTGATATGGTCAGTTTCATAAAATCTACCAAATTAAAGGTACTGTAAGCTTTGGCTTACTGTAAGCCAATGAATATGTGGACGAATAGCAGTAAGCTATGGAGGGAAGTAGTGAGTTATATATGAGAAAATATTTTTAAAAAAATAAGACTTGAGAATGGGGAAACAACCCCGAAACGTTGATAGATGTGAATGGTTATGAAATAAAATAAATATACACAAAAGGAAGTTAAGGTGTGCTCATTTAAGTGTTAAGGATTTTTTATTTTACTCCCATTAAAAAATCCTAGAGCCACCTGCGGGTTTGAACCCAGGACCTTGGGCATAGGAGGCTATTATGCTAGTCACCATGCTACAGGTAACCCCATATTATAATTTAAATAGTTTTAAAAAAAAATTAAGACATCTAAGGTTAAAGAATTAATAAAATTTTACCTTACTCTTATTTCTAATAAAGAAACGTGGCAGGGTTGCCTGTAGCATGGTGGTTAGTATAGCAGCCTCCTATGCCCAATATGGTTCTAACCTGCAGGTGGCCATAGGACCTTTTAATGGGAGTAAAAAATCCTTAGTTATGCCGTCCTTCGGAGGGTATGTTAATGTTAATGTCTCTAGGCTGTGAGATGTCAGGTACTTGTTTAAGATCTCAATCCTAACTAAACCTGGATAGACAAAATTTAGGACTACCACTGATTAGCCACAGCAGCATAAAGGGATGTTAACTAAATAAACAAGAAACATGGAATCCAAAATGAAGAAAAGTAAGGAAATAAACACAACAATGATTTTCATTCTAAGAAAAATTTAACAACGATTTATTGTGTAAAACAAAAAAAATACAGGAGACAATATTTCTGAATTTGTTCAGAAATTTTTAAAATTTAAAAATACATACCTAATCTTCTTCTTAAATTCATTTATACATTAGTTTTTTTTAACAAATCAGATACTATAAAAATAAATACCACCTTTAAAAATATCATTCGTCAACAGAAGAATTTACAAATATAGAAATCATTATTCAGGTAAACATAACATTCAATTTTTGTTTTTGTTTTTCTTAAGAAACCTGTTCATTAAAAAAATATTGATATAAATATATGTACACTTGTTTGGTTATATTTACACACAACTAAAAATCCTTAAATTTACGCATAAGCAATCCATAATAATCGTTTCATAACATCAACAAAATTTTTGATCAAGGTTCTTCTGGTTCCCATTTTTTGGTTGCGGCTAAAATAGAAGGAATTTCCGTAATGAAGACTGGATTGATTTCGAATTTCGGAACGCCGGGTTTGATGATATACTCTTTGTCGAATTTGGGTTTATAGAAATTCGAGAGAAGGGGTTCAGGCTCTTTGTTCTTGACAAATTCTTTTCTTCTTGGAGGGACATGAGCGTGCAAACCCAAATCCTCGTCAGTGACTTGTAATTCGATCAATCCTTTGTAAACTCGCTCCTCGAAAGGTATATTGACTTTACTTGATGCCTAAAAAAAAAAAAAAAATAATAATAATAATTTTAACAATAATGTTGCCAAAATATACCACACTAAACTTTGTGCAGATTTTTGGAATTGTTGGGAGATGAAGAGATACCCTATTATTGGTATACCCCAGAGAAAATAATGGAAAATAAAGGAGCAAAAGAGATAAAAAAATTTACTGCGAGATAAACAAATTATAACACTACAGAGTGGTGCATAATCGTCGGGATATTATTGAATTGCATAAAATCAACAAAATGGCCAGAATCATTGATAAGACTGTCCCAAACGACTCCAAGCTGTTGAGCACTAGAGCCGAAAAAATCAGGAAATACTAATAACTTTATCTAGAGCTAAAATCACTTTACCACCTAGAAAAAGTAATAACGACACCAATAATTCACTCGTTGAATGGTCTAATACTTAAAAGCATGAAGGAGAACATGGAAGAGCTATGCCTAGACTTAGTAAATTTAAAATTAGAACAAAAAGTAGTTCTAGCTGCAGAATTGTCAGGAAATTTATAACTTTTCTGGGATGTAGATGTAATTTATGCTATCTGAGAGGAAGAGGAATAAAAAATAACAATAGAAAAATTCAAATACATGAGAAAATCATTATTATTATTTTATTTTTTTTTAAATAATAATAATAGTTTATTATTATAGAAAGAAAAATACTAAGAAGAATTTATGGCCCAAAGAAGACACAGGAATGCTTGGTTGAGACCTAATAGATAAATATAAAAAGAAATAACAGCCTCCTATGCCAAAGGTCATGGGTTCAAACCCACAGTTGGTCCTAGGATTTTTTAATGGGAGTAAAAAATCCTTAGTTATGCTGTCCTTCAGAGGGGATGTTAAAAGGTGGTCCCGAGCCTGTGTGATGTCAGGTACTCGTTAAGGATCCCTATCCTAATAAAACCTGGATAGGCAAAATTTAGGACTTCCACTGTAGCATTGTCCGATTAGCCATAGTAGCATAAAGTGAAGTTAAACAAATAAACAATAAAAAGAAATAAATGATTTGGAAACGGACATAAGAATAACATCAGGGTTCTAAGGATGTACGGTGAGGATACTCCAAACGAGATTAAATGAAGAAACCTTTTCATAAAATATAAGAGAATACATGAGTGCTAGGAAGTATATCAAACAGATAAGGGAAGAAACTGGGAGGCTGAAAATAACAGACCAAAACTGTTTAGCAATGGATGACTATAGGAAAAAACTAAAAGAAGTTAGGGTCCTTCTGGGAAAGAGAGATCCGAGAAAAGGAGTGGCATGGACTAAAGACAGAAGGAAGGAGCAATTGGAGAGACTGAGGAAAAGATGGAGGGAAGTGGGGTATGAAGGCAAGCAAGAGTAAGGGTAATGATATTTATGTGATCTCTATGGCCATTCAATGAAAAAATAATAATTATTTATTTATTCAGAATAATATAACAAGAAATAAAAAGTAAATTTAAAGTCTTAGAGTAAAATAACTATAAACAAAAGAATTAAACAAAAAAGATAAACAGATAAAATAATTCGAGATAAACTCTAGTAATAATGAATAATATTGGGTTGTGTCACATGAAATGTCCCTTTTCAAGGTAAAGGATTTTTATTAAAAATACGATACGAAAACAAGATAATTTTATTCGAAGTATTTACCTTCTTTTTCTACACATTCTACCAACTTCTTTTGTCCCCGATCTGAAAAACTCTGAGCTTTGAAGTGAAACAAAATCTGAAAACGCACTTTTCACTTGATCATCATTTTCAAAAAGTTTTCCTTTGACGAAGTTGTCTAAATTCCTGAACAGGTGGTGATCTGTTGGAGACAAGTCGGGAGAATATGGTGGGTGCGGAAGAACTTCATAGCCCAGTTCTTTCAATTTTTGCACAGTATGTTTGAAACATGGGGTCTTGCTGCCGCTCAGTGAGATCATGAGGTACCCATGTATCGAGCTTTTTTACTTTCCCAATACACTTTAAATGTCTGGAAACGGTAGATGCACTTGCATTTAGTTGTGCTGGCTTTCCTTCTACTGTATGTTTGAGGACATCGTTGTCTATTACGGACGGAGGTCTTCCTCGGGGCAAGTTTTCCAAGTCTGTATCCCGAGCTGAAAACTTAGCAAACCAACGGCGAATGGTCCGTTCATTAACACTCCCTTCCCCAAACGCCTTGCAAATATTTCTAGCGTTCTCAGCTGCTGAATGGCCGAGTTTAAACTCGTACAAAAATATTACTAAAAAATCGCGTGTTTCCATGTTCATATTTGGAGGTATACTAAAAAGTGGGTAATTGATTGGGAACATAATGTTTATAATACAAAGGTAGAGGATTAGTAACTCTTTACTTTAAATATGTAAACATTCATAAGAAAACAACAGAGACCTGCAAAATCCTTTATGTATTTCAGAAACTATAAAAATGGACATTTCATGTGAAACAACCCAATAAAATACATTTAAAAACAAAACAATAACAAATAGTAAAAATATACAGTTTTGATATAAAAAGGAAATTACATTACTTCTGAATTTTTATAAAATAATATATATGTCAATCTTATGTCTTTGAAAAGTTAATAATTCCCAATAATTTTAGTGTAAAATGTGCAGAATAAAATATAAATAAACGTTTCACTTGTTGTATTTCACTAAAATCAGCAAATCTTCTTAAGAATTCTTTGGTAATTGAATGGATAGGAAGTGGTTAAATCGATGGAATTTAAATGTTGAGGAAGTTTGGAAGTCCAGGATATAAGAAGGAATGGAGTTCCACAGGGATGCAGAACAGATTAAGAAAGATCTATTGATGGCGAGTAGGTGTTACGGGAACAAACGGAAAATTTGAATGTAAGGAGATACAAAAAGTAAGATGGGCACCACAGGATTGGATAACTTGATAAAGGAAGTATTTACGATGGTAGGAAGGTTAAAGCCACTTAAATGCTTTATAGCTTTTTGGTTAGTTACTGTAATCTTAATAAATATCCATTTCAAAATTCAGGTAATATTAATGGCTGTTTCCATATTTTAGTATTTTTATCTGGTTATTTTCCTTTTATATTGTATTTAGTTGATCATGGTTTTTCTTAGCCCTTCTTATATAAAGACTGAAATTTAGGGTGAAATGTCAACACACAAATATAATAAATTTTCTTATAAAGTGTAAGATTTCAACTTTCTTAACAACACTTTACTTAAATGCAATATTTCAACTTTAATAACAACACTTTAATAAACATGTTACAATTTAACCATGATCTCCCAAAACATACCACTCTATAACCTCCTCTCATATGTTCCTCTCCACCAAATATCTATTACCAAAAGGTATATACACTACACCCCTCTCATACCAATGAAAAGTTATTAATTATTCTATACTCAAATCAAAGTCTTTTAAATGAGCCGGAAGCGCCCGCTTTCTGCCGCTGACCCTGGGTTGGTTTTCAACAGCAGTTTGTGGCTCTTGGATAGTTTTCCTTTTCCACTTCTTCAACCTCTTCCTTTTGGTCCCCTTCCTCCGACGTCAGTTTCATCTCCTCTTCAGAGGGCATATTTGTCCTTTCAGACCTGAAGAGAAATAATAACGCCATTCTCGCGTGTCAAGTTGGAGGTGTTCCTCTCGAGATGTTAATTGACTCAGGGGCCGATTGTTGTGTGATAGATAAAGTAACCTGGGAAACTGCTAAGCAAGGGGTTTGTTCCAATATCCGTAAATTATGATGTAAATAATAAAGTTTTACATGCATATGGTGCGAATTCAAGTTTAAATGTAAGGTTAAAATTTAAAGCTCACATACAAGCTGGAAATAAAGTTGTAGAAGAAAATATTTATGTAATTTCAGAAAAGGCAATGCAGGTGATCGGGAAAAACACGGCGGAGAGGCTAGGTGTCTTGCGGATAGGATTATCCCAACAACACATTCGACAATTGACATTAAAACCGATGAGTAAGCTTAGGAATTTCCAGATGGAGATTCGAATGGATCCTAATATTGAACCAGTTTATCAGCCTTACAGAAGATTCCCTTTATCTGTCAGAAAAAAAATCGAGCAGCGGCTCTTAGAGTTGGAACAAAGAGATATTATAGAACAGGTTGACGGTCCAATCTCATGGTCATCTCCATTGGTACCAGTTTTGAAAAAAAACGGCGAGGTAAGATTATATTTAGATTTAAGGAGAGTTAATGAAGCCGTATTACCTGAAAAGTATCCGATACCGACCATTGAAGATTTTTTTACCTAAACTGGAGGGTAGTAAAATATTTTTGGAACTTGATCTAAAAGATGCATCCCATCCTCGTCGCCAATGTAAGATTTCAACTTTCTTAACAACACTTTACTTAAATGCAATATTTCAACTTTAATAACAACACTTTATTAAACATGTTACAATTTAACCATGATCTCCCAAAACATACCACACTCTATAACCTCCTCTCATATGTTCCTCTCCACCAAATATCTATTACCAAAAGGTATATACACTACATAAAGTATAATTTATTTGATGACTATACCCTCATCCAACTTTGCCAATAATATAATTATATATAATTCGTGCCTCTGATAATATCTGTTTTAGATATCTTTAATAAGGAATCTATAATAACATACAATATTCCTAAAGATATACATACATTATTTTTTTTAAACATAAATACTTACACAGTACATATAGAATATTTTTTAGTTAGATCTTCAGAAATGGAGGTGTAATTATTTGTTCTATTAATGTGCTTTTAAGTTTTTATTATTATTATATATTTTTTTAAATAGTTTTCTCAGCACTTATAATCACATGCTAGCTTTATTTTATTTATAATAAAATTTTGAAGTGACAGTAATTGTGTAATATTTTGAGAAAATTTTTAGAGTGATTTAGTTTTAATGAATGCCAGTATTTCAATTATAATTTCTCTATTTCTAGCTTCAGATTTCAGTGAACCTATCTCATATCCGTGTATTCAACTTTTCACCTGTTAGAGTTTTTTTATAAGTCGCAAGTCAATTTCATAAGTTGAAAATTTTAGATTGAACAGAAAATGAAGACATTTAAATAGGTATACATCAAAATTTTAATTTTGATTAGGGTGGAAGTAGTTGAGCAAGTAGAGGTATAGGCTATTTTTGAAAACTTATGAAACAAGACATCAAAAATCAAAATTAGAAGAACATTTAGCTATTTTATTCTTAAAAGCATCTGATCCTATTTTTTATAGCTATTTTGCTTTTATGAACTACAAAGAATTAATTATAAATAAAACTATTAACATTAAAATTCATTTATAACACATTTACTATCATTAAAATACTAATGTATTCTATATAAGAGGATTTTAAAATTTTAGCCTCTTATGCAAATAAACTACTCATAAATGGGTATAAATTTATGTAACTGTTTATACAAGCCAAATTCAACACAACTAAAGCGTCATAACATAGCTATTTTTAAGGCTCAACTTAGATACTTTGTTGAAACAAGTAAACACAAATCTGAAAATTCACTCAATTTCAACAGTAATATCTCCTAACCCCATATAATGTAGAAAATATAAAATATAATTCAACATCATAAAAGCAACCTATGAGTAATGCATTTCTGAGTAAAAGAAACAAAAATACTAATTTGAAACTGATAATAAATACTATGCAAGATACATAAGATCTTTAAGATGAGAAAACATAAGTACCTTTTTTTTCCTTTCTTCACTCCTTGATCGAAATTTAGTTTTGATAGTTTTTCCCTATTGATTTCCTGACCTAGGCTGGTGATACTCTCTATTATTTTCAATGAAGTAAGGAGTTTAGGTTCTGAAAAATCATTTTGTGAACTCTTGCGAGGTTTCACTGCCTTGGGATTTTCTTTTGTGCCCCATTTTCGTCAGGTACACTTGATTGTTGTGATTCTTTAGTTTTTGCTGTTTCTTTATCACTTTTTTCACTAGTTACCTCATCATAAAATCTAACAACAGGTTTTTTAATCGATGATAATGGAAGAGCAGTTTTTGAGTCCGAATTAACATTATGAAATACTCTACGCACTTCACACATCCTAGAAATTCAAATATTCATAAGCAATTCATGATAGAGCACATATAACTGGGACAAATGCATTATCCAACCTATAACAACACCTTGTGTTTACGTTTTAAAATTCAAAATTACAAAGAGGTATAAGCAATTTTAACGTATTTTCAGAAAAAGATCTTTAAGATTTATAGTAAGACGTCATAGTTGTCTCGTGTCAAACGAATTAAATAACGATATTTAAAAAAATAACAACGTAGGTTTCAAGATCAATTTGATGATTTACACTTCTATATATATATAACATAAGGAACTATACAAAAAAATTTAAGTAATGAAACGGGTACTCGCTTCGTTACTTGTTTTTTTTATTTAACGTCACTTTATGCTACTGTGGCTTATCGGACGATGCTACAGTGGGATTCCTAAATTTTTCCTAACATAATTTTATTAGGATAGGGATCTTTAACGAGTACCTGACATAGCACAGGCTCGGGACCACCTTTTAACGTCCCCTCCGAAGGACGGCATAACTAGGGATTTTTTACTCCCATTAAAAAATCCTAGGACCACTTGCGGGTTTGAACCCGTGACCTTTGGCTTAGGAAGCTGTTATGCTAGCCACACAGCTACAAGTGATCCCTCGTTACTTGTTTATGTTAAAGACTCCTTATACAATACCAAAGGATATACTATGTAAAATACACAAACCCGGCAGATGGCACAAGGATTCTTTAAAATAAGTAAAAAAATCCTTGGTTATAAGTTCCTTCAGAGGGAACTCAAAAGATGGTTCGAGCCTGAGCAATGTCAGGTATCCCTTAAAGAACCCAGTCTTATTAAACATGTATAGGAACAATTTAGGACTCTCACGCATATTTTATGAGATTTCATGGCAAATACAGCAGATGAGATTAGGCCCACTTCATTTCAAAAAGTTTCCCTTTTAGTGAATAAAAACTGAAACCGACTTATTCCTGTCAGAATCATTTCCTCAGTCCATATCGAAAGAAAGAATGAGGAATGTTAGAAATAGCTAATCTTCGTCTTTCTTGAACAATTTGACGGATAGTTTGTCAAAGCCCCTGGTGCACAATTATGGTTCTTTAGCAAGTTTATATTTTTTAAGAGGAAGGGGGGGGGATCAGTGACACGTGTCGACTTGATTTTTGGCGAAACTGACACCGCCTTTGTTAAGAAACCTAAACGTAACCTTTGATCATCCTGTACGGATGAACGGTATTTTGACTGTGAACGAAATTTGTGATATATACCTGATAACGTTAATTATTCGTATTATTGTGTAGATTGGTGATTTTTAATTGCTTAGTCTTCTTCGTATAATCTTATAAAAGTATTATTAGCTTTAAATATTTTTAAAATACTTATACTTTGCTCTTAATAATTACTTCATTTTGTGATTCTAATGATCTCCAAGTTTTAAATATTGTTGCTGAATGATTAAGACTATAATATGGCAAATCCAAGAGAAAAATTTGTAAGTAACTTCCCAAGGATTATTTTACAACTATTTCCAAATTTCAATAAACTTCTGTTATGTAATTTGTGTATTAAAATTCTTTTATTAGAACCCTGACAAAAAACCTCTAGAAGAGTTGACTATCCTCGTAAGTGAAGATGGGATTCAGAAAAAGATTCCTGCGTTGGTATGTTCTTGGGCTCATTTTGTTAAATTATTTTTAATTGTATGCTACATTTTTTTCCTTAATTCTTTAATTAGTGGCTTTTTCATTTAACATTTTCTTTTATTTACACTGTCAATTCATTTGTATAATGTTTAAAGCCATGTAAGCAGTGTTCTGTATACAGGAAAAGGGACCCTATAATTTATCAGCAGAGCAATGACAAATTGAGTTGTTTTGGCCGTATAATCTGTATATGACTGCAGAAGTTGGTTGAGAGTACAATCATTAAGTAATCTTATTCTGACATATGTAGTGGTCTTAAACAGTATTATTGAAAATTCTCTTTTTTACTTCATATGAATGATTTTATTTTCATTTAATATTCTTACTTTGAAATTGTTTCGGAAGTTTATAAATACATTTTTTTTATTTTTACAGTTGTATATAACAACCGTTATTCCTGAAGGTTTCTTTGTTTAGGCTAATTTATATTTTACTAAAGGAAATGTTTCCAAAAAATTTATATTTTAAGATTGGTTAGAACTTCAGATCAAAAAATGTTAATTATTATGATTATTTCCCCTGAGGAGAGTGATTGAACCCGAATTCATGACTTGACACCATTATTTTTTGCCTCCCAACACTTTATTGTATCAGAATGTTCTTTTTTACCTTTCAATTGTACATTTTTTTCTCACATCCCTGCAATATTCTTTGTTCAAATTTCATATTTTTAATTTTATTCTGGTATTTCATGTGGTATTCAAAATTTTTTATATGGAATAGTTTTAAGTTCCCTCTGGACCTCTTTTAGCTATTCACTCTCACATTTACTCTTAGTTATGATATCAAATAGTTTAATTGTCATTTTTGAGTCTTCCATTCTATAAATGCGGAGGTAAAACCTACCTCAGCCTTTCCTAATTCCTTCAGTTATTAAATTCCATTTTTTATAAAGTTCATCCTGCGATATTCTCATCCAAAAGCTTAATATCGATAAAACCAAAGCCATTCTTATTGGTTCCAAACATCTCCTCAACTCCCTCACCTGTCACCCTTTACTCTACCTCAACCATAGACCCATTATCTTCCACACGTCCGTTAGAAACCTAGGTGTATTCCTCGACCAAAACCTTTCCTGGAATAATCACATTTCCCAAATTTCTAGAAAATCCATAGCCATCCTTAAACAGTTCCTCCGATTACGCGAACTTATACCCCTTAAAACCCGCCAACTCCTAGTATCCTCTCTCATCTTCCTATTTTTGGTGTTTGGAGGACTGTCCGAGACGCTTGAGATGAGGCTGAAGAGACTGATGAACTGTTTCATTAGATTCATCTATGGAATTCCCAGGCGCACTCATGTCTCTACCTGGTATGCAGAGTTGAAGTGGCTTTACCCAAAATTCCGGCGGCAATACTTCTTAGGAACTTACCTTTACCAATCCTTCAAAACCAAAAAACCCATCTATATCTACAATATGTTCACCCCACTATCCTCTGTCCACTCTATCAACACGAGATCCCAGCCCTCGAACTTGCTCATTCCATCCAACAGAACTGCTTCCTTTAAGAGATCCTTTGTCATACGTGCATCTTCATTTTGGAATTCCTTACCCATGTCGATTCGTACATGCCAATCCTTAACTTCCTTCAAACATCACCTATTTATCCATCTCCTCGAACATCAATCTTCTGTGCCTTTATAAACTTAATTATTTGGCCTCTTTATTTTTATCTTAATTTTCTCTATTTTTTGTTTTAATATCTGTATTTCTTTGAAGTAATACGACCTTGTATATGTATATGTATGTGTTTGTGTTTGTGAATGTGTGTATAAATATGTAGGTATATAATTGAATGTGTGTGTATATATGTGTGTATGTCTGTGTGTGTGCATGCATGTATATACCATATGCTATATAATTTGATACCGTGTTGTTAAAATTTATATAGCCAGAATTTAAATATTTTATTGTACATTTATATTATTCTTAGGGGACTAGCTGTCCCAGAATAAAATTTCTTTTCATTTCATTTCATTTCAAATTCCGCTTTTGTCAAAAGCTCCATAAATTTTACTTCTCTATTTCCTAATTCTAGAATGACCATCAATTACTATAATTTCAGCGACATAAACAGCTTCTGTTCTATAAATCCTTAATTTAGCATTTATCAAAATACACTTTTTATTATCATGAGCCCATCTGCACTTGTTGGCTCTCTGAAGTTAAGTGATTCTTAGTAATTCGTTTCAGGCCTTAGCTCTGTATAATACATATGTCCAGATACACAAATAAACATTTATTTTTAATTTATTAATGTATTTGAATGTTATGACAATAGCGTTATTTGCCATCTGCATAGAAATTGTGGTTAAATGAGAATACATCAAGGCCACTGCCTTAATTGTTGTAGGGATGAATTGTATGGATTTAAGTGTGTGCTGATGGGTTCATGTTGTAAGTAATGATCTGTTGTATTATCTGAAATTGTGAGCTAGTCAAAGTTTATTTTAAAGTAAGCTGTAAAGCTTTGAAATGGAATCACTGAATTCTTTATTTATGTTCAGAGGTTTTGATAAAGCCCCATTGCTCTATCCTGTATGTCCGTAAGGATTTTAGGGTTAGGATTGATCATAATGATGACCGTGAGAGTTTCATAAGTACTTTTTAGAGGTAGTTATTTTAATATTTTGGGATAATTTTGTGCGTTTGTCAAATAACCTGGATAATAGTCAAAATCGTTTGTCCAGTTGTTTTCTCTTTAAGTTTAATATGGGTCCCCCATGTCATGCTTATGGGCTGGTGAAATTCCAGCTACTTTGCTTCCATTCAATCAAGTATCAATATTATAAGAATAAGTGTACAAATAATTTTAACCAAGCATATACCATTTTGATGATGTGTAATATTATGTCTTATTTTTAGAGTTCTCACTTTGCTGGAGATAGACCCATGGTTTCATTCTTTGTACCGCCGGCTATGAATGACAATGGTTCATTTCCGATTGGAGCCAAGGGAGAATGGTTTCATAAAATGGAAATATATACAGCCAATTTACAATGGTTACTAGCCTTGCCACATCATAGGTAATTTAATTTATTTAGTTTAAGTATTTGTACTTTTATTTTTTCGTGCAAATATTTATTTCCTCAGGAAGGATATTTGTTTATCTGTTTTGGTTGATGTGGATAGTGTTGATTATATACCACTATTGATTATAAACCACTTGATAAGAATTTGTTGGTTATTTTTAGAATATATCCTCACCAAATACTGATATTTCAATCTAGTTAATTAATGTTTTTAAAGAAATGATGTGAGGATTCAATACAAATCTATCTATCTGCGTGGCTCTACAACCCTTGGTGGGTCTTGGCCTCCTCAATGAGCCGTCGCCATTCTGTCCGATTCTGTGCTGCCACTCTCCAGTTCCTGACTCGCAACAGGCTCATTCAATACAAATAATTAAGACAAATATTTTCTTGGTTGAATTTAGTTTTAAAATTGTCTCTTGAGGCTAATATTGTTGGATTTTATAGTTAACCATCTATTTTCTAATAAATATGTTTGCTATATTACTGATTTTCTTTTATTAAATAATACTTATGCTGTCATATTTTGATCTTATCAAATTAAAACCTATTTTGTAAAACTTAAAAACAGAAATAGATTATTTCTTTGCTAGGATCACTTAGTGGATCTAAGAAAGAAAGTCAAACCAAAAAAAAAACTTTTTATAATTGTTTCTTAAAAAAAAAAATTATTTGATTCTATTTTCCTGTCAGAGCTTAAGGGTCCAAACCACACACAAAATAAAAAAAAAACCTAAGCAATTTTTTTTTTTTAATTCTATTATTTTTTTTAAATTAATACAACTTAAATAAGATATATTTAAAATCTTAATAGCTAACTTAATCTATATTTTTATATATCAGTGATTCCTAACAAAAATATTTTGCATACCCTTTCATTCAATTCTTGCGAGGACCTCCCCTAAATCCTAAATATTCTATATATATTTAGATTTTTAGTGGGCTACACCGCATCACTAACATTTCATGACCATTATCAAAACTGTATACTAGAATGACCTAGTAGAAATGGAAATGAAGGAAAAAGAACCAGACTCTAGGAGTTAACTTCAATTCAATAACTTGAATACAATAAATTCAAAGCTGAACCCGGCAGATGCCCTATGGTTTTTTAAAGGGAGTAAAAAAGTATACCGTTCTTCGGAGGGGATGTAAAATGGCGGTCTCAAGCCTGTGTGATGTCAGGAAGCCTTAAAGGTTCCAATCCTAATTAAACCCGGACACTCAAAATTTAGGAATCGAAGTGTAGGTCCAATTAGCCACAGTAGAATAAAAAATTTCATATTTAAGACAAATATTCGCCCGAGACGTTACAAAACCTTTTTCATTAATATGAGCTTACCAGAAGATCCACTTTATACTATGCATTTTGCACCTGTTTTTGATTTTCTTGAAAACGGTTCCGACGATTTTAATTAAACTCACTATGTCAATGTACAATTTATTGGGCTTTAATATCATGTAGTTTTCATTCTGATTAAAATGGTCTGACAGCGCTTAAATGCCGATATTTTACATTTTTTTTCCTGTAAAGTACCTCTAATTTTGTAGATTTTGTAAAAATAAATATATTATCTTGTTACCACCGATGAAAAGCACATAAATATATAAGTTGAACGAATTCAATATCTAACTAAAGGAGAAAACTGAAAAAATATTTTTTAATTCAATTTTTTTATTTTGAACATAGCAACAGTAATATGCACATATAATATACCGTTGGAAAGCTAAAGCTTTTAAAATAAATATTATCTAATGAACAGACTTGTAAAAGTTGATAAAGAGTGATGAAAAGCCGATAAATCTGATTATTTTAGATAATAATATAATAGATTTTTTAATAAAACACATGTTTCTATATAAATTCAATTTATTATTTCTTTAATGGTTTCACGTATTTTAATCTCTAACTGTATTAGAAAATCCTTTCATTGATTCTAAAAATGGAGGTAAGTGAAGTCGTGTGTTGCCCGCACCAGATTTTTAAGGTTGTGATTGTGTTGTAGCAGCCACCTGTAAGTGATCACTAGCAATTATATCACTTAGAATGTTGAATTCATCCGTGTAATTATTATTATTTAATAAGGTGTAGATTCTTTAAGGTGAAGGTCAAATTCTATAAATAAAATTGGAGGCTGATTTATATCTTCACCACTCTTTTATTAAAAATTAATGCACGACGTTTCAGCTAAAATGCCATCATCAGGGGCAAAAGAACAAATTTATCTATAAGTACAAAAATTGTCAACAATAAAAAATCAATCTAACAGTTTTATCATTAAATTATATAAGATACAAGTAATAAAAAAAAAATTTATACAGTTAAAATTGTTAATAATCTATAAGTTAACGTTAAATTCCTAAAAATCTATCAATAACAATTAAAGTATACAATTAAAACATGAAAAACACATTAAAAAATGTTTTGGCTAAAATGCCATCAACAGGTGCAAAGGAACACTTTAATCTTTGAATTTGAATAATTGAAGTTCAATAATGATGAGCTTAGTACATCAATTGATTCATTTCACATCTCATTTCTATAGTGGAATTATTTTCAATGTTCTTCTTTTTTTCATGTTTTAATTGTTTATTTTAATTGTTATTGATAGATTTTTAGGAATTTAACGTTAATCTTATAGATTATTAACAATTTTAACTGTATAAATTTTATTTATTTATTATACCTTCGTATTTTTATATAATTTCATGATAAAACCGTTAGATTGATTCTTTTTTATTGTTGACAATTTTTGTACTTACAGATAAATTTGTTCTTTTGCACCTGATGATGGCATTTTAGCCCGAAACGTTGTGCATTAATTTTTATTTAAAGAGTGATGAAGATATAAATCAGCCTCCAATTTTATTCATATTATTATTTATTTATTAACGGCTACACACATTTTACTATAATATGAACTGAAAAAAAAAAAAAAAAAAAAATGAATTTTATTGAGTACTAACAAACAGAAATATAGAATAATACAGTAAATATAGAATTGTGCAATAAATATAGAATAATACAATTTTAATAAGAATAATACAGTTTTAACAAGAATAATACTGCCTACTGAAAAAACAGTGTTTGGCCTAAGTTATATTAAAAATTATCTTAAATGTTCTATTAATAATCTAAGGCTATGTAGAAGTAGCAAGTAGGGGACAGTCATTTCCAAAGACCTAGTAACTAAAAATTTAGAAGTTTCAAGTTACTATTATTGTATATTGATTATTCCACTTTAAGAAAAATTGTTATAAGTGAGAATGAGGTTGGTAAAGTTAAGTGCGAAGGCAGGCGACTTGTTATTGTAAAGGTTTTTTTTTTTTTTACTGAATTTAATTTACTTGTTTTATGAATATACCTATCATTCAGATTCATATTATTTACTTTCTTTTCTTATTTACCTTTAAAGGTTTTGGTCACAAATCGTTTATGGTAAAAAGACCTGGGATTCGATCATTTCATTCCTCCAGGAAGCTTATCCATTCACCGCCATCCATAACTTACCAGAGGATACAGAAATCAAGACGAGATACGACGAAATATCTCACCTTGTATTTTGCGTTATCTGCCGTGCCACTACTCAAATAGAATCTGAGGTAAGTGCCTTTTAATTTTTGATTTACCTTGTGATTGTGTTCTCAGGCCCTTTGTTTTATATTGTAGAGAAATTTTAATTTTAACTTTTATATTCAACTAGCTATAACCTGCGGCTTTGCACGCGAATATTTTATTTTGTCTTTATTTAAATTTTGCAGTAATGTTTTTATGAGTATTAACTATATAACGCATATGATGGAGCAGTTGTTTGGGGATGTGGTAACAAAGAAACTACCAATAAAACACTTTTTTATTAAACACACTTTTTTTATTTTTTCTCACTGGTGTGTTTTCTTGGTGGCTGCACCCTCAACCCACTTATTTACCATATAGTCAAAACGGGCAACAGTAACTCTATTATTATAAGACGTATAAATTTTCAAGAAATATAAATATTATATTTCTAATAATTACATTTTTCAAAGTTGTTTTCATGTGAAAATATTCCCATTCATTGGATCAATGTATATCAATCACATTTATGTTGAAAATGTGGCTATATACTACGATTACGTTACAGCTAAAATATATCGAGTCATTTTTGGTATGCCTACTTCTACTGGAACGCTATTGTATATTTAAAAGAATAGAATGGCAACTTATTAGACTAAAGTTAGAATTATAGTTTATGAGGAAAGCGATTTTAAAAAAACTTAACCTATTACTATAATTAATCTAATATAACTATTAATGCCTTCTTTCTAATATCAAGACACATTGAAAACATCTGATGCGGGCAACACACGGCTTCCACTTACCTCGGCTGTTAAATTTAAAAACTTTTATATTTTAATAATTAATAATATAATTATATTTTAATAACAATTTGACATATATTTTATGTTGATTTTAATAGAACGTGTATTCATTTTGGTTGGAAACATATGATTTAGATTAATTGATATTATGATATAACTGTATTAAATTGTTAATCAGTAATCAGATTATTCCCCATTTCTCACTCTATATTACATTTTACAACATTGCGTATCAGATAATATTGTTTGTAAAATCTTTTTCTTTCCAACGGTATATTACTATAATAATATTATAATAATACTATAATATATGTCTATATTACTGTTCTTATTATCAGTAAACCAAAAATTTCGTTAAAAAATAGTTTTGCTCTTTTATCCTCTAGTTGTTAATCAAATTCGTCCAACTTCTATATTTAGCCGTCCTTCAACTATGTCATTAAGATTATATGGTTAATCTTTTGGAACGTACAGAACTAAAGGTAGTTTAGAAGAAGAAAATTTTCAATATCGGTATTTAAGCCCTTTCAGACATCAGAATGAAACGTACGTGATATTAAAGCCCATTAAATTTTACATCCATATTGCAACTTTAATCAAAATCGTTGAAGCCGTTTTTGAGAAAATCATAAAAAATATGCAAAAGGCATGGTATAAAAGGGCTCTTCTGGTTAGTCGATTTTAATGAAAATGTTGCTTTAACATCTTGGGTGTATAGTTGTTTTAAATATGAAATTTCAATTTCGTACGACATATGGTTTTTGCGCTAGACTTACCACATACACACACACACACACACACACACACACACGTTTCAGCCTCTAGGGCCATTTTCAAGCTTCTGTAATCAATTAAAGTTTCATTGCATTTATACATTTTTAACATCTAATATCAACACATAATAAATTATTTCCAATAAATATGTTACCTACCATGCATATCCATGTTACATATCAATTCATTTCACCGCTTATCAGCAGACGTTGACAACCTGAACACTTTTTATGCAAGTGCTATTGACAGAGTAAATATATAAATCCTTTGGGATCCCCACCCCAAGTTAGTCGCGCATGAGAACACCTATAAGACGGTCGAAAACTGTTGAGTAAGTTAATAAAAATATTTCTTTTCTTTTTTAATTAATAGATTTCCTTTTTTGAAATGATGATGAAATATAATATGATATTTTTGAGAACAGGTATTTTTGAAAAATGATACTTTTAAAAAATTATGACGACGCTGCTGTTAAGCGGTGAAATGAATTGATATGTAACATGGATATGCATGGTAGGTAACGTATTTATTAAAAATAATTTAATATGTGTTTATATTAGATGTTAAAAATGTATAAATGCCATAAAAACTTTAATTGATTACAGAAGCTTGAATATGGCCCTAGATGCTGAAACGTTGCAATGTCTGGAAATTAAATAAAAATAAAAAATACAAGACTTCTTTTGTTGAACGGCCTAATATTTATCGAACAAATATTCAACCAAAAGAACACTTAAGATAATGTGAGAAAAAAAGAAAAAAAAACACATTAGTATCTCGTTTTCACAAGAAAATTTACATTGCTCATTTCTCTCCAATTCTCAATTTTGGGTAGTCACTGTATAGAGACTGGGTGTGCCCCAGGGTCGCTCCACAGCTGAAATAACACAATAAATAATTCTGCCTCATCCAGGCTTCGAACCCGGGACCCGGAGAACAATAGACTAATGCTCTATCTACTCGACCACGATGCTCCCTCATTTTCCCCTCTAATCTTATAAATATGTAGACCATGTTATTAATGAAGAATCAAGATTAAATTAAAAAATATTTGCTTCTGTTGAGTGCAGTCAAAGAACATTTCAGTTTCTTTCTTGTTTTGTAATGCTGTTAGGTTAGATTAGACAATATACTTCAATTTTGATTTTATTTGATGGAATTAATTTTTTTAAATCATACTTTAATTCAATATTCATATAGCGATGAAGTTCATTTATAAATGTTATTATTTCTTTTATAGGATGCGTGGATCGGCAAGGCAAAATTTAGCGACTTGCTCTACAATAATACTATTATATCTTTACCGATCTTGTTCGATATTTGTATCGTCTTCGGTAACCACAATAAGGACGTGGTGAACCATATTATATCAAATATATTTTCTATTCAGCCATTGTATAAAGACGATCTTGATAGTTCTGTCCAGCATTTAAAGAATGTATGTAAACTTTTATTAATAAATTACGAAATAGTGAAATTGATTTTATTTTTTTAATAAAATTATCTTTCTCCTTAGGTTTTAAGTTCCATAGAGGAAAGGTTTACGATGAGTGTTGTAAAAGTTGATGTTACGCTTAATAGTAATAAGAAAATGAGTATTTCTGAATTGTACGATATAACATTTTACATATTAGACATAGCGGCTACGTTGTTTAGTTTTATTGACGCTTATCCTGAAGGAGCCATGATTTTGCATTTACATCGTTTTGAAGTAACGTAAGTATTTTCTCCAACTCTAGATTTAAATTTTGATTTTCTAGATATTATAATTACACTTTTTTATATTCTAGTTGAAATGAACATTAATTCTTAATGTTTCTTTCCTGCCTAAGATGTAAGCTCAGTATATTATCTGAATTAATGTTGGAAATAATGAAAACTTCCCATGTTATAACCACATAAAAGTTTATTTTTGTAAACATATATTTTTACTTCATTTAGTTACTTATGAATGAAATAAGCTAAGTATTGTGATAGTGAAAATTTTCTAATCAGAATTTTCATTGGAAATACATGATCCAGGGTCCCTTAAGTAAAAAGAGAAACAATCATTTCCAAATATTTCCATGAGAACTGTATAGAAAGTGTTTGAATTTTTTTATTATTAACCCTTTAGCGTCCGACTACTGCAGAGGTAGAACGGGCTTGCTGGAATGGTAGTGAAGGCAACTTTGCCCATTGGACTAACTACTTTTTGACTCCTCTATTATGGTTTTTTATTTTAGTATTGGGTTGTGTCACATGAAATGTCCATTTTCAAGGTAAAGGATTTTTATTAAAAATACGATAAGAAAACAAGATAGTGGATGTAATTAGTTGACCGTTGAGAATTACTGGAAGGAATTAGTCCGGGTGGCGGTCATTAAATGAAACAACTAAATAGTTTCAACTATTTTATTGTTTGCCAACGTTTCGACCCCCTTTGTGGGTCATCATCAGGGCTAAAAAGATACAAAAGAATATAATTTCAATGACATTACATACAATATTATATAACCTATTTAGCTAGAGAACCTCGGTATTGAAAAAATAACAGAAGAACTGTATATGTAAAAAAACTTAATTAAAATACAATGACCATATTACAATAATGAAAGTGTTATACAGAAAAAATAAAAATGTTCACTAAACACAATTTACACAGGTATCAATAATTTACATGAAATATGAAATATAAAAATATGAAGTAGAGTGGAGATACGTACCGCATGGTGGGAGAATGGAAACTAGGTACTGTTTGGTAGATGGGGGGTAGGTAGGATGGAAAATACGTAGGAAAAGGTGGAATGGAAAATACGTACTGATTTATGGACAGGGCCTGACAACAATGACTAAAATTCTTAATACTACCATACAAAGAATCAATGAAATTTAACTTATGATTATAATAATGATACAGGATAAAAAATTATGATTTAATTCTTGAAATATCACCTATATAATAGTAAGAGCAGTGATGGAAGATGTATATGGAGAAAAACTGACTGTACCTCCCAACT
The DNA here is from genome assembly GCA_023052935.1 of Piezodorus guildinii. Taxonomy (NCBI): domain Eukaryota; kingdom Metazoa; phylum Arthropoda; class Insecta; order Hemiptera; family Pentatomidae; genus Piezodorus; species Piezodorus guildinii. The sequence goes on along the minus strand of CM041298.1, from coordinate 11,720,216 downwards.
TAATCATCCCTAATTCTGTTTTAGGTATCCAAAGATAACAGGGTGGAAAAAATAATAATGGAACATTGTAAAATACATTAATTGACAAATCTTACAGGTTGATAAAAAAAAAACAACAATCTTGTTTAAAACAATGCATTTCCTCCACATATAGCCACATATTAAACTCTATTAAGTAGCATATTTTCTCTGTCTATCCCACCATATATATTGTTTTGTTTTTCATTATTATTGTTTGTTGGTTTTTATTAATATTTTTAAATCTATTTTAGGTATCCATATAATTCTATATATGTATTTATTTTGTTTTGTTTATGTATTTAAAATTTTCTAAATGTCTTCACTATTCAATTTATTCCAACTTGTATTTATGTTTATTTAATTTTTTTTTTTTTTTTTTTTATCAACCTGTAAGATTTGTCAATTAATGTATTTTACAATGTTCCATTATTATTTTTTCCACCCTGTTATCTTTGGATACCTAAAACAGAATTAGGGATGATTAAGTTGGGAGGTACAGTCAGTTTTTCTCCATATACATCTTCCATCACTGCTCTTACTATTATATAGGTGATATTTCAAGAATTAAATCATAATTTTTTATCCTGTATCATTATTATAATCATAAGTTAAATTTCATTGATTCTTTGTATGGTAGTATTAAGAATTTTAGTCATTGTTGTCAGGCCCTGTCCATAAATCAGTACGTATTTTCCATTCCACCTTTTCCTACGTATTTTCCATCCTACCTACCCCCCATCTACCAAACAGTACCTAGTTTCCATTCTCCCACCATGCGGTACGTATCTCCACTCTACTTCATATTTTTATATTTCATATTTCATGTAAATTATTGATACCTGTGTAAATTGTGTTTAGTGAACATTTTTATTTTTTCTGTATAACACTTTCATTATTGTAATATGGTCATTGTATTTTAATTAAGTTTTTTTACATATACAGTTCTTCTGTTATTTTTTCAATACCGACGTTCTCTAGCTAAATAGGTTATATAATATTGTATGTAATGTCATTGAAATTATATTCTTTTGTATCTTTTTAGCCCTGATGATGACCCACAAAGGGGGTCGAAACGTTGGCAAACAATAAAATAGTTGAAACTATTTAGTTGTTTCATTTAATGACCGCCACCCGGACTAATTCCTTCCAAGAAAACAAGATAATTTTATTAGAAGTATTTACCTTCTTTTTCTACACATTTTTCCCAACGTGACACCAACTTTTTTCTCCACGAACTGAAAAACTCTGAGCTTTGAAGTGAAACAAAATTTGAAAACACACTTTTCACTTGATCATCATTTTCAAAAAGTTTTCCTTTGACAAAGTTTATAATACAAAGGTAGAGGATTAGTAATTGTTTACTTTAAATATGTAAACATTTGGAAGAAAACAACAGAGACCTGCAAAATCCTTTATTTCAGAAGCTATAAAAACGGACATTTCATGTAAAACAACCCAATAATATTTGTAATACAATTTTTATATCCATTTAGGTTTCTATGTTATTTTTAATAATATTTATAACCAATTAAAATTACGTATTACAGTCGACCACTACTAGCTAATATACAGCTGAAGTTTGGCTGATAGCCAGTGTGTGATCAAATGAAGAACTATTCTTTTCTTTTTTTCAGGTTGGCTCAGTTTTACGAAAAGGTGTTCCCCACGGTCATTAAATTTATGCAAGAATTGTTCGGAGAAAAAAGTGCCCCATACGAGTCCCTGCTGTTCACTATTAATCAAGCTCGACTTTATTTCATTAAGTTATTTTATCTCGTAATCGAGTCATCTTTAAACGTTATCATTGAAAACAGGTATGCTTATTTTGTTTATTATACAGTGTTGTATTGTTAAATGTTACTTCTTCAATGATTAAAAAAGCTTCAGCCATTTCTTCTATGACCATCAGATTGATGAAACTCTAAAAATTATTGGGGTAAATAAAAAAAAAATTACCATTTTTTTAATACTCAAGATACTAATTGGCATTTCTTTCTCTTTTAGTTTCCAATGTTATTGCAATTGGTATCATTTTGATCCTAATACTATATTAAATCATTTTGTAAACATAATGCCTCTCTGTGACAGTGTTTGTTAGACATTCCTTCAACCAAAATGACTCTTAAGTTACGAAATTCAGGCCTTATTGCGGCACTATTGGAAACTTACATCTGCCGAAACCATGCATATAGTGCAGGACTTAGAAGAGGAATCTCACCTGGATGAATGGACTGTGAGGAGCTGGTTCACTAAATTTGAAAGTGGTAATACAAGTTTAGAGCAATCAGGCTTAGGGAGACCATCGGTTATGGACAGAGAGGCTGTACGAGATGCAATTAAACATAATCTGACAAAAAGCACTCGGATGCTTACCTCCGAACTTGAAGTGTACCAGTCCAGTGTGACTTACACCAACTGGGGAAAGTAAAAAGACCACGTAGAGATAGTCCCCATGAGCTCACCCAGCAGCAAGTTGAATGTCACGTGGAAACATCTCATTTTATCCTCCAAAATCCAAGTGACGAACTTTTCTTCAAAAGAATTGTCACCTGTGACGAAAAGTGAATTTACTGGCACAATCTTAACACATCAGGACAATGGATACGCCAAGGCCAGCCAACTTTACTGGTGGCTAAGAGAAGTCCATTTGAAAAAAATACCATGCTTTCGGTTTTTTTGAAGGAGTAGTTCACTATGAGTTTGTGCCAGATGGGCATTCTGTTGATTCAATGCAACGGATGTACAAAGTTTTGGAGAGGCAATATCCACCCAGTTTTGAAGTTTTGAAGAGTGCCAGGTTAGACGGAAGTGGCACAATTCTGAACAAGTCACTGCAAATAATGGCTTATGCAGATGATGTGGTGATGTTAGGAAGAAGCAAACAGGCAATTGAAGAGGCATACTTAGCTCTGAGAGAGGAAGCAAGAAAGGCAGGTCTTGGGATTAATGTCGGGAAGACCAAGTTAATGATAGTGGAAAGAATAAGAAGGCAGCACCCCTCTTTCTACAACATTGGCGGAGAAAATATAGAAGTAGTGTCGGCCTTCCCCCCACCTCGGATCCTTGATGACACTAGAAGCCAACGAAGTGGAGGAAGTGAAAAGAAGGATTCTAGCGGGTAACAGAGCGTACTTTGCCCTAGGGAACCTGGTAAGGAGTAGTCTGCCCTCCCGTGCCACCAAGATTCACATGTACAAAACCCTTATAAGACCAGTGGTAACCCATGGTAGTGAAACATGGATTCTTAACAAGGCAACAGCTGAAAGGCTTGATAGATTTGAAAGGAAGGTGTTGCGAAGGATCTATGGAGGCGTGTGTGAGGGGGATGGGAGATGGCGCATGCGAAAAAAACAGAGAAATTTGTGAATTATTTAATGGACTGCGCTTATCTGACGCCATAAGGATGAATAGGTTAAGGTGGTATGGACATTTAAACAGGATGAGTGAGGACAGGCAGATAAAGAAGACCTACCAAGGAACAATCTTAGCCACACGAAAAAAGGGGAGGCCAAGAGCGCGATGGAGAGACGAGGTCCTGGAGGATATGCGGTGTATGGGCATCCGTATGGTGGAGGATATAGGACTGTGGCAGCCTATGTTGAGGCAGGCCAAGGACCACTTCGGTCTGTACTGCTAGAAGAAGAAGAAGAATATCGAATATCCACCCAGCTTTATTGATTTGGAAGAATGTTTTGTTCCAACAAGACACACGTCTCTATATACGAAGCAGAGCCTTGCTGATATGGATGCCATGGAATGTATAACATACCCAACATAACAGAACTACCTCTTTAGAGCTATGGCTCACTTACTTAAGGGAAAAACTTTTCGTACATTGGAGGAAGTCAAAATTGGGGTAGAGAACTTTTAAAATTAAAAATCCTATGCTTGGTATCGGCAGGGAATTGAACTATTGGCTTCTAGATGGCAACAAACCATTAAGCATAATGGACTGTACTTTGATGCTTAAAACTTATTTGAGATAAATAAAAAATCAAGTTAATTTTAATACTTATAATGGCAAGTTTTTTACTTTCACTTACTTTATATAGTAAGGGAAAGTATTGCGATTGTGAAAATTTTTTAATTCCAGTTTTCAACGTAAATACATGTTTTACAGTCCCCTGAGTCCAAATAACCAAGTCCCGCAAAAAGGTGTGTGTGTGTGTGTGTGTGTGTGTGGTAACTCCCGGGCGGAAAAGAAAAGTCCTATGAAACTGAAATTTCATATTTTAGAGAACTATACGCCCGTATAGTATGTAACCGTACGTTACAAAACCTTTGTCATCAAAATGAGCTTACCAGAAGAGCCACTTCATACCATGCATTTTGCACCTTTTTTCGATTTTCTCAAAAATGGTTCAAAAACTCATCGATGTAAAATTTAATGGGCTTTAATATCATGTTGGTTTTATTCTGATAAAAATAGTCTGACAGGGCTTAAATGCTGATATTTTAAATTTTCTTCCTCTAAAGTACCTTTAATTTTGTTGATTCCATAAAAATAACCATATTATCTTGTTACCACTGATGAAAAACAGGTAAATATATAAATTGAATGAATTTGACACCCAACTAAAGGAGAAAACAGAAAAAAATATTTTTTTAATGTAATTTTTTGTTTTTGAACATGAGAGCAGTAATATATATGTTTAATATACCGTTGGAAAGCTAAAGATGTAAAAAAAATATCATCTCATACACAAGCTTTTAAAAGTTAATAGAGAATGATGAAATGTCGATAAAACTAACTGATTATTTTAGATAATAATATAATAGATTTTTTAATAAAACACGTGTTTCTATAGAAATTCCATTTAATTAATTCTTTAATGGTTTCACTTATTTTTATCTTTTACTGTACTTGAAAATTCTTTAATCGATTTTAAAAACGGAGGTAAGTGAAAGTGTCGTGTGTTGCCCGCTCTAGATTTTTTTACTCACCCCAATATTAGTATGAGAGCTAGCAACGTCATGAAAAAAAAATTCATGTTCGTACGGCTGTTTTTTTTATATTACTTATTAAATATTGTTAAGGATGTGGTGTGTCTGGTTTTTTTTTTTTGTTTTTTTAATGTTACATTTTTGCTTGGGTTTTAAATGTTGCCACTGTATGCTTGGGGATGTACGGTAGGTAAAAGCTACAGCTGCCATTCAATAAGTAAAAAAAATAATAATAATAAAAACAGTTGTACTAAAATGAATTATCCAATAAAATTATTAGTTTTAGTATGTGTTATGTGTTGTTGCAGACTTTGACAGAAAGACTGATTTAATAGTTTTATTATCCTTTGTTTGTTTCTTTTTTAGGAGTACATTTCCTGAGGAATTGTTGAAGTACAATACAGAAAGTTTTTTAAATGTCGTAAAGGAGAGCCTAGCTTCTAAAATTTTTATTGTCGATTATGAGAAGATGTATCCCCTGGAGCAAGATTTAAGCATTTTATCCCAAGTTTCTCTGGAAGCGTATCCTTTCATAATTTGTCATTTATTTTCTTTTTTAAATTTATTTTATTTATTTATTTAAAAAAATAATTTTAACAACAAAAGAAAATCTGAAGGATGTTTTTAAAAATAAAATTAAAATTGTATTTATTCGAGGACATTTTGTCCCCTAAAAATACTGTTCATTTTCCTGTGGTTTTGATATACTGGAGAGTACCTAGCCTGTTTAAAGCCTGTGCCAACACTTTAGAAAAAAACCTGGTGACTGAGCATTTGATCTCTACTTGACACATTCACGCCGGCGCAGATTTTCAATGTCTGCTCTGTGGTGGGCACTCGAATTTATACCACGTTTCATAGATTATTGCCTGTTCAGACCTGTATACGAATTGCATGCGTGCTAACAATCTAGTTAGTGCTTACTTTGAAATGTGTGTGTGGTTTTTTCATCCTGAGCTCAGATTTCTGCCAGTAGGTATAACTCGAAAGACAGTCAAAATGTTTTATTTTTTTTATTATTTTGCCCTTATGAATAATAAATAGATAACATGGATATGAAAATATCTGTGGTATGCGCTGTCCGATAAGACAGACTAGTGCAGGCCACTGGGGGTATGGGTATGGGCCAGCGTGAACATGTTAGTCACCTGACCTGCATGTATATTGGCCTAGAAACAATACATATTCCTTTATTTATTGAATCCAAGACTCTTAATGAGTTGTAATCATTCTGATTTTTTTTATAAGTAACTATATTGAGTTTTTATTCTTCCTTTTTTTTCTGGTGTCGTGACATGCCGTATAGGCCCTTGGCCATGCAGTATAATCTGCCGGGAGAATACACTCTCATCCCTCGATGAATTTTATAGGGTAGGGTCATCACTCCTCGTTTTGTGAGTGGCCACCAATTGGCTGACGGGTCTCACGTACCCAAGGGAGAGGCTTTGAGTGAATACCCATTTAATTAAATGCCTGAAAAACTGGGACTCGAACTCACAACCTTTGGCGTGAGAGACTTGCGAGTTTTATTGCATGAAAATTAAAAGTTTGTTTCAAAGATTATATTTCTTAAGATGATTCTATAGTAACAAAGCAGAATGTGATTCTGTCATAGAATTATTACGTGCTAACTCAGTATGCGCTAATAAAAATCAGCCCGAAATTAGGGTTAATCAGAAGTTTGAAAATGGTCCGTCTTTTGAGGTAAGGATAGATTAATTTATAAAAAAAAAATTCTGATTGAATAACTTTACTTTATTTTATTTTCTTTGTAAATAGGAAAGCAAGATTGAAGAAGTTGTAACTAATGGAATAAATTTGTCTGACGTCGAAAAAGATTCGTTGATAACAGAAGTAAAAGATATTTTGCCACATCTAGGAGAAGGATTCATCATGGTAAATAAACATTATAATTTGTCTTCATTTATTGAATAGTCATGGTAACCAGTTTATAAAAGAACTCATGTAAAGTGAAAAAAATAATGTATTCATATATTGGGTTGTGTCCCATGAAATGTCTGTTTTCAAGGTAAAGGATTTTTATTAAAAATACGATATGAAAACAAGATAATTTTATTCGAAGTATTTATCTTCTTTTTCTACACATATTTCCCAACGTGACACCAACTTTTTTTATCCCCGAACTGAAAAGCTCTGTGCTTTGAAGTGAAACAAAATCTGAAAACAGGAGGTAATCTGTTGGAGACAAGTCGGGAGAATATGGTGGGTGCAGAAGAACTTCGTAGCCCGGTTCTTTCAATTTTTGCACAGTATGTTTTGAAACATGGGGTCTTGCTGCCGCTCAGTGAGATCATGAGGTACCCATGTATCGAGCTTTTTTACTTTCCCAATACTCTTAAAATGTCTGGGAACGGTAGATGCACTTGTATTTAGTTGTGCTGAGAGTCCTTTAACTGTTTGGAAGGGGTTTACTTCTACTTTATGTATGAGGACATCGTTGTCTATTATGGACTGAGGTCTTCCTCGGGGCAAGTTTTCCCAGTCAGTATCCCTAGATGAAAACTTAGCAAACCAACGGCGAATGGTCCATTCATTAACACTCTTTTCCCCAAACAACTTTTTTGGGAGTTTGAACTCGTACAAAAATATTACTCGAAAATCGCATGTTTTCATGTTCATATTTGGAGGTATACTAAAAAGTGGGTAATTGATTGGGAAGCTAATGTTTATAATACAAAGGTAGAGGATTAGTAACTGTTTACTTTAAATATATAAACATTCAGAAGAAAACAACAGAGACCTGCAAAATCATTTATGTATTTCAGAAACTATAAAAATGGACATTTCATGTGAAACAACCCAACACATAGTTTTTTGGGGGGGACCAAAATAGGGCTTATTAATTTATTGAACATAAATAACTGATGGATTCGATAAAACAACATAGGTTGTTGTTAATTGTAAAGATACTCTCATGTTTCTAGTAGGTATACTGCATTGGCTCTATCCCCCTTTCCATCAGCCGTAGCTCCTTGGTGTCTTTATTTTCCGATCTTTCAAAACAAAAACCTCCTTATATTCTTAATATGCTTACCATATGCTCATCTGTGCATTCAGTAAACACTAGATCCCAACCCATAAACTTATAAATATCTTCCCACATATCGGCCTCTTGGGGTTACCTGTAGCATGGTGATTAGCATAACAGTCCCCTTTGCCCAAGGTTGTGGGTTCAAAAACACAGGTGTCCCTAGGATTTTTTAATGGAGGGGACCGAGCCTGTGAGATGTCAGGTACTCATTAAAGATCCCTATCCTATTTAAATCTAGATAGGCAAAATTTAGGACTCTACCTCTGCAGTAGTTGGATGCTAAAGGGTTAACACTGTATTACTGCTTATTACTAACAACAGTTACGATTCATTTTCATAGAATTATATTTCATTCTTGATCATTCTGTATTCATACAAATACTTCTTTTGTCCATTTCATAAGTTTAATTGTAATATATTTATAAATTTACAAAATGATCTTAATATTTCAGAAATGTTTAGAACATTACAACTTCAAATCTTCAGATGTCATCAATGCCGTTTTGGAAGATCTACTTCCTCCGAGTCTTAAAGATCTTGACCATACGCTTCCTATAATTCCTCCTGAGCCTGGTACTTCAGGGGTATGTATATTTTTAAATGTGGGTGGGCAAATAAGTCTTTTCAGTTTTTCTGTTGTCACTATAATATACTTCTTATCTGACGAATTAATCCCTAAGATTGTTTATCCAGTTTGTAATGTGTCATCAACTATATCTGATAACTCTTGTTGAAACTAGCTTAGTATTGTGTTTGCTATTGCACTCAAAATATAGAAGAAAATACCATTCATTATCGGCATATTTTGTTGCATTATTTTAAAAAAAATCTGGTGTGGCAACTCGTGACTTTCACTTACCTCCGTTTTTAGAATCGATTAAAGAATTTTCAAATACAGTAAGAAATAAAAATGAGTGAAAACATTAATGAATTATTTAAATGGAATTTATTTAGAAACATGTGCTTTATTAAAAAATCTATTATATTATTATCTAAAATAATCAATTAGTTTCATCGGATTTTCATCATTCTCTATTAACTTTTAAAAGCTTGTGTATGAGATAACATTTTTTTTTAAATCTTTAGCTTTCCAACAGTATATTAAACATGTATATTACTGCTCTTAAGTTAAGAAACAAAAATTGCATAAAAAAATATTTTTTCAGTTTTTCCCTTTAGTTGAGTATCGAATTCATTCAGTTTATATATTTACCTGTTTTTCATCAGTGGTAACAAGATAATAAAGTTATTTTTATAGAATCAACAAAATTTAACGTACTTTAGTAGAAGAAAATTTAAAATATCGGGTTTGCCAAATTTCCTTCAGGAAATTTCGACATCAATGATGCTCAATGAGCAATGTTAAGGCGATTGTTGATCAAAATTCCACCCAATCAGTACCAGAGGTTGCTATGGCCATAAATGTGTTACACGCAAGGGTAGAAAACCATTTGCACCAACTTGGCTATGTTTCCAGGATTAATCTTAGGGTCCCTCACTCTCTAAAAGAAGTCAACTTGGCAACATGCATTTTTGTCAAGTTTGGTAACAGGAAATGAAAAATGGATATTTTTACTTTCACTTACCTATATATGAAATATATAGCAAGGGAAAGTATTGTAATCGTGAAAATTTTCCAATTCCAGTTTTCAACGGAAATACACGTTTCAGGGTCCCTTGAGTCCTCCAAATAACCAAGTCCCACTAAAAGGTCTATGTGTCCGTGTGTGTTGTAACTCTAGCGCAAAAACGAAAAGTCGTACAGAACTGAAGTTTCATATTTAAGACTACGATACGCCCGAGATGTTACAGCGACTTTTAAAATAAATTCGGCTGACCGGAAGTGCTACTTTATACAATGCATTTTGCACCTTTTTATGATTTTCTCAAAAACGGCTTTAATGATTTTGATTAAGCTCACTATATGGATGTAAAATTTCATGGGCTTTAATATCATCTAGGTTTTATTCTGATAAAATAGTTTGACAGGGCTTAAATGCCGATATTTTAAATTTTCTTCCTCTAAAGTACCTTTAATTTTGTTGATTCAATAAAAATAACCATATTATCTTGTTACCACCCATGAAAAACTCGTAAATATATAAATTGAATGAATTTGATACCCAACTAAAGGAGAAAACAGAAAAAATATTTTTTTAATGCAATTTTTCGTTTTTGAACATGAGAACAGAAATATACATGTATGATATACCGTTGGAAAGCTAAAGATTTTAGAAAAAATATTATCTGATACACGGAATCGTAAAAGGTAATGGAGAGTGATGTAAAGCTAATAAAACTAACTGTTGTTGGGTTCCCGAAAAGGGAAATTCATGTTTAATCGATTTTAAAAAACGGAGATAAGCGAAGGTTGTGTGTTGCCCGCACCAGATTTTATGAATATGTAGTACTTAGAAAATCTTAGGAACCTAGTAGTAAGGCTCCTAGAAGAATGTCTATACCTAGATTGATTGAGCTATTGCCATCAGGACAAATAATAATATTCTAATGTTTACTGCTCAAAATTAAAATTAGATCTATTAATTAAAAATAAACGTCCAGAACTGGCAAATCGGAAGGGTGTTATGTTCCACCGAGATAACACTAGACTCCACACCTCATTGGTGACTAGCAATAAATTATTGAGCCTTGAATGTGACCTTTTGCCCCATCCTCGCTATTCACCTGACCTAGCAAAGCTCATTTATTGCAGGTATTCTATGAACATGGCATTATGCAGTTGGTGAAAAGATGGGGAAAAGTCATTTTAAATAATGGTCAATATATTGTTGATTAAAATAAATTGTTGCCTATAATACATTGCATTTTATTTCACCCTGAAAAACAAAAGGACTATTTGCCGATATATTATATTATTTGATAGTTTAACGCAGTAAATAAAATTATCAAATTTATTTCAGAAACCAGACGTTATTGCTCACAGAGTAAATGTTTTCGACAACGATGAGTTCGACATTATGAGTAGAGATTATGTAGATACTTCCAGAATTCATAAAGGAAAAAGGTAATTATTTTAGTTGGTTGAAAATTTATATTCTCGTTTAAAATTTGTAGGAGTCTGGCACCCGGGACTGCTGTACAAACTCCGTAAATTCCTCCATCCAACATACTTCCTCATCCTTCAGTCCTACCTCTCTGATAAACCTTTAAAATCAACCACAATAGTTCCTATTCATCCACTTTTACTCAGTCTGCTGGTGTTTCTCAAGGCAGTATCCTAGGACCCATTCTCTACACACTCTATACAGCTGATATCCCAACCCATCCTAACACATTCCTTTCTACATATGCCGATGACACTTGCGTGCTATCAGTTAATAACGATCCTAGTATTGCCTCTCAAAACCTCCAATCCCACATCAGAGACCTTCAGGTATGGTGTCAGAATTGGAGAATTAAAATCAACTCCAATAAATCCCACCAGATTACCTTTACCCTTCGTCGTAAACCTATGACATCCTGCCCTACAGTGTCCTTTAATGATATTCCGCTTGTCCCTGTTGAACAGATCCGTTATTTAGGCCTCCTGCTTGACAAACTTCTTTCAGGGAATCCGCATACAAGATTGAAAAGACAAGAGACTGCTCGCCGATTTCGGTTACTTCAACATTTACTTGACAGACGCTCTAACCTTTCTCTTTACTACAAAAGACTAATTTACATGACAATCATAAGGCCTATCTGGATTTACGGAGTTGAGCTTTGGGGCTCTACTAAACCATCAAACTCTTCCCGTATCCAATCCTTACAATCCAAAATCCTTCTCAAAATCCTTAACGCTCCTTACTTTGTCACCAACAAAATCATCTACAAAGACCTTAATGTTCCATATGTTGCTGATTTGGCCTGTACCAGGTATCACTCCTTCCATGAAAAACTCCACTCCTACTCTAATCCACTAGTTTCAATCCTTGCTTCCACTTCAATTCCTGATAATCCGCCGAGGCGTCTGAAAAGAAGATGGCCTCGAGACCTTCTTGTGTAGATTCACTACTAGAGTGCTGCCAATGGGCAGTTTCTCTTCATGTTTTTTTTTTTTCATGTGTATTATCATTTTAGCCTATTTACTTGATGTATGAACATACAGTTGTAAATTTCAATAAATGAATTAAAAAAAAAAAAAAATTTGTAGGAACTTATCAACAGCATTAATATCTTATCTATTAATTCTGTGATGTTTTTGATTATTTAGAAAAGATGCCAAAGACGCTCTAGAAATTTTGGATGATAAATCATTCCGAGAAGAACTTCGTACTAAATTTTCCGAACTCGGCATCATTGAAACATTGGATAATGTTTACGAGGATGAGTATGATGATACGTACGATGATATTGTCAATCCTATTGAGCAGGAGGGTGAAGATGAAAGGTTAGTTATATTTCCTATTTTACAGTTCTTATACATTTGTGGTCATAAAAAATTGAATCACTCAATAAAAATTTAGAAAATCACCAAAATTGTACATTGTCACTGGTTTTTAAAAATTGCTGAGTACACAAAGCAATAATATTGGGTTGTTTCACATGAAATGTCCGTTTTTATAGTTTCTGAAATACATAAAGTATTTTGCAGATCTCTGTTGTTTTCTTCCGAATGTTTTACATATTTAAAGTAAACAGTTACTAATCCTCTACCTTTGTATTATAAACATTAACTTCCCAATCAATTACCCACTTTTTAGTATACCTCTAAATATGAACATGGAAACACGCGATTTTTGAGTAATATTTTTGTACGAATTTAAACTCAGCAGCTGAGGCCACTAGAAATATTTGCAAGGCCTTTGGGAAGGGAGTGTTAATGAACGGACCATTCGCCATTGGTTTGCTAAGTTTTCAGCTGGAGATACCGACTTTGGAAAACTTGCCCCAAGGAAGACCTCCATCCGTAATAGACAACGATGTCCTCAAACATAGAACACAGTAGAAGGAAACCCCTACCGAACAGTTAAAGGACTCTCAGCACAACTAAATGCTAGTGCATCTACCGTCCCCACTCACACTAAACTCATACCTGCACTTTTCCATCTTCAGGTACCTTTTTTACCCTATCTTACCTGCCAGAGACCTTTTTTCTTGGTATCCGAAATGGATGCTGTGTTTGTAAACAAACAACCAAATGTGAGCTGTTATTTGTTTGTTTATTTAATTAAGGTCACTTTATGCTACTATGGCTAATCGACGATGCTACAGTGGGAGTCCTAATTTTGCCTGTCCAGGTTTATTAGGATAGGGATCTTTAACGAGTACCTGACATCGCACAGCTCGGACCACCTTTAACGTCCCCTCGAAGGACGCCGTAACTAAGGATTTTTTACTCCCATTAAAAATCCTAGGAACACCTGCGGATTTGAACCGTGACTTTGGCATGGGAGGCTGTTACGCTAGCACCCAGCTACGAGTGATCCTGAGCTGTTATTTAAATTTCACTTTTATCCTATTTTAGCCTGCCTAACACAATGATCAATAATAAATAAATATATACTATAATTATAAAAATGTGTGTATTACAATATTATCTAAATGTAATTTTTTTTTCTGCAGAAAATTTGTCACTCCGAGAGTCTTACAGCAAATGGAGAGATTCACCAAAGGAAACCAAAATGAAGAAGAATCCGGAGAAGACGAGGAACCGGAAGCAGAATCCTATAATCCGAGGGACCGGAGGTTTGTACCGTTTGTTGAGAACCCTGAAGAGGTTCGCAGGAGAAGGGAAGCCAGGTACAGCAGCAGGGGCGGGTTCAATCAACAGAGGAATGTTGTCGGTAAGTATTTGTTTTAATCTTGAAATATATATCAATGAAAAATAATTTTTATTCTGGAACATTTCTTCGTCCGCTAAGAATAAGATACAGTGAACAGAGGAAGTCCAATTTGTCTGGCTTCATTTGATACATAATTATTTAGTCAAATAGTAAATTTTTGAAGTTTAAATTAAATTTAAAATATACTTTAAAAAAATTAAGTATCTTTTATTTATGTTGAGATGTATAGTCGACTGTAGAAAATATTATAAGTGGAATAATCAGGAGTCAGTCTTTCTAAATATTTTTAATTTTGCCGCTGTTTCGGCTCAAGCTTGTGAGCCATCATCAGGTCTACAAACATCAGAACAAAAGAGATACGTATTAATGTGATAATGAAAACATTTTTGAATGTAGTGCAATGATAACATTTAAAATAAATCAGAAAATATACCAATATACTTAAATTTTATAGATAAAAATAATGATAGTATGATAATCAATATGATGATGATAAGCATAAAAACAAAACTTCAGACTTTAATACAGAAGTAAAAAAAAATATATAAACGTATCGTTACTGAGCCATGTCCAAGCATAAACTGAGAAAAACCGAAAACATAGGTAGTACCGGGAGGGGTTCATGTAAAACCCCTGAAGGCTTTTCTCCTCTAAATATAAATACTACAGCTTATCTTTGTTTTTAAAAAGTTTACAAAATTATACAATGGAAAAACAAAACAAAATATGTACAATAAGACTCAACATTGTTTTTACAATAAGCTGTACTACTACTACTACAGTACTGTAATACTACCTATGTTTTTGGTTTTTCTCAGTTTATGCTTGGGCATGGCTCAGTAATGGTACGTTTATAAATAATTTTTACTTCTATATTAAAGTCTAAAGTTTTTTTTTTATGCTTATCATCATCATATTCTTTATCATATTATCATTAGTTGCATCTATAATATTTAAGTATGTTGGTATATTTTTTGTTTTATTTCAAATGTTAATGTTACTACATTAAAAAAAATTTCATTATCTCATTAATATGTATCTCTTTTGTTCTGATGTTTGTAGCCCTGATGGTGGCTCACAAGCTTGAGCCGAAACGTCGGCAATATTAAAAATATTTAGAAAAAGACTGACTCCTGATTATTCCACCTATAATTATCTTTTAATTATATTTATTTACTCCAATTTTGGTAACATTTCTCCATTTCAGGCCAGCCTAAAGGTCAAGGTCAAGAAGCTGACGTGGTGAAAAACCGTCACAAGAAGAACGTTCACAAATCTTCTCAAGGAAATCACAACCGGAAAAAAGGCGCCCAGTACAAACGCTCACAAGGTTTTATACCTTCGTAGCGTTCGCCTCTTCTCTTGGTGTGTTATGTTTAAATGTCGAATAGTTATGTATTTATAAAGAACCCTTATTACCACGTTACACTTTGATATAATTATTATTAAAGATATAAAGTTTTATAAAAATCTTTAATGTACATAGGATCATATTTTATTTTTATTGGCTGAGGTCTGACATTATTTTTGTTTCTTTTTAATCTGTTTGTCACTTTAGTGAAATACGAACTTCATTAAAATTTAACTTTATTTGCCGAATTCCTTCTTAAAATTGGTGTAATTTACATTTAAAAATACGGAAATTGGAGTCTTCACGGTTTTATTCCTAAAACTTTAACAATAAAGCAGTCTTGAAATTTTTAATGATTATGGGATGATTCGGTGCCAGTCGAAATTATATTACAAAAATAGTGAAAATAACATTTGGCTACTAAAACTGGTCAGATAATGAATCATAATTGGAAAGTTTAAAACTGCTAATACTGATCCAATTTTGTTTGCTAGCTTTTATATATTTTTAAAAATTCTTTGTTATGCAGATAATTTTAACTACATATTAATGTAACATAACAAAACCTTAAAAAGTTTATTTAAACTAGATTAATTATTTGGGAGAAGTTAGTTGAGGGTGCAGTCAAATAAATACACAATTAGTATAAACTTAATTTAATGGTGCTGACATTTCAGCCTAAATATAGGCCTTCTTCAGGACTATTAAAATAAAAGATAACAACCATTAGTAGAATAAAATATATAAAGATGATAAGTAAAAGAAATATACTGATAATTAGAAACAAAATGAAACAGTAGTTATGGTAATTGACAAATATAATAATAATTAGAAACAAAAGGGCAAAAGAAATTTAATAAAAGGTGAATAATTAGATAATAGAAAATTTAAAGTTTTAAAATACCACTTTAAATTTTTAAAAATATTTCGAAGGAAGAGAAAAAAGTTACAAATTTTTTTTTTTTTTTCTCTCTGGGGTTCTGAAATGATGTCACATCCCGGTTCTCAGTACTCCGTCTCTCCAAAAATCTCGATCATTCCAGTGTCCAGTCACTCTGGCTGCCATATCCTCCATTACCTCTTCTATCCATCTTTTCTGAGGTCTTCCCCGTTTTCTCCTCTTGCGTGGGCAGTATTCAACCAATCGAAGAGGCCAACATGCTTCATCCATTCTCAATATCGTGCCCATTAGGGTGGACATAATCGAATGACGATTATCGGATCATTCGATTATTTTCATCATTCGAATTAATCGATTATGGGATTAATGGGAACCGAGCCACGGCCCAACTTCTCCAAAAATCCATCTCCAGGATAATAATTTTTTTTGCTGGATTTCTTCACCGTCCAAGAATCACATCCATACAGCGTAGTGCCAACCAGAAAGGAGTGGAATATCTTCTTTTTCGTTTGGAGTTATACCTTCTTGTTCCATAACACTCTATTTAGTATCCCGATAATCTTTTTTCCCGTTAACAATCTTATTTGATATGTCCCTATCTATCGATGCGTTCTTATCTATAGTAAGCCTAGATATTTGAAGGACATCGCTTTGTAGAATCGTCCAGCGTTCCAGGCAGAGAGCAGGACAGATGAGAGAATAGGCATATATTCGGTTTTTTCCTTATTTATTTTCAGACCCCATTGTGCTTATACTTCTACGAGCTTCCTCATCATATATTCCATGTCAAATTCATCAGATGCTATGCAACCTGGTCGTCCACGAATTGTAAGGTGAATAGAACAAATCTATGAGGTACAAAATGTATACATGAACAAGTTTGTTCATTGTTGGACTCTCACTCCTTCAATCGGTAGGTACATATATCTTATTTAAATGTCTCTCACCTCTTTACCTTTCCAATATATGTTTTTGTTTGTTCTCCGATATTTTTTTCTTCACAGAGAGATATACATAAGTATTCACTATATTTTATATTATAATGTTTCACATTTTATGAAAGTATTGACATTTTGTACGTCATAGATTTGTAACTATTTTTCTCATACTGTAAAGTTACTTTTTTAACTTTATAATGTTTCACATTTTTCATACTGTAAAAAAATTGGTATTTTAAAATTTTTAATTCTCTATTATCTAATTATTCACCTTTTGTTTCTAATTATTGTTATATTTGTCAATTGTATTAACTACTGTTTCACTTTATTTTTAATTATCAGTATAATTTCTTTTATTTATCATCTTTATATATTGTATTCTATACTGGTTATCTTTTGTTGTATAGCCCTGAAGGAGGCCTATAACTTAAGCCAAAACGTCGGCACCATTAAATTAAGTTTATACTTAATTGTGTGTCGACTCCACCCTCAACTAACTTCTCCTATTCTTATTCTACATTATATTCACATATTCAACCACTTAATATTCAATATAAATATTAAAAGTTACTATTGTACTTTATTTTATATATATTAGATAATGATGGAAGATTGGTTGATTAGAATTAGTTATTGGAGAAGTTTTAAGTTGTAGGAAGTGGTATGGTCGAGTGGATGGAACACTAGACTACTATTCTCAGAGTCTTGGGTACAAAGCCGGCCTGTGGCACAATAATTACTTATTCTAATTCAGCTGTGGGGCTAACATGGAGTGGGGGAACACCCAGCCTCTATATAGTGAATAAAAAAACCATACAGCTGAGCGTGATCTTGCCTGCTTAACAGCTGCCAACCATTCTTCTCGATCTGTAGCTCTTCTCAGGGAGATCCTGAGCTGCCTTAGATCCTTGCATACACCATCCCTCGATCAGCCTTTCTGGCTGGCGCTGGCCGTCCGGAACATTCTTGTACATCCTATTTGCCACTCTGTCACTGTTCATCCTCAACACATGTCCAAACCATTTTAGCCTCTGTATCTTGATGTGAGAGGAGATACCAATATCTTGAAAGAGCTGGAACGATTCGCTATTTCTCCTTTGCCGCCACTGACCATCCTCAAACACGGCTCTCAGGATTGCTCTTTCAAACTTATCTAATAGGTCTATATTTTTATTTTAGAGGGTCCAAGTTTCTCAACTTTATGTGACCACTGGTCTTGTATAGCGTCAACTTGGTTGAACGGCTCACAAGCTTGCTCCTGATCAGCTTCGACATGGATAAATAGGCTCTATTCCCAGCCGTTATTCGCTTTCTGGCCTCTTCTTCTTCTTTAAAGTTATCGTTGATAATACAGCCAAGATTATTGAAAGCTGCTTACTGCTTCAAATTTATAGGGACCCATTTCATAATGAATCTGCCTCTGATCCAGTCATTTGCCCAGTAACATAATCCTGGTCTTCAACTCAGTGACCTGCAGGCCAATCCTTCCCGCCTCAGCATCCTTTGCTTCAAAGGTCGCTCCTATGCTCTTCTGGGACCTCCCAACAACCTAATCAGGTATTATTAAGAAATTTGACAATAAAGTTATATTTTTAGAAAGTAACTGTTTCACTAAATGTATAGGAGCATACTAAGATAAAAACTGATAGTATTCAGTTATAAGTATACATTTTTTTTTTCTTTTATTATTATTTCATTTTAAGATTAGTCTTTAAGAAGATAGCTTTGAGCTATAAGATTTTTCTGTAATAAAACTGACTGTTAATAATTATATACAAAGGCTGTGATTTTTATAAAATGTTCCTTCAAGTTATTTGATTAAGTTATATTTTGTTAAAAGGAAGTAATTATTATTTCATTTAAATTGAAATAATTTAATTGTTAAATTTATTCCCTTTCCCTTCTCATAACCTAGTACCTTTTTTAGATATGTAATCTTCAATAAGATTTTTTATTTGTTTCGTTTTTTTTTTGTTTAGTTTTTCATCTACAGTGGAATTAAAAACCACTTTAAAATGATTTTTGTATTAATATTTTTTCTTGTTTGGTTTTGTGGAACAATTCTGATTTTCATAATATTGAAAATTGTAATTCATTTAAGTAATTTTTTTTATATTCTTTCTAATGAATCCTTTATGTACTGTTAAAAAGGAAAAAATAAAGTCATTTATTTATTGTGCATTGTATTATTAATATGTTGTTTTATATGTTGATATATTATGTAAAAATAGTTGACTAATTTTTTACTTTCACTTACTTTTATATGAAATATATAGTTAAGGAAAAGAATTGTTATCATGAAAATTTTCGAATACCAGTTTTCAATGGAAATACACGTTTTAGGATCCCCTGAGTCCAAAGTGTGGTGTAGTCTTGCACAAAAACGTAAAGTCAGACGTTTCATATTTAAGACAACTATATGCCCGAGATGTTACAGCAACTTTTTCATTAAAAGCGGCTGACCGAAAGTGCTACTTTATACCATGCATTTCGCACATTTTTACAATTTTCTCGAAAATAGCTCTAATGATTTTGATTAAATTCGCTGTATGGATGTAAAATTTAAAGGGGTTTAATATGATGTAGGTTTCATTCTGATTAAATAGTCTGTCAGGGCTTAAATGCCGATATTTTAATGTTCTTCCTCATAACACACGACTTTCACTTACCTCAATTTTTAAAATCAATGAAAGAATTTTCAAATACAGTTAGAGATAAAAATATGTGAAACTATTAAAGAATTAATTAAATTGAATTTATATAGAAACATGTGTTTTATTTAAAAATCTATTATATTATTAATCATAAAATAATCAATCAATAATCTAATATTAACTTTTAAAACCTTTAGTATATGATAATATTTTTTCTAAAATCTTTAGCTTTCCAACGGTATATCATACATGTAAGTACTGTTCTTATGTTCAAAAACAAAAACTTGCATTAAAAAAATATTTTTCAGTTTTCTCCTTTGTTGTTCAATTCCCTTTAACTTGATATTTATTGTTTTTCATCAGTAGGTAACAAGATAATATAGTTATTTTTATAGAATCAACAAAATTGAAAGGTACTTTAGAGAAAAAAAAAATTTAAAATATCGGCATTTAAGCCCTGTCTAGACTATTTTAATCCAGAATGAAAGCATAAATTATATTAAAGTCCCATTAAATTTAACAATGCGGTTTGAACAAAACGTCAACCGTTTGGAATCAATTAAAAACAGTTCAAAATCAATTTGAAAAATCTTTGAAGTTCATTTTGATGAAAAAGGTTTTGTTCTCTGGAACATATATTATAAATATGAAATATTAATTTTTCATAGAGTTTACCTATTTCCTCCCCTGATTTACCTTTTACACTCTGTTATTGAGATACTTTTCTATTTGGATCTCCAGGGGAAACCCTAAAATATGTTTTCTTTAAAAAAAAAAAACAATATATTCTTACATTTAGGTAAGTGAAAGTAAAAATTATGGATCCGTTAACTCTTAATTTTGACATAAATATGCCTTTGCTGTGGTTTATTGTTATTTATGTGTGACTTTATTTACCCTAAAAAATGTAACATGCTCTAGCTCAGTTGCGAAAAATTTTCAACAGTTTTCTGATCAGAAATTTTATAAAGAATATTTTTTGTTATATTGTATACGTCGCTAGGACCTAGATAAAGAAGGTTTATCAGTTTGAATGAAAAAAGTCACACTTTGTCTATATTTTTCACTCTACAAAATGTGACACATTCATTGTAAATTCTATTGGGTTTTTCAATTAAATGTCCGTTTTTATAGTTTCTGAAATACATAAAGGATTTTACAGGTCTCTGTTGTTTTCTTCCGAATGTTTACATATTTAAAGTAAACAGTTACTAATCCTCTACCTTTGTATTATAAACATTAGCTTTCCAATCAATTACCCACTTTTTAGTATACCTCCAAATATGAACATGGAAACACGCGATTTTCGAGTAATATTTTTGTACGAGTTTAAACTCGGCCATTCAGCAGCTGAGGCCACTAGAAATATTTGCAAGGCGTTTGGGGAAGGGAGTGTTAATGAACAGACCATTCGCTGTTGGTTTGCTAAGTTTTCAGCTGGGGATACCGACTTGGAAAACCTGCCCCAAGGAAGACCTCCGTCTGTAATAGACAAAGATGTCCTCAAACATACAGTAGAAGGAAACCCCTACCAAACATCTACCGTTTCCAGACATTTAAAGTTTATTGGGAAAGTAAAAAAGCTTGACACATGGGTACCTCATGATCTCACAGAGCGGCAGGAAGACCCCATGTTTCAAAATATACCATGCAAAAATTGAAAGAACTGGGAAGTTCTTCCGCACCCACCATAGTCTCCAGACTTGTCTCCAACAGATTACCACCTGTTCAGGAATTTAGACATCTTCTTCAAAGGAAAACTTTTTGAAAATGATGATCAAGTGAAAATTGCGTTTTCAAATTTTGTTTCACTTCAAAGCTCAGAGTTTTTCAGTTCAGGGATAAAAAAGTTGGTGTCACGTTGGGAAAAATGTGTAGAAAAAGAAGGTAAATACTTCGAATAAAATTATCTTGTTTTCATATCGTATTTTTAATAAAAATCCTTTACCTTGAAAACAGACATTTCATGTGACACAACCCAATATACATAAATAATAAAAAGAATATTAATTTTAATTCTTTACAAAACGATTAGATATGTAGTTGTCAGAGGTGATCATTTGGAGTAAGGAGATGTTGAAAAGTGAATTTTTGTTGGAAAAAAGTTTTAGAAAACTTCCATGATCACAATACTTTCCATCACCAACAAATATAAATAATAAGAAAAAAATTAATATAGTACTAGTTACAAGGCTAAAGTAATATTCAGGATAAATCTGACATAAATAAGAGTATTAATAAGCTTCAGTTTAAAAAAAAACAACAGACATATTTAATCTTTATTAAAAAAAAAAACAACAAACAAAATATCTTTAAATTCAATTTCTTACATTAGTAGCTATGAATCTTATAAAATTATTTAACTTAAGCCTGCATTCAACTTAAGAACTGGCTTTCTTAAAACGTTCACTGACATCAGCCCAATTGATTATATCAAAAATCTTCGCTGTGTAATCAGCACGGACATTTTTGTATTGAAGGTAGTAAGCATGTTCCCAAACATCGATTCCGAGGAGGGGAACCAAACCTAAAATAAACAGAAAATAAGAATTTATAATCCATACTATATAAAAATGCTGCAAATTATTACACAATGGTTTATTATTTCCAAATAACTACATTATGATATATTTGTTAATAGCTGCTAATCTTTTCAATTGAGACGTTGATTTCCAAAAGGTACTATATCCATTTTAGGAAATTTTACAGGAAGCGCGAAAATCTCTCATTACTATATTCTTAAATCAGCTAATTTGGGTCTTTTTGCATTAAAATTTAGAATTATTTTTTTACTATAATAATAACATCATATTAAAGTTATAAAATGATTTTTTTAAGAATGATTTCGAAGGAAAGTAAATGCGTAATTAGTATATTAAGAAAATTACCATATTTCTAAATCGCGTTTTTTAAGGACTTGAGAGTTTATTAGATAATATCAAATAGAATATTTAGATAAAACTAAATGATGAGAATACAAATATGTAAAAAAATCAATTTCGTAAAAAATGTCCTTTAGTACCTTTTGGAAATCAACGTCTCAATTGTTCTCTATTTCTAATAACCGAGTTTTGGTTGAATTACATCTATTATAATTTGTGACTTGAATATATTGATCAATATTTTTTTTCTTTTCTTTTTATTTACCGCACTTTACTGATTCTAAAACTCTATACATGTTTTTATCTATCCTCCAAAATGACTGAGTAATGTGTAAAATTTCAATTTTTTTCTTCTGTTTATAGTAATTATTCGCAGTTTTTTGGTTAAAGAACACTAATACATTTTTTCTTTATCTTCAAAAATAACTGAGTTATGGTCGAATTTATAAGTAAAATTTAAATTTGTTTCTTTTCCTTTTTCTCTTTTTTATAATTATTCATGTTTTTGAATTAAATCACTTTTAATTGGCCACTATTTTAATAGTAACCAGCTGATATCAACGTCTAAGTGTTAGAATCATCATTGGATGCCTTATTATATTTGTGGCAAATTTAAAAAAAAAAAAATTGGTCCAGTAGTTTCAGAGAAATGCCGCAGACAGCTGACAAACAGATTTTTTTTTTTTGGCAAAATTTTTGTTGGAACCCTGTCTTGGTTGATTAGAAAGGTTCATTATCGTAAATAATAAAATAATTTTATATTATTTTATAATAATATAAAATAATAATTTAAGTTAATATTCCTAATTCCAGGACACTTTTCATTTTTGAACTTCTTATAGGTTGCGATAAAGTTGAATAGAAAATATAGTATGTCAAAAGAAAATATTAAATAAAATTCATATTTAATTTGGTATTCATAAATTCACACAGCGGACTGATGGATTTATTTTTATTCATTATTCAGATTTTAAGTATCTTGAAATTTAAGAACTCATATTTTGAGGGAGTGGGTACTTTTTTTATTGGTCGATACCAAACATTCATTATTGAAAATAATAAACCAAAATAATTAAAATATATAAAAAAAAATATTTATGGGAATTTACAACTGTATAATGGAATACAACAAGTAAATTTGAGTGAAATATAAAAAGGCATGAAACACATGTAGCTTACCAATGGAAGCACTATAAAAACATTCTAAACTAGGAGGTTTCTGGGCCATTTCCTTTTCAGATGCCTCGGGGGATTGTCAGGAATTGAAGAGGAAGAAAGGATTGAAACTAGAGGATTAGGGTGGGAATGGAGTTTGTCATGAAAGAAATGATATCTGGATCAGGCCAAATCAGCAACATACGGAACATTAAGGTCTTTATGGAAGAGTTTATTCGTGACAAAGGAGCATTATGGATAGGATTTTGGATTGTAGGGATTGGATACGGGAAGAATTTGACGGTTTAGCAGAGCCCTAAAGCTATGTAGATGAGTCTTTTGAATTTAAGTGGAAGATTAGAACGTTTGTCTAGTAAGTGTTGAAGTAGTCGAAAAAATCATGCATTCATTTTCTTGTCATTTTAGTCTTGTGTGAAGGTTCCAAGTAAGATGTTTGTCAAGGTGCAGTCCTAGATATCGGATCTGTTCAACCGGGACCAGAGGAGTATTATTAAAGGAGACAGTAGAGCAGGATGTCATTGGTTTACGACAAAGGGTAAAGGTAATTTGGTTGGATTAGTTGGCATTTATTTTAATTCTCCAGTTCTGACACCATAGCTCAAAGTCACTGATGTGGGAATTTAAATATTACAAATGATTTTTGAAGTAAATAGCATGATATAAAATACCTGTAGTAGCTTCGAGTGGATCCTGATTTGCACAAGCCGCTAACTGAAGCCTTTTAGTTGTTTTGTTGAAACCAAGCCAACCCCAACCAGAACCCTGGATGCCATTGGACAAAGTTGCCAACTGCTTCCTAAAATTGTCAAAACTGCCGAAATCACGAGATATAGCTTCACAGAGCTCGGCTGCAATAAACAAAACACAATAAATAACGCATCAAAAGCAGAAGTGATTAAATGAAATAATCGTTCCAGAAATAATTTTAACTTACCGGTTGGTTTTTCGCCTTTGGGTGAAAGATTGTGCCAAAATATGGAATGGTTAATGTGACCACCGCCGTTGAACCTCAGGGCAGGCTGGAGACTTATTATTTTTGTGACATCATCTATAAATAAATTAAAAAAATTATTTATAAACAAGTGAGATCAGCCCATGCTTCGCACAAGGGCAATTTAAATGGGGTTTCATTTATGTTTAAATAAGTACAGTTCCACCAATTAAGAGTTAATCACTTCGGGATTATGTGTACATTGTAACGAAAAGTGTTCTTACAAGGAGTTTCCCAAATGTATCTCAACGATTTTAAAGATTTTTTTTTATGTGAAACTAGACATTAAACCATTAGACTCTGCAAAATATTAGGGGCCAGTGCTCCCCAGGAGTTGCATAACAAAATCGGAAAGTTTGTGTGCAAAAAACACATTTTATTTAATATCTCTGGTTCTAGTAAAGGTAGAAACCTAATTTGGGTATCAAAATTATCCTATTACAAAGCAAAATAATAAGAAAGAAAAATAAGCTTTTAAAATATTTAAATTTTATGCTTAGTTATAAAGTAATACAAATTATATAAATCATAAAATTAAATTTTCCCATCATTGTCTTGAGTTTTCTTTTGGTTCAATATTTGTAAGGTATATATTTGGCCGTTTTACAAAAGAAGTTTTTGATATACTTTCATACATCATGTTTCAGCCTGTCTAGGGCCATTATCAAGCATATGTAACATTAATTTTTTTTTTTAATAGAATGTATACACTTTTTACATCTAATGTCAACATTTAAATTAATTATTTTATTAATCGTGTCTTTTTAAAAAAAAGCTTTAACTACCAGCAGCAGTGTCGTCTTAATTATTAGCAGTGTCAAACTATAATTTTAAAATCATGTTTTTTTAAAAGAATCATAATATATTGAATCAATTATTTAAAAAAAAAAACAGAAATATCTATTTATTAACAGAAATTATTTGTATTCACTCACATAAAATTTATCAGCTGTCCTATGGGTGTTCTTCTGCGGGAATAACTTGGGGTGGGGTAAATTATAAATAAAAAAATATATCAAAAACTTCGTTTGTGAAATGGCCAAATATATATCTTACACATAAAATTAAATTAAATTTTAATAAAAAATTGTAATACAATTTTTTTAGAGGTGTGGAATCTTAATCTTAGCACAGTTTTTAAGAAATCTTATTAAAAGTACTGTTTAGAAGAGATTATTTATATTCTTAGGGTTATAACCTAACATAAAACTTAAAATATCTTGATGGCTTATTTTTTTCATTAGTTCGCTTTGAAAAAGGGTGATTTTGACACAAAAATTATTTTTCTACCTTCACAAGAACCAGTGATATTAAATAAAATGTGTTTTTCGCACACAAACTTTTTTAATCAACTCCTGGAGAGCATGGGCTCCTAATATTTTGCAGATACTAATCGTTAAATGTCTATTTTCATCTAAATAAACTTCTCCTTATAAAGACAATATTATATTTATTTTATAACGTCGATTCACTATCACGTTTCATCAGAAGAAGAAATTAGTCAATAGATTGAAATCAAGGAATTAACAAATTGGTTCCGTTTATTTGTTTATGTTAAACTGTTCATATTTTATTTGGTTTAGCACTATTTTAAATTTTAAATGAACTATTCAAAATACATTTTAAAAGTTTAATTTAGTTTTCATGGGATTCCCATTCAGTTCACAGTGGAACATCTGTTTTCATGAAATAATCTAAAAGTAAAAATAATGATAATTATTAATAACAATGTTATTTTATGGATTTAAAACAACATTATATTTACTTTCATAACTTTCGTACTATTTGATACATATTTTTTTCTAAAATGAGTACTGTATGTAAGATATGGTGTATTTGCTGTATGGTGGCAACACTGACTCACCATAAGCTGCCTCATTACATTACAAATAACATAATGCTCATAGGGCTAATAACAACTTTCTGCTGACTTGTAAAATTTATTTTATTTCATATTAACTTTTATACAATCTTGCACTTTCCAAAGGTATATTATACATCTATATAACTACTCATGTATCAGGAATAATTTTTTATAACTTTATTACAGAAATTGAATTTTCCCTTCCAAAGCAAAACCGAAAAAACTAGATGATATTGAAAACTGTATTATAATCTGTCATGTGGTTTAGAACGAGTTTGAGAAAAAGCATTTATCATTTATATATAGTGAGAAGAGAAGAGATATAAACTTTTGGTAGCATAGAAGTTAACTGTTAAAATTGAACTTTTTGCAAAGGATTTTTAGAACTGCTATATTCTAGTTAATACAGTAAAGGCATTCTAGTAATGTCTTAAAAGCATCTGATAACAGAAACTGAGTGCTAGATCAAAACTAAAACTAAACATGGCCAAAATTAAATAAATGCCAATAAACTCATAAAACAATTTTTTTTTCTTTAGAAAGTAAAATGATTTTCAGTATTTCATAACCTTTCAGAAAATATGTCTAATATAGAATTAGTTGTCCATGGAAACCATAAAATAGGACAGGTTATTCATAACTATAGTAACCTAATTGAAATATCCCTAACTTGATATATTTTTCATTAAATTATTTAACCAATGCACAGAAAAATATCTTAATTGAAAAAAAAATTAAATTTGTTACTTTTTTTTTTGTTTGTTTAAATATTGAATTGTATATGAAGTTCAATATGTTACTGAAACATATTTTTCTCTTACTAAACTTAATATCATTTTTAACATTGAATAAAAGCCCCAAAAGATTGACAATCCAAGAATTAGTAATAGGATAATATATTTTAATCTTTTTATTATCTTTTGTAGATTCCGATTTCTATAAGACCAAGTTGAGGATCTTATGCCATCTCTAATTCAAGTAAGTAAAAAGTAAATTTTTTAAAAACTGTTATTATCTTGAGGAATAGTCAGGATTTAGAGAGCTATATATATAACAACTGACTCATTAACTTGACTGATTTAAAAAAAAAAGGAGCAAAAAACCTTAATCTGACCTTAACTAAGCCCAGGGTCACTGATAAGTCACCTTAGTCAAACCATTCCATGGGGAATGGATCATATAATTTATGTTAATGTGAAATGCAATCTTTGCTAGTTCCAAATACTAAAGATACAAACACTTTTATCATTATTATTCTGAGTAGTCATCAATGATCACTTAATGAGATATATAAAGTTAATTTCATTTAAGAAGTAATATACGTGTTATACTAAGGCAAAACATACTTTTGCTTATGGCTTCTTTCAACTGCTCTTCGGCAGCATTCAAATTTGTCACATAAGCGTTGTGATGTTTCTGGTGGTGCAATTCCATAATATCTTTACTGATAACCGGTTCCAAAGCATTAGAAGGGTAAGGTAAGTCGGGTAACTTGTGAGCACCCCTCGTAATAGTAATCCTAAAATTAAAACAAATACTTAAGCAATTGATGAGTTCTTACAATTTATCAGGTTTGTTAATTTGGTTACTTTATGAAATATATAATTTCTTTGCTTTAAAATAGATAAAACTTTGACTGATTGAGTTCAGAAATCCTAGAGGACATAAAATAACACATTTAAAAATATATTAAAAATAAAAATGATATAAATATGTGAATTCCACTTTTAACTGATTCTTACCGGCTCGCCGGTGCAACACATTTTTTTAAGAGCAAACATTTTTCAGCGTGGTATTAACTGTATTTTTATTTTAATGAAATTTAATAAAATGACAAAGTTAAAATACTTATTAATATCAGATCTTATCGAAGAAAAAACCTCTAACTTAGTATCGAAGTGACCCTATTATGAAGGGTGAACAAGTGGCGCTCCTAGCGGCTGTTTCTGCTTATCAGTCGATCAGCTGTTTCTGTCAGCTTGCTGCCGTTCGGTATCAGTAAACAGTTAATAGTTTAAAAACAGTTTGTTTAAAAATTAATTTTATAGTTGAGACATTTTGTTGAATAACTTATTTATACGGTGTTTTATCGTAGAATATGACATTCCTATTATCTGTAGGCGTATTAAACAGCTAAATACTCCTTTTGAGGTAAGTTTTCCTTTATTTGTTTTCACTAATAGTCTTTATTTCATTATCTTACATCTTTTCTTTGTTTAGTACATTTTTTTTTTTTGTCTGATGTCTGAAATTGAACACATTCTATATATTTTAGTCCAGAACTTGTCGATCTGATGTAATGTTTTATTTTTTTAAAGGGTTTTTGTTTATTATATTATAACTTTGCCTTATTTTTTAAATATATTCATTAATTTTTGTCAATATTTAATGATAATCAGAAAAATATCAATTAGTAATAAAGAAGCATAAATCACTTTCGTTATTATGATGTATTTCCGGTCGTAGCAACATGCACAGATGTTTTTTTAAATCGTTATAAGTTTAAAAAAAAAGTCTTGATTCGAAATAAGAAGTAATGAAGATGCCGTCCGATCGATTATGGATTCCATAGAACCCAATTTAATATTTCATTAGAACATCTTTTAAATTATACGTTACATAATATCTAAGTTCTATTTTATTTATGTATATTTAATATCTTACTGTTATCATTAGAAAAAGTTGATTTAATCGTAAATGTTTGTGCAGTATAAAACATATATTTAACTTCTAATTAATCTTAGAATTCTTTGATCATTATTGATTCACGGTAATTTCTTTGAAATTTACAGTTTGCATTATGTAATGTTTCTTATAACCTTATAATAATATATTTTTCTAACAATTTAATAGTTTGGATGCGCATTATTTAATAGATATTATAATAATATGAATACTTTAGATATTGTTAGAATTACCCTCAGAAAAAATTAGTTCTTACAAAAACCTTTAATTACTGTAAATCTTAAGATTCTTCGATTGCACATGAAACTTTTTAGTAAAATTAATAAATTTGGAAAATGAATATAATTAAATCACTTTTGAATTAAGAACATTGAGGGGCCAAAAACAGTTTGTTTTGGGATAGGAAGTGAGTGGATTTAACGTCCTTATTAACTCCTATTAAGCCAGATTCCTCGGATTATCTTGCATAATACTGCGAGAGCTAAAAGGTCGCAAAACAAAAAAAAAAAAAAAAATATATCATTTTATTACAACTGGTTTTATTTGATTTTTCTTAATTTATTGAATATTAATTAGGCACGTCCGGCAGATAGCAGCAGAGTTTCGTCGAAAACTGTGTATCATATTTATACGCGTAAAAATGTTTAATTTTTAAAATATTTTATTCGTACAGCAAACTGAAAAAAAAACACAACAAAACTGACACTGTTCATTGTACTTCTCGTAATAAACTCCGGAAATACCCTTGGTGTTTCCCACTTCGTTTTCGTCTCGTAGGAAGGAGGGTGAAAAGTAGGGACAACCGATTTTTGAGAGATTTTTCAAAAATTATTATGTTTACCGCTAACGTTGTTATTTTAAAAAAACACATTAACACTATAAACTCTATAAATATTGATCCTTACATTTTTTTGACCAACAAATTGATCCGAAAATATTCTAGGGGCAATATTAGTGGGTTCTTTCCTAAACATCTACATTAGAAATTCCGAGGTTATTAAAAAAAAAAAAAATACTTTGAGTAAGAACGGTTTGTTTGTTTGTTTATTTATTTAACGTCACTTTATGCTACAGTGGGAGTCCTAACTTTTGCCTATCCAGGTTTTAGTAGGATAGGGATCTTTATTAGGGGACCTTTTAACGTCCCATCCGAAGGACAGCATAACTAAGGATTTTTTACTCCTTTTACCACCTGCGGGTTTGAACCCGTGACCTTTTGCATAGGAGGCTGTTACGCTAACCACCCAGCTACAAGTGATCCCAGTAGGAACGGTTATAATATTCATCTTTTTAAAATTTTCTTATTCAGCTGTTATTTTATTTTATCTAGAATTCAGTCTAAAAACCCATTAACCTATTTTATATAAATTTGTTATTAATATATTTATTTATTTATATTACAAATGACCCTCATGACTTGATAACAAATCTTATTTGGTCAGTGAACAATTTAAAAGAGATGCATGTACAAGCACAGAGTTATTGGCAGCATTGATTAAAATTAAAGTTTATAATTTGTATTTTTTTTTTAAGAACAGTTCTATCTTTTTTATATTCACTTTGTCCAAGTTGTTTAAAAATTCAGCTTCTTCCTCTTGTTTAATGTCCCGTTCTCTTTTGTATTTTTTGCACCTCAAAACTAAGTGGCGCGGGTCTTCTGGCTGTCCGCAGACTTCACATTTTCCATCTTTTTTTATTTTCATAAGAGCAAGATGCTTGTAAGTACACCCGTGGTTAGTCCTCAGTCTTACGATTCGTACGATACTCGTTCTTGTAACTTGCTGATGTCTAGCAAACCATGGAACAAAGCTCACAGTAGGTTGTACCTTATAGAAGTCTCTCCCTTTTGATTGTGACTCCCAGTCATACCTATCTTGCCATTCTCTTATTTCTTCTTTCCTTAAGTTTCTTAGGAGATCCTTCATGGGTACCTTGGCGTTCTCTTTCAATGGTTGCGTTGTCCCAGCAGCTCTGTCAGCAGCCTCATTTCCAGATAATCCTACGTGACTTGGAATCCATTGAAATTTGTAGTGGTTGTTGTCGGATATTATGGAGTTGATTATTTCAAATATTAAATATGGAGTAATTTTTCTGCTATTGATTGTTTTTAGTAGCTTACAAGAGGAGGCGGAGTCTGTCAGTATAACTACGTTAGTACTTGAATATGTATTACGACAATTATCTATGGCTTTCAAAATTGCAAGTTCATTACGAGTTCAGCACTGAAAATGCTAAATTTATTAGGTATGGAGAATGAAATTGTATGTTCTTTGCCTGGATCCACTGTATATATCTTTACGTAGTCGGAATAATGGTTGTCTATCATACTGAGAGCTAATTGTTTCAATATAGTTATTAATATATTCAACTTATTTTAAGATTATTTCTTTTTAACAGCTGTTTCCACGGGAACTAAAGAGAATTTCGTCAAAACCTAAACGTAACCGTTTAAAATATGTTTCAAATGTGGGTGAAATAGTAATGCGAGTTAGTAATTATAGACTGTGTGATGCGCTCACCAGATTTTTTGTTTTATTGTTTCATATTTAATTGTATTATTTGCATATCTATATTTAGACTTATTAAGCATTTTTCTCTTATGAATAAATGTTTTTATAATATGAAGAGATGGCTGCCGGGAAGCAATATTAGTGAGATGTGCTGATATAGCAACATGTGAAAGGTTTCCCGAGTTTGTTTTTTCCTTGCCAATAAAACTGCTCACCTTAATCTGGCGGCTTTGGGATTTTTAGCTTCAGTTATTTATTTATAAATTTTAAAGAATATTATCTTGTCCGCTAGAAACGTACTTTTGTTATTTTTGTGGCATTACAGCTAAGTTAAAACCAAAACTAAACGTACGTTCGATGTGCCAAAAAAAATGGAATGTGATTGATCACTTCGTCAAATTAATTAGCAACATAATAATAGTGTTAGGACTGCAAGAAATGTATTTTAATAATTATGGTACAAATTAAAAATATATATATTTCTAGATGTATTTTTGATGAGATATACGAGTGCACCATGCTTCTGGCTCCTGGACTGTTGCGTCTATTTTAGGGAATATTTTTTAGTCCCATTAAAAGAAACCTACCCGCTTACCCGCTAGGTTTGAACCCGCGACTTTGGGCATAGAAGGCTGCTACAGTACAGGTGAAACCGGGGACTATGGGGCTGTGGTGGGATTTCATTGAGGCTGCGATATCAAATAAATTATAACTTATCATAAAGTAATAAATAACTTTTCTTTTTTAATTGTAAGTTTTTCTTAATATCAACACTTAAATGAGCACGCCTTAACTTCCTTTTGTGTTTATCTACGTTTCGGGGTTGTTTCCCCATTCTCAAGACTTATTTTTTAAAAAACATTTTCTTACATATAACTCACTACTTCACTTCATACATAGCTCACTACTATTCGTTCCGTTTCCGGAAAATAATAGAAACAGTAAGCCAATGAACACCCATGTAGACGAATAGCAGTAAGTTTTGGAGTGAAGTAATGAGTTATATGTGAGAAAATGTTTTTAAAAAAATAAGTCTTGAGAATGGGAAAACAACCCCGAAACGTTGATAGATGTGAATGATTGTGAAATAAAATAGATAAACACAAAGGGAAGTTAAGGCGTGCTCATTCAAGTGTTAGTAATAAATAACATAATAAAACTGGATGTATATGTAAATGTGAATGTGAAGGATTCTATCTGATATTGATATAACAATAAATCAAAATAGGAAGCCGGAATGGACTGCTCTATATAGTCAGCCACAGCGGCAGGCTGGGGCGGAAAAGTTCATGGGCGGAAAAATCATTAGAGCGGAATAATAGAATAGAGGCGAGTTTTTTTTCCTAATGAAAGATTTATCGATATTAATCTAAACTAGTGCTTCCTCCTTAAAATTTTCGAATCTCAAAGTTGAAATTACAAAATGATATTTTTGCGATCTTGAAAATTTTGGAATTCCAGTTTTCAACGGAATACACATCCTAGGACCCCTTGAGTTCAAATAGCGATGTCCCTCAAAAAGGTGTGTGTGTTTAGTAACTCTAGCGCGTAAACGAAAAGTCCTATGAAACTGAAATTTCATATTTAAGACAAATATACGCCCGAGATATTACAAAAACTTTTTTCATCAAGTCAGCTTACCAGAAGAACCACTTTATAATTTGTATTTTGCACCTTTTTACGATGTTCTCTATGTTTGCAACAGCTCTTACGATTTTTATTAAACTCTCTATATCAATGTAAAATTTAATGGGCTTTAGCATCATGTAGATTTCATTCTGATTTAAATAGTCTGAGAGGGCTTAAATGGCGATATTTTAAATTTTCTTCCTCTAAAGAACCTTTAATTTTGTAGATTTAAAAAAGTTAGGCACATCATCTTGTTAGCATTGATAAGTAACAGCTAAATCTGCAAGTTGAGCGAATTTGATAAACAACTAAAGGAGAAAAGTGCAAACATATTTTTATATGCAATTTTTGTGTTTTTGAAAACAATAATAGTAATATTATTTGTATATATACCGTTGGATAGCTAAAGATTTTAGAAAAAATATTATCTTATACAAGAGCTTGTAAAATTTAATAAATAATAATAATAATAATAATAATATCAGAGATCAGCCCTAACGCAATCCTCCCATCGACGCTTCGGCCTACCTTTCGGACGCCTACCAGTCGGTACAGCGAATACCAACCCTCTCGGAATCCGTTCCTCGCTAAGCCCAACAACTTTACGCGCCCATTTGAGTCTCCGCGATGCTATCAACTCAATTATATTCGCAGAGTACAAACTCCGCAGTTCCGCGTTGTGCAACCTTCTAAACTCCCCAGTGGCCTCATCTCTCTTCGGACCATATATTTTACGCAGTACCTTATTCTCGAAAACCTTAAGCCGTTGTTCATCCTTCAAAGTAAGCGGCCACGTTTCGCATCCGTAAAGAACCGTTTTACCTCAGAGGAATCCATGACTGTTTGTGGTATTTTGTGAACTAAAATATGTGAGTAGGGCGTTCGAACCTACGTCACACCCTCCAGCAAGCCTGGAGGGCCGCTCTCATTGTTGGTCAGCGAGTCCATCGGACTTAGCCGGGAGGAGCTTCCGAGGAAATTCCACCGACCATCCCCACATCCGCCACCCGTGGGACGCTCCCCATACGCGGTAATGAGATCCGCGCGAGGGAAATTTAATAAATAGTGACAAAAATCAGAAAATTGATAATCCATAATCCATTAAACTGATTATTTTAGATAATAATTTAATAGATTTTTTAATATAAAAAAATATCTAATCTTAAAGAATTGTATAAATTTTATTTATTATTGGTTATGTATTTGTACAAGAATATTTCTTTGACAAATAAATTCATTATCTATCTAGATTTTTTAATGAAACACATGTTTCTATAGACATTTCATTAATTTAATTCTTTAATGGTTTTACTAATTACTTTCACTTACTATATATAGTAAGAGAAAGTATTGCGATCGTGAAAATTTTCAAATTCCAGTTTTCAACGGAAATACACATTTTAGGGTCTCCTGAGTCCAAATAACCAAGCCCCACAAAAAGGTCTGTGTGTGGTAACTCCCGGGAGAAAACGGTAAGTCCTATGAAACTGAAATTTTATATTTAAGACAAATATACGTCTGAGACGTTACAAAACCTTTTTCATCAAAATGAGCTTACCAGAAGAGCCACTTTATACCATGCATTTTACACTTTTTTTTCAATTTTCTCAAAAACGGTTCCGAATATATTAATTAAACTCGCTATGTCGATGTAAAATTTAATGGGCTTTAATATAATTTAGGTTTCATTTGGATTAAAATGGTCTGAAAGGGCTTAAGTGCCGATATTTTAAATTTTCTTTCTCTAAAGTACCTTTAATTTTGTTGATTCTATAAAAATAACTATTTTATCTTGTTACCACTGATGAAAAACAGGTAAATATATAAATTGAATGAATTCGATGACAACAAGCTTTTAAATGTTAATAGAGAGTTATAAAAAAACCGATAAAGCTAACTGATTATTTTAGATAATAATATAATAGATTTTTAATAAAACAAATGTTTCTATATAAATTCAATTTGATTAATTCCTTAATAGTTTCACGTATTTTTTCTCTAACTGTATTTGACAATTCTTTTATTGATTTTAAAAATGGAGTTAAATGAAAGTCGTGTGTTGCCCGCACCAGATTTTTTTCTACTCAAATTTAATTAAATCAATTCTTTAAACACTTTTTTGTTCATCTCTAAATGAATTAAAAAATTCTTAAATTGATTTTAACAACGGAGGTAAGTGAAAGTCTTGTGTTTCGCCCCACAGGTTTTTCTTATTTTCTCAATGAATTAAGTCATAAGAGAGCAAAGCCAAGGGTGATAGTTGGTGTTGTATAACTATTATACAATATGGAAATGAATAGTTAGTCTATAGTTATAGAGGTGAAGCTAGGGATGGATACCTGGTAAGGAAGAGAATCAAGTTGGTATCTCCCTCCATTCAACCGCAACTGCTTAACATTCCTGAGGCGGGCGAGCTGCTTGAGGGGTTGTGCAGGGCGGATAGAACCTTCTAACTGACGTATTATTGGCTTCATACTCCTTGTTTAGCGGCTATCTTGAAGGCCCTTAGGCTTTGGCTCAGTCTGCCGAGTTTCACTTGAATTAATTAGTTTAAGAGGGATTAACTTGGTATTGAGAGGCTTGAGGGTTATGTTTTGGACTTGGCTGCATGATATATAGAACGCACCGGTTTAATGAGTATACATATTTTACTTTCACTTACATGAAATAAATAAATAAATAAATAAATAAATATATATATATATATATATATATATATATATATATATAAACCTTTATATGCACCTCGACAATCCATGAAGGGTCTTGGGCTTGGTACATACGTGGGTGAATCAAATATAAACAAGACTTTTTGTCCTGGAAGCCCAGTGAAGATGCGGGAACGTTCCGCGTTTAGAGGTGTTGGGTAGGGATGCCAGGAGTGGGCGCATGGCCTCGAACTCACCAGTTACCGTCGTGACGATATCTGAGCAGGATGTATCCCCCTCGATTACGCAACGTATTATCATCAAAGTTCTTGCTGCTGAAGGTGTAAAACCGGCTGAAATCTTGAGAAGGTTGACTGTACAGTTCGGGGAAGAGACACTTTCTCGTGCGAGAGTGTTTGCATGGCATAAACATTTTGTGGAGGGTCGTGATCGTGTTCAGAATGAAAGCCATGATCGCAGACCCCGCTCCATCATCACAGCAGACAACATCAGCCGTGTTCGACAGCTTATTGAAAGTGACAGACGTCTAACCACCAGTGCCATTGCACTTGTGGAAGGACAAGCAGAGCCCAAAGGATCCTAGCGCCTCCCTCTCAGCCGCATCACTGGTGAGAGCCAGCGGAAGCTAAGTGAGGGCGCTATAGCCACAATCACACCGCACTTGAGAGGAGAATCTGACCAGTGTCAGAACTCCAGCATACATATTTACAATGTATCTCGGGGCCACTGCCGTTTCAACCTTCTAGATGGGTTGTATGGATGAGTGGAGCTGGATAGGGATCGTGCTAGAAGATTAGGATGATGAATGAGGTTATGGTGGAATTTGGAAAATTTGGATGGAATTAGGTCTGAAATAAATGGAACATTAAGGTCGTGGCGCAAGGTATAGTTGGATACATAATAAGGAGCATTTACTATTATTCGGAGGACTTTGGATTGAAAGGATTGAATGCGTTTGATGTTAGAATGTTTAGCTGTCCCCCACAGTTCAAGTCCGTAGGTCCAGAGAGGCTTCAGTATGGTCTTGTAGATTAATAATTTGTTGTCAACTGTAAGTTCAGATTTTCTGTTCGTCGGTTGAGTTCTTGTCTTTTAAGTCACCAGATCCCTACTAATAGATGTATTTTATACCATTTAGGAAATTTTTGAAATTATAGATTGTTAAACTTTTGATTCTGAGTGTTGTGTATGAAAAAAATTATGTATCACCCAAAACGAAAAAAATCGCATAAATTCTTTGTAATATTTAAAGACTAGAAGGATTGATAAAACAAATCCTTGGTGTTGGGGGTTATGTAGTTTTTCGTTATTGAATAGGGGCATACATTTACAAATTGCTAAATTAACTCTACAGGTAAGATTGCAATGTTTATTTAATAACGAGTTTGGAAATATAATGTCTTCCCTGTCTCAGCAATGTCCATTGTTAAATAAAAGCAAAAAGACTTTGCTCTTAATACACCTGGAACACAATAAATGACCATCGAATAAAGATGGTCTCACTGCCGGTTGTTAGGCACTTGTGTGAACAGGAATGATTCATTCATTTACTATTTATTTGTAAACACGGTATGGTGGGAAATATTAGTATTAAGGGTCTTACATACTAATAATAAAATGGTGAAGCACTGGTAAATTCCAAACTTTTGTCCACCTAAATTGGTGATATTGCCCACTGTGCGCCGGATGAAATAGACAGTAAGGAAAAAGATCGTGGAAATGATCGAACTCCAGTTTCAAACGGCAAGCGTTTTAATATTCCTTGAGTCCAAATGACCATATCCTGCAAAAAAGTCTGTATGTTCTAGAAACTGACATTTCATATTTATTGAGTTGTAAAAAAAAGTTCATAGAGTGTTTTTTACTTGCAATTACAATAAAAACTTCAGATTCTTGTATATATTTTTAATCAGTTATACATAAATCATTTTGATCTATTACAAGTTGCTATCTTTCAGATATTTTTAACAGTTGAAGGACGACCCGAGTGCTTTGCCTGTTTCCGGTCAAAATTTCCGGTTCTGTACCGTGCAAACCACTTACGAATGTTGCTCTTTCCTAAAGCATCATCGCCATAGTCACTGCAAATTTACCGTCTGTGCAACGGATTTTCCTTTTCAGAATAAAAAAATCATTAATTGATGAAAATTAATTTTTTTGTCTTCCATTTTGAGCAAGCAAAATACCACTTAAAGATAAGGAATCATAGTTGAAACTGATGTATAAAAGCGAATCTTAACTATAATTTTTTTAGAATATGTAAACATTATTGACCAAGTAAACGTGATTTTATAAACACAGAGAGGTTTAAATTGACATTTTGAAAAACTCCACGAACTTATGTTTCAACCCAATATATTTACTGAACCCAGAATACTCTTTATGGGTTATATGGGTACAAGTGTTTTTATTTTTTCAGACCATACATGGATATACATATCTAAACCACTGGACGGATTTTGATACGGATTTCAAAAAATACAAGTTATATACATTGAAATTATTATCCTTATTTTCTACTGTGGTTTATCGAAAAATCCAGATCTGTTGACTAATACTTGACCTTAAAGCCTGGAGACTGTGCCCCATGGTTTCCCTTGGGATTAGGCTGATGATGTTTTTCCGATGTGTCATTGGTCTGCTTGCATTGATCTGTCTCGTCACCCACGCTTATTTGTCGATGCCTTCTGGATAAATTCTTCTCTGCATCTTGGTTTATGTATATTTTACTTTTTTGGTTTATTCTGGATACTATCAAATAATTATTGTGGCGCGTGCAAAACGCTGTAATGGCACTTAAGCGAAATATGTTTATTAAGAAAAACGCATTTGAAATTGTTTCTCATGCTATATATTCAAAAATATATTCAACTCTGAAAGTAATCATTGTTAATGATTATTGTTAATTACATCTTAAAAATATCTAAAGCTTTTGCGATAAAACTATTGATTGCTAGAAATTTATTTATTTATTTTGTAACATAAAGGCTTTTCAAACATAAAGGTTATTTTAGCCCTAAACTAATAATACAGATACAATATAATAATAGTAATAATACTAATAATACATATATACTAATAATAATACATACATATAATACATACATGATAAATAATAAAATACAATACAAACATTATACATAATATACGAAATAATACATACAATACGAAAATAATACATACACATATACTAATCATAAAATACATAATACAAAATAAAATACATAATACACTAAAACATACATAATAATAATAATACAGATACAATATTTTAAGTTAAATACAATCAATTATATAAGATAACTACAAATAAGAAAAGAATAAAATAAATAAATAAATATATATATAAATATATATATATATATATATATATATATATATATATATAAAATATTAAAAATCAAAACCAGGAACTTTTTAAAATATTAATGTGTCTTTTAGATAATTCATCAGTTTGGTGGCTGACTCCTGGGTATTTTGTAATATTGTCCCAATATCATTCTCCATACCAATCCCTCTTCGCTCGGCTTCGAAGGAAAAGCAATCCAACAGTATATGTGGTACTGTGAGGAGAACCCCACAGGGAGTACATTGAGGCGGTGATCCCCTCGTCATCAGGTAGCCGTTGGTCAGCCTTGTGTGACCAATCCTCAGTCGAGCAGTATCACTTCCTCCTAGAAATTAAATCCCTTAATTGAGAACGATTGTGAATATTGGATTGTTTGGAAAAAAAAAATGCAGGATTTTGTTTTACAAAGAAAGATTTAAGTGTTTTATTTAATCAAAATAGTCTCCACTTCTATCAGCACATTTCTCCAACATGTTGGTAACTTTTTCATTTCCTCGGAATAGAATTTCTCATGTTTAGAACTTATAAACACCGAAAACGCGTTTTCTGTTTCCATTTGTCCATTTAATCTAGCTAGTTTTCGAATGAGTACTTATAGGGCCACATGTAGCATAGTGGCTTTCATCTGTAGCATGAAAATCCTTAGTTATGACATCCTTCGGAGGGGACGTTAAAAGGTGGTTACGAGCCTGTGCGATGTC
The DNA here is from genome assembly GCA_023052935.1 of Piezodorus guildinii. NCBI lineage: Eukaryota > Metazoa > Arthropoda > Insecta > Hemiptera > Pentatomidae > Piezodorus > Piezodorus guildinii. Next base: position 11,680,113 of record CM041298.1, on the reverse strand, counting down.
AGGTACTCGTTAAAGATCCCTATTCTAATATAACCTGGATAGGCAAAATTCAGGATTCTCACTATAGCATCGTCCGATGAGCCATAGTAGGATAAAGCGATCTTAAATAATTAAACAAAAAAAATGAATAATTATAATTTTTCAGTAGATGTGTAGTTTTTGAGTAATTCGAAAAAACGGTCTTTATAAACGTTTTAGATGTAATTTTTAGTTCAAACATTTCACTAATCCCTGTTGAACAGATTCGATACCTAGGACTCCACCTTGACAAACGTCTAACTTGGAATCCCCATACAAGGTAACGGTAAAAAACTGCCCTACTTTTTCTACTACTTCAACCCTTACTGGACAAACGGTCAAACTTTCCATTTAGTTACAAAAGAATCATTTGCATGACCATCATATGACCGATATGGACTTAAAGAGTAAAGCTTTGGGGCTCTACTAAACCATCGAATTCCTCTCGTATCCAATCCTTACAATGCAAAAGCCTTCGTAAAATCCTCAACGCTCCTTACTTTGTCACGAATAAACTCATCCATTAAGACCTTAATGTTCCATATGTTACTTAATCAGCCCGAACCAGGTATCAAGCACTCCCTGAAAAACTCCATTCCCTCTCTAACCTAGTTTCTATAATATTATCCTCTTCGGTTCCTGCTAATCCTCCGAGGCGTCTGAAAAGAATATGGCCCCGAGACCTTCTATTGGGTTGTTTCACATGAAATTTTCGTTTTTATAGTTTCTGAAATACATAAAGGATTTTGAAGGTCTCTGTTGTTTTCTTCCGAATGTTTACATATTTAAAGTAAACAATTACTAATCCTCTACCTTTGTATTATAAACATTATCTTCCCAATCAATTACCCACTTTTTAGTATACCTCCAAATATGAACATGGAAACACGCGATTTTTGAGTAATATTTATGTACGAGTTTAAACTTGGCCATTCAGCAGCTGAGGTCGCTAGAAATATTTGCAAGGCGTTTGGGGAAGGGAGTGTTAATAAGTTTTCAGTTGGGGATACCGGCTTGGAAAACTTGCCACGAGGAAGACCTCCCTTCGTAATAGACAACGATGTCCTCAAACATATAGTAGAAAGAAACCCCTACCAAATAGTTAAAGGACTCTCAGCACAACTAAATGCAAGTGCATCTACCGTTTCCAGACATTTAAAGTGAATTGGGGATGTAAAAAAGCTCGATACATGGGTACCTCATGATCTCACTGAGCGGCAGCAAGACCCCATGTTTCAAAACATACCGTGCAAAAATTGAAAGAACTGGGCTACGAAGTTCTTCCGCACCCACCATATTCTCCCGACTTGTCTCCAACAGATTACCACCTGTTCAGGAATTTGGACAACTTCGTCAAAGGAAAACTTTTTGAAAATGATGATTAAGTGAAAAGTGCGTTTTCAGATTTTGTTTCACTTCAAAGCTCAGAGTTTTTTCAGTTCGGGGATAAAAAAGTTAGTGTCACGTTGGGAATAATGTGTAGAAAAAGAAGGTAAATACTTCGAATAAAATTATCTTGTTTTCTTATCGTATTTTTAATAAAAATTCTTTCCTTGAAAACGGACATTTCATGTGACTCAACCCAATAGTTAAGAAAATGTTTGGAGTGCTGCTAATAAGTAGCGTCTCTACATATATTTCATGTGTTTACTTTGCCCATCACATTTACTTGATGTATATAATACAGTTCTAAATATTAATAAATATGCTTTTAAAAAAAAAGTTCAAACGTTAAAGAACGAACAGTCATTTTTGAGATACCGCGGTCCAAAATTGTGAGTGAATACATTTTTTCTTGTATATATTATCGATATATATATATATATATATATATATATATATATATATATATATATATATATATATAGATTATTTATTAATTTTTTTAATTTATTATATATATCTATATATTAAAAATTATGCATGTGTTTGAACGTACGACCTTGTATAATTCAAGATTTCAATTTTCGGTCTAGTTTTTTCCAACCCCAACGCACGTACAAATGCCAATGTTTTTTACACTGATGTCATCTGTACTCGAGGGGTCTTATCATGTACAGTGGGTAAAAAATATATTCATACAACTGTATGAACATATTTTTTTAGTAACAAGTAATTGAATTAAAATAAAGTAAAAATAATTAGTAATAACGTACATAATTAGCTTCATTAAAAAAAAAAATGAAGTCTCTTTTGATTTATTTTGTATTGATTGTAAAATTTAATGAAACTGTAGATTAATTTAAGAAACTAAGATAAATGAACTCGGGATAACGGATAGACAAACTGAAACTATTTTGGTTGGAATCATTAAATGGTTATTACGGAGATATTAGGGTCATCCCGGTTTTATTAAGAGAAATGAGTTCAATAACAATTATTTCCTCTGCATTGCAGATCTATTTTCATTATGAAATTCCCGGTGAAATGTCCCAATATTAAATATTCAGTATCAGGTTTTCCAACATCTGAAGGAATTTTTCCAACATGAATTAGGAAATAATCCAATATGAAAAGCAATTTACAAAAGTAATGAACTAAATATATATATATATATATATATATATATATATATATATACATATATAATATATATATATATATTATATATATGTATAAATTATTGTTTAATTAGTTCTTGATTGTTGATAATTTAAGTTTTCTATTGTTCTTAGGTTTCAGTTAATAAATAAACAATTTTATGCGTGCAACGTGTCGAGAATTTATTGTTCTCATATTCATGCCTTCATAGAAGATATTATATATTTGTAAGATATCATTATTATATTTACAATTTTATCTTTCATGTAAATTTGATTGAAATATTTATTTGACTACTGTATGTCTACTGTAATTTTTCAATATATTCTTTTCTGTCTCTCTAACAATAATATCATTAACCAAAATTGCTAAAATAAAGGAAAAGTTTATATAAACTAATGATAATAATAATAGCCTTACAGAACCCGAAGGTTCGATGCCGATACAACCAAACTTCGCCTGCACAGACTCGTCCAATGTTCGCCGGTCAAGCCCAAGCCCCCGAGATCAGCCTTAACGCAATCTTCCCATCGACGCTTTGGCCTACCTTTCGGACGTCTACCAGTCGGATCAGCGAAAAACAACTTTCTCGGAATCCGTTCCTCACCGAGCCCAACAACTTTACGCGCCTATTTGAGTCTCCGCGATGCTACCAACTCAATTATATTCACAGGGTACAAACTCCGCGATTCCTTGTGAAACCTTCTAAAGTCCCCAGTGGCCTCATCTCTCTTCGGACCAAATATTTTACGCAGTACCGTTTTTTCGAAAACCTTAAGCCGTTGTTCATCCTTCAAAGTAAGCGGCCACGTTTCACATCCGTAAAGAACCGTCGAAGAATAATAGTTTTATAAATTCTAACCATTAACTTTTTAGACAGAAGCCGCGAGCTAAGTAATTTGGCAACTGAATAATAACACGCATTTCTCACCTTTAACCTAGACTTTATTTCTTCCTGGATTTCATTTTGTATTGTTATCATTGAACCTAAATACTTGAATTTCTCTACGTGTTCAAAAGTATACCCTGATATATTAATATCATCAAGATCGTCACCATTTCTGCTACCAATCATATATTTCGTCTAATCGGTATTTATTTCGAGTCCTATTTATACTTATAAACATATAAACTAATACTAATACTAATAACAAAGCATATAAACTAATACTGGTTATAATTATTTTTATTTTTAGATCGTTTCACCAAAAGTAGTAGTTCCACTGTAATCTAAATGGTACTCAAATGGAAACTAAATTAACATTAATGTATTAAAATGTATTTAGGAAATGTTCTTATGAAATATAAAATTGTAATAAACTAAATAAAATAGGAACCATTAAATATAACAATTTTAATTTCTACCTATGATTAAATATAAGTATTAATAGACGTTATATAATAAACAATATTTTCTTGCCAAGTGCACATTTCGTTACGATGAGCTCCTAATCCCAAAGTGATCGACTTTTATTTGGTCAAACTGAAATTTTTTAAACGTAAATGACACCACATTTAAGCAAGGGCGAGTCGCTTGTCATTCTATAAAATGTTATTATATTGAACCCCGAGGACATATTATGGTTTTTATTATGTACATATTATGGTGTAAATTAAAAGATTTTCCGTTCCACAGCCATTAATATCCGCGCTTACCCCAGGGTGACCTTTCCACCCTGCATCAATAGCAGTCGACCTCAGCCCCGCTCAATTCATCTCAAGCTCTATAGTAGTCCCGGAATAACCGGTGGGTTTGAATGGAAAACCGGTTTTTTGTTACTTTGGGTGTTATTGTTACTTTTTTTTACTCCACTAACTGGGCATATGAATTTAGAATACCGTAAATACATCATGCTATGTTTTTGACCGGCTGCTTTTGTAAGGCAACCTTCAAAACAGTAATTAATATAATAATAGGCTTAGCGAACCGAGCGAAGTTTCGATGCCGATACCACCAAATTCCGCCTATACAGACTCGTCCAATGTTCACCATTCAAGCCCAAGCTCCCGAGATCAGCCTTAACGAAATCCTCCCATCTCCGCTTCGGCCTACCTTTCGGACGCCTACCAGGCGGACCAGCAAATACCAACTTTCTCGGAATCCGCTCGTCATTGAGTCTCCGCGATGCAATCTGCTCAATTATATTCAAAGGATACAAGTTCCGCAATTCCGCGTTGTGCAACCTTCTAAACTCTCCAGTGGCCTCATGTTTCTTCGGACCAAATATTTTACGCAATACCTTATTTCGAAAACCTTAAGCCGTTGTTCATCCTTCAAAGTAAGCGGCCACGTTTTACATCCGTAAAGAACCGTTGGAAGAATAATAGTTTTATAAATTCTAATCTTCAAGTTTTTAGATAGAAGCCGCGAACTAAGTAACTAGTAGTTAATATATTTAATTTTAACTGTACTTTTTGGAACCATTGGATCTCCTTTCCAAAGGTTTCGTGTTTATCAATTCCAATGTGTGGCATGCAGGGGAAATTGAATTAACTAAGTTTTAATAAAGACGTTATTATCCTTAAGATTTGTCTTCGGTACTTCAGGGAGGTCCCATGTTACCAACTTATACGGTGAATTAAAGTGGCTCCTCCCCTCAACCCGCAGACAATATTTCCTTGGATCATACCTCTACCAAACTATTAACTCACAGCATCCTTCGTATATCCACAGCCTCCTTCAATTTAAATCCTCAGTCAGTGGACTCTTGAAACTAGATCGCGACAGTCTGACCTTTACCTTCCTACCCACAGAACCAAAACTTTTGATCGTTCCTTTATTGTTCGCTCTACCACACTCTGGAATTCTCTACCTATCCATATCCGCCATGCTGCCGCTTTATCCTCATTCAAATCACAACTTTTCCTATACCTTCTGTCATCCCAAATAGACGATCAGCAAATGTGATATGTCAATTCTATCTAGAAATCTACATTGAATGAATGAAGATTACTGTTTACCGCCCAAATTTTAATTTGCTTTTAATTTGATTTCGTTTAAATACATTTTTAGTTTCTCAGAAGATATATATTTTTCATTAATTTCTTTGTTATTTTTTATGTACGGTATTTTTCTCATTGTAAATAATTGTAATTTTAAATAATGATTGTAATTAATAATTAATCATGTTTTTTATCTGTTGGTTAGACATATTATACAATCCGATTGTACATAACTGTTATTCTTAGGGGACCTAGTCCCAGAATAATTTTTTTTTTCTATTCTATTCTATTCTATTTAACATTAGCCTATACATATCCAATCTATTTACACAATGTCCAACTCTATGACTGAGAATTCTGAGGGATTCGTTACCATTATCTTTGCCATACAATATTGCAGTAAAATGTTACCTTAAAAACACTACTGAGACTCATACCCCAACGACTCGGCTCTACTCTGGCTGGTCTCTGATCTCCGACGGACTTCTTTTCGATCTTTGACTCTTATGTGGCTCGAATAAGACTGCTCTTCTCGTTGATGGAACTCGACTGCCTTCTTCTTGAGGATGGAACACCCTCGTCATTTCTCTTTGACAAAGGAAAACGGGGCTGATATAGGAAGTGCCCAGTCCAGCCTTTGTCCAGTAGCTGGAGTCTAGAAAGTTCTTGGGGTATCGCGGGCTGCCTATGGGACATTTCAAAGGGGAATAGGTACACGCCTTTTTAACTTTTGCCGACAAAGGCTTATTAACATTTACTTAATTGATATTCAAATTATTTAATACTGAACTTACTCCCCTCAGTATCCTCAACACATAACAATTAATAATGGGACTATTATTGAGGCAAATTAAAAAATAAATTTAGCGATAAAAAAAATATAATTTTACGTTCAATATTGATACCTTGGCCCTTCCTCCTAATGCATTTCATCTCCAGAAATCTCAAACATAATCCACAGGTTACCTTCCAGCAAAGCTCCTGGACACGATCTCAGCACTCCCAATATTCTAAAACAAATTCCAAAAAAATCCATCCTATTCCTTATCTATATTTACAACTCCATACTCGGCACTACATACTTTCCTAATCCCTGGAAATTATCCATTGTTAAAATGATCCCTATACCCAAAAAACCGCTGGTACCCCTGCCTCTTACCGTCCTACACCTCTTTTACCTATTATGGGTAAAACCCTGGAAAGACTAATCATCAAACGACTTTATTCTATCCTGAAGGTTTTTCGGATTTTCCCGGACCATCAGTTTGGATTTCGCTCATTCCACTCCACCATCCAACAATGTCATCGAGTGGTGGATGTAGTCCCAAGAGCTCTGGAGCGCGGATTGTACTGCACGAGAGCCTTCCTTGACGTATAACAGGCCTTTGACCGAGTTTGGCACCAAGGACTGCTTTACGAACTCCGCTAATTCCTCCCTCCTAGATTCTACTTCACTATACAGTCTTACGTCTCTGGAAGGTCCTTCAAAATAAATAACGATAGTTCCTATTCATCCCTTTTTACTCAGTCTACTGGTGTTCCTCGTTGCATTGGCGCTGAACGGAACTACTGCAATAAGCCTGAACCCTACCGTTCGATTTGAGACTAATGACCAGGAATGTGTGAAGAGAGCCATGTTGAAAAAGAAAAGTTCCTCGAGACCTTTGGCGAGAGACAGTTCTCCGTTAGAGGTCTATGGATCGGGTCTAGCGGAGCGATCCCTGGAAGCACAAGGAGCTTTTTGGAAGAAGTTGGGTGTGGATATCAAAGATATATTGGGTTGATGCAAAATTAATGCAGGTTTCCTCTATTGCAATATCTTAATTCCAATTGTGTAAACAAAGCTAATCCTAACATTGATCATTATTATACCAAAACAAACCTTATCTAATACCCTCTCTTTCACCATGAATTTGTTTAGTAAAATCGTTTTGTTCAGTGTGTTCAAAGGTCTTGAATCGAAAATGTCAAAGTGCGATTTTCGTCAAATTTATTTTTACGAATTTAAATTAGGGCGCAGCGCTGCGCAAACGGCTCGTAATATTAATGAAGTGTGGGGTCAGGGGGCTATTAATGAGTGCACGGTGCAGCGTTGGTTCCAGAAGTTTCGCAGAGGAGATTTCGACCTCGAAGACAAGGAAGGTCGGGGCCGTCATCTTGCTCTGGACAACGACCAGCTGAGGTCAAAAGTGGAAGAAGACCCAACCAAAACCACACGAGAAATGGCGGCGGAACTCGGAACTCAAAAATTGCAACGTCTTTGCCCAGCATTGATGAATCAGAAGAGGCCGATCCTGCTCCACGATAACGCCAGACCACACGTTGCACAACCAACGCTTCGACGACTGCACGAGTTGGGCTACGAAGTTCTCCAACTACCGCCTTATTCACCTGACCTCTCTCCTACAGACTTCCACTTTTTCAGGCATCTGGACAACTTTTTGAGGGAGAAAAATTTTAAAACCAGGACGACATTGAAAATTCTTTTCGTGATTTCATTGAGTCCAGGGATTCGGATTTTTTTTCTGGTGGAATAAGAAAGCTTGTTGAACGTTGGCAAAAGTGCATTGATTCAGATGGAAATTATTTTGATTAAATATATATGGTTAAAGTAAAGATATGGCGTATTTACAATACCTACTAAAAACCTGCATTAATTTTGCATCAACCCAATAGCAGTGTTAGCAGAAAACGTGATTTTGGACTCACTGGGGATTATCCACCATCACCTGTATGGCAATCGAATTTATTTATATTTTGGCTGTGTAATGTGGGCACCAGAGGTCTAAATTTCAAATATAATTGTAGAGAGAAATAAAAAAAAATAAAATAATGTTAATAACTAAAAGGGAAACAAATTGTAAATATTAGAAATTTGTATTATAATAGACAAAAAAAAAAAAATGTGAAATATGTCCAAGGGATGGATATAGTATGCTCTGTTATTTAAGTAACCAGATATATTTGGGCAGCATTTTAATCTAAAATAAATGTCTACAACGGAATAATTCCGTGAACATTATTTTATGAGTTCTAGAATAGTTTCATAAGAATGTATGAAAAAGGTGAAAATAGTCCAAAACAGAGGAAGGATTTAAATTGAACATTCGCTGTATCAAATGAAAATTGATTGAAAACTAATGATTCATTGACTGTTGTTCTCCAATGTGGGTATGAACAAAAGCCGATTGAATTGAATCGAAAACACACAAAGAGAGAATTCTGTAAAGGTTTTTCTAACATTTTGAATACTAAAACCAATTCCATTATTGTTCCAAGGTTAGGTTGCTTTTCAATGAAGTTTTTATGAAAAACCAGCAGAATTTTCTAATTCACTTAGTTTTTTTACGAGAAAATATCAAAGTAACAAGCCTGTATTCAGGAATTTTCATTCACCAATTTAGTTTTCGTTAAAAGATGATGCTGTAATTGGATTATTCGAGCGTGGTACAAGCCAAGAGAAACAATTTTAGTTGAAACTCAATTACGTTCAGCTGTCAAGGGTAAACACGCTTTGTAACCAAGGTATCCCCTATCCCACCTCTTTTCATAACAAACAATATAACTTTTAGTTTACTTGATCCAAAGGGAGCTTAAATAACTTTTACTCCTCGATATTTTTAGTTTTTAAACATTATTTAAATAATCTGATGCGAGCAACACACGACTTCCACTTACCTCGACGGTTAAAAGCATTTTTAAAACTTTAGTTTGAAAAATTTTTGAAGTTTATTTTAATTAAACGTGTATTTATTTTTGTTCGAAACATATGATTTAGATTAAATAATATAACTACATTAAATTGTTAATAAGTTTATTCCCCATTCATCACTTTATATCAACTTTTGCAACTTTGTGTATCAGGTAATATTTTTCTAAAATCTTCCTCTTTCCAACGGTATATTATAGGTCTATATTGCTGTTCTTAATATCGATATCGATAATCTCGGGCCGGAGGGAGAGACCAAGTGATTAATTTCAAGTTAAATGCCACCCAGCTCTGAGGGGGAGGCGAAATCACTCATGTCAAGTTACTGATCATCTGGTTTGCTGGGAAACAGCAACTCTTACATTAAACACATTCTATCTAGTTCCCTGGGTCACCCGTGGTGTAATAGCACAATAGCCTCCTATACCTAAAGTTGCGAGTTAGAACCCGGCAGATGACCCCAAAATCCTTCGAATCTTAGTAAAAAATCCTTCTTTATACCGTTCTTCGGTAGGATGGGGTGACGGTAATTGTTGTCCCGGGCCTGTGAGCTGTCGAGTACACGTTAAATATCCTTATACTAATTAGTCTTAAGCAAAATTTAGAACTCCCCGTTGTACTCCCATTCGCCAAAGCAGCATAAGGAGTCGTAGAATAAATGAACAAACATGAACATGAATATCCACTGGCAGTACTCTAATAAGATTTCTAAATAAGAAGATCCCGCAGCTATTTTCTTTTTAGACATCTCGGAGGATTATCAGGAATAGAAGAGAAAGCTAGGATTGAAACTAGGTAGTTAGAGTGGCAATAGAGTTTGTCATGTAAGGAATGGTACCTAGTTCGGATCAAATCAGTAACATTTTTTTTCTTAACTCAATAACTTTATTTTCGCCTGTAAAATAAATACAATAAGAAAATGGGTTGTATTTCACAAATATGGAAAACATAACATGGTTAGGCATGAGTAAGACAATACACAGTGGTGCATCCTACTGACATTTAACACAACTATATTTTCAGCTCAGAAGCTTTTCAGCCTACGCCGAGTTATGTTAGGTATGTCGGTTGTATCAATGTTTGAACAAATTTGTTAACATGTCCACGTAGTTTGTCGTAAAATCGTTTGTAAGTCAATCGTATGTAGTTTGTTGTAGGTGGGATACGTAAGTCGGTATGAAGGGTATCGTTTGATATATACGGTAAATCAGTAACATACGGAACATTAAGGTCATTACGGATGTGTTTATTCGTGACAGAGTAAGGAGCGTTGAGGATTTTGGTGTCAAGATAAAAATAATGGCTCTCAACCAGCGACTGAAAGTATGTGGTTGTGTCACATGAAATGTCCGTTTTCAAGGTAAAGTATTTTTATTAAAAATACGATATGAAAACAAGATAATTTTATTCGAAGTATTTACCTTCTTTTTCTACACATTTCCCCCAACGTGACACCAACTTTTTTATCCCCGAACTAAAAAGCTCTGAGCTTTGAAGTGAAACAAAATCTGAAAACGCACTTTTCACTTGATCATCATTTTCAAAAAGTTTTCCTTTGACGAAGTTGTCTAAATTCCTGAACAGGTAGTAATCTGTTGGAGACAAGTCTGGAGAATATGGTGGGTGCGGAAGAACTTCGTAGCCCAGTTATTTCAATTTTTACACGGTATGTTTTGAAACATGGAGTCTTGCTGCCGCTCAGTGAGATCATGAGGTACCCATGTATCGAGCTTTTTTACTTTCCCAATACACTTTCAATGTCTGGAAACGGTAGATGCGCTTGCATTTAGTTGTGCTGAGAGTCCTGTAACTGTTTGGTAGCGATTTCCTTCTTCTGTATGTTTAAGTACATCGTTGTCTATTACGGACGGAGGTCTTCCTCGGGGCAAGTTTTCCAAGTCGGTATCCCCAGCTAAAAACTTAGCAAACCAACGACGAATGGTCCGTTCATTAACACTCCCTTCTCCGAACGCTTTGCAAATATTTCTAGCGGCCTTAGCTGCTGAATGGCCGAGTTTAAACTCGTACAAAAATATTACTCGAAAATCTCGTGTTTCCATGTTCATATTTGGAGGTATACTAAAAAGTGGGTAATTGATTGGGAAGCTAATGTTTATAATGCAAAGGTAGAGGATTAGTAACTGTTTACTTTAAATATGTAAACATTCGGAAGACAACAAGAGAGACCTGCAAAATCCTTTATGTATTTCAGAAACTATAAAAACGGACATTTCATGTGAAACAACCCAATACTTCACACTCTTCTGTCTACATCATCAAAACTAAAAGTTAGACATAAACTGAATACAACGACATGAGTACTCAAACCAATATGGACTTTCGCTTTCTTAGATTATGAGATTTACGGCTGAGCAAAAAAAGATTTACATAAAAAAAAAAGATAATTAACTGTTAGGAAGAAAGACTAACTCGTTTGCTCGCAGCCTAAACCCGGTCGTTAATATGAATCGCTGAATTATCTTACTATCCGTGCAATTTCGTTGAGGGTAAATAAATGAAATAATAAAAGAGAGAGAATGAACAAGCTTATATTAATTAAAATAAAACTAAATACTGTTTATAATGTGAAAACGGTGTTTCTTCCAATCCGTGGTGACTTCCTTCCGTGGTGAGAGGGGTCTCGTCTTCGATGTTCCTTCTTTCCTTTTGTGACTCCTACTCCTTGCGACAATTTTCTACTATTTTCTGTGACCTTTGACTTCCTTCGATGAAGTGCGATTTGAGAACAATATGACACATTGTCCGACCACCAACTTAATAAAACACCGTCTACACTCGCGAGTGACTCCCTTAACTCTCTCACAATCCCAGAATGCACACTGCCCAGCGGTCACTTAACAGCTGTTTTAAATTGAATAAAACAATCGACTGTAGCGCATGCACATAATGAATCACAAAATAGAACAAATACAATTAAAAATGGAGAAATATAAACACTTGACTATTTCAATTCTAACAAACTGCAACTATTTCTATCAAATATTTTAAGACTCATAACGATAGTTCCTTGGTACCTAACCCCTACATACTGACTTTCAAAAACCAACACATACGAATTCTCTATTCTGATTTTCATAGTAAACTGCACGGACACGACATGCCTGAAAATATCTGCCAGTTAAAAGAAGTCTGAAGAGAAGCTGGATGAGAGACCTCTGCTAAATTAAGGCCTAGCAAGGGGTGCTGCTGGGCACTTTCCTTTCCCATGCCTTCATGTCTGCTGCTTACGTTTCATATATCACATTTGCTTTCTGTCAGATTGCTTCTGACAAATGCGAATGAAAAAAAAGGAGAAAAAAATTGTTTATTATTGCTTAGGATTAACATTCCAAACATATTATAATCCTTTGCATGCCACCTTGAACATACTACGCAAGAGATTCTTGCTTGTTCATTGATAAACTCTAATTGGAAGGATGAATGGAGACGTGATAGGATGACGGGATGGAGGATAACGAAGATGTCGTATATTTTCATAATTAAAGACCATGGAGGCTTACTGTAGGCGGGGATTTAGCTATGGCGTCTTCTAGCTGAAGGTTCTGTGATCAACACTGCTTTACAGGGATCAAATGGGATTCAGTATATAGCAAAGGGAAAAACACCCCCAAAAAAAAAAAAAAAAAAAAATTGTACCTCTCAAAACCCAAAGGTCTTGGGCTCAGTACATATAGAGATTAGTACTACACGTAGGCCAACTGCCTTAAAAACTTTACAGTTGGTTTCTAGGCTAACGGTACTGCAATGAAATGATTAGGCCTTGATCACGCTCAGCCGCCAGGTTTTAAAGAGGTTGGGTCGGCCGTTGGAGGGTCTCTATACCCTAAGGTCGCCCCCCGGCTGAATAATAGAATAAATAATATTCTGTCATAGCCGGGATTCGAACCCGGGACCCGGAGAACAGTAGACTAGCGCTCTATCCACTAGACCACGCCGCTCCCCATATAACTAAGAATCATCATTATTATTCTATTCATTTTTCTCAGATACCTTTTTGTTTTTATTACTTTTGAAATTTACTACTGTAATAGAAGACATGAAGAGAATCTACCCATTGCCAGTACTCCGGAAGGTAATTTGAACTGGAATATCTTGGGGCCATCTTCTTTTCAGTCACCTCGGACTATTGTCAAGAATGAAAAAGAAAGCAAGGATTGAAACTTTTAAGGTAGCGTTGGAATGAAGTATGTCATGGAAGGAATATTGGGATGATGCAAAATTAATGCAGGTTTTTAGTAGGTATTGTAAATACGCCATATCTTTACTTTAACCATATATATTTAATCAAAATAATTTCCATCTGAATCAATGCACTTTTGCCAACGTTCAACAAGCTTTCTTATTCCACCAGAAAAAAAATCCGAATCCCTGGACTCAATGAAATCACGAAAAGAATTTTCAATGTCGTCCTGGTTTTGAAAATTTTTCCTCCCTCAAAAAGTTGTCCAGATGCCTGAAAAAGTGGAAGTCTGTAGGAGAGAGGTCAGGTGAATAAGGCGGATGTTGGAGAACTTCGCAGCCCAACTCGTGCAGTCGTCGAAGCGTTGGTTGTGCAACGTGTGGTCTGGCGTTATCGTGGAGCAGAATCGGCCCCTTCCGATTCATCAATGCTGGGCAAAGACGTTGCAATTTTTGAGTTCCGAGTTCCGCCGCCATTTCTCGTGTGGTTTTGGTTGGTCTTCTTCCACTTTTGACCTCAGCTGGTCGTTGTCCAGAGCAAGATGACGGCCCCGACCTTCCTTGTCTTCGAGGTCGAAATCTCCTCTGCGAAACTTCTGGAACCAACGCTGCACCGTGCACTCATTAATAGCTCCCTGACCCCACACTTCATTAATATTACGAGCCGTTTGCGCAGCGCTGCGCCCTAATTTAAATTCGTAAAAATAAATTTGACGAAAATCGCACTTTGACATTTTCGATTCAAGACCTTTGAACACACTGAACAAAACGATTTTACTAAACAAATTCATGGTGAAAGAGAGGGTATTAGATAAGGTTTGTTTTGGTATAATAATGATCAATGTTAGGATTAGCTTTGTTTACACAATTGGAATTAAGATATTGCAATAGAGGAAACCTGCATTAATTTTGCATCAACCCAATACTATCTGGTTCAGGCCAAATCAGCAACACATGGAACATTAAGATCTTTATGGATGAGTTTATTCGTGACAAAGTATGGAGGATTATAAGAAGGATTTTGGATTGTTAAAATTCGATGGTCCAGTTGAGCTTTATAGCTCAACTCCGTAAGTCCAAGTCAGAATTAAAATATTCATGTAACTTTATTAATTAAGTGGAAGGTTAGAGCGTTTGTCCAATAAGTCTTGAAGTAATCGAAAGCGGGAAGCAATTTCTTTCGTTTCAGTCTTGTGTGCTGATTCCATGTTATTCATTTGTCAAGCAGGAGTCCTATTTAGCGGATCTGTTCAACTAGGACAGGTGATTTGAAGAAGTTCGTTGGCATTTATTTCTGTCCTCAGATTCTGACACCATACTTCTAGGTCTCTGGTAAGGGATTGTGGAGATTGAGAGGCAATAGTTAGATCATGATTGATAGCACAATTGTGTCATCAGCATAGGTAGAAAGGAAGGTGTTGAGATGGGTTGGGATATCAGCTGTATAGACTGTGTAAAGGATGGGTCCTATGATACTATTGGGTTGTGTCACATGAAATGTCCGTTTTCAAGGTTAAGGATTTTTATTAAAAATACGATATGAAGAGAAGATAATTTTATTCGAAGTATTTACCTTCTTTTTCTACACATTTTTCCCAAAGTGACACCAACTTTTTTATCCCCGAAGCGAAAAACTCTGAGCTTTGAAGTGAAACAAAATCTGAAAACGCACTTTTCAATTGATCATCATTTTCAAAAAGTTTTCCTTTGACGAGGTCGAAAAAACTGTTCTTTATTTAAATTATCAAAACACGGTTGCTATAATGAAAAAAGGATTACATTGAGTTGTGATGGACACAAACAATTGACATAATCATATTATAAATACTTCATATATTAAATTTAATAATAATAGGCTTACCGAACCATAAGGTTCGATGCCGATACCACAAAAGTCTGCCTACACAGACTCGTCCAATGTTCACCGTTCAAGCCCAAGCCTCCGAGATCAGCCTTAACGCAATCCTCCCATCGACGCTTCGGCCTGCCTTTCGGACGCCTACCAGTCGGTTCAGCTAGTACCAACTTTCTTGGAATCCGTTCCTCACTGAGCCCAACCACTTCACGCGCCCATTTGAGTCTCCGCGATGCAATCAGCTCAATTATATTCACAGGATACAAGTTCCGCAATTCCGCATCGTGGAACCTTCTAAACTCCCCAGTGGCCTCATCTCTCTTTCATATATTAAACTTAATATTATTAAATTTTTTTGAAGATCTTAAGCTTTGCAACTTATACTATTGTAAATGTCTACCTTACTATTGTTATTTGCGAAAAAAACAATGGAAGTAAATTTCTGAAGTTTGTTTGTTTACTTTATGCTTTTGTGGCTAATCGGACGATGCTACAGTGGGAGTCCTAAATTTTGCCTATTCAGGCTTTATTAGGGTAGGGATCTTTATCGAGTACCCGACATCGCACAGCCTCGGGAACATCTTTTTACGTACCCTCCAAAGAACGGCATAACTAAGGATTTTTTACTTTAGGAGTTTAATTTCTGAATTTTTCTCCTTCAGATAGTTATCTAATTGTTTTGTATTTCATTCATAAACTTTTTTTTTTCAATCCTGTCGACGAGAAATGGTTATTTATTTTATATCAATAAAACTGAACGTATTGTGCTTTGGTGAAAGATATTTAAAAAAAAAAGCATTCTAACTGATCCAAAATAAAAATTGTGACCAAGTTATTCAAAATGGAGGGAATGTAATATTTTATAATTGGGTTAGATATTATTGGATAATATAAAGGAGGCAGTGGAAGCTGAATATATTGATGGCCGCACACTTAATATTCTACCGGGGATTCTGTTTAGCCTTCCAACACACACAGGACTTCCAGCTTTGTAGGGCGCTAGGGGAATATTAGATATTATATATAAAAATGCGGTTCACGATTCCAATATTTTTCAAAATTTGTATATACGTATATACCTACATTCATGTATACGCGGTCAATTAATCTATTGGATTGTTTCACATGGAATGTCCGTTTTTATAGTTTCTGAAATACATAAAGGATTTTGCAGGTCTCTCTTGTTGTCTTCCGAATGTTGACATATTTAAAGTTAACAGTTACTAATCCTCTACCTCTGTATTATAAACATTAGCTTCCCAATCAATTACCCACTTTTTAGCATACCTCCGAATATGAACATAGAAACATGCGATGTAATGTTTTTGTATGAGTTTAAACTCGGCCATTCAGCAGCTGAGGCCGCTAGAAATATTAAAGCCCGTTTGGAGAAAGGGAAGTGTTTAATGATACGGACGATCGCCGTTTTGTTTTGCTAAGTTTTCAGCTGGATACCGACTTGGAAAACTTGCTTTGAGAAGACTCTCCGTAATAGACAACGATGTCCTTCAAAACATACAGTAGAAGGAAACCTCTAAAGACAGTTAAAGACTTCAGACAACTAAATACAAGTGCATTACGGTTTCCGACATTTAAAGTGGTTGGGAAAGTATAAAAAAAGCTCATTACAGGGTTACAATACACACACATCTTTTTTGCGGGATTTGGTCATTTGGACTCAGAGGAACCTAAAACATGCTGAAACTGGAATTCAAATATTTTCATGATCGCGATACTTATCCTGACAATATATTTCATATATAGGTAAGTGAAAGTAAAAAAAATTATCCAATATCGATAATGATTTGAATGATTATTAAAACTAAAATAAATCCTTCCATTAATAATTAATGTTTTTTTTTTTAATTGTTTCATAAGTTGTGTGATGCATGCGCCAGATTTTTCATAAAATGTTTTAATCATTAGACACTACCTTATGCTACTGTGGCATATCGGAAGATGCCTAAATTTTGTCCTATATTAAGCCTATCCAGGCTTAATTATAATTTTTAACGAGTACTGAATCGCTCATGCTCGGGACCAACCTTTTTACGTCCCCTTCGAAGGCGTTATAACCAAGGATTTTTTACTTTTTGGTATATCTGCCGGAATGAACCCGCGACCTTAGGCATAGAAGGCTGTTATACCAGTCACTACACCACACATGGTCAAGTGAAATGCTTTTATCATGTTCTATAATGAATTTCTTATGTCCCAGAAATGGACCATGTTTTTCTGCCCTATAGACTACTGTCCGACACGTGCAGTATATAAAAGTTATTAATTGAATCCCATGTTTTCTATAGCCACGAACTATGACTAGTATATAGTGAAAAATATACTGTCGGAAAATATTGCTCTTTGGCAATATATCGCTCATGAAAAATATACCTCTTTGGCGTTAGAGGGGAAAGGATGTGGTCGGCTTGTACGTCATTCCATCGATTGGTCAGATTTACCATGCATCGTTCGTTATTGCTTCGCTATCTCTATGCCATCATTTTTTGACCCGTTTTATTTTCTACACTCTCAGTAAAGCGTTTACTATTTAATTTTTTTTCCTGGAGGGATATTGAAAATCATTTCGGAATTAAATTAATTTAAAAATGAATATATTAGCATATAGATGGAAAGTTCCTGGAATTGATGAAAAAAATTGGAAAAACTTAGGTGTATAGGGAGATATTTTGCTAATTTAGGAAAAGTGGGTGGAAAATGTGCTTTAGTAATAAAGCTACTTTAATATCCATATAGCGAGTTTAATCAAAATCGTAAAAAAGGTGCAAATTGCACGGTATAAATACTACTTTCAGTCAGCTGATTTAAGTGAAAAAGTTGCTACATATCTCAGGCGTATAGTTGTCTCAAACATGAAATTTTAGTTTTGTAAGATTTTTTTGTATTTGTGTTAGACTTACCACAAAACACAGACGGACACAAACGCAGACCTTTTTACTTGACTTGGTTGTTTGGACTTAAGGGACCGTAAATTGTATTAGGTTGTTTCACATGAAATGCCTTTTTTTTAGTTTCTGAAATAGATAAAGGATTTTGCAGGTCTCTGTTTTTTTCTTCCAAATGTTTACATATTTAAAGTTAACAGTTACTAATCCCTACCTTTGTATTATAAACATTAGCTTCCTAATCAATTACCCACTTTTAGTATTACCTCCAAATATGAACATGGAAACACTGATTTTCGAGTAATATTTTTGAACGAGTTTAAACTCGGCTATTCAACAGCTGAGGCCGCTAGAAATATTTGCAAGGCGTTTGGGAAAGGAGTGTTAATGAACGGACCATTCGCCGTTGGTTTGCTAAGTTTTCAGCTTGGGATACCGACTTGGAAAACTTGCTGCGAGGAAGACCTCCGTCCGTAATAGACAACGATGTCCTCAAACATACAGTAGAAGGAAACCCCTACCAAACAGTTAAAGGACTCTCAGCACAACTAAATGCAAGTGCATCTACCGTTTCCAGACATTTAAAGTGGATTGGGAAAGTAAAAAAGCTCCATACATGGGTACCTCATGATCTCACTGAGCGGCAGCAAGACCCCATGTTTCAAAACATACCGTGCAAAAATTGAAGGAACTGGGCTAAGAAGTTCTTCCGCACCCACCATATTCTCCCGACTTGTCTCCAACAGATTACCACTCTGTTTCAATTCAAAAATCAGAGTTTTTCAGTTCGGGGATAACAAAGTTGGTGTCACGTTGGGAAAAATGTGTATAAAAAGAAGGTAAATACTTCAACTAAAATTATCTTGTTTTCATATCGTATTTTTAATAAAAATCCTTTACTTTGAAAACGGACATTTCATGTGGCACAACCCAATATATGTTAAAAAGTAGAATCCGAAAATTTTCACGAAACAGTAGCTCTCTTTTTTTCAATTAATATGCTATTGCCTTAAAAAACTTTTTTACAGAAAACATATATGTGCTGATATTTAACTGTAATTAATTTATTTGTTGTAGAAAAGTAGGAACTTACAAAATTCTGAATTATACATAGTAGGGGAGCCCGTGGCTGAGGGGCTGGCACTCTTGTCTTCCACGCTAAAAGCGTTGAGGTCGAATCTCGGTCCCGGAGTGACTTTTCAAGCATTTAATTAATAGGGATTCACTTACAGCCTCTTCCCTTGTGCTATGTATCGAGAATACTGGGCGGAATAGATATAATTTAGAATCATGAAATGAAATGAAAAGTAATTTTATTCTGAGACGAGTTGTCCCCTAAGAATAACAATAAAAGTACAATATACATGATAATTGTCTGGTCGTTTAAGACTTCAGTTTAAAAATAAAAGATGGATTTTGTGACAATGAATAGTTATCATCTATAGCTTTTAAATATTACATATGCTGGGAAGATTGATACTTTAGGAGATGGAGAAATAGTTGATGTTTGAAAGTGGACAATGATAAGGATTTACGAATGGATACAGGCAAGGAATTCCAAAATAGGGTAGCCCGAATAACAAAGGATTTTTTGAAGGAGACGGATCTGTGTGAAGGTATTTACAAGTTTATGGGTTGGGATCTAGTGTTTACTGGATGGACAGAGGAACAAGTGTTAAGCATCTCAAGAATATAAGGAGATTTTTTAGTTTTGAAAAATCGGAAGAGACAGACACCTAGGAGGTACTGCCGGCGGAAAGAGGGATAGAGCCAATTCAACTCGGTATACCTTCTAGAAACATGGGAGCGTCTGGGGATTCCACATGTGAATCTGATGAAACAATTCATAAGTCTTTTGAGTCTCAGATAGAATTTCTCAGAGAGCCAGCCATATACGAGGCAACCGTAGTCAAACTGGGGGAAAATGAGCGAAGAGGCGAGTAACATAGGGGTTTTAGGTTCTGATCAATAATGACTCCAAGGTTTCTTACTGAGGTGTGGAAGTGGATAGGTATGCTATTGAAGTAAATAGCATTCAACTTCAAATCATTTGTCGTAGCCCATGCATTGAAGTTGTCACTATCTTGTTGTAGTTTTTGGATAGCCTTTAGCATTTTGGAAGGATGGAAAGAAAGATTGTGTGTGGCGTTGTGAGTGGCGGATGCCATCATTTGAAATAGAACAGTTTCCGAGCTACAAGCAAAAACGTTTCATAGAAGGGCTATACAAAAAATAGATCCCTCCACTCCTAAAGCAGGGATAGCTGGGTACCTGGGGAATCGGAGCTCGGAGAGGAAACGAAGCGGAAGTCCAGCCACGTCGGGGGTTCAAGCCAGGGAACAATTATGCAGATATGTCAAAAGGTACCTTTATGTTATATTATGTGGTCAATTAGAACCTCAGTATTCTCGATAATAACAATGCCTCACTGTTTATTCATATATATATATATTATGTATTCCTTTCTAAATAAATATATGTGAATTTCAAGATAATTACTTTATTACCCTTTATGCCACAGAAACATAGTACCTGGTATGTGATGCCCGTCAGTCAGCTGGTGACCACTCACAAAAATAGGCGTAGGGAGTGATGGCCCTACCCTACAAAAAGATCATCAAGTAACGCGGGTGTCCAAGGGTCTACACGGCCTGTAGCTCCTCCGAGAAGAACAACAACATAGTATTTTAGCGCGGTAGAACCTAACGGTAGTTATCAAGCCGTTATCGCGACTGACTATTAATTTATTTTAGATAATATTGAATTCCACACACGTTCAACTATTTATTTTTCAATTAAATATGGAGAGTAAAATATAAAGATGAGCTGAAGCTTAATTCTTTGCTACTTCATCACCCAATATCGTTGTGTCCGATTAGTAAAAACACAATTTTTTAGAGCTGATAAAATTCCAGCGGTATTTTCCTCGTGTAAAGCGATATATCATGGGCCTTGTGACAACGCACGGTTTGATCTTGGGCGATAAGAAACGACGAACACCCCGATGCAATTATTTTAAACCCTTACATGTATAAATCATATTTATTATACCAACTTAAAGTTGTATCTGTATATTTCCTTTTTTTTTTCATTGATGTACTATTACAATCTATCTTGAAAAAATCCATCCTCTAGTGAACAGGTCAGAATGTGAACAGACAGATTTTTTACTAATAAGGCGTTGTTATTTCGGTTTTGTTTTTCTTGAAATTTGGAATTGTCAGAAGACACTCGATGATGATTTTGAAAGGGAAGGGGGTACTTTTTTTAAAAGAAAAGATAAAGCGTATATACTGCAGGCGTTTTGCGGTCCTAAGTTGTAGGAGGTTCTTAGAATTATATATTGGGTTGTGTCACATGAAATGTCTGTTTTCAAGGTAAAGGATTTTTATTAAAAATACGATATGAAAACAAGATAATTTTATTCCAAGTATTTACCTTCTTTTTCTACACATTTTTCCCAACGTGACACCAACTTTTTTATCCCTGAACTGAAAACTCTGAGCTTTGAAATTAAACAAAATCTGAAAACTCACTTTTCACTTGATCATCATTTTCAAAACGTTTTCCTTTGACGAAGTTGTCTACATTCCTGAACAGGTGGTAATCTGTTGGAGACAAGTCTGGAGAATATGGTGGGTTGCGGAAGAACTTCGTAGCCCAGTTCTTTCAATTTTTGCACGGTATGTTTTGAAACATGCGGTCTTACTGCCGCTCAGTGAGATCATGAGGTATCGAGCTTTTTTACTTTCCCAATACACTTTAAATGTTTGGAAACGGTAGAAACACTTGCATTTAGTTGTGTTGAGAGTCCTTTAGCTGTTTAGTAGGGGTTTTCTTCTACTGTATGTTTGAGGACATCGTTGTCTATTACGGACGGGGCAAGATCCTTTTTGTAATTCAGAAACTATAAAAACGGACATTTCATGTAAAACAACCCAATACTTATATAATATTTTTTAAAGATTAATCACAACACATTTAAATTGCAACAGGAGTGTGTCACTATTACATTAATATATATTTAAGTAACAATAAAAATATATTCACATCTAATCGTCTTTTGTTACTGCCTGAGAAAAAAAACTGTTCCTCTACAACCCATGAAAGCTCCTGGGCATATATATATAAAAATTCGTACTGTTTCTAGGGCAACGGCCGTATAATGAGGTATTTAGGCCGAGATCACGCTCAGCCGCCAGGTTTTTCCCCATTCTGGGTACCCACTTTATAGAGGCTGGGTCAGCCCTAGGAGGGTCTCCATACCCCAGCTAAAATGAAAAAATATTCTGCCACTGCCCGGATTCGAACCCAGAACCTGGAGAACAGTAGACTAGTGCTCTATCCTCTTGACCACGACAAGTTTAAATGCATACAATTTATTTCAAGGAAATTACTATAAGGCGCCAACCGGATATTTGTCTTCTTAATTCAAGGCTTCTGCCCTTGGCTTCAAGTCCGGATCGCTAGTGTGTGCTGTAGAGGAAACAACTCGACTTATCTCTGAGATAGCTTGTTTTTTTATTAAAATATGGGGGAAGAAAACGCGGTAGGGACGTAACACGGGACGTGAGCAGTACTTCCCAAGGGACCTTAATGTAAATATATCTCATGACGTGGACCGACTGACACCGCAATAAGATGGATTGATACACATTTATATACATGAACCGCACCGTCGGAGGATTTCTGAGTACAGCGTATACGGCACACTTCACATCAGATCAATTCATTATTCTTAAACGAACTGTTAACTTAATCGATTGGTAACATTAATACGTTTTATGAAAGAAAACTAATTTGGTTCGCGCTCCGCATTATCTATACATACGTTTTCTAATTGAAATAATTTGGTCATTCATTGAAATATATATTAAAAATCTAGTGCGTATAACATACGACTTTACACTTACACCTCCGAAGTTAAAGTAAATTTTAAGAAATTATAAATACAGTTAGAGATAAAAGAAAATTGTTCAAGAAGTAATTACATTGAGTTTCAATAAAAACACAAGTTTCATTATATAATCTTTTATATTATCATCTGCGACAATCAGTTAGTTTTATCGGCTTTTCATCTCTCTCCGTTAACATTTTGTGTTTTAGATAGAATTTTTTTCTAAAGTCTTCAGCTTTCCAACGGTATATTATACCTTGTACTGCCGTAAATATTGTTACAAAGAAATATTTACAAATTTCGACAGAAAAAATATTATATATTGACAAATAAAACATATCTATAGAGAGTAAAACGAAAAATAAATCATTCAAAATGTCTTCCTTTAGCCTTGACACAGACATTTAATCTCCGTGGCCAGTCATCAATAGCAGCTCGCAGCACTTCTTGAGGAAAGTGGTTTTCGCGGTTTAGATCAGGGAATTTAAATTTGGAAGACCAACCCTGGGCTGGCTGGAGTTCAACTCTTGACATCGAGGATATTATGACGGTCATCGCGAACAATCCACGAATTACGGTCCGTGAGATGGCTGCGGAGTTAAGAGCCTGCAAATCGACCGTTGATGATCATCTAAAGAAGACCGGGTACGTCTGTCGTTACGAAGTTTGGGTTCTCCATGAGCTCAGTGAAAGGAACCTTATTGAAAGGATTTCATGTTGCCATTTGCTGCTGGAAAAAAAAATGTGGAGGATCCATTTTTGATACGAGTTGTTACTGGTGACGAAAAATGGATTATCTGCATCACCACCAGCCGAAAAAAATCTTGGAGGTTGCCTGGAACGACACCGCTCGCAACACCTTGCTTGCATCCAAGAAACGTGATGCTCAGTATTTGCTAGGATTGGAAGGGACCCATACATTTTGAGCTTCTTCTACAAAACCAAACTTTAAATACGGACTTTTACTGCGCCCAGTTAGATCGATTGGAGGCAGCAATTGAAGAGAAACTGCCAAAGTTGGCGAATCGGAAAGGAGTGCTATTCCACCAAGACAACGCTAGGCCCCGCGTGTCTTTAAGGACTCGGCAAAAGTTATTAAGGTTCAGATGGGAGGTTTTATCCGCCGTACTCTTCTGACATTGCTCCTTTGGATTTTCATATTTTCCGTTCCCTCGAAAATTTTCTACAATGAAAATCCTTCCCTTCAGAAGATGGCGTCAAAACGGAACTTTTAGTGTTCTTCAGGAGTAAGGACGGTGATTTTTGGGGAAAATAAAAGGAGGATAATGGACCTTCCTAGCCATTGGGAAAGGGTAATAGCTGACGATGGTAACTATTTTGTAGATTAAATAAATAAATTTTAAGCTGTTCATCAATTTTAATTTGTGAGATGGCAACACGTAATAGATCTAAATGGATCATACATAATTGATTAAAAATTTATACAGGAATATTGCTATGTTTTTGACCGGCTGCTTTTCTAAGGCAGCGGTAGCTTCAAAAACTAGCTTACTTACTATATTTAGTCAATATATAAACTATATTTAATGATACCATGGATCTCCTTTCCAAAGGTATCGTGTTTACCAATCCAATAGGTGGCATGCAGGGTAAGATTAAAGTAAATAAGATTCAATTAATACATTACTATAATTATTAATTTACACATATCATTATATTTACATATTGCCTAAAACTCTGATTGAGAATACTGAGGGACATTTTCTCTACCACCTATGCCATACAATTTTACAAATAACAATATACCTTTGAAACACTTAACCGGCTGGCGAAGGTGGAAATCAGTCTTAGGTCCCCTTTCTTGGCATCATCCTCCAGCTGCTCTCAGAACCCCGACGGCCACCTCCTCTTCTTGTAGATGGAACCCGACTCACTCTTCTTGAGGATAGAACTTGACTAACTCTCCGGTTCTTCTCTCTCGTTCTCGTCACCTCGGGTGGGCCGAGATGGGAAGTGCCCCGGTTGGCGGTATAGCCTTTGTGCTATTATTCTTATCTTTTCCCCAATCTTAATATTCTTGTTGGCCGCCGCTGGGGGGAAACTACCCGAGGTTTCTGGTACCGCTGGGGGGAACATACCGATGGGAAATCTAGGGGGCTAGGTAAACACCTTTTGATGTTTTGCCGACAAAGGTTCGTTATCATTAATTGTTTAATATTAAAATTATTTAATTATGAACTCCCCTCAGTATCCTCAATACATTACAATATGAAGTTTTTATTATCGAAGTAAAAAAAGTTATGAACTTATTTTACAACCCAATATTTATAACCTATAGGAACAGCCATCTCGATTTTTAAAGCTAATCAAGCTTTTCCGTCAATTCAGGAGGGGCTTAGAATGATCAATTATTTACGGTTATTTGTTACTTTACTTTAGTTAGGGTTTTGTTTTGACAAGATAAAACAAATGGCTTTATTTACCTCAGATATTGAAGGCACTGGTAGGAGAAAAGAGAGAAGGGGAAGGAGATAAAAGCCTAATGAAGGAGGCATTGGCATGGAAATAGATCCCTTGCGGCGGTGTATAGGGCCGGCGGCAGAGCCCTCTACAGGGTCAATGCCCCAAAAGGGGTCATGATCTAGCTGACCCGGGGTTATGGCTTTGTACCTACGCCGCTTTCTGACCGTCAGGAACCTCTCAGAGCATGCGCGTCTGCCCGACCTACAGTATAGGCCTTGTTTATAGTTCAAGAGATTCGTAAGGAGAGTAGCACGTTAATCAGCAATACAAATAAAAGCAATAATGAATAATATAAAATTACAGTTCTGAGCTATACAAAGTTTATACAAGTGTGTACAAATGTAACCTACCTTAAAGAATTTTAAATAACAAAAACATATACTTAAACAATATAAAATTAAGATAAAAATTGAATAAAAAATAAAGACGCTAAATAGTTCAGGTTAACTATAGCACGGTAGATTGACATTGAAGGAGATGGATGAATAGTTAAGGATTGAGATATACGAATGGATTTTGGTAAGGAATTCCAGAATAAAGATGCACGAATGACAAAGGGGTGTCTTAAAGGGAGTGGTTCTATATGAGGGTTTAAGAGCGGGGATCTTGTGTTGATAGAGTGGACAGAGGAGAATGGGGTGAACATGTAAATATACAGGGTGTTTTCGGGTAGAGCCACTTCAACTCAGCGTACCAAGTGGGACCTTAGAGCGCCTGGAAATTCGGAAGATGAATCTAATGAAGAAGTTCATTTTTCTCTTCAGCCTCATCTCAAGCCTCTCTGACAGTCCGCCAAACACCAGGCAGCCATAATACAAGTGGGGGAATATGAGAGAGGATACTAGGAGCTGGCGGGTTTTAAGAGGTATTAGATCTTGTAACCTAAGGAACTGCTCAAGCATGGCCAAGGATTTTCTGGGAAATTTGATTATTCTAGGAAAGGTTTTGGTCGAGAAATGCTCCTAGGTTCCTAAAAGATGTGTGGAAGGTGATGGGCTTATGGTTGAGGTAAAGGGGTGGCAGGAGAGGGTGTTGAGGAGATGTCTGGAACCGATGAGAATGGCTTTGGTTTTATCTAGATTAAGTTTTAGACAATTCTCGATGGCCCGTAAATTAATAATGTCAATATCTTCTGTTAGCTTTTTAATATTTTAAGGGTTTTTTTATTTTATTTTTTTGTTCTGATTACAAGTCTCCTTTCTCGTTAAAATGATTCTTAACAATTGACATGTCTTGTAACTTAGATACGATTCAAAATGGAAGAGAACCACCACTCAGTTTTGGACTCAGATCTCTTTTTAAAATGATACGGATCGAAATGCAAAAATATTGCAACTCTCTTCCGATGCATATATGTCTAAGGGGGGTGTTTAGTGAGTGCGTTTTGGGGGCTGGAGCGGTAGCGGGTTCTATTGGTTCTTTTATAGTTTCTAAAATACATACAGGATTATGCAGGTCTCTGTTGTTTTCTTCGAATGTTTACATATTTAAAGTAAACAGTTACCACACTCTACGTTTGTATTATAAATATTAGCTTCCCAATCAATTACCTACTTTTTAGTATTTCCTCCAAATATGAACATGGAAACACGCGATACCGGGGATACCGACTTGGAAAACTTGCCCCGAAGAAGACCTCCGTCCGTAATAGATTACGATTGCCTTGCAGTAGATAATTACACCGAATGAAGTTCTGCTGAGTGCTACATCAGATCATATTTCGTATATAGGGACACACAAAAAAAAATAAAATAAAATAAATAAAAGTATGGACAAAAGGACTACAAGTGTGTT
The DNA here is from genome assembly GCA_023052935.1 of Piezodorus guildinii. Lineage (NCBI taxonomy): Eukaryota > Metazoa > Arthropoda > Insecta > Hemiptera > Pentatomidae > Piezodorus > Piezodorus guildinii. Next base: position 11,652,769 of record CM041298.1, on the reverse strand, counting down.
AATAAAAACCGGTTAAGAAATAGGACTCGAATTAAATACCGATAAGACGAAATATATGATTAGTAGCAGAAACGGTGTCGATCTTGGTGATATTGATGTATCAGGGCATACGTTTGAACACGTAGAGAAATTCAAGTATTTAGGTTCAATTATAACTAGAAAAAATGAAATCCAGGAAGAAATAAAGTCCCGGTTAAAGGTGGGAAATGTGTATTATTATTCAGTTGCTAAGTTACTTAGTTCGCGGCTTCTATCTAAAAACTTAAAGGTTAGAATTTATAAAACTATTATTCTTCCAACGGTTCTTTACGGATGTGAAACGTGGCCGCTCACTTTGAAGGATGAACAACAGCTTAAGGTTTTCGAAAATAGGGTATTGCGTAAGATATTTGGTCCGAAAAGAGGTGAGGCTACTGCGGAGTTTAGAAGGTTGCACAACTCGGAATTGTGGAACTTGTATCCTGTGAATATAATTGAGCTGATTGCATCACGGTGACTCAAATGGGCGAGTAAAGTTGTTGGGCTCGATGAAGAGCGGATTCCGAGAAAGTTGGTATTCCCTGATCCGACTGGTAGGCGTCCGAAAGGTAGGCCGAAGCGTAGATGGGAGGATTGCGTTAAGGCTAATCTCGGGAGCTTGGGCCTGAATGGTGAACATTGGACGAGTCTGTGTAGGCGGAATTTAGTGGTATTGGCATTGAACCTTAGGGTTCGCTAAGGCTATTATTATTATTATTATTATTATTATGGACCAAAAACCCAACTTATGAAATTCTCAAGGAAGACGCGCTCGATTTTCGTTTTGCTGAGAATGGCACATATTAGCCTTTGAAACATAATCTGTGTTATTGTTGGAAATTAAGTTCTATTCTCAATAGGAAAGTTTTATTTATTTAAACAATATCAATATTACCAATATCAAGACGAAGAATAACAAAAGTTCAATCAAAAATATCGTTGCATGCTAAAAGGGCTGAACTCCAGCTCTAATAAAAACTTTTCTAGGTCACTAGGATTGATTAGGTGATCGAAATTTGTTCTTTTAAATGCCACTGTTTTCAAGACTAATTAAATTTCCAAGTAAAACATTTGCTATAGTAGATTATGTGTATCCTAATGTATTCAGGAATTGAATTACAATTGTTGTCATTATATTAATGTGGCTATCTTTTAATTATTTTCTACAATATTACTAGCCAAATAGTTTTTTAATGCAGAAATCTGAAGCAATCTTGATTCTAATAGTAATATTGGGTTGTTTCACATGAAATGTCCGTATTTATAGTTTCTGAAATACATACAGGATTTTGCAGATCTCTGTTGTTTTCTTCCGAATGTTTACATATTTAAAGTAAACAGTTGCTAATCCTTTGTATCATAAACATTACCTTCCCAATCAATTACTCACTTTTTAGTATACCTCCAAATATGAATATGGAAACACGCGATTTTCGAGTAATATTGTTAAGGGAGTGTTAATGAACGGAACATTCGCCGTTGGTTTGCTAAGTTTTCAGCTGGGGATAACGACTCGGAAAACTTGCTCCGAGGAAGACCTCCGTCCGTAATAGACAACGATGACCTCAAACATACAATAGAAGGAAACCCCTACCAAACAGTTAAAGGACTCTCAGCACAATTAAATGCAAGTGCATCTACCGTTTCCAGACATTTAAAGTGTATTGGGAAAGTAAAAAAGCTGGATACATGGCTACCTCATGATCTCACTGAGCGGCAGGTTTCAATACATACCGTGCAAAAATTGAAAGAACTGGGCTACGAAGTTCTTCCGCACCCACCATATTCTCCTGACTTGATTATCACCTGTTCAGGAATTTAGACAATCTAGTCAAAGAAAAACTTTTTGAAAATGATGATCAAGTGAAAAGTGCGTTTTCAGTTTTTGTTTCACTTCAAAGTTCAGAGTTTTTCAGTTCGGGGATAAAAAAGTTGGTGTCACGTTGGTAAAAATGTGTAGAAAAAGAAGGTAAATACCTCGAATAAAAGAAATCCTTTACCTTCAAAACGTACATTTCATGTGACACGACCCAATAGTTAACAACAACAACTCAGATGTAGTTTTTATTGATCGAGATGTAAAATTCGACTATACCATCGATATCGCTGTTTCGAATGATGACAATATCGACAAAACTTCGAAAATATCAAGAACTGTGCCAACTTTGTAGGCTGTAGTATATCAAGGTCTACCCAATAATTGTATCATGCAGTGGTTTTATTTCAGACCATACCATTCTCGGAATTAAGAACTTAAAAATGCCTGAAAAAGTTCTGGAAGCAGGGGAGTTATCAATTCTTCTCATTCCAGCCACCTTATCACCAATGCTGACTTGATCATGTCGCGAATTACTGTGGCTTTGATTTGATCCAATATATAATTAAGAGGTGGCCTGAAACTTATTTTTCAAGGAAGAATGATCACGTTTCAGTAACTGGGGTAGTGTCAGCAATTGAGACGTTGATTTCCAAAAGGTACTATATCCAATTTAGAAAATTTTACAGGAAACGCAAAAATCTATCATTTATTTATTAGTGGATCAATTTACATGATTCTATTTTTATTAAAATCTAATGTTGATTTTTAAGTGTGTTGCCAACTCATTTTTCCAAATTATTGCACTTTTCGGATGATTTTAAACCAAATAATATGGATATAGTACTTTTTGCAAGAATATAACGCGAGATAAGTTGGTAACAGTCACTATAACCTTCCTGATACAACATTAGTGATAACGAACGTCTTTATATTGTTAATTTCTAAGTTATTTATATTTCCTTATTCTCCCTCTGAGGAATATCTTTCTTTTTTGTTTAATTACATTGATTATCTATTCTTCATAAAGAAAGTAAATATTCAAAGAACAATTTATCTATTTATTGCACTATAATAAGAAATTATTTAGTTATGAAGTTTTTTGAACTTTTATTTACTATTTGTGTGAATTTAGCAAATTTAACTATATCATTAACGACGTGTAAACAATATTTAACCATAGATACTGATAAATAATAACTTTTGAGCTTTTATTTTACATAAAAAGATCGACTACTAAGTTAGATCAGACACGGATTTTCTTCACATATTTAGTAAGTTCGTTGAATGCTAATTCCAACTATTTGCTGCATCAAATAACATTATTCTATTAAAATGTGAGTTTCTGAAAAATTTTAAACCAAATTTATGTTGCTGCAAGAAGAAATACTATGAAAAAACTTAATTTTATTGACAACCTAAAAGAAACAAAGCGACGTAACTAAGTTGTTTCAAATAGCCTAAAAAACTGATTATTAGGTTAAAATCAGTGATCAAAATAATAGCGGTGATTCAAGACGTGATAAATAAAAAATGCATAATGATGAAAACAATAAATTAATGGTGATGTATTACGGGATTAAGTGCTCCTGCCGTATAGTAGGAAATATAGTACCTTTTGGAAGGAAATGAAAGGAAAGGTTATATCTGTTTACAGAGGACGTAGTACGTTTTGGAACGAAACATGTATTTAGTACCTTTTGGAATGAAATGCAATTTTTAAATACTTATTTAACGGATTTTTATTTTTTTCAGATAAAATATTATGATGGATTTAGCTAAAACTAAGCCATTAAAATACAAATATGTGAAAATATCAACTTCGGAAAAAATGTCCTTTAGTACCTTTTGGAATTCAACGTCTCAATTGCTGCCTTTACCCTATTTGTTGTTTTTTATATATAGAAAAAATTATGGAGCTAAAGACATATCCCCAAGACTTTGTGCCACCGCCTCTCAAGACCTGGAAGAACCCGAACCCTAAGAGTAGGTGGTTCCTAAGGCACTGTTTACTTTGCCTGCTCTCAAATCGATCCGCCTCGTGTCTCCCGTTCAAATCTGGGTCAACTTCTCAACAAAGGACAAAAAATTAAATGTAGGAAATATTTAAGATCTTTGTCATGAACTAGTATACTTATCCAGTTTAAGCTAACTTTTCAAAATATGAATGATCATTTCTTTTAAGAAGTTATAACTAGAACTCATCTCTATGTCAGCTACACAATGCATGTTTGATAGGTTCTAGTTCTTTTTATTTTGAATCACACAGTCAGTGGCATTTAAGTAGATCTTAATCGTTCAATTGTTTTTGTTCTTTTTAAAAATATTCATTGATATTTACGACTCCATTGTATACATCAAGTAAATGTGATGGAAATAGTAAACTGATATGAAATACATGTAGAGACGCTACCCTTTGGCAGCACTCTAAAAATATTCTAAACTAGAAGGCCTCTGGGCCTTCTTCTTTTCAGACGTCTCGGAGAATTATCCGGAATTGAAGAGCATAATAAGATTGAAACTGGTGGGTTAGAGTGGGAATGGAGTTTTTGGAACATTAAGGTCTTTATGGATGAGCTTATTCGTGACAAAGTAAGGAGCGTTAAGGATTTTACGAAGGATTTTGGATTGTAGAGATTGGATACGAGAAGAATTCGATGGTTTAGTAGAGCTCCATAGCTCTACTCTGTTAGTCCATATCGGTCTTATGATGGGCAAATAAATAAGTCTTTTGTAATTAAGTGGAAGGTTGGAGCGCATGTCCAGTAAGTGTTGAAGTAGTCGAAAACGTCGGGCAGTTTCTTGTCGTTTCAATCTTGTATGGGGGTTCCAAGTTAGACGTTTGCCAAGGTGGAGGCCTAGGTATCGAATCTGTTCAACAGGGGCTAGTGGAGTGCCATTAAAGGATACTGTATGGTAGGAAGTAATTGGTTTACGACGAAGGGTAAAGGTAATTTGGTAGGATTTGTTAGAATAAATTTTATCCTCCAATTGTGGCACCATACTTCATTTTCTCGGATGTTTGATAAAAATTAAATTATATTCTGGGTACGCCAATGTATACGTCCATCTAACCATGTCCTGTGTTAGGGTCTGGAAATAACATATTATTATCTCCTATAAATAAAAAAATGTACCGAATAAATGATATTTTTCTGGTATTTTAAGACTTCAATATCGAGATGGATCATATTTCGTTACGACTTGTTTTCTATTATAGATTTAAATTTTAAATATATTGGAAATATTGATAGCTTAGGAGATGGAGAAATAATTGGTGTTTGAAAGTGGTTATGATAAAGCTTTACGAATGGATATTGGCAATGGATTCCAAAATAGGGTAGGATGAATGACTTTAAGAGTTTTTGAAAGATGCGGATCTGTGGTAAAGTATATTTTTACTTTCACTTACTATATATAGTAACGGGAAGTATTGCGATCGTGAAAATTTTCGAATTCCAGTTTTCAACGGAAATACAAGTTTTAGGGTCCCCTGAGTCCAAATAACCAAGTCCCGCAAAAAGGTCTATGTGTGTGTGGCTCCCGGGCGAAAACGGTAAGTCCTATGAAACTGAAATTTCATATTTAAGACAACTATACGCCCGAGACGTGACAAAACTTTTTTCATCAAAATGAGCTTACCAGAAGAGGCACTTTATACCATGCATTTTGCATCTGTTTTCGATTTTCTCGAAACGGTTTTGATTAAACTCGCTACATCGATGTAAATTTTAATGGGCTTTAATATCATGTAGATTTTATTCTGATTAAAATGGTCTGACAGGGCTTAAATGCCGATATTTTAAATTTTCTTTCTCTAATGTACCTTTAATTTTGTAGATTCAATAATAATAACTAGATTATCTTGTTAACGCTTTTTGAACATAAGAATAGTAATATACATGTATGATATACCGTTGGAAAGCTAAAGATTTTAGAAAAAATATTATCTCATACACAAGCTTTTAGAAGTTAATAGAGAGTGATGAGAAGAAGATAAAACTAACTGATTATTTTACATAATAATATAATAGATTTTTTAATAAAACACATGTTTCTATATAAATTCAATTTGATTCATTCCTTAATAGTTTCCTTTTACGTATTTTTATCTCTAACTGTATTTGAAAATTCTTTCATTGATTTTAAAAATCGAGGTAAGTCGTGTGTTGCCCGCACCAAATTTTTGTATATGTATATATAAGTACAAGTTTATGGGTTGTAATCTCGTATTTTCGGAATGGATATAGAGTAGCATGTGGTCAGAATATTGAGTAGACGAGAAGGATTTTTTTGTTTTATTTTTGAAGGATCGGAAAAAGACAGAAATCAAAAATATATAGCCAGACGAACGGATAAAAGGGTAAAGCCACTTCAGCAGAGTGGACCTACCAGAAACATTGGAGCGTCTGAAAATGCCCCATATGAATCTAATGAAACAATTCATCAGTATTTTGGGTCTCATGTCAATTATTACAGACAGTTAGCCATAAACGATACAACCATAGTCAAACTGGGAAAAATAAGAGAGGAGACTAGATGATGACATTTAGGTGAGATGGAACCACGAAATCTTTGGCATTGTTTTAGGATAGGGATGAATTTTGGGAAATATGAGTTCTCCAGGATAGGTTTTGATCAATAATGGCTCCAAGGTTGCTTACTTAAGTGTGGAAGGGGATAGATAGGTTATTGAAGTAAAGACAGGGATAATGCGGAAGATAATTTAGAAGTTGTTTATTATTTATTGTTATATCGGCTGCAAATTTACCCTATAATGAACATAAAAGGAACTAACCTACCTAACGAGCTTAATCTCAACCAAACCACCTTTCTACGTTGACATCGAAATAGTATTAATTCTTAATTCAAAAGCTGTACACCTTGTGGTGTAATCATTATGTCATTACCATTTTTCGTTTATTATAAGTGTTGATTTTTATTTGTTTTTAAAAATTATGTTCATAGTCCCGAGGCCGAGTCCGGCAGTATCAGGGTAATTATTCATTGTGTGTTATCAACCCTGATTCTATATAGTGGGTTGCTATAATTGGAAGGAAACGTTCCGTAGTTAAGTGGAAAACTTAAGATTGGTCCGACTTCCTTTCTCTACTAGAGATGCCAAACCCACAGAACCGTTATGTATTCGGGTACTGTATAACTTGTCCCGTGTCTCTTTCTGAGTTTTTGTAATTTTTTTTTAATCTTTAGTGAATACCTCTAGACAACTTTATTTCAGCACCATAAATAAATTATATTCTTAATTAAAAAATCTGGTGCGGGCAACACACGACTTTCACTTACCTCCATTATTAAAATAAATCAAAGAATTTTCAAATACAAGGGGTACTCACGACGTTTGCTATAGCAAGCTTTTTGTGCTATTTTGCTAAACCCGTCGAGTTTCTACAACTTCTTTTCTAGGGGTACTCACTACGTTTGCTATTGCGATTTTTTGTAGCATGAAAGCCAAGTTCCATCGTTCACGATAACCCTATTATAAGACTATTGTATATTGCTAAAGAGACAAGCCCGTTACCTACAGGTGGTATTTGGCAACTTTATACGTTTGTATAAAGTATATACAAATATACCTAGTAATTTAATTGTACAAGAAATATACCTAGTATGTTTCTACGGCTGGGCATGCGCAGTCGGAAGACATTTTATTTTTGTAACCTCGTTTGTTTGTAACCTGTTGGTTGATAACTTATAAAGTAGTGTCAACCTTCTATTTGCTTATTTTTCAATAGTTTATTTCACTTATTATGTCTAAAGTTGTCAAGAAAAAAGATTATTGAACTTTTGGCATATGATTGCTCAGTAGAACTTTTAGATTGTGATTTGGTAGAAGTAAAGAATGAGATTATAGAAGACTGTGTAGAGAATATTATGCTTTAGGTCTTCTTTACCTTTCGAATTGGCTCTATATTAAAATTTAAACATATGTAAAATTCAGTTTTACCAAATTTAGATGACATTTTGTTTAAAGCACTCTTACAAGTGAATTTCTTTCACCATATAATAATATATTGAAGACGACCAAGTGTTCATTCTAAAATTGCCAATTGTTTGATGTTATTGATGGAGACACAATTAGTAAAGACACTAGACGTGTATTTTAAGCAATTATGAAAGAAAAAAAAGTAAATATCCTTTTTGGCTTAGTGAAAGTGAATGTAAACATGAAGAAATAGGAGACCCTTTTTGTTTTTGTTATCTTTCCAAACCAACAGATTAAATTGGCCCTGTAATTACAACTTTAAATACCCATTAAAATATAAATTTTAATTTAACAAATAAATATTTATTACTCTTTAAACATTCAATTTATAATTAATAAAAGTAAATTATTGTTACTTGCATTTTCATTTCTGTTCTGTGTGTATAGATATATAACGCAAAGTTAGATCAGCAACACTTCCTTATACAGATTATACATGTACTTTTGATATAATATATTTAATTAATTTTATTTATTTTTGTTAATAAACTTTTTTTTTTTAAAGTATTTCCTTTATTTACTATCGTATGCCAATGCTCCATAAAAAAAAAAAAGTTAAATTAGAGTTTAATTCTAGGCACTATTTAAATTCTATAATTTACTATAACATGTAGGTTTGTTATAAATTTTATAATTAAGTTTTGATAGGAAATTATAATTTAGAACAAAATGTAGTTAAAATGAAAAGAGTTGCAATTATATTGTTATTATTTTATATTATACAAGTGATTCAGTGCAGAATTCACACAGTTAAATAATGAAGAATACTTAAAACCTTGTACGGATTGGAAGTTTATGAAATCTTAGACCTGTTAATACTGGCAATAACTATAATTATTTTAGATGCATTTGCAAACTCTTAATAAAGTTCTGTAATAATAAATAAATACCTTCTTTTTTTTAATTGAATCGGTTCTTGACCTAATTTATCCAGCATAAGACATGTATTTGATGATGTTTAAGTTATTAACATTTGTGACACAAATAAATAACTTCAAGAAGAGAGATTTGCTGTATTCATGTGTAAATCTTAATACAAGACAACGGCAACGAAGTGATAGCCTCATATTTTTTTTTTTTAATTTGTACCAAACTAGTTTTATAATTATTAATATAGGGTAAATTGATAGAACTAGGAAATTAAACACAAACACAGGATTAAAACTTCTTTATTTATATAAAATAATAATTTAAACAGTATTAAAGATAACTTCACACTATTGTATACTAATATTACATCATGTTGAACACATAGAGTAGTAACGGAGTCCGAACTTGTGTTTTATTGAATCTATTCTAAATAAGGTAAGACTTATCATTTTACATTTAACATAAAGTAGTTGGTTTTAAATAAGTGAATCACTATACAAGATGAAATGTAAAACGAAAAAGGACTTGCAAATTCTGTTCAATTATTAATTTTAAATTTACTGAATGCTAAGCCGCTGCTTCAGCAGTCCACAAATTTCCTTATTGCAAAGGAAATGCAGATGGAAAATTAAATTTTAAGTCAAATTTCTTGTTTTTAATAAATAATAAATAAATTTACTGCAATTGTTTCTTATGGACAGTCAGAGTATATATTTTTGAGTTACCAGTTACTACTAAATATTTAGGTCAATACATATATGATATAAAATAAGTAAATTCATATTAATTTTATAATCATAAACAACAGAACTATTGAAATAAAGAACTGTGATGGGTTTAGGCCAAACTGGTTATAATAAGTTATTAATATTAATTTTGTTTTATTCACTAAACAAAGGGATTGTTCCTTCCTCGTTAAATGCTCTTTAAAAAACAAATCCTTTTTTCCCCTGTCCCATTGGAGTACTAGTTCATCCTTATACTTCTGGTATATCAATCTTTGCAGCTTACACCGAAGTTTATGTTCATCTCTTTGTTGTTTTGTATCTTATATTATGAGAAATATGCATCTTTTCTTGTGACCAAGGAAAGAATAGACAAAAGTGATAAGGCATATAATTTTATAACTTAATGTGTCTCTTCCTTTACCAGAAATTAAAATAGGAAAAATTAAAGCTTTGATAATTATTGTTTATGTTTATCTCTGAAAGGTTAAATATGAAAGAGTGGAGTATGATTATGTCGACTATTAATAGAGTTGCTTTTTTAAAATGAAAATTAACCCTTAACTATTGATAAATGTATTTCCAGAAAAGGGACATTAAAGTAAATATCCTGTCTATTATTCTTATCAGAAGATTGTAGCAAACAGAACCACTATAACTTAAGGTGTACAATAATTTGAAAAGGACTTAACTATTTGCTCTGGTAATTGTGACTCACTTATTAAAAATCTTCATCTTTATGATAAATATCGAATCATAAATCTTACCTACCTTGATTTCACTTGTTTTTAAATTGTTTAAAACACCAGACACTCATAAACAACTTAACTTAAAGAAACTAATATCTACATAGGATCGCAACCTAGCAAAACCTTCCTTAAAAGTTGGAGGTTTTGTAGGTAGCTTAGTTCACTTAATTGACACGTCAGCAGCACACCGCTGGAATTTTCCATCTAGAGGAGTTTCCAGTTAAATGAAAGAATTTTAGTTTGATGGGGCACTGGCACAACAATAGCAATAGCAATTCTGAGTAGCAGACCTCAGCCTATGCTACAGAAGAGTGCTATTGTGCTATTGGCCACCACATTTCTAACTTATGCAATCGTTATTTTCACATATTAGACTCTTTTTTTTTTAATCATTCTCGTATAAAAGATGTTATTCTCGTTGAAATAATTATAAACCATTCCTCCCTATGAAGATGTCGATAAAATTCACAAAATAATACATCATTGTTCTCTATCAGCCTCTTAAAGAAGAAAAAACTATTTATTTTAAAAGAAACTTTCAGTAGTTGAGAGAATTTCTTTTCTAACTTAATAATTATCATTGTATTTACTAAAAACTTTGAAATAGTATTATGAAATAAAAATACAGAAAGGTAATCAAACCTTGATAGTAAATAAATACGTAAATATTACAAGAATACAAAATAAAAATATTGCTCAATTATTAAGGTTGTATTTTATAGACAATTTATATTTTTTATTTCGTTTTTCTAGTTTAAACCTTTTTAAGTTACAATTCCATGAGGATGGGTTTCTCTTCTACCAGTTTTCTACAAAAAATTTGCTCTGAAGGTTTCTAGAACTATAAACAACATAAAATTAGTTCGATTACTGACAGAAATTGTAATTTGAGTTTACCTTGCACTACAGATAAATTTATCTGGATAGATTGAATTAATTAATAAAGTTTTTAAATTACATATTAATAATTTTTGTATTCCTATTCTAAAGAGGAAATATTATCATTGATACGTCAGTTTTTCTCATAAACTCATAAGTAAAAAAGGGATGTTGGTATACTAATTATAAAAACGACAAATACACAAGGTATAACGAAATAAGAAAAAAAATGTCTCCTTATCTCACATTATCAGAGTTTACTATCCTAATTTAGTTTAAAATAACTCATGTAGTGCAAGATAATCAATTAATTTTCATATAAAATGCTTATTGACTTCAAGTAAAAAGTTACTAACCTCAATTTTGTCTCCGTTTTCTATCATTTTCTTGCAACAAAAGTTGAATGTCTTCATTTGAACTATTTATCTTATGTTTAGTCCTTATTCTGCTTTGTTAACATCTTGGTGAATTTGAGGAAATGAGAAAATCATTAAAAACACAGATACGTGTTGCGAGGTTTAGCTTTTTATAAATCAAAGCCATAGATAAAATGGCGGCCAATAGCACTATAGCACAGCCCATATCATGCTTTTGTAGAAACTCGACGGGTTTAGCAAAATAGCACAAAAAGCTTGCTATAGCAAACGTCATGAGTACCCCTTATATTATTATCTAAAATAATCACTTAGTTTTATCGGCTTTTTATTACTCTCTATTAACTTTTAAAAGCTTGTGTATGAGATAATATTTTTTCTAAAATCTTTAGCTTTCCAACGGTATATCGTACATGTATATTACTGTTCTTATGTTCAAAAACTCAAAATTGCGTAAAAAATATATTTTGCTGTTTTCTTCTTTAGTTGGGTATCGAATTTGTTCAATTTATATATTTACCTGTTTTTCATCAGTAGTAAAAAGATAATATAGTTATTTTTATAGAATAAACGAAATTAATGGTACTTTAGAGAAAGAAAATTTAAAATATCGACATTTTAAGCCCTGTCAGACCATTTCAATCCGAATGAAACCTAAATGATATTAAAGCCCATTTAATTTCACATGGATATAGCGAGTTTAATCAAAATCTTCGGAACCGTTTTCGAGAAAATCGAAAAAGATGCAAAATGCATGGTATAAAGTGGCTCTTCTGGTAAGCTCATTTTGATGAACATGTTTTTCTAACGTCTCGGGCGTATATTTGTCTTAAATATAAAATTTCAGTTTTATAAGACTTACCGTTTCCGCCCGGGAGTTACCACCCCCACACACACACACACATACAGAAACCTTTTTGCGGGACTTGGTTATTTGGACTCAGGGGACCCTAAAATGTGTATTTCCGTTGAAAACTGGGATACGAAAATTTTCTCGATCGCAATACTCTCCCTTACTATATATAGTAATTGAAAGTAAAAATTATTTATATATATATTTTTTAATCTGGTTCATGTTCGTCCCTAGAGATAATTTTTTCGTTTAATTACTTAATTGTTTTTCATATTACTTAATTGTCTGGAAACATTTATGCCCTAATATAGTTATTTGGAAGTAATAAACTATTGTGTTATAATTTTAAGACTTTTTTTATTTATTTTTTTTAGTGACTTTAAACTGTATTTACTGTGAGTTGTAATATTTTGGATCGAAGAATTAAGAGTTGTTTTTCTTATGTCTATATGAACATGTGGGTTTCATTCAGTTCTTAGTGTCATTTTGGAGATTTGGAAGAAAATGATGTGCAAGATTAAGCAAAAATTTTAAATACACACCCATTCTTATTTACCGAGTTGCGAGCCGTTTAAGATGAGAGGAAATAGAAGCAATTTAGAGAAAATTTGTATATAATGACTACATTTTGCTGAAAGGGTTTGTGTGACGTAGGATGGAAATTGTTTGCCGGATTAAGAGCCCCTCGTTTGGCTCAAAGCGGCCCGAGGAAGGTTTCAAAAGGGCTTTGCCTCCTTTTAATTCTTTGAAATATTACCCTTTCAAAAGATGATGCTCTGCATTTTATGGAATATTTAAAACAGGGGCAGGTTTTGTCTCATTTAATTCGGTTCATGTTGCTCAAAATTACCTCGAGTAATGATTAATGTGTCGAAGATATCTTTGAAATATATTGGAAAAATCTGCTGCGCGCAACACCCGCCTTTCCCTTATCTCTGTTGTTAAAATGTGCAAAAAAACTGTTACATGAAGTTAGAGTTGAAAAAAAGGTTAAAAAATCTGGTGCGGGCAACACACGACTTTCACTTACCTCCATTTTTAAATCAATGAAAGAATTTTCAAATACAGTTAGAGATAAAAATACGTGAAACTATTAAAAAATTAATTAAATTGAATTTATATAGAAACATGTGTTATATTAAAAAATCTATTATATTATTATCTTAAATAATCAGTTAGTTTTATCTACTTTTCATCACTCTCTATTAACTTCTAAAAGCTTGTGTATGAGGTAATAATTTTTCTAAAATCGTTAGCTTTCCAACGGCAAATCATACATGTATATTACTGCTCTTATGTTCAAAAACGAAAAAATTGCATTAAAACTGTTTTTCATCAGTGGTAACAATATTATATAGTTAATTTTATAGAATCAACAAAATTAAAGGTACTTTAGAGAAAGAAAATTTAAAATATTTGCATTTAAGCCCTGTCAGACCATTTTAATCCGAATAAAACCTACATGATATTAAAGCCCATTAAAATTTACATCGATATAGCGAGTTTAATCAAAATCGTCGGAACCGTTTTCGAGAAAATCGAAAAAAGATGCAAAATGCATGGTATAAAGTGCCTCTTCTGGTAAGCTCATTTTGATGAAAAAAGTTTTGTCACGTCTCGGGCGTATAGTTGTCTAAAATATGAAATTTCAGTTTCATAGGACTTACCGTTTTCGCCCGGGAGTCACCACACACACACACACACAGACCTTTTGGCGGGACTTGGTTATTTGGACTCAGGGGACCCTAAAACGTGTATTTCCGTTGAAAACTGGAATTCGAAAATTTTCACGATCGCAATACTTTCCTTACTATATATAGTAAGTGAAAGTAAAAATTACGTGGAATATACGTACATGATGTGTATAAATTAAAATGGTGTGTATATATACATATATCATTGTATACATACATCCAATATATATGCATATACATATATACCATTTACATAGATATGGTGTAAGAATAGATTTTCTGGATTCAGGCGCCAGATTGGCTGTACTCCACTCCCCTGCGTGTTCGATGTTTTACTGGAGTCTTTGCCACCAGCTGGCTCCTGGCTATTGCATTAGTTTTCGTAATACTTATAACATGGAAAAAATGCTTACGATTTTATACATTTCCATTTTCTTTATATGGCACCCCATTATTTTTGCGCCTTACAAAAGTCCACAGTAGTACGTTCTCTAAATGGTTTATTAAGAGTAATGGGAAATGTAGGTAATATCAAAAAGCAAGAATGGCAAGAGTCTATGCGAAATCTAGATAAGCAAAAAGTTTGTTGATTTCGTGAATGTGAGATGTTTATTTATTTTTTAAATTCTTTTATTAAAATTTACAACTGTACAATTTCCATAGTACAATAATTAAATGTGCTATTTACAGACAATTGGCTTGAAACGAGAAGAATCTACCAGCGGTAGTACTTCAATGTTTATTTGTTCAGCAGGTCTCGAGGCCATCAGCTTTTCAGACGTCTCGGAGGATTATCGGGAATATAAGTCGATGAGATGATACGGACAAGCGGGTTTGAATGGGCTGGTAATTTGGAATGAAAGGAGGTATCTTTTTTGGGCAATTTCTGCAACTAGTGGATATTTAGGTCTCTATGGATGAGTTTGTCGGTAACAAAGTAAGGAGGTCTAGGATTTGTCGAAGGATTTTGGATTGCAAGGATTGGCTGCGGGAGGAATTCGATGGTGTAGTGGAGCCCCATAGCTCTAATGCCATAAGTCCAATAGGTCTAATAATGGTTGTGTAAATGAGTTTTTGAAGTAAAGAGGGAGTTTTGATCGTTTGTCAAGTAAGTGTTTTAATAGTCGATATCTACGAGCAGTTTCTGTCGTTTAAGTCTGTATGAGGATTCCATGTAAGACGTTTGTCAAGATGAGTCCAAGGTATCGTATTTGTTCTACAGTGATGAGTGGGGTATGATTAAAGGAAACAACTGGACAGGAAGTCATAGGTTTACGTCGTAGAGTGAATTGATTTGGTGGGATTTATTTTGATTCTCCAATTGTGACAACATTCTGCAATGGCGGATACATGGCTCTGTAGGATTTGGGAAGCAACAATAGGATCATTATTCACGGATAGCATACAGGTGTCATCAGCGTAAATAGAGAGGACTGTGCTTGAATGTGAAGATGTAGTATTTTTTTGATTCTGCGAAACTCTGGAAAAAATCCATATACAGGGTGTATCATAAATGTCTATTTATTTAGTGACACTGAAATAGACCTCAAGTGGAACTACAAATAACAAATGACCCAAGTCCGATTTATGAGAAAATGAGACAGTTATAGAAAAATCAAATTTTGAGATTTTTGTTGTTCAATAAGACCGTGGATGAAGGACAAATCTAAAATTTGTTTTTTCTCCCTAACCGTCCACAATCGGACTGTGGGTCAATAGAAGTGAAAAATGTTTTTTTTTTTTTTTTTTCACGAGAATTTTTTGGAAAGAGGAGTACTTTCGTTAAAGTCTATAATGTTGAGAATGCATTTCTTAAAAATGTTATTTATAGTAATTTACAACTGTACTAAAGAATACAATAAGTAAATATGTAGAATGAAAATAAAAAGTCATGAAAATGTCCTTGAGAAAGAACTACCAGTGTTAGCACTTCACTAACTATTTTAAAACAGTAGGTCCCGAGGCCACCTTCTTTTCAGTCGCCTTGGAGGATATCTGAGGAAGATAAATTACGGATAAGTGGGTTTGTATGGGCAGGGAGTTTAGAATGGAAAGAGGAGTATCTATCACGGGCTATGTCTGCAACAAATGGGATGTTTAGGTCATTTGGAGGAGTTGATTTGTGACAAATTAAGGAGCATTTAGGATTTGTATTGACTGGATGCGGAAGGAATTGATGGTTTCGTGGAGCCCCAAAGCTCGATTCCATATGTCCAAATAGGTCTGATAATTGTGATGTAGATGAGTCTTTTGTAATATACTGGAAGTTTTGAACGTTTGTCTAGTAAGTGTTGTAGTAATCGATATCTTCGAGCAGTTTCTTGTCGTTTCAGTCTTGTGTGAGGATTCCAAGTAAGGCGCTTGTCAAGATGGAGACCTAGGGTATCGGAGTTTGTTCTACAGAAGTAAGGGTAATGTTATTAAAGGATACTGGGGGGGAGGCAGGAAGTCATCGGTTTGCGACGAAGGTAAAGGTGATTTGGGGGATTTGTTGGGATTTATTTTAATTCTCCAATTTTGACACCATTCTTCAATGGTTGTGATGTGGGACTGAAGGGTTTGGGATGCAGTAGTTGGATCATTATGGACGGATAAGACACACGTGTCATCAGCATAATTTTTGAGGCAGTGCGAGGATGGAGTAGAATGTCAGCTGTATAAAGGGAGTAGAGGATAGGACCTAAGATACTACCTTGAGGCACTCAGCAGATAGGGAAAATGTGGATGAGTAGGAAAATTTGTATTTTATTTCATTTCACCCTTGAAGATATATCATCTTGAAGTTGGTATCGTAATTTGAATGTGACTGTAGCTGTCTACACTTACTGTCCGTGTAACAACTGAGTTGATGGCACACGTACATTTTTTTTTTTTCTTTTTTATGGTCTTACCATTTGTATCAAGGAAAATTCAGGTCTTGAGGAAAAGCTTATAGTTTTTCAAGAAATAACCTAGATTTATTCTACCAAAATAACCCAAAACATATGTTTCAGTTAGTAATGAAATACACATTGTACTATAATTGAAATCTATATTATTAAAATAATTTGATTTTCAAATGCAATTTCTATGTTTATATCATCAAGATATTCTTTTAGATTTCGCTTTAATACGATTTAAATGTTGACAGTAAGATCATCTATTTTGCTTCGTATGTTAAAATGATTTCGCGCAAATTAATGTTTTATATTATTAAAGTGAATTAAAATATTTATTAATTAACTTTATATACAGTAAGAGGTAAGTTCTAAGACATAGTTTATCAACCATGTCTTCACTCATTCATTTACAACTAATTTTAATTCAATTAAACACTGAAAAAAAGCATTACAAATATCGCATTTTTGTGTCGATATTACACCGGTATCGATAACGTTCACAGAAATTGATATCGTTATCCTATCTCTAATAGACAGGTATACACAGAGCGCATGCGCCAGTATAGAGCATGTTGGTGACGTTACCATGGTTACGAAATCAAAGCTTTTACTATTGCCAAAAATCGCATAACGCGCTAAAGAAGTTTTCATTCAAAAATAATTTCCGAAATTCGGACAGAAGAATTTTTTTCCAAAAAAAAAAAAAAAAAATAGTATAGTTTATAATTTTCCGTTTTGTTACGGTGTAAATGAAAGAAGCTAAGGTGTATAACTGCTGTGACAGAGAGGAGGAAGGAATAGTCTTGGTAATATAACTGAGTGGGGCAGAGATGTGAAGCACATTTGTCCCTACAGGGAGCGCTGGCGGCATTTTGTCCCTGTCAGCCAGCACTCATCTGATAAGGTGGCCCTTTCAACACGTTCCAGTTTCTCTTGTGATTCACCAAGTTTATTTTTATATTATTGTATAACTTAATAGGCATTGAAATAATAAATATTGATAAAAATAAATCCCTAATAATGGAAGCATAGTTGGCCGTAGAAACTACTGTTGATGAGGTCAGTGAAATGAAAAACACCTATAAGAATAAATTATATCACTCTGTCCCTGTGTTTCGATCTAAATTTTAGATTATCGCGAAAGTATTGCGAACGTGAACATTTTTGAAATCTTGTTTTCAACGAGAATACAAAAGATTAGGCACATCATCTTGTTAACATTGATAAATAACGGCTAAATATGCAATTGAGCGAGTTTGATAATAACTTTTTTTTTTTTTTTTTTTTATTCGTATGTATTACAGTTTGCCACAATGGACAATAATAATATTGCTAAAGGATCCCATTCATACAATATTGACAATATAAACAAAAGAAATGTCAAATTACATAAAATGAAACCAAACTAAATAAACGTATACAATAACAAAATTTGTAGATAAAATAAATACAAATAAATAAACAAAAAACAAAACATGTCACATTCATACGTATGTACAATATTTACAATCAGCTAGGGAACCCCGGATGGGGCTTGTCCCCCCACTTGTGGAAGGACAAGCGGAGCCCAAAGGATCCCAGCGCCTCCCTCTCAGCCGCATCACTGGTGAGAGCCAGCGGAAGCTAAGTGAGGGCGCCATAGCCACAACCCACACCGCACTTGAGAGGAGAATCTGACCAGTGCCAGAACTCCAAATTTGGATGGAATTAGGTCTGAAATAAATGGAACATTAAGGTCGTGGTGCAAGGTATAGTTGGATACATAATAAGGAGCATTTAATATTATTCGGAGGACTTTGGATTGAATGCGTTTGATGTTAGAACGTTTAGCTGTCCCCCACAGTTCAAGTCCGTAGGTCCAGATAGGCTTCAGTATTGTCTTATAAATTAATAATTTGTTGTGAACTGTGTGTTCAGATTTTCTGTTTAATAGTCTGTATAACTGTCAGAATCGTCTGTTGAGTTCTTTTCTTTTAAGTCTTGTATGTGGCTCCCACGTCAGTCTTTTCTCAAGTAGTAAGCCAAGATAGCGGAATGTATCAAAAGGAGGAATTGGAATGAAATTAAAGTAAACTGGCGGACAGGAGATTCGTCGAAGAGTGAAGGTTACGTGTTTGCATTTGGCCTCGTTCACCTTTATGCGCCAAGCATTACACCAGTCTTCGATAAGACAAAGGTGTCTTTGCAGGATTAAGGATACCGTTTCGGGATCGGAACTGGAGATCAATAACTAAAGGAGAAAAGTGCAAACATATTTTTTATTTCAATATTTGTGTTTTTGAACTCAATAATAATAAATTGATGTATAATATAGCGTTGGATAAACACCCTAAAAAAAATAGCTGAGAAAACTGGTCTCCGAATTTCCTACGAAAAGACGGAGATGATGACAACAAATGTAAGGTATGACAAGAAAATTTTGGCCACAAAATATATGGACAAATAAAAGTGACCAAAAAGTTCAAATACCTAGGAGAGATAATATGCAACAACGGGATAGATAAAGCAGGCCTAGATGAAAGATTAGCCAAACTAGAAAGACTGTACTTTGCAACTAGAAGCATGTACAGTAAGAAAAGTTTATCCTCCAATGCAAAAATAAGGCACTACTGTACAGTAGTAAGACCAACAATATTGTATGGTTTGGAAACAGTTTGCCTTCAAGATTGAGAGAAAAATTCTTAGGAGGATTCATGGGCCCAAAATAACACAAGAGGGCTACAGGCTAAAATCCAATGAAGAAATATATGGAAATTCGGAAAACCTTGAAGTAGTCATCAGAACTAGGAGACTAAGGTTTTTTGGCCAACAATGAACCAATCAGAGGCTGAACAAACAGATTTTTGACAAAGTTCTAGGCTATAAGAATATGGGTGGTTATGCGAAGCAAATAAAAGAGGAGCTCGAAAGGTTAAAAATCAAGAAAATAGACTGCTTAGATAGAGAGCTTTTCGGGAACAAAATAAAAGAAGTTGGGGTTCTTAAAAGGAAAAACAAAGAAACAGGGAAGAAAATGGACAAAGGAAGAGCGGGATGAACAGTCCAGGAAGATGAAAGAATATTGGAGAAAAAGGAAGATGAAAGATGTGAAGAAGACAGAATGATATTCACGTGGTCCTTGATGGTCAATTCGTGCAGAAAAAAAATAGCTCTGGATAGCTAAAGATTTAAAAAAAAATAAAAATAATAGAGAGTGATTAAAGAGGGATAAAATTAACTGGTTTCTTTAGATAATAATATAATATAAGAAAAATTGACAAGGCGAAAAAAATAATATACAAAATGTTTCCTTACTTTAATAGAAAATCCCGTTTGAGTACTCAAAACAAATTAACAATATATAAATCAGTCATCCGCCCGTTAATCACACACGGCTCTCCAGTCTGGAGCTCATCCTGCTCGACTAACTTCCATAAACTCGAGAGAATTCAAAACTTTTCAATGCGAATAATTAATAATTTCCCCCGATACACGAAAATATCATCAATGTTCCAAGACTTGCAGCTTCCTACAATCAAACAACTTGTCCATTCACAAACAGCTTCTTACTTCAGTAAAACTCCAGTCTCTAAAAACCCATTAATAAAAGAAAGCGGTAATTACAATAAATTTTCACTAAAACGATATACTCATAAGAGAACAAAACATGTATTATTAAATTAACTTACTTTCTTATGTTATAAATTTCTAAATTTTCAATCATATTATGTATTTTCTATTAATTTATGTATTTTCAATTATTTCATGTATTTTCAATTATTTAATGTATTTTCAATTATTTCATGTATCTTTAAATATTTTATGTATTCTCCATTATTTTATGTGTAGTTTTTATGCGTAGGTTTTTTGTATAATTTTTCCTACAATCGCAATGTAACCTCAATTTTTCACCATTTGTTTGCCATTTAGGCTAATGTACTATAATCACAGAAAAACAAAAATATTTTCTGATTGTAAGGATGACTCATCCAAAATCATTGTTAACATTTTGTCAAAATGTAAATATGTGAATAAAGTTTATTTTTATTTTTTAATATAATATAAAACACATGTTTCTATCAAAAATCAATTTAATTAATTCTTAAAAATTATTTGATCTCTTACAGTATTTAAAAATTCTTAAATTGATTTCAACAACGGAAGTAACTGAAAGTCGTGTGTTGCGCGCACCAGGTTTTTTTGCAATCATTAATTGACCGCCACTCTAGCCATCTCAATCTTCATCATGTATTTAATGCGTGTGTAGTCAATAGGAATCATACATAGCCTTAGGTCTCCGAAATATTCGTTGGAAATTTTCCCCTGGAGCATTTCCATCTCCCGATATTACCGATATTTCCGTCATTGGATTTGACAGCCAGCGTTTAGTGGTGCTTAAGGTTTTATTAAGTTTCCCCCGAGGTGCTGGGGAGAAGGTGAAGCCCGTAGCGTTAATGAAACCTGAGGGAATTCCTGCATCGACCTACTTCTGCGGCTACCTCTTCACTGGGCTATCCCGTCTTACTATCATCCACCATTATATTTATTATAACTATTTTTACTTTCACTTACCTATATATGAAATATATAGTAAGAGGAAGTATTGCGATCGTGAAAATTTACGAATTCCAGTTTTCGACGGAAATATACGTTTTAGGATCCCTTAAGTCCAAATAACAAAGTCCCGCAAAAAGGTCTGTGTGTTTGTGGTAACTCCCGAACGGAATCGGTAAGTCCTATGAAACTGAAATTTCATATTTAAGACAACTAAACGCCCGAGACGTGACAAAAATTTTTCATCAAAATGAGCTTACCAGAAGTGGCACTTTATACCATGCATTTTGCACTTTTTTTCGATTTTCTGGAAAACGGTTCCGAAGATTTTGATTAAACTCGCTACATCGATGTAAAATTTAATGGGCTTTAATACCATGTAGATTTTATTCTGATTAAACTGCTCTGACAGGGCTTTAATGCCGATATTTTAATATAATGAATTTTGTAGATTCAATAAAAATAACTATATTATCTTGTTAACATAAGAGCAGTAATATACATGTATGATATACCGTTGGAAAGCTAAAGAGTTTAGAAAAAATATTATCTCATACACAAGCTTTTAAATGTTAATAGAGAGTGATGAAATGAACATAAAACTAACTGATTATTTTTGATAATAATATAATAGATTTTTTACTGAAACACATGTTTCTATAGAAATTTAATTTAATTTATTACTTTCACTTACTATATATAGTAAGGGGAAGTATTGCGATCGTGAAAATTTTAGAATTCCAGTTTTTAACGGAAATAAGTCCAAATGACCAAGTCTCCCAAAAAGTATAAAATAAAAAAATGGTAACTCCAGCGCGTAAACGATAAGTCCTACGAAACTGAAATTTCAAATTTGAGACAACTATACGCCAGAGATGTTACTTAAACTTTTTCATCAATATCAGCTAACCAGAAGAGGCACTTTATACCATACATTTTCACCTATTTACGATTTTCTAAAAAAGATTTTTATTAAACTCGCTATATCGATGTAAAATTTAATGGGCTTTAATATCATGTAGGTTTTATTCTGATTAAAATGGTCTGTCAGGGCTTTAATGCCGATATTTTAAAATTTCTGCCTCTAAAGTACCTTTAATTTTGTATATTCTATATAAATAACCATATCGTCTTGTTACCATTGATAAAAAAAAAAAAAAAACAGGTAAATATATAAGTTTTTCGATATCCAAATAATATTTTTTTAATGCGAGTTTTTGTTTTTGAACAAAAGAACAGGAATATACATGTATAATATACCGTTGGAAAGCTAAGGATTTTAGAAAAAATATTATCTTAAACAGAATATTGTAAAATTTAACGGAGAGTGCCGAAAAGCCGATAAAATTAACTGATTATTTCAGATAATACTATAATAGTTTTTTTAATAAAATATATTTATGTAGAAATTCAATTTTATTAATTCTTTAATGGTTTAACTCATTTTTATCTCTAATTGTATTTGAAAATTGGTTTTCAGCACCTGATGTTTTAGCTTAGTTTGTAGTAATGGACTATTTGTTTTAATTATATTTATTAAAATTTACGCTTTTATTAAAACAACTCATTACTTATTTATCTACTTCAAAGCTTACTATCATGAAGGCTATAAGAGATTCCGGGATTCAGACGAGAGGAACTAATAGAAATAGAACCGGTGTCGCTCCGAAGATACGCCGACGACATCGGTACAATTGGACGCACAAAAAACAAAAAAAAAAAAAAACAGTCGAAGAGACATTCTTTTCTCTTATGGAAGAAGCTGGAAAATTTGGTCAAGAGGTCGACCATTATAAGACCAAGTAGGTGATCGTTTAACAGCACCTAGACATAGAAAATGTCGGATTTTGAAATTCTCTCTGTAATTGTATTAAAACGCATAATGTAAATTTCTCTGAGCTTTGAAGTGAAACAAAATCTGAAAACGCACTTTTCACTTGATCATCATTTTCAAAAAGTTTTCCTTTGGCGAAGTTGTCTAAATTACTGAACAGGTGGTAATCTGTTGGAGACAAGATCGGAGAATATAGTGGGTGCGGAGGAACTTCGTAACCCAGTTCTTTCAATTTTTGCGCGGTAAGTTTTGAAACATGCCGCTCAGTGAGATCATGAGGTACCCATGTTTCAAGCTTTTTTACTTTCCCAGTACAATTTAAATGTCTGGAAATGGTAGATGCACTAGCATTTAGTTGTACTGAGAGTCCTTTAACTGTTTGGTAGGGGCTTCCTTGTACTATATGTTTGAGGACATCGTTGTCTATTACGGACGGAGGTCTTCCTCGGGGCAAGTTTTCCAAGTCGGTATCCCCAGCTGAAAACTTAACAAACCAACGGCGAATGGTCCGTTCATTAACACTCCCTTTCCCAAACGCCTTGCAAATATTTTTAGCGGCCTCAGCTGCTGAATGGACGAGTTTAAACTCGTACAAAAATATTACTCGAAAATCGCGTGTTTCCATGTTGGAGGTATACTAAAACGTGGGAAATTGATTGAGAAACTAATGGAATAAAACGACAGAGACCTGCAAAATCCTTTATGTATTTCAGAAACTATAAAAACGGACATTTCATGTAAAACAACCCAATATATACCAATAGCTGGTATTATAAAATAAATTAGAGTTACTTGCATGGTGGTTAGCTTAACAGCATTCTATGCCCTAGGTCCCGGGTTCAATCCCGCAGGTGGCCCTAGGATTTTTTAATAGGAGTAAGTGGTCCCGAGCCTTGTGATGTCAGGTACTCGTTATAGATCCCTATCCTAATTGAACCTGGATAGGCAAAATTTAGGAATACCACTGTAACATAGTCCGATTAGCCACAGTAGCATAAAATGGACGTTAAATAAATAGACAATAAACAAAGTAAACATTTATCTGTCGTAGCCGAATTCGAAGAAATTCTTGTCAAATAGAGGAAAACTAAGATGGAATAGAGGAAATCGTTGATCTAATTCTAGCTTCAGTGGAATTTCGGGAACAATTATTAAGGGCAATAACGGTTGAGGAAGAATTGCCTTAATGGGACGATTAAATTGGTCACGTTTTCCTCCAAGAGTTCCTTTCATTGTCACCCTACAGTGAAAATCTGTTAAACTTGGTTTTAATCGCATTTTCTCACCTCCTATAGGATATAAAATATATATATATATTTTTTTTTAAAATATTTTATTGATATTTACAACTGTACATATAATATATACAACAAGTAAATGGGCTAATTTACACTTATGGGAATGATAATGTCTTGTGAAGAAACTACCCAGTGGTAGCACTTCAATGTCAATTTAATTAAAGTAGGTCTCGAGGCCATCGTCTTTTCAATAGATGGGAATGATAAGTTCCATAAGAGGATTCGTGTTGGTTGGGAGTTTGGAATTAAAAGAGGCATATCTGTTTCGGGCTAGTTCTGCGACAAATGGAATATTTAGGTCATTATGGATGATTTTATTCGTAACGAAATAAGGAGCATTCAGGATTTTGCGAAGGATTTTGGATTGTAAGGGTTGAATGCGAGAGGAATTAGATGGTTTAGTAGAGCCCCGAAGCTCGATTCCATATGTCCAGATGGGTCTGATGGTAACATAAATGAGCTTTTTGTAATGAATTGGAAGTTTTGAATATTTAATTTATATTCAAAAAAGTAGATTAAACCATCGAATTCTTCCCGTATCCAATCCAAAATCCTTAACGCTCCTTACTTTGTCACGAATATGCTCGTCCATAAAGACCTTTATGTTCCATTTATTACTAAATTAACCCGAACCAGGTATCAATCATTCCATGAAAAATTTCATTTTCATTTTCACTATAACCCACTAGTTTCTGTACTATACTCTTCGATTAATGATTATCCTCCGTGGCGTCTGAAAAGAAGATGGCCCCAAGACCTTCTAGTTTAGAATATTTTTAGAGTGCTGCCAATGCTTAGCGTCTCTACACATATTTCTTGTCAGTTTACTATGTCCATCAGATTTACTTGTTGTATGTAATAATACAGTTGTAAATATCAATACATTTGTTTAAATAAAAAAAAAATATATTCACTGCCAGAAAGTGAAAGAGATCTTCGACTTCATTATTGTTATACAAACTTAAAATATTTACGAAGTAGGAATTATGTATTTGAGGGGAAAATGAAACCTGATAACGATCTAACAAGCTATTTTTCTAACTACAGCATGTATGGTTTTTTTTTTTTTTTGCACGGGACCAGCAACATAAAAACATAAGTTAACTACATGCATAAAAACATAAATAAATAATAATTAGTACATGACTCAGTGTCAGGGGGTGTGGAGAGCTTTTACCTCTGATATTAATACCCCACCCTCATCCCCTGGCTCGAGAAATTTCCCATATATATATATATATATATATATATATATATATATATATATATACACACAAGAATCTAATTCATCCATTATAATTTTATTTGAAATTAATCGGGTTTTAGGTCCTAAGACTTTAAAGTTTAAGAACCTAAAACCCGATTAATTTCAAATAAAATTATAAATATATGTGTATATATATATATAACAAAAATGATGGAAAAGGGAAAGGAAAATAAAAAACTACAAGGGTTATCAAGAATAGTACAGTGAAATTAGGTTTAGGTAATAAGGTTTTAGAGGTGGTGAGGGTGAAATGAATATTAGCTGCACAATGGTATCAAAAATATTATTTTTTATTGTCCTGTAGGTACACTTGATAGGAAATTAAGAAGATTAAATTAACACAGAAGAGAGACAAAATGAGGAGCGCGCAATAATAATAATAGAGATAGATGACAACAGCTGGTGAGAGGTTGCAATGGATTTGTCACTGTAAAATAAAATAATCTTTCTATTATAATAAGATACAGAAAATAAAATAATAAATAAAAATGAGCTTCAATTAAATGTAAATATAACTAAAATATAAACATGTTTGAGGCAGTGACAAATCCATTTCACATAACCTCTTTGCTCCCCCCACCTCTTAGCTTATAACCTCATTCTATCACACACATCAGGCCCCTCACGAGGTACATAAGAGGGTCGCCTGTGGTGTAGTGTCTAGGCACAACAGCCTTCTATGCCCAATGTCGCAGGTTCAAACCTGGCAGGTGGCCTCAGAATTTAATGGGAGCGAAAATTCTTAATTCAGCCGTCGTTTGGAGGAAGTGTAAAAAGGTGGTCTCGTGCCTGTGCAATCTCAGATACCCGTAAAGATCCCTATCCTAATCAAACCAGATTACACCTAATTTAGGACTCCCGCTAACTATTAACTAGAAGAATAATACTATTTTAATTAGTTTAACGTATTTTATTTATTTATTTAACGTCACTTTATGCTACTATGGCTAATCGGTCGATGCTACAGTGGGAGTCCTAAATTTTGCCTATCCACGTTTTATTAGGATAGGGATCTTTAACGAGTACTTGACATCGCACAGGCTCGGGACCACCTTTTAACGTCCCCTCCGAAGGACGGCGTAACTAAGGATTTACTACTCCCATTAAAAAATCCTAGGGCCACATGCGGATTTGAACCCGTGACCTTTGGCATGGGAGGCTGTTACGCTAGCCACCCAGCTACAAGTGATCCCTTATTTTAATTAGTTTAACTTTTGAAGATTGTAACAAGTTTTAATTTTTTCCGTCCGCCCGGTGTCTTGTAGTTTATACTTAATTATAATTAAGTATTTATATAAGTGAATGTACAGTGTCGCTGGCTACGATGATTACCGATGAGATAGAGGAACCTTCCAACGCTAAGCCATTCCCGTAGGAAGCCTCTTCCCGAATACATGGATGAAAGTACCGAGTACCGAAATAACCAGGAGCTGTTTGAGGCTATTCCTTATTTAATTTTTTTCCGTTATATTATTTTATACCCATTCGGAGACAGTGGTAATAAGCATCCTATGTTAATTTTTCTTTGAAGATTAATCGATATTATTTTCCTTTTTTTTTTGTTTTAAAACTAATTATTATTTATTACATGATTAAAATAGTAGGTTTCTATTATCTTCCAAAAAAAAAAAAAAAAAAAAGTTTTCACAGAAAAACTTTAACGAGTCAACGTTTCGGAGGCCTTCCCCATCATCAGGACTCACTAAAATACATCAACAATTAATAATTAACATCAAGATACAACTTTTTAATATAATAACTCATAAACATTAACAACATTCAAATAACAATGTTACTTAAAAAATTATTTTTTTTATTTATTTACCTGAGTTGTCTAACAAGTTAAAAATCCATTTTTTAAATTTAAAAATGTTGTCAAAAAAGTCTTTAAAATAAATCTATATTGCACAGGGAACAACAATCATCCCACCTCACATATTCTTTGGCCCCTTATGGATTAGGGTCATCCTATTTACTGTAAAGGTACACTGAATTATTATTTAAATAGGTCAACAATCCTATAATTTTAACTTTCCTATTGCATCTGCATAGTGAGAACTTCAGTGTTTTCAATCGGTTTTATAATTTATAGTATTTTTTATATTTTTATTTATGTATACAGATTCTATCGTTTTTCTATTAAAACTATTCTTTTCTATTTCCAAAATATTAGGTTTTTCAAAATCAAATTTATGGTTAAGTTGAATACTGTGTTGTGCCAATGCTGTGGTGTTTATATTTTTACTATTTTTGCAATTATCGCTATGCTGTTTTACTCTAGTTGTTATCTTTTTTGAGGTTTCCCCTATGTATACCTTATCACAATCCAAACAATTTATTTTATATATAACGTTTAGTTTTTCATAAGGTAAAATTTTATCTTTATTTTGGTTTTTTTCGGAAGACAGTAGAACCCTACTATTTTAATTATATCAATTGCAATCTTCTTTTGGACCTGTTTTTATTATTATTTATTACTTTTAGTTGGTTTTATGATAGACTTTTCTACCGTATTACTTAAATCTTGTATGCCGCTTGCTAAAGAAAATTAACTATAGTACTTTAATTATTTTATTTATAATGAAGGATCTGGACCCTAAACCACGAAACCATGTCAGAAGATGCTAAAACAAGACATATTTCTCTCAAATCGCAGTTAACAACGAAGCAGTCAACTGTTGGCCCATTGAGAGTATTCTATTGACCGGATCCCATTCAATCATGTATATGTTGATTAACACTGTCCAGGGGACAAGTCCTTGTACCGTGTACTCCAGATTGTACGCTGGCTTGTTGAGATGTTAAACTGTTCAATCGTGATATACTGCTTATATTATGTATATATTTTAATGAATTAAAAAAATCTGGTGCACAATACCACGACTCTTACGTGCCTGCCTATAGTTAATGAATCACACACAGTGAAGATATTAAAATACTGCTTTTATTATTAGAACAAAATAGATATTCTGAATACAATAGAGTAGTTTGGGTGACTACAAGTATACATTCCGAGGTCTCCTACTATGAGTGTGACACAAGCAATGTTACAACTTGAGTGATGAGTCTTGAGGATCAAAGGGTATTGTAGGGGGGATGAGGAGGCGCCATGGGTACCACAAAGCAAGTGCTTGCAGGTGTTGGGTACTGTGTCCTAAGTACAGGTATGTGTCCTTTGTCGGTACTTGGTCACTTGGTCAGTCCTTTCTAGGTAGCTGGTTTAGGGTTATCCGTGATAGTCTTAGGTATAGACGAAGTAAGTTATTAAATATTACTATTATGTATTATTGATAAGTCAATCTCATTCTTTAACTGTATTAAAAACTTTTAACTAAATTCAAAACTCTGTAAATTATTACATGTTGTTTTAGAATAATTATATTATGATATTGCAATTTTTTAGGTTGTCCGAAAAGTTCGTAGAGATTTTTTAAATAAAATTTACCTTTTATTACTTTCACTTACTATATATAGTAAGGGGAAGTATTGCGATCGTGAAAATTTTCGAATTCCAGTTTTCAACGGAAATACACGTTTTAGGGTCCCCTGAGTCCAAATAACCAAGTCCCGCAAACAAGTGTGTGTGTGTGTGGTAACTCTCGGGCGGAAACAGTAAGTCATATGAAACTGAAATTTCATATTTAAGACAACTTTACGCCCGAGACGTGACAAAACTTATTTCATCAAAATGAGCTTACCAGAAGAGGCACTTCATACCATGCATTTTGCACCTTTTTTCGATTTTCTCGAAAACGGTTCCGACGATTTTGATTAAACTCGCTATATCGATGTAAAATTTAATAGGCTTTAATATCATGTAGGTTTTATTCAGATTAAAATGGTCTGACAGGGTTTAAATGCCGATATTTTAAATTTTCTTCTCCTAAAGTACCTTTAATTTTGTAAATTCAATAATAATAACTATATTAACTTGTTACCACTGATGAAAAACAGGTAAATATATAAAATGAATGAATTCGATACCCAACTAAAGGAGAAAACAGAAGAAATATTTTTTTAATGCAATTTTTTGTTTTTGAACATATGATTTGTCATATACATGTATGATATACCGTTGGAAAGCTAAAGATTTTAGAAAAAATGTTATCTTATACTTAAGCTTTTAAAAGTTAATAGAGGGTGATGAAAATAAAATAAAACTAACTGATTATTTTAGATAATAATGTAATAGATTTTTTAATAAAACACATGTTTCTATAGAAATTCCATTTAATTAATTCTTTAATGGTTTCAAACATTTTTATTTTACTGAATTTGAAAATTCTTTAATCGATTCTAAAAATGGTGGTAAGTGAAAGTCGTGTGTTGCCCGCACCAAATTTTTTTTTTCTACTGAAAATGAATCACAAAGCTAATTTTCATTTATATGCCTTCAATTCTCATGGAATTAACGATGTTTACACACTGAATTTGTCTTTATTTAGGCTTAGCAGTTTAGTTTATTGCAAACCAACATAAGTGGCGATTCAGTTCATTTTCGGTATATTATGCTATACATTTTTAAAAAAAGTGCCTGGATCGACACCGCTCGCAACACCAAAGGCCGGCTTGCATCCAAGAAAGGTGATGCTCAGTATTTGGTGGGATTGGAAAGGAAACATACATTTTGAGCTCCTTCCACAAAACCAAAATATAAATACGGACTTTTACTGCGCCCAGTTAGATCGATTAAACGCAGCAATTGAAGAAACAGCCAGAGTTGGCGACGGGACTCAAAAGTTATTAAGCTTCAGATGGGAGATTATACCTCACTCGCCGTACTCTCCTGACATTGCTCCTTCGGATTTCCATCTTTTCCGTTCCCTCGAAAATTTTCTACAAAGGAAATCCTTCACTTCAGAAGATGGCGTCAAAACGAAACTTTTAGTGGTCTTCAGGAGTAAGGGTATCGATTTTTGGAAAAAACGGATAATGGACCTTCCAAGCCGTTGGAAAAGGGTAATTGCTTACGGCGGAACTATTTTCTAGATTAAATGAATACATTTTATGCTGTTCGTTAATTTTAATTTTTGTACAAATTTCTCTACGGACTTTCCAGACATCTCGATATATAGCTTTTTAAGCAATCAACTTATTTGTATAGCATTAAATTAATTAAAGGCCCTAAAAATACGATATAGCAACACTATCAATTTATATTGGGTTGTGTCACATGAAATATCCGTTTTCAAGGTAAAGGATTTTTTATTAAAAATACGATATGAAAACAAGACAATTTTAGCCAACTTTTTTATCCCCGAACTGAAAAACTCTGAGCTTTGAAGTGAAACAAAATCTGAAAACGCACTTTTTACTTGATCATCATTTTCAAAAAGTTTTCCTTTGACGAAGTTGTCTAAATTCCTGAACAGGTGGTGATCTGTTGGAGACAAGTCGGGAGACTATGGTGGGTGCGGAAGAACTTCGTAGCCCAGTTCTTTGAATGTTTGCACGGTAAGTTTTGAAACATGGGGTCTTGCTGCACAGTGAGATCATTAGGTACCCATGTATCGAGCTTTTTTACTTTTCCAATACACTTTAAATGCCTGGAAACGGTAGATGCACTTGCATTTAGTTGTGCTGAGAGTCCTTTAACTGTTTGGTAGGGGTTTCCTTCTACTGTATGTTTGAGGACATCGTTGTCTATTACGGACGTAGGTCTTCCTCGGAGCAAGTTTTCCTAGTCGGTAGCCCCAGCTGAAAACTCAGCAAACCAACGGCGAATGGTCCGTTCATTAACACTCCCTTCCCCAAACGCCTTGCAAATATTTCTAGCGGCCTCAACTGCTGAATGGTCGAGTTTAACCTCGTACAAAAATATTACTCGAAAATCGCGTGTTTCCATGTTCATATTTGGAGGTATACTAAAAATTGGGTAATTGATTGGAAAGCTAATGTTAATAATACAAAGGTTCAGTAACTATTTACTCTAAATATGTAAACATTCGGAAGAAAACAACAGAGATCTGTAAAATCCTTTATGTATTTCAGAAACTATAAAAACGGACATTTCATGTGAAATAACCCAATATTTAAATTTATGCAAACATCACAGTGCACCTAAGGTTGGTATTGTGAAACCAACTCAAGATGTCATGTTAAATTACGGAGAATAATACAGAAATCTCCGACATGTTCAACATTCACCATTACTGAATTTTCATGTATTTTCCATTTTCCGGTGTATATAAAGGTATATAGTTTAGTAATACTAGTTGACCCCTACCTTGCTTCGCACGTATGTAATTTGAATGTGGTTTCATTTAATTTAAAAAAAGCTCATTCTGACCGATTTGGAGTTTATCGCTTCGGGGTTAGAAGTTCATCTTAACGAAAAATGTAATTAGAAAAAAAATATGTTTATTTTATAACGTCTATTCATTATTATATCTAATCACCGGGGGAGGAATGAAAAACATTAATCGAAATCAGTTGGACTTCATCCCTGTTCACTGCATATTATTCTTAGGTGACGAAATGTCCCAGAATAATAATTATTTTTCATTATCTCATTCATTCACCCTTATAATAGAATTTGTAACCCTTAGAATTTATATTTTCTAGAAAATTATGAAATTACTTTCTTGACAAACTATTAGATAGAGATATTTTTAAAAAATCTGGTGTGGGCACATACACTTACCTCCTTTTTAAAAATCGATTAAAGAATTTTCTAATGCAATTAGAGATAAAAATTAGTGAAGCCATTAAAGAATTAATTAAATTGAATTTATACAGTGTTAAATATAATTTATAGTGTGTTTTATTAAAAAAGGAAGCGGCGTGGTCTAGTGGATATAGCGCTAGTCTGCTGTGCTCCGGGTCCTGGGTTCGAATCCCGGCTATGGCAGAATATTATTTATTCTGTTAATTCAGTCGGGGGGCGACCCTAGGGTATGGAGACCCTCCTGGGGCAGACCCAGCCTCTATAAAGAGGGTACCCAAATTAATTGGGGAAAAATCTGGCGGCTGAGCGCGATTAAGGCCTAGAAACAGTACGAACCTCTATATGTGCTGAACCCAGACCCTTCATGGGTTGTAGTGGTACAGGTTTTTTTTTATTAAAAAATCTATTATACTATTATCTCAAAAAATCAGTTAGTTTTATCGGCTTTTCGTCACTCTCCATTAACCTTTACGATTCCGTGTATAAGATTTATATGTTTTCTAAAGTCTTTAGCTTTCCAACGGTATATTATACTTCTATATTACTATTCTTGTGTTCAAAATAATAAAAATCACATAAAAATATGTTTGCTCTTATCTCCTTTAGTAAGCTATCAAATTCGTTCAACTTGTATATTTAGCTGTTTTTTTATCAATGCTAACAAGACGATATGGTTATTTTTATATAATATAGAAAATTAAAGGTACTTTAGAGGAAGGAAATAAAAAAATCGGCATTCAAGCCCTGCCAAATTATTTCAATCAGAATGAAACCTACATGCTATGAAAGCCCATAAAATTTTACATCGATATAGCGAGTTTAATCAAAATCGTTAGAGCCTCTTTGAGAAAACAGCAAAAAGGTGCAAAATGTATGGTATAAAGTGGCTCTTCCGGTTAGCTGATTTTGATGTTCATGTAACATCTCGTGCGTATAGTTGTGTCAAATATGAAATTTTAATTTCTTAAGACATTTCGTTTACGTGCTGGAGTTACCACACACACATACTTGGTCATTTGGACTCGGGGGACCCTAAAACCTGTATTTCCGTTGAAAACTGGAATTTTCATGATCGCAATACTTTCTCTTACTATATATTTTTTATAGAGGTAAGTGAAAGTAAAAAACAATCTAAAATCGTACATTATTTTTCCGGGC
The DNA here is from genome assembly GCA_023052935.1 of Piezodorus guildinii. NCBI lineage: Eukaryota > Metazoa > Arthropoda > Insecta > Hemiptera > Pentatomidae > Piezodorus > Piezodorus guildinii. The sequence goes on along the minus strand of CM041298.1, from coordinate 11,619,151 downwards.
AACCCAATATGACGACAAATTCTGTTCTTAGCTGGTTACGTTTTTGGAAAATACTAACCAAAAACGTACAAACTTTATTTATACTGTCGAGTTTCGTCCTTCTGACTCATTTTCTTCGAGAGACATAGTACCATACCCTACGACGGGAGGTGCAACATCCTAGAATTACCGTTTTGAATGGAGGCGGGGGTTGAATCGACCGGGTTGGCCTAGGCAGAACCCGTGACGCCTTTGGGAAGTCGTTATTGATTGCCGAAGAGGGTGGCTGGGACCGCAGAGCGCAAGCCCGCCACTCCGGCCCTCACAGTTCCTGGATGTCTCCGTCGGGCAGAACCTTCATCACAGAGGTGAGCTAACTAATTCAGCTACCAAACTCTAGTCACTAGTACATTCAGAACTACTTGAACGAGCTGAAACTAGTAGGATTTGAACGAGTTGAACTACTTCTACAAGTTCCGTGTCTGTGTTGTTCGATATGCGATATTCATACTTGAAAATTGCAATCATACTTTTGCTGATGTTTATTGTATTTTTAGTATTTTTGTATTATTCTGCCTGAGCCGTGTATTGTCTTCGATTATTCTGCAAGTATGTGTTAACCTGTGTTTATGTTAAAATATTCCATATACCTTGTCTCATATCATTAACCTGTATAATAATTATAAATTAATACACATCCTGCCATAACCTTTGTATTTTCCCACATTATGCAGTAAAAATCGATACGTATGTTCTGTTTACCGTGCCATATGTTCCCACCTAACCGTATCAATAGCTTAATTTCCTTTTTCCTTTGTCTTTTAGTTCCTTGCCTTTGGAATATCTTGAATCCACTATCTCTTAGTGTTAGTTTCCATTACAACGGGAATAGACCAAGGATCGATAAATTCTGCTCGATTGTCTATTTTATTTTTATCAGTTTTTTATTTCGTTTTTATATTATAAATTTCTCGTTATTTCTACTACATGGAAGAGAATTTTTTAATATGGTTTTAAAAATACCATAAACCTTTTAATAATACGAGTTATACATAATTTGATATATGATTTCCAGAAGGTAGTATATTCATTTTAGAAAATTTTACTGGAAACGCATAAACCTATGTTTCGTTTTTATATAAACCAATTTATTTGATTCCTTTTTAATAAATGATAGACAATTTTTTCAACTATGTAAATATCATTATTTTTATTTTTTTACTTTTGAATATAATCGCGTTTTTAAAAGGATTTCGAATCAATGGTTTAGATTTCAATCTTCTGTTTTAACTATATGTTTTTTTTGCCCATTATCAATTTTTTTTTATGTTTTATATTTTTCGTTATTTCATTAAATATATTTAATATCAATTATTAATTTTCTACTATATGGAAGAGAAGAATGTCTTAATATGATTTGAAAGAAAAACATAAATCTTTTAATAATATCAGTTATAAGGAATTTGAGATATGATTTCCCAAAGGTAGTGTATCCATTTTATGAAATTTTACTGGAAAAGCTAAAATCTATGCTACGTTCTTATTAAACCAATTTATATGATTCCTTTTTCAATAAAGTTTAGACAATTTTTTCAACTATGTAAATATCATTATTTTTATTTTTCATTTTTGGAAATAATCTCATATTTAAAGAATTTTGATTCAATGATTTAGATTTCAATCTTCTGTTTTAACTATATGTTTTTTTGCCCATTATCAATTTTTTTTTATGTTTTATATTTTTCGTTATTTCATTAAATATATTTAATATGAATTATTAACTTTCTGCTATATGGAAGAAAATGTTTTAATATGATTTGAAAACATCCCATAAACCTTTTAATAATACGAGTCATAAGGAATTTGAGAAATGATTTCCCAAAGGTAGTACATCCATTTTATGAAATTTTACTGGAAAAGCCAAAATCTATCTTAAGTTCTTAATAAACCAATTTATATGATTCTTTTTTCAATAAAGTATAGAATATTTTTTCAACTATGTAAATATCATTATTTTTATTTTTTTTTACTTTTGAATATAATCGCATTTTTAAAAGGATTTCGATTTTTTGTTTTAACTAAATGTTTTCTTGCACATTATCAGTTCTTTTTTTCAAAATTTCGTACTTAGAACACATAATGATATTTCTATATAGTCTAAATAACCAGCTGGTCAATGGTATAACGAATAGGAATCTCATACTCCCCAGTTAAAGTAGAGAAATAATATATAGTATTTAGAACTATTATAAAATTTTATTCAAAATATATTGTGTATGATATTTTCTTAATTTTACTTAATTATTAATAACGGGGTTATAACACTTTATAACTGAAGAAATTGTTATTAAATGTATAATTAGTACCTTTTAGTAATAATCCCATTTTTAAACGATTTTGATAAAACTATTTTAGTATTTCTTTCGGTTTTATCTACACAGGATGTAGCCTGCCTATTTATTATAGCTTTTTTATTTTTTATAATTCTTATTACAGAACACATAATGATATTTTTATTTTCTCATCTTAATTATCTGGCCTATTGCATATTGATTAGAGATCTCATACTCATCAGTTTAACTAGAGAAATAATATTAAGTATTCAGAGTTCTTATGAATATATTATTTCTGATATTTTGTTATGTTTACTTAATTATTCATAATAGTGTTATAACACTTTATAACAGAAGGGATAGTTATAAAATGTGTAATTAGTGCCTTTTAGAAATAATCGCATTTTTTTAATGATTTTGATTAAATTATTTCAGATTTTTTTCGGTTTTACTGTCACCTACTATTGTTTGCCTATTCTTAATCTTATTTTTTTTTTAATTTATTTGATAAATTGATATATTTATATACTCAGCATAAACATATATTTATGTATGGATATATGTAGTATTTCTGTATCACATATAATTTTTTTTAAATTTACATACAGTAACATTTCAAACAAATTTCTTTACCCATTCTCAAGCCATATATATATTTGTTTCTAATTTGATTTCTCTGCGCTTAAAAAAAGTAAATTAATTTAACAGTCGAATCTGGAAGAAGAACGTGGTTACAAAACAAAATTTTAACAAAAAAACTTTTTTTTTTTCATTTCCTAAATTCTAAATTTACTTAATTATTCATAATGGCTTTATAACAGGAGACATAGTTATAAAATGTATATTTAGTACATTTTAGAAATAATCGCATTTTTTAATGATTTTGATCTAATTATTTCAGCATTTTTTTTTTTTCGGTTTTATTGTCACAGACTTTTGTTTGCATATTTTCAAGCTCAATTTTTTAAAATTTATTTCTTACCATAAAAGGCACATTGATATTTCTATTTACTCAACATAACCCTCTCTTTATAACCGTCTATGGTTTATCAACTAGAGATCTCATACTTCCCAGTCAAATAGAAAAAGAATGTAAATTATTCAGAATTCTTATGACATTTACTAGATAATAAATTATTAATAATGGTGTAATAACGTATATTATATAGTGTAATAAATTATATTTTAATACTTGTATTGTTTTTTTTTATGATTAATCATATTTCAGGAAGAAAAATTGTTGTAATATACTCCTTTTAAATAAGGCTATTATGTTAAAATGAAAAGTAATATTCAATTGAGATAATTATTTGTACTATATCCAACGTAAGGCATATAAAACTCATTAATTTATCATTAGAACAATTTATATATGAAATAAATACTTTTTTTACCTTATAAATAACACTAATTTTACATAATTCAGAGAAATGTTTAAGCTTCATTCGGAACTAAATTAACCCATTTATAGCCAATGTTCCAAAAATGCTACATCTGGCTTTCCCGAGAATAATCCTGAGTTTTTACAACATTTTTCCATCAATGGAAATTATTTTCCTCAATGAATATTTTTTTTTTTATTATTCGAAAAAGTTCTGGGCACAAATGGGAATGTGCAATCACTGCCTTTTCCAAATAATTGCATTCTAAAAGGCTTCTTATGTCGGATTTAAATAAAATCGAACGGTTAGAATTCCATTATGTCAAAATATCAGTCTTCCCTTAACTGTTGGATTCTGAAAAAAATAGAGAAAAAAATAAATTTAATTTATTTCCTCAATACTTATTAATATGCAATTAAATGTTATATATGCTTTAATTTCCTGAGTAGTAGTTTTGGAAAAATTTATGATATTTTTTTAAAATTCATAATCGCATATGTTATATATCACATAATCCGAACATATTATGTATGCATATCTATTCTTAACTTATGTAGTATTTCTGTGTCATATATACTTTTTTTAAATTTAATTTCATGATATTATTATGTTATTATATAATTAATGTAAAATTTCATGATATTTTTTTACCCATTCGCAAGCCTTACTATATATTTGTTTCTAATTTGATTTATCTGGGCTTAAAAAAAAAAAAAAATTAATTTACTAGTCGAACCTGGAAGAACATGGTTGCAAAACATAATTATACCCAAAACCTTTATTTTTTTTCTTTTATTAACATCGCTAAAGAAAATCCTATTATACAGCAACGTAATATAAACTCTTTGTTTTGTTTTTAATAATTAGTAAAATTTCCATGTCAAATGTACCCAAACATGAACAAAAAATTGCAAATAATAAAAAAATTAAATAAAATTATTTATTTCTAGATTCTTTTTAAATAAATGTATTTTTAATAGGTTCTTTTATTTTTAAATAAATTAATTTTTCATAAATAAAAATATTTAAATTTAAAAAAAAAATATATCGAATGTATACTGATTAAGTAAGCTTTGTATCAGGAAGCAACCCGTTTGTATTTGGGCATTTAAAAAAAAAAGAAAGTGTTTTTTCTCTCTTTATGGTTAATTATATTTTCAGAGGTAAAATGTGTTTATATATATATATATATATATATATATATATATATATATATATATATATATAATATATATTATAGAGAGAGAGAGAGAGAGAGAGAGAATCTTTTTCTCACAGTTAAAATAAAATAGTACATTGCCTTAATCTTTAATAATGTATCCAAAAATAAAAGAATATAATTAAATAGCATACACAATAAAAAAAAAAATTTAGATAAATCAGTATAAAAATTTACTTTGATTATTTGTTTATTTATTTAACGTCACTTTATGCAACTATAGCTAATCGGACGATGCTACATTGGGAGTCCTAAATTTTGCCTATCCAGGTTTTATTAGGATAGGGATCTTTAACGAGTACCTGACATCGCACAGGCTCGGGACCCCCTTTTAACGTCCCTTCCGAATGACGGCATAACTAAGAATTTTTTACTCTCATTAAAAAATCCTAGGACGGACCACCTGCGGGGTTGAACCCGTGACCTTTAGCATTGGAGGCTGTTATGCTAACCACCCAGCTACAAGTGATCCCTAAAAATTTACTTTGTATATCCCATAGAATGATCGATTGATTTTCCCATAATATGGATTAGAAATTATTGCACAATAGTTTTCATCATCATAATCCACATATGTCAGAGAAATCCTTTCCTGCTTGAGGTTTGAGGCGTAGATTTTCTAAAGATGCAAAAGCGTATTTATGTAATAACGAAGTTGATATTCAATATTTAACACAATGCGTTACTTTGCTATACTGTATAGATAGATCTTTTTACATTTGGGGTACTCACTACGTTTGCTATAGCATGCTATTTGTGTTATTTTGCTAAACCCCTTCGAGTTTCTACAGTTATTTCCTGTATAAAATTGATGGGTTTAGCACAATAGCACAAATAGCATGCTATAGCAAACGTAGTGAGTACCCCTTATAAATTTGGTTCATTCCATGACACAGCTTTATTACGCTAATCGCCTTACTATTTTTCATATATAATATGACCTCTAGGATATTTTTATTATATACAATAAAAATATATTAAAATTTTTTTTTTCAGATTTAAAGAAAACACAGCAGAAAGATGTCATCAGTAAAAGTAGCAGTCCGGGTTCGCCCATTCAACAACCGAGAAATTTCCAGAGAATGCAAGTGTATCATAGAAATGGCTGGATATACCACAAGTAAGTACTTTTATTATTTAGAATTCTAATTGTTTTTTTCCGAATTTTAGTAAAGTTTATATGTGCAGGGTCTCTTATAAAAGTTTCGTCAGTTTGTTTGAACAGCAAGTAAATTAAAGTTGTAAAATACAATTACTCAAAAAAGTAAATAAATTCTTAGTTTTTAAAGCTGTTGTTGATTTTCTCCACACTTTTGACCTCCTATCAGCCCAAAAATATTAAATTTGGATTCCTAAGAGGACCCGTTCCCAGAACTTTTTGGGTTTATTTAGAAACTTCCTAGCAAATTACAACCGCTTCTTCCGCTTTAAATTACTGAAAAAGGGCTTTCATCTTGCGACTCGACCACTGTGGGTGATCGAATCCAAGTTCCTGGGTGGACTTGAATCCCATAATTATAGGCTTACCGAACCCGAAGGTTCGATGCCGATACCACCAAACTCCGCCTGCACAGACTGGTGGGTGATAAGCATGACAGGGCTGGTCAGCCTATAATAGTTTTTTTTTTTTTAAATGTGGAAAAAAAAAACAAAAAAAAAACCTGTACCACTACAACCCATGAAGGGTCTTGGGCTCAGTACATATAGAAAGATTCGTACTGTTTCTAGGCCAACGGCAGTGCAATGAGGTGATTAGGCCTTAATCACGCTCAGCCGCCAGGTTTTTCCTCAATTAATTTGGGTACCCACTTTATAGAGGCTGGGTCTGCCCCAGGAGGGTCTCCATATCCTAGGGTCGCCCCCCGACTGAATTAACAGAATAAATAATATTCTGCCAGAGCCGGGATTCGAACCCAGGACCCGGAGCACAGCAGACTTGTGCTCTATCCACTAGACCACGCCGCTCCCCAAATGTGGTAAAATATATATTTATATAAGTGCATAATGATGGAATATTAAAAGATCCCTTGAAAATGGCAAAAAGCCGAAACGTAGGGAGAAGGAAATAAGAAATAAAATAAGTTAAATGAAAATGGATCATTATAATTAAAGGAACCTAACAAATATTAATAACTTTATTCTGGGATTATGTCCCTTAAGAATAACAAAATTGTACAGTAGATATTAATATCTATGTCTCGCCAAGAAAACAATAAAATTAATTTTTATTTACAGATGAGCAAAAAATAAAATAAACTCAAATAAGACCTATATACATTTATGTACAAAAAATATGGATAATAAACAAGAAGTCTCTTAAAGGCTACTAGGGTTGAGGAAATTATATTATTGGGTTGTTTCACATGAAATGTCCGTTTTTAAAGTTTCTGAAATACATAAAGGATTTTTCATGTCTCTGTCGTTTCCTTCCGAATATTTACATATTTAATGTAAACAGTTGCTAATCCTCTACCTTTGTATTATAAACATTAGCTTCCCAATCAATTACCCGCTTTTTAGTATACCTCCAAATATGAATTAGGAAACACGCGATTTTCGAGTAATATTTTTGCACGAGTTTAACCTCGGCCATTCTGTAGCTGAGGCCGCTAGAAATATTTGCTAGGCGTTTGGGGAAGGGAGTGTTAATGAACGGACCATTCGTCGTTGGTTTGCTAAGTTTTCAGCTGGGGATACCGACTTGGAAAACTTGCCCCGAGGAAGACCTCCGTCCGTAATAGACAACGATGTCCTCAGACATACAGAAGAAGGAAACCCCTACCAAACAGTTAAAAGACTCTCAGCACAACTAAATGCAGTGTGCATCTACGGTTTCCAGACGTTTAAAGTGCATTGGGAAAGTAAAAAAATCTCGATACTTGGGCACCTCATGATCTCACTGAGCGGCAGCAAGACCCCATGTTTCAAAACATACCGTGCAAAAATTGAAAGAACTGGGTTACGAAGTTCTTCCGTACCCACCATATTCTCCCGACTTGTCTCCAACCGATTACTACCTGTTTAGGAATTTAGACAACTTCGTCAGAGGGAAACTATTTGAAAATGATGGTAAAGTGAAAAGTGCGTTTTCAGATTTTGTTTACTTCAAAGCCCAGAGTTTTTCAGTTCGGGGATAAAAAAGGTTGGTGTCAAGTTGGGAAAAACATGTAGAAAAAGAAGGTAAATACTTCGAATAAAATTATCTTGTTTTCATATCGTATTTTTAACAAAAATCCTGTACCTTGAAAATGGACATTTCATGTGACACAACCCAATAATTATTCCATAGCGCTAGGGTTTGGGTAAAATATATATTTATATCTTACATTGAAATTAAGATAAGTCAGTTGCATATTCACATTTGTTGTGCATCTATTTGAGATGATAAAATATGTTGAAAAAGGTGGAATTTGAATAAGAGATGTTAAGAAGCATGGTGGATATGAGTAGGTAGAGATCAGAGGGCTGCAGAGCGGATATAAAAGGAGTGATAAAAAGATTTAGGTCTATGGATGGGAATGTAAAGGTCGGAATGGCGGTATCTTGTTTCAATATATACATAGAGATACTCTAGCTCCTTCTTTCGCCTTCTTACTATGATGGTTTTCGTTTCAACGTAGTAAGATTGTTGCTAATATTGTGGCTTGTTAATACAAGGTATAATGAAATCCTACATCTTTGGCTTCATCTTCTGGTTGAAACCTAAAACATCCCGCTTCCTTAATAATGTATCGTATACCCTTTCTCTGAGGTTCGTTAAGGCTTCACCTTGGCAAGGGATTCATCCTTAACCACCTGAGACGAGGACTATAATTAGTTATCAGGAACCCTATGGTAATGAGGATCTATGGGAAGGTTTATGCAAGTTCATGGGTTTGGATCATAAATGGACAGAGAAGCAAGTGTTGAGCATATCGAGAATATAAGGAAGTTTTTTTCGTTTTGAAGGATCGGAAAAGGCAGACAATAAGGATGTAATGCCTACGGAAAACAATTTTTGTATTAGAAGCGACTAGCTAGGTCTACCCTTGTAGTTCATTATAAGGTACAGGTTAGATTTTAAGCCATTATTTATTCCATTTAATGTATCTTTATGGTAATGTTTCTAATCGGACGATATTATGGTGAAAGTCCCGAATTTCGCCTATCCAGGTTTAATTAGGATCGAGATCTTTAACGAGTACCTGATATCACGCAGGCCCGAGAATACTATTTCGCGTCCCCTCCGAAGGATGGCATAACTAAGGATTTTTCACTCCCTTGAAAAAATCCTAGTGCCTTCTGCTGGATTAGAACCCTTGACCTTGACCATAGAAGGCTGTTATGCCAATACACAACAGGTATTAACTAAAGGAAATTAAAGAGGTTTGTTATTTCATAGATCATGAAATCAATAACTATTCAATGGGAATTGTTTTTTAGTGCAAATTCATGACTGATATATTCATAGATGATAACTAAATATATATATTTTTTAATTTTCTTGTCATCTAACTCTACAAATCATTACACAATGGTTTATTATTTCCAGTATATTAGGGTATAACTGTTTATATAACTGTTAACAGGCAATTAATTGATATGGAAAGCAATACATAATTCAAAGAAAAATGTTTTTTCAGCACTGCTAATTTTGAATCGATTTTAATGATTTTTCTTTTCATTTTGATGGAAATTTAATTTTATTTGCTATAACACTAATTTTTAAAATTATTTCTTTGTTATTTATTTATTTATAAATTAAGACACACGCGTTTTTTTTCTTTATTCGTTATTCGCGATCTACGTATCTTGAAACGTATGTCCTCAAATCTTGAGGGGAGGGAGTGTTTTTTTTTTTTTTTGGACGATTACAAAGGTTCATTATTCAAATTAATAAACACAATTATTGATCTGTATAAATGTATAACCTATACCTTTTAAGTCACACCTGTCATCTAACCTACTTGCTTATCGCTTAAAGAACTTATATAATTAGCAGCTAAGAACAAACTATATATAATATATACATATATTTCATATATAATCCTTGATGTATAGTTAGTACACCGTTGAGTAGTTCCTCAATAAAATGCTCTACAATCCTTATCGCATGTCGGCATTCTATTTGATATGTGATAAGGTTCACATCGATAGATTCCTAATGTCTATTGATATATATTATCTCTTCACTCGCAAAGAAATTTGTCACTATTAGGAAAAGTAATTCATAAGTGTAAAATGTTTTGATGAATGAAATATTTGTTGCTAAAATGTAGATGTAGATTAATTAAAAATATTTAGGAAGGAAAGATATAAATTATTTTATCTTTTTATATCCTTTTTTTAACTCTTTACTTGAAATAAATCTTAAAATATTACATTTCGTATCCATAGGGACATTAGTTTTGATTAAATAATATAAGAATAGAAATAATCTTCTTCATTGTATGTGTTTTTTCTAAAATCTTTTGCTCATATTGTGTTGTCAAGAAAATAATGTTTATAATTAATAGTTTACTTTTAAATCATATATCAAACTGTTTACGTTAACTGGATTATTCCATTGGTACCAATGTAAACACTTGTTAATCATCTTCCAGACGATAGTGTTTGTTTACCTCTATGGCATTTTGTTGCTTAGAAATGATGCAGTCGTTACTAAGATGTATGCGCGTGATGTTCGTATAATTTTTATACGAGTTTAATTTCGACCGGAACGGCTAGGTCTGCTAGAAACATCAATAAACTCTGTCGCGAGAGAAGCATTATTCTGTTATTGACAAAGAAGGTCGTGGAAGGACTAACTCTCTTGAAGACGGTGTTCGGATTATTATGGCGGAAATTCACCACAGAACAACTGTTAATGAACTTTCAGGAAACCTCAACCTTAGCGATTCGGCTCGGAAAAGTAAAAAAAGCTTGAATGTTGGGTTCCAGATACATCAAACGATCGGTTTCCCACAGGAAATTACTACGAGAACCCGTTTTTATATTATTTCGAATTCTAGCGATGAAAAGAAAATGTTTGTAAGACCTAACTTAAAGCAGTACATCAGGTTCCGTCAACATTATCTACAATGTCGCTTTTCTTTGCAAGGTACCACCTGGGAAATCTAAAGATGTCGGGGAGATCGAACAAAACAGAGAAAAATAACTCAGAATTACATTATAGAAATTGAAAACAAAAAGGTCTCTGAGATAGGTAGGAGCGGATAATCAAGTTGGGATGGGCTTTTGTCAGGCCTCGAGAAAACATAAAATAAATAGGAATTTAAATTTAATCATATTTTTTACTTCCCTTACCTATATATGAAATATATAGTAAGGGAAAGTATTGCGATCTTGAAAATTTTCGAATTCCAGTTTGAAACGAAAATACATGTTTTAGGGTCTCCTGAGTCCAAATGTCCAAGTCCCGCAAAAAGGTCTTTGTGTGTGAGTGTGTGTGGTAACTCCCGGGCGAAAACGAAAAGTCCTATGAAACTGAAATTTCATATTTAAGACAACTATACGTCCGAGATCTTACAGAATCTTTTTCATCAAAATCAGCTGACCGAAAGATCTACTTTATACTATGCATTTTGCACCTTTTTACGATTTTCTCAAAAACGGTTCTAACGATTTTGATTATACTTCTTATATCTATGTAAAATTTAATGGACTTTAATATCATGTAGGTTTCGTTCTGATTAAAATAGTCTGACAGGGCTTAAATGCCGATATTTTAAATTTTCTTCCTCTAAAGTACCTTTAATTTTGTAGATTTCAAAAACTTTGGAACATTATCTTATTATAATTGATAAATAGTGGGTAAATATGCAACTTGAACGAATTTGACACACAACTAAAGAAGAAAAGTGCAAATATATTTTTGTATGCAATTTTTCTGTTTTTGAACACAAGAATAGTAATATAGATGTATGATATACCGTTAGATAGCTAAAGATTTTAGAAAAAATATTATCTTATACACGGAATTTTAAAGGTTAATGGAGAGTGATGAAAAGCCGAAAAAACAGACTGACTGTTGTAGATAAAAAATTTAATAGATTATTTTGTAAAACACATGTTTCTATTGAAATTCAAAATAATTAATTCTTTAACAATTTATTCGTATCTTTAAATGTATTTAAAAATTTTTAAATTGATTTTAACAACGGAGGTAAGTGAAAGTCATGGGTTGCGCGCACCAGATTTTTGTACTATTAGGTTTAATAATTTTACTTTTAATTTCCTACAAAAACTTGACAGTAAGCAACAAAGTTTTCATGAAAATAGTTTAAAATATAGAGAACGATATAGGACGGGTTCCCATAGGAAATTACTACGAAAACCCATTTTTATATTATTTCGAATTCTAGCGATGAAAAGAAAATGTTTGTAAGACCTTACTTAAAGCAGTACATCAAGTTCCTTCAACATTATCTAGAATGTCGCTTTTCTTTGCTGGATACCACCTGGGAAATCTTAAGATGCCCGGGAGATTGAACAAAACTGAGAAAAATAACTCAGAATTACTTTCTGGAAATTGGAAACAAAAAGGTCTCTGAGGTAGGTAGGAGTGGATAATAAAGTTGGGATGGGATTTTGTCAGGTCTGGGAAAAAGATAAAATAAATAAGATTTAATTTAATCATATTTATTCATTTAGATGAGTATTTGGAATGTTATATAAAATAATTTTATTATCTTAGAATCGATGTCTTTGAGATTTTCTTATATATATTTTGTATAACGTTTGTTTAAGTGAATCAAAGTCAAAATATTTCAAAATGACTGTATACATAATACATATGTAAATGTGCTTATTATATTTCTTTCTTTTTTTAAAATATAAAATCTATATAATAAAATTAACCACACAACCAGTATAAATTTTAAAATCTGATGCGAGCAACCCACAGCATTCACTTTCTCCCTTGTTCAACTCAATTAATGAATGTTTAAATGATCTTAAACTTGAAAAAAATATTTTGGGTTGTGTCACATGAAATGTCCGTTTTCAAGGTAAAGTATTTTTATTAAAAATACGATATGAAAACAAGATGATTTTATTCGAAGTATTTACCTTATTTTTATACACTTTTTTCCCAACGTGACACCAACTTTTTCATCCCCGAACTGAAAAACTCTGAGCTTTGAAGTGAAGCAAAATCTGAAAACGCACTTTTCACTTGAACATCATTTTCAAAAAGTTTTCCTTTGACTTTTTTTCACGGTATGTTTCGAAACATGGGGTCTTCTGCCGCTCAGTGAGATCATAAGGTACCCATGTATCGTGCTTTTTTACTTTCCCAATACACTTTAAATGTCTGGAAACGGTAGATGCACTTGCATTTAGTTGTGCTGAGAGTCCTTTAACTGTTTGGAATTGGTTTCCTTATACTGTATGTTTGAGGACATCGTTGTCTATCTGAAGGACGGAGGTATTCCTCGGGGCAGGTTTTCCAAGTCGGTATCCCCAGCTGAAAACTTAGCAAACCAACGGCGAATGGTCCGTTCATTAACACTCCCTTCCCCAAACCCCTTGCAAATATTTCTAGCGGCCTCAGCTGCTGACTGGCCGAGTTTAAACTCGTACAAAAATATTACTCGAAAATCGCGTGTTTCCATGTTCATATTTGGAGGTATACTAAAAAGTGGGTAATTGATTGGGAAGCTAATGATTATAATACAAAGGTAGAGGATTAATAACTGTTTACTTTAAATATGTAAACATCCGGAAGAAAACAACAGAGACCGGCAAAATCCTTTATGTATTTCAGAAACTATAAAAACGGACATTTCATGTGAAACAACTCATTATACAGAAACACTAACAAACAATATCCATCTCTCTCCAAACAATATTTTTTGTTAGCCCATCTTTAGCTAACACAAACCAACTGAATCGTTTATCCACTCGGAAGCATGTATAATTAATTGTCCGTGTGAAAAACTGAGATAGTATGAGTATGAGTTACACTGTGATAGTAAAATGATAATTGTAACGGTTACTACTACACTTGATGCATAAACAATAATAATGGCCGAAAACTGTGGAGGGAGTGAGAGAAGGCCTATTGTCTGAGAGAAAGAGGAGACTGGCTGGCTTCGGTGCCACCTCTACTCCGTGCTGTTTACTAGCTGAGGTGTGATCGGCGGGGATAACTTACCAAGTCATAATTAATCAGTTTTCGAGCGGGATGAAAAATTATTAAATTACTGAAATGACTATTAAAAATATTGGTTGGTGATAGAAGGGTGAATATTTATGGTTATATGTATTTTTTTAATACAATTTAATAACAAAATAATGAAAACAAAAAATAGTGTTAAGGGTGGACAACCCTTATCACTCAGGTATATGAAAAATAGATAGTACTCGATTCATTTACCTATTATATAATAAAATTTCATAAAAATCGATCAAGCCGTTTCGGAGAAGTATGGTAACTACAATTGTGATAAGAGAATTATATATATATATATATATATATATATATATATATATATATATATATATATATATATATATATATATATATTCCTGGGAAGTTGAAGAGCCTATCGCAAGCTAGGATTAAATCAATCCTTAGGAAGAGCCGCACGAATATACTCAAGGTCTTGACCCCGCCCCCTGAATTTCTCCCGCCCTCCAAGACAGTATTTCTTCAATATTCATGAAATATTGTACAATTATTCACAACAACATACAATTAATCTAATTGCATGTAATCTGCAACATACAAAACCCCTTGCCATTGAAATTATTAGATGAAAGGGTCTGCGAAATGTGTTTGTTTGGAACCACTGGTCTAGAAAAGAGCGAATATACTGAATCTACGAAGACACTTTATATATCTCAATTTAGCTCTATTCAACCCAGAAGAGAGTTTGTAAATGCATTAATGTATGTATCGATTATCAAGTATCGAGTTAGTTATGTATTCCTTTGAAGCACGCGTGGCGCTCTGGTAGCTATTCTCAGAAACTTATTTTGGTATCTCTTTATCTAATTATTTAACTATTGTGCTAATTTTATGTTTAACTCTATCCGATGCCACTTGGATATCTACGATCTTGTTTGGATTAAAACATTATTTAATATTTATTTTACTTTCACTTACTATTATTATATGAAATTTATTGCAGGAGAGTGAAAATTTTCGAATTTGAGTTTTCGCCGGAAACGCACGTTCTAGGGTCACCTGAGTCCAAACGAAGCTGAAATTGTATACCATACATCTTAACGATTTCCTCAAAAACGGCTCTAACAATTTTAATTAAACTCGATATACCGAAGTTAAATTTAATGGGGTTTAATATCATGTAGGTTTAATTTTGATTGAAAAGTCAGACAGTGATTCAATGCCGTTATTTAACATTTTCTTCCTCTTAAAGTACTTTTAATTGAATGTTTTCGACAAAAAAATAACAGATTTATGTTTTAAGGATCGATATAAAATAAGTATCTGAATGACACCAGACTTCTGGTTGTAAGCACCCACTCACATTAGATAAAATTGTTCTTTTGCACCTGAAGATGGCATTTTGGCCGAAACGTCGTGCATTGATATTTAATAAGAGAGTGGTGAAGGTATATATCAGCCTCCAATTTTATTCAATGAATGGAAAGGTAGCTTATAGTAATAATAATTCTCTCGCTCAGTCTCCACTGGCTCTCAAGACCAGTGACGCGGCTGAATGAGAGGCGCTGGGATCTTCTGGCATTGTGCCTCGACATCCAAAAGTGGATCTCGAGGTTTGATTCAGTGATCCCAGGGGCAGTTGTAAATATTGTAAATACATATGAATGTGATCAAGGTTGTTATTATTATTTTCTTTATAATATTTATTTAATTTTGTGTATATATATTTTTTTTTATTTGTTTAATCTTTGTTAATTTTTTTTATTTATTTATTTTTTATGTACAATGCACATATGGGATGGATGATTGATTCTATCTGTAATACTCAATGCCCCAGAAGTTAGCAGATTGTATTATCTCTTAATAAAATAAATTTAAAAAAAATTAATAACAAAACTAGACAAAAAATAAAATATTTATACAAAATTATATGTATATGCTAACTTCTGGGGAAATGAGTATTACAGATAGAATAAATCATTCATCCCATATGTGCATTGTACATAAAAAATAAATAAATTTAAACAAAGTAATAAAGATTAAAAAAATAAAAAAGTATATAAACACAAAATTTATAGTATTGATGGGATATTGATGAAATAATAAAGTCAAATGTGCAAGTGCACCATAATAATAAAATATTATATTTAAATAATCGTTTCTACATTTGAGTATACAGTGGCGAGATTTGAAGGTCTGAAGATTATCAGATCTATTATACCGTTGGGAAACTTATTTATATTTCCACCGAAGCTTATTGTAATTCTTTAACATTTTTTTAATCTCTAACTTTGTTTAAACGTTCTTTAATTAATATCAACAACGGAGGTAAGTGAAAGTCGTGTGTTGCGCGCACCAGATCTTCACTTTGACTATACTTATACTCCGTCCATATCGGTTCTAACTTCGTTATGGATATAGATGCATGTCATTTATGTAGAATAGGCGGATTATTGTTAAGTCGATAAAGCACGACGGCAGACGAAGTATCATTACTAGATGAAGCACTAATCGATAAAGTTACCAGGTAATTATAGGTTTGTGAAGAAGGATTGTAGGGTGGAGTTGATCGTTAGCGAACGGCGGGGACTTGCGTGCTCTTCTCTATATACTAGGCCAATGGCTTGTTTGTTCCATGTACAACGCTTCCACGCCATTATTATGGAGGTTAACGGTTCATGTACATATAATATATATGCATTCATTTCCCTTTTTAAAAATAGATATTTAAGATTAAATGAAATATTAAAAATATTTTCTATAGAACTTTATTGTCTATTAACATTTGCGTTATTTATTAGCATATCTTTTTCAATAATATACATATGAGCATCTTTGTGGAGAATCTCGGTAGTTCTGAAATCCCTAGGTATCATCCACATGCATCGTATATAACAGGTGGCATGTGTATATGTATATATATTTTACCAAAGCGTTCTATTGTGTTAATCATAAAATTCTACCACCCAAACTCCATAACTTGGTCCTTATCAAATAGTACCATAAAATGGTTCCATTCCTTCTTATCCCATCGTTCGCAGATAGTAGTCATCCTAGGCAAATGTCCTTCATCTCCTCTCTTCTTCTCAAGGTGGTGTTCCTCAAGGTTCTTCCCTTTCATCTACTCTTTTTTCGATTTATGTAAATGATTTACCAGATTCCATTCATCACTCCCGATACCATCTTTACGCCGATGATCTGCAAATATACTTTTCTTTTTACCCTGCAAATCTTATAAAAGCATCTCATAAAGTACAGTATGACAGAAATCAAATCTGTCAATGGGCAAATAAAAACAAGCTGCAGCTTGTTGCAGCATCGGCTCCAAACCAACCTTGAACTCCCTTCCATACTAACCCTTGCTCTTTCTCAATAAAGTCCTTATTCCGTTCCAGAAAACAGTTAAAAATCTTGGAGTTAGCTTTAACCAAAACCTATCTTGGAATAATCGCATATCCGAAATATCCCGAAAATCCATTTCCATACTCAAACAGCTCTATAGATTCCGTCAATCCCCGCCATTGAAAACCCTCCCAGCTACTTGTTTCCTCTATTATCTTCCCGAACTTTGACTACGGCTGCCTGGTGTACAGGGGACTTACTGATGAACTAGAAATAAAATTAAAACGACTTATAAACTGTTATATAAGATTTATTTTCGGAGCCCTTAGACATGATCATATTTCTGGCTATTATACCAACTTAAAATGGCTATATCCATCTGTACGAGGACAATATTTCCTTGGTCCTTACCTATTCCAAACATTAAAAAATAAAAAAACCTTTCTACATAACTGAGCTTCTCACCCTCCGCTCTGATGATAATTATTGGGTTGATGCAAAATTAATGCAGGTTTTTAGTAGGTATTGTAAATACGCCATATCTTTACTTTAACCATATATATTTAATCAAAATATATATTTTGATATATATATATATACGCTGCGCCCTAATTTAAATTCGTAAAAATAAATTTGACGAAAATCGCACTTTGACATTTTCGATTCAAGACCTTTGAACACACTGAACAAAACGATTTTACTAAACAAATTCATGGTGAAAGAGAGGGTATTAGATAAGGTTTGTTTTGGTATAATAATGATCAATGTTAGGATTAGCTTTGTTTACACAATTGGAATTAAGATATTGCAATAGAGGAAACCTGCATTAATTTCGCATCAGCCAAATATATAGATGAGCCTTTTGTAGATAAGTGGAAGGCCGGAGTCCAGTAAGTATTGAAGTAAGGGAAAGCGACGGGAATTTTCTTGTCATTTAGTCTAGTGTGCGGATTCCAAGTTAGACGTTTGTCTAGTAGAAGTCCTAGATAGCGAATCTATTCAGCCGGGACAAGCGGAATATTATTAAAGGATAATGTAAGGCAGGATGTCATAGGTTTACGACGAAGGTATGATTACACGCTGACTCGGTTTAAAGTCTTTTAAAAAATCTAAAATATCTGACTAATTTTTCCACACTTATGTAGCTGTCTCTTAAAACAATCTAGAGTTAGTTTCTTCGAATCCTCTGGTGCTACACCTTTCCCCTTACTGATAATCTGATTCTAGCCCAAGTCCTGAAGGATCTAAACAAGATTAGAACCCTGGTGTTCTTCACGGCTGGTACTTCTCGAAGCCTATCGCACCCAAGGGATGGAGTTAAGCGAAAGTGTTCTTGGTTTAAAAGTTTTACCTGGACCTCGAGATAAATATTTCTCATGTCTCTCTCTCTTTCTCTCTCTCTTACTCTCTCTCTCTCTTACTCTCTCTCTCTCTCTCTCTCTCTCTCTCATATATATATATATATAATATATATATATATATATATAACGTGATTTTGGTTTCCGCTAACTCCTCCTAGCGTATTATTTTTTGTTATGTTTATTGTATATTAATCAGGAGAAGGATCTTATGAAAGAAAACAAGAGAAAAGTTAATTTGGTAGATAATAATAATAATAGTCTTTATTAATATACATTTAAACATTTATAATACATTTTTTTTCTTCTTTCTTTATATACATATATGTATATAGTCCTTTTCAGGAATTTAAAGTCTTTAACGGTAACTACGCGTACTTGAGTTGAAGAGTTCGCTCAACTTCATCTCCCAATATTCTCTGTCCTTGGCTTTACGTGACCATAGCACTCCTTCTGCCTTTTTGATCTCATCGACCCACCTTCTTCTTTGCCTGCCTCGGTTCCTTTTACCATCCCATGGGGTCCACTCAGTCAATATTTTAGCCTAGTTATCGCTTTTCCTCATTAGATGACCAACTCATTGCCATTTCATCTTTTTCACGAATCTGATTGCATCAGTGACACCATTAATTTTAGTTATTGTTTGACTGTTTAGCTTTTGGCTTTTTCTTACGCCTAACAAGCTCCTCTCCATTGCTCTTTGGCATGTTATAATTTTTCTCTCATGAAGCTTGTTGAGGGACCATGTTTGACATACATAAGATAGAACAGGCAATATACAGCTATTGAAGGCTAATGTTTTTAGAGGCTGGCTGATATTGTTGTTCTTCATATCCATCCCTAATCTCCAACATTTTCGCCAAGCCCATAGCTGTCCTTGTTTCGATTTCAGTAGACTGCCTATCTTAAAAAGAAATCACTTGTCCAAGATGTTTGATTTCATCTACTACACTGATTTCAGGAAGATCTGTTTTTACTTTTGCGACACTGGAGCTGGTGATTATTTTAGTCTTTGCCAAGTTCAACGACAGTCCATGTTGTGCACTTCTATACCTAAGTTGTTGCAGCATTATTTGGTAGATAGTTTTTTTTTAAAATGTTTTAAGGTAATAATAATCGCTTTCTCTCTCTCTCTCTCTCTCTCTCTCTCTATCTATATATTATATATATATATATATATATATATATATATATATATATATATATATAAATGAATCGCATTTTCCCTTGGTCATCGTATAACGCGTTAGTTACCGATTTTGCTAAAACGTTGTTCAGACAGAACATCGTCTGCCGGGTCAGCTAGTTGGTTAATAAATGTTAAATGCATAAAAAAATATATATTTATATCTTAACTCCTATCCTACCTTAAAATGTATTCACTAGATAAAATAACATTAACTAGGTTAACTGAAGTTGAGAGCAGGGGTGCGTGACACGCATGGAAGGTCAATTTTTTACGTTTTAAACTTCCCTACCGTTAATTTAATCTTTTTTCGGTTTTACCACATACCAGCTTCATCGATCTGAGCACGAAAGGCATGTACTGAACATTTTAGACATTCAACTACAACTGTATATTACTTTTTTTAAAACCAATATAACATACCATTTTTTTATTTTAATGGCCTCGCTTGGAAATAAATAAATACATATATCACGGATTTATTGTACTCAAATGTTGAATACTAAAACCGACCGAAGCTTTTTTTTTTTTTTTAATACTTTTTGTGGTAAGTTAAGTAAATAAACAAAACAAATTATACTAAATGTAATTAAGTAAACCATTTCATATACGATATTAAAGGTAATGAAAGAAAAAATAAGGATAAAATATTCCTCCATAAAAAGAAGGGAAATTAGGTAATTACGCCTTAAAGAGGAAATTGCCTGGGAAGAAAGGTCTAGGCAATCCAGCCACTCCGTCACTGTCTGCGGGCTTGCCTAAGTACATCTCTTCAAGGGACAGCATTTTTTTCCTTTTCTTTATTAATTCCTTCGTTTTAATCAACAAATATCTTAACTAATAAAAACACATAATTAGTGACTTTGAATGCCCTTTTTATTTCATTTTTATAGCTATAGTATACTTACGTAAAATGGATATGTGTTCTAATATTTAGTGCCTTATGAATTCTCAAATGTTATATTTATGCTTTTGAGAATACCTTCAACTTAGTTTCTTAAATTTGTATATTCTTGTATTTCTGTTATATTTCCTGAACGTTCATCTCATGTTACATTACAACTTATTGGCTCTATTTCATGAAAATGTAGAGGTTAGTGAGTTAAAAAATAATAAATTAATAATATTAAACAATTAAAATAAAATCTGGTGCGGGCCTCACACGACTTTCACTTACCGCCGTTGTTAAAATCGATTAAAGGATTTTCAAATACAGTTAAAGATAAAATTAATGAAACTAATAAAGAATTAAGTAATTTGAATTTCTATAGAAACATGTGTTTTTTTAAAAAAATTTTATTATCTGAAATAATAATCAATTAGTTTTATCGGTTTTTCTTCACTCTTTATTAACTTTTACAATCTTGTGTATAACATAATATTATTTCTAAAATCTTTAGCTTGCCAACTCAAGTTACCTTAAATATGAAATTTCAGTTTCACAGGACTTTTCGTCTCCGCCCGGGAGTTACCACACACACGCACAGACCTTTTTGCGGGACTTGGTTATTTGGACTCAGAGGACCTTAAAACGTGTATTTCCTTTGAAAACTGGAATTCGAAAATTTTCACGATCGCAATACAAAGTGGAATATTTATCCATCTTTAGTATTATTAGTCGAATACGTTGTACACTGTTTATATAATTTGCACTGCCTTTATGATTCGGAGTTCCATCTTGCTGAAGCAAAGACAGCTTAAACAGAGGATGAAAAGGCCTGAGGATTATTGTCAACAATCCTTGGATTTGAGCTAATCCATCTTAAGTGCCTCGAAGCCGAGGCTAAGCTCAGCCACTGCCTCCAGGATTAGAACATCCATCCTCTAGCTCCCCCGTGTCTAAATTTAGAACTAATCTAAATCTAATCAATTTTACTTTTTTATGATGCTACAACCTTAGTGTTAACTTTAAGATGTTTAACAACAGTTATAACTAAGTTGGTATGAATTATTGATTGATATTGACATCTATACATAGGACTCGCCTTTGAAAGAAGAATTACATGGGGACTACACGTGATAGAGAAACGCTTACCTCTAAACAGGAGACTAAGACTATTGCATTATATTTTTTATAAACTATCAACACTAAAACTTGGACAACGACTGATGTTTACTTATACGTACCTTTTAAAATCGTTATGGACATATACATCTCAAATTTTGGGAACCACAAAACCAAAAGATTAGCATTAAAAAATACAGACCTAAGAATGAAAAATGTTGAGACTAATAACACGTTCAACCTGGTACGTTAGTAAAAAAATTTACATACAGACCTACCCACATAGCTTCTGTTCTTGAATATATTCATACTTCGAATAAGGTGGCGCCAACGGACATGCCAGAACTCACCAGAAGAAGGCTGATAAAGAGCTGGTTAAGGGATCTCCTTGTTTAAAAGTCTTTAGATTTTGTTCGGAGGTGACGCTAGGGCAGCTATTTAATTATTAATGGCTCACCTGCTTAAAAGGTGTGGATTGTAATAAATAAATAATGATAACAAAAAAAAAAAAAAAATTGTAATGAACTTACACGCATGTTAAGTTGTCGTGACCGGGATTAGGGACACCAAGGTTCTTATGCACGCAATGTTTTTGTATTTAGATGGTAAAATTCATAACTAATAAGGAATAATGTTAAATTATATCCTATATTCTACACCGGTAGTCCCTCTTATCAGGCGGTACGCCGATATTTATTGGGTTGTTTCACATGAAATGTCCTTTTTTATTGTTTCTGAAATACATAAAGGATTTTGCAGGTCTCTGTTGTTTTCTTCCGAATGTTTACATATTTAAAGTAAACAGTTACTAATCCTCTACCTTTGTATTATAAACATTAGCTTCCCAATCAATTACCCACTTTTTAGTATACTTCCAAATATGAATATGGAAACACGCGATTGGAAAAGGGAGTGTTAATGAACGGATCATTCGCCGTTGGTTTGCTAAGTTTTCAGCTAGGGATACCGACTTGGAAAACTTGCCCCGAGGAAGACCTCCCTCCGTAATAGACAACGATGTCCTCAAACATACAGTAGAAGGAAACCCCTACCAAACAGTTAAAGGACTCTTAACACTACTAAATGCAAGTGTATCTACTGTTTCCAGACATTTAGTGTATTGGGAAAGTAAAAAAGCTCGATACATGGGTACCTCATGATCTCACTGAGCGTCAGCAAGACCTCATGTTTCAAAACATACCGTGCAAAAATTGAATCAATTGGGCTACGAAGTTCTTCCGCACTCACAATATTCTCCCGACTTGTCTCCAACAGATTACCACCTGTTCAGGAATTTAGACTACTTCGTCAAAGGAAAACTTTTTGAAAATGATGATCAAGTGAAAAGTGCATTTTCAGATTTTGTTTCACTTCAAAGCTCAGAGTTTTTCAGTTCGGGGATAAAAAAAGTTGGTGTCACGTTGGGAAAAATATGTAGAAAAAGAAGGTAAATACTTGGAATAAAATTATCTTGTCTTCATATCGTATTAAATATAATATATATATAGTTCCACCCGACTGTTAGAAACCTGGGAGTAACCTTCGACCAAACTCTATCCTTCAAAAATCATATTTCCGAAATCTCCCGTCGAACCTTTTCAACCATAAAGCGACTATATTCCCTCCGTCACCTATTTCCGTATGAAGCCCGAAAACTCCTCGTTACCTCTCTAATATTTTCCCACTTCGACTATTGCTGTACGGTATACGATGGTGTTTCTGGGGTAAAAATAAAACGCTTATTTAATTGCTTTGTCCGATTCATCTTAGGGGTCTCCAGGTACGCCTCCGTGTCTCAATTTTATGGCGAGTTGAAGTGGCTTTACCCTTCCAATCGTCGCAAGTATTTCCTTGCGTCATTCCTTTACCAAGTTATCCAATCCCGCCGTCCATCATACATTTTTGACCTCCTTCAATTCCAATCCTCTGTCCATCCTCGTTGTACACGCTCCAGGCCTTCGGATTTATACAGTACGGCCCACCGAACTGCACATTTCGACAGAACCTTTCTCATTCGATCCTCAATCCTATGGAATTCTATCCCTCCTTCCATCCGTCACTCCAACTCTCTTTCAACCTTTAAATCCTGCATATTTAATCATTTAATGAATACCCAGGCTCAATAAAATTGTAAATAATTTATTATTTATTTTTTGTCACTGTTTTTGTTTTCTTCTTATTTGAATATGTCTAATTTTATATAAGTCATTACTAACTTGTTAACATGTATTTAACTTACTCTAAGACTGCAAAACACATTTTGTAAATTCTGTATTTTTTTATTCTAAAGGGACTTGTCCCAGGATAATAAAAAAATTATTTATTATTATTTTAAATAAAAATCCTTTACATTGAAAATGGACATTTCATGTGACACAACACAATATTACAAGAGCAAGAATTAGGCTCCTTAGAGAAAAGGAATATACCAGGTTTGTCGAGGACCACTGCGTGGACACGGAGGGTTCTGCGAGGTATACTGTCATAGCAGCATTCCCCAAGAACAGGAAAACAGCATTGATCCTCGGTGAAGTGTATCCCTTTCCTAAAATAGAGTTCACCGTGGTTCGGATCTCGCGGGACTATCTCCAGCAGAACAAGGAGCCTTCTAGAACAAATCGGTGTTGGTAATAGTGAATTGTCCATGGTGTTCGAGAATATAATATTGGACACGTCAGAAACTTGAAAATTAAGTTGTCAATACACTTTTAATACAAAATATTATTTATATTCGAAATTACCTTTGTCATCAAGTCTCATAGAATAATGTTTTCGTTCCATACAAATTAATGGCAAATTCAAATCACTTTAAAATTTAATGTTGCCTGAGTTAAGATCGATGAATTGTTATTTCGGGCCCGTTACATAAATTTCGAACAAAAGCCCTTTATAACAATAAGTCGACTAATTATGAAGCGTTATTACATATCTGGTTGATGGGGAATCTCATGAATGAACGCTCATTGAAGGTGGAAATTAAATCAGTATCGATTCTCTGATATTCACCTCGAATCTCTACACTAAGAAACCTCTCAAGGACTTGGGAACAAATGTCGTTTGTTCCAACACGGGAAATACCTATCATCATTTAGAAGCATGCGCAATATAATTTTTCTATTTCGAGACCTATTCAGTCGGCAGTCTGATATTAGTCAAACGCGTGTTGGAATACACATTTTTGCACTTGTAAGAACTTCTGAGAGTCGAGGGTTAATCGTTTCTTGGATTTGATCCAATCTAACTTTCCAATATTTCTATAGTATTAGCACTTGACGATTTTAATACTCATTTACAAAGTCAAAATGGGGTCACCCATAAGCGTAGTGGCTAGCATAACAGCTTTCTATGCCAAAGGTTGCAGTTTCAAATCCGCGGGGTGGCCCTAGGATTTTTTAATGGGAGTAAAAAATCCTTAGTTATGCCGTCCTTCGGAGGGGACGTTAAAAGGTGGTCCCGAGCCTGTGCGATGTCAGGTACTCGTTAAAGATCCCTATCCTATTAAAACCTGGATGGGCAAAATTTAGGACTCCCACCGTAGCATCGTCCGATTAGCTATAGTAGCATAAAAGTGACGTTAAACGAATACACAAACAAAAAACAAAGGCCAAATAATATATCTTTTTTATTTTACTACCTCATCATCCAGTCTTACCTCTCTGAAAGATCCTTCAAAATAAACCACAATAGTTCCTATTTATCCCTTTTTAATCAGTCTGCTGATGTTCCTCAAGATAGTGTGCTTGGACCCATCCTTTACAGCTGATATCCCAACCCATCCCAACACCTTCCTTTCTACCTATGCTAATGGCACTTGTGTATTATCGGTTAGCAACGATTCAACAAATGCCTCTTAAACTCTCCGATCCCACATCAGAGACCTTGAGGTATGGTGTCAGAACTGGAGAATTAAAATCATTCCAACAAATCCCACCAAATTACCTTCACCCTTCGTCGTAAACTTATGACATCCTGCCCTACAGTGTCCTTAAATAATATTCCGCTTGTTCCAGTTAAACAAATCCACTACCTAGGACTTCTACTTGACAAAAGTTTAACATGGAATCCGCACACTAGACTGAAACGACAAGAAACAGCTCGACGCATTCGGTTACTTCAACATTTACTAAACAAACGCTCTAACCTTCCACTTAACTACAAAAGACTCATCTACATGATAAGACATCATAAGGCCTATCTGGACCTACGGGGTTGAGCTATGGGGCTCTACTAAACCATCAAATTCTTCCCGTATGCAATTCTTACAATCCAAAATCCTTCGAAAAATCCTCAACGCTCCTTACTTTGCCAAGAATAAGCACATCCATAAAGACCTTAATATTCCTTTGTAGCTGATTTGGCCCGAACCAGGTATCACTCCTTCCATGAAAAACTCCATTCCCATTCTAATCCACTAGTTTCAACATTTCTTCCACTTCAATTCCTGATTATCCTCCTAGGCGTCTGTAAAGAAGATGGATTCAAGATCTTCTAGTTTAGAATATTTTTAGATTGCTTGGGAAGCTTCTTTACATGTCTTGTTCATGCCTATTTTCCTTTAGCCAATTTACTAGATGTGTTGTACAATACAGTTGTAAATATCAATATATATATTTTTTAATAAAATAAAAGAAACGCCATTCTTACTTAAGAACAAAAGTTTTATGTTTGCAATGTTTATGTTCATTATTTTTGTTTCCCGTACCAAATTGAAATAAAAACAAAAGGCTTTTATTAGATAACATTAAGAGTTACTCAGCATTATCACATGAATAGATCTACCACAATACACTATGCTTGCCATATTTTATGTTGATTAATTCTTTTGCAAATAAAACTTAAGCAATACCTTCAAGCGAAGCCTAACTGGTTTCAAAATCTTCATAAAAATAAAAAGAACACTGTTAAAGGAATAAATGACGCATAGAGAATGCTTTAGAAGAGGTTACATAAATAGAGGCGGTCTTGAAATTCCATAAGAAGTAGCATTATAAATAAACTTTACCCGAAGAAAGGATTTCTACGAAAGATAATCTAGGATTTGTGAGTCTTAGAGTGTACTCAAGGAGTGAATAGGAGAGTGCTATGCGAGATCAACCACAACAAAGCCTGCTTTTATAGCTTATCCACTGGAATAGGAAAGCAGCAAAGAAGTCTATTCACGTATGTAGTATGTACATGTATATATGTACATATATAACTATGTAATCGCAAAAAAAAATAATGATCCCACTTCTCAACACGTTTCAAGATACGCAGAACACAAATAACGAATAGGAAAAAAAACATCTGTCCGCCATCCGAGGCTTTCTTTATTTTATTATTATTATTTTTTTTTTTAAGATTGAGAAAAACGTTATTAGAGTTTTCTTATCAACGAACCGCGATTATTTGCAAGAAAGAAAAAAAAAAATTGAATCTTAAATGTTACATCTTAAAACTTAATCAAGCCACAACTGATCCTCTGATAACTTGGTTATTATTGATGACGGAGATAAAATGTAAATTGTTCTGGAATCAGGAATTTTTATTTGAATTATTTCAATGAAAATTATAAGAAAAGAATTCTAGGATAAATGCTTTTGGTTTATTATTTTCAACAAAAACCGTTGTAATCGAGAAAAAAATTTTTTTTTTCAAGATACGTAGAGCCTGAATAAAGTATAAAAAAAATGCAGATTATTATTGATGATAAAAGAAAAATGTAAAGGTTTCCAGAATCAGGAATTTTTATCTGAACTATTTCAATAAAAATTAAAATAAAATAAAATAGTAATAAAACAGTCTTGTATAAATGATTTTTGTTTATTATTTTCAATTTTAAACCAATATAATAATTATAATAATAACAATACTTGGCCTACTGAACCCAAAGGTTTGTGGCGATACACCAAATACTGCTATAGACTCGTCCAATGATCACCGTTCAAGCTCAAGCACCCGAGATCAGCCTTATCACAATCCTCCCATCGACGCTTCCGCCTACCTTTCGGTCGCTTACCAGTTGGTTCAGCGAATACCAACTATTTTGGAATCCGTTCCTCACTGGGCCCAACAACTTTACACGCCCATTTGAGTCTCCGAGATGCTATCACCTCAATTATATTTACATGGTACAAGTTCCGCAATTCCGCGTTGTGCAACCTTCTAAATTCTCAATTGGCCTCATCTCTCTTTGGACTAAATATTTTACGTAGTGCCTTATTTTCGAAAAAAGTAAGACGTTGTTCGTCATAAAACTAAGCTACCACGTTTCACATCCGTAAAGTACCGTGGGAAAAATGATAGTTTTATAAATTCTAACCTTATGTTTTTAGACAGAAGCCGCGACTTATTTCCTCCTGGATTTCATTTTCTCTCCTTATCATTGAACCCAAATACTTAAATTTCTCTACGTGTTCAAAAGAAGACCTGATATATCAATATCACCTAGATCGCCACCGATTCTGTTACTAAGCATATATTTCGTCTTATCGGTATTTATTTCGAGCCCTATTTCTTTATTTTAATTAACACACTTGTATTTAGTTGTATAGTTTCCGTGTCTCCGCCTAGCAGTACCTAATCATGGCGTATCCTACAACCGGATTTTATCACCCATATTTAAACGTGCACTCAGTGCACGTCACATTTTCTATGACATATTCTAATGCCATATTAAATAAAACAGGTGAAATGGAGTCACCCTGTTTCAAACCTGATCGCAACTCAATTCTCTCTAACTAAAACTTTTTTTAGTTACAGACCATTAACTAATATGAAAAGCAATAAATAATTCAAAGGTAAATAACCTATTACCACTGCTAATTTCAAACGCATATCTCTGATGTTTCTTAACCAAATTCAATGATTCTTGTTATTTATGTTTTAATACATTTTTGGTATTTAGTTATTTATTAATTGGAACTGTGGGAAACCGAATTTTCGAAGTGAAAACTTCTATTTTTGCCAGGGTTAAAAGCTTTGATTTCGTAACATGGTGAGGTTACCAACATGCTCTAGACTGGCGCTTGCGCAGAGAGATCGGCATTGATGTCTCAGCTGTGTGTTGTTCGCTATAATTCTGAAAACGGACAATACAGTTTAATAGTTACTGTTTATATTTCGCCTGGAAAATCGATAAAACAAATCCATCAATTCTTCTCAATATAAATTTATGGTCTATACCAAAGATGGTTCCGAATAACATACGAAAGAATTTGACGACATACAATTGATATTAAGTGGAGACTTAAATATTAATCTTGAAGATGACAAAAATATGCCGGTTACTTACATTTTTAAATGAAAAATTAGGATCAGCTGTGTCCGATGATCGGAAATATAGTATTATTCGGGTACATTTTTGAGTTTTTATTTATTTTTATTTCATAGATTCATTTTATAAACCTATGTAATCGAAAAAAAAAAATAACTCCTCTGAAAATGTATCTAAATAACGTAATAACAGCGAAGAGAATTTTATAACTCGGAACCAGCTGATTTTCAGTGACCAAATTAATATCACTTGTACTCCTCATATTAAGGTGTACTCTGCATTAGTTCCATAATTTTTCTTTAAGTCCCTTATGAGACATTTCCCTCAGAAATATGCATAAAGAAAATATTGCTTATTTTTTAAGAAAAAAAAATGCTAGCTAAAATGGTTATCAATCAAGAAAAGGTGCCCGGTAAGCTTTAGGGCGGCCTAGAATGGGGAGTCGGTTTTTCTGATAACGCCCGCCTTGTTATTAATGATCCAAGTTTCCGGGCTAGGCTCATTTATTATATCAAGGAAGGACCGACTAATAAAATTGAAATCCATTCATAAAGGCTTTAATGAGATATAATAAAAAAGACATAAATAACAGGGGACACAATCAAGTGACTATTTTTAGCTTCCTCCAAAGTAAATTGAATTTTTCTTCCTTGGTATTATTTATGTATTTAATTAAATACTTGTTACTTGCGCTTTATTTAGACAACGATAAATAACGACACGGATATTTAGACACTACAACACCACATGAGACCAAATCGAAAATCGCGTGATTCCATGTTCATATTTGGAGGTATACTAAAAAGTGGGTAAATGATTGGAAAGCTAATGTTTATAATACAAAGGTAGAGGATTAGTGACTGTTTACTTTAAATATGTAAACATTCGGAAGAAAACAATAGAGACCTGCAAAATCCTTTATGTATTTCGCAAACTATAAAAACGGACATTTCATGTGAAACAACCCAATATTATCTATCTATTATATATTATACGTTATGTATTTTTCTTTTTATATTACCTTTCACAATTGTTTTCTAAATATTTTGCTTTCCATCGGTTTACTATACACATATAATACATATATTACATTTATTTAAAAAAATTAATATTAATTTTCTTTTCTCCTTTAGTTGGTTATCAAATTCGTTCCACTTTTAGATTTAGCCGTTTATTATCAATGCTAAAAATGTGATAAGTTTATTTATTAATTTTTTTTTTTTAAATCTACAAAATAAAAGGTACTTCAGAGGAAGAAAACGTAAAATATCGACATTTAAGGCCTGTCAGACTAGTTCAATCAGAATATTAAAGCCCATTAAGTTATACATCAATTTAGCGAGTTTAAGGGAACGGTATTGTCCTAGTCTACAGTTCTCTGGATCCTGTGTTCGAATCCCGGCTGTGGCAGAAAATTATGCATTCTGTATTTCGGTCGGAGAGTGGCCCTACGTTATGGAGACCTTCCTGGGACAGACCCAGCCTCTATTAAATGGGTAAATCACCTAATCACCTCATTTCACCATTGTTGGCCTAGAAATAATAGGAATCTCTATATAGGTTGTAAAAGTTTTTTTTTTTTTTTTTTTTTTTTTTGTATAGTATTTAATGATAATCTTCAGACCCATTTTTAAGAAAATCTCAAAAAGGTCCAAAATGTATTGTATAAGGTTGTACTGCCGGTCATTCGATTTTGATGTTTGTTTGTTTGTTTTATTTATTTAACGTCACTTTTATGCTACTATGGCTAATCGGACGATGCTACAGTGGGAGTCCTAAATTTTGCCTATCCAGGTTTTATTAGGATAGGGATCTTTAACGAGTACCTGACATCGCACAGGCTCGGGACCACCTTTTAACGTCCCCTCCGAAGGACGGAGTAACTAAGGATTTTTTACTCCCATTAAAAAATCCTAGGACCACCTGCGGTTTTGAACCCGTGACCTTTAGCTACAAGTGATCCCATTCGATTTTGAGGAAAGAGTTGGTGAAACATCTCGGGCGTATGGTTGTCTTTAATATTAAATTCCTGTTTCGTGCGACTTTTCATTTTCATGCCAGAATTAACACTTGCACACACTAAGAACTTTTTATGCGACTTGGTTATTCCTGCGACTCAGTTGACCCTAAAATCTGTATGTCCGTTGAAATAGAAATTCAGAAATCTAATTATTCATTTTATTTTTTTCTCTTCATATTTTTATTCGCATCTGTCAGAAGCCATCTGACAATAAATGTGCTATATGAAACGTAAGCAGCAGGCATGAAAGCCATGGGAAAGGAAAGTGTCCAGCAGAACCCATTCCTAGGCTTTGATTTAGCAGAGGAGGTCTCTCATCCAGCTTCTCTTCAGTCTTCTTCTGACTGGCATTTCAGTTATTGGAACGTCGCTTATAATTCTATTGTCGTATCCGTGCAGTTTACTGTGAAAAAGTCCGTATGTAAGGTTTTGTTGTTTACGTACCAAGGAGCGATCGTTTGAATCTTAAAATGTGTGTTTGAAATTATAAGTCAAAAGTAAAGTCAAAAGTTTGGAATTTTCCAGTGCTTCACCTTTTTATGATTAGTTGGCAAGACCATTAATACTAATATTTCCCACGATACCGTGTTTACAAATAAATAGTAAATGAATGAATCATTCCTGTTCACACTAGTGCCTAATAACCGGCAGTGGGATTATTTTTATATGATGGTCATTTATTCTGTTCAAGGTGTATTTAGAGCAAAGTCTTTTTGCTTTTATTTAACAATGGGCATTGCTATGACAGGTAAGACATTGTATTTCCAAACTCGTTATTGAATATAAATTGCAATCTCCTTACCTGTAGAGTTGATTTAGCAATTTGTAAATGTACCCCAAGTTACCCCAAGGATTTGTTTTACCAATTCTTCTAGTCTTTAGATATTACAAAGAATTTTTGCGATTTTTTGCGTTTTGGGTGATACATCATTTTTTTCAGACATAACACTACGAATCAAAAATTTTACAATCTATAATTTCAAGAATTTCCTAAACCATATAAAATACATCTATAGCAATTTAGCAACTCTGAGTCATAATTATATTTTTTGTATTGTTTTCCCGTATTCTGGGACTTCAAACGTAAAATATAGGGGAGTTTTAGATTTTAGCAAATAAATTTGATGTTTGACCACGGTGCGCTCGCTAATTGTGTCAAAAAATTAATTAGTTTTTCCGTAATCTGGGACCCCAAAGGTTAAATATAGACAAGTTTCAGAATTTTGTCCACCTAAATCGGTCATATTGCACACTGTACGGCGCTCAGTGAGAAGAAGCAGCAGCAGGAGACAGCAGCCAAAATCGGTCATATTTATTGCCCACTGTGCGTCGGTTAAAACTCTGGATGGTTTACGATGGGACAATCCTGCCCTCTAGTGATATAAACACCAACTATAAGCATCACTGTCGCTAGTTTACTGCTAAGTAACACCAGCTACTCTCTACCCTCGCTTCCAGTATAAAGCAGAGTCCATAGAGAAGTCTATTAAGAGCGGCTGACTCTAGTATAGTGCTCTACTAGAGTGCTCTAGCTCTAGAGCAACAGGGCTACTCCACTCGATGTACTATCAATTAAGCGGTGAGTGTAGATTAGAGCTGTAAACTGCTCTCTTCTCTCGACAACTGGGTCACCTAAATGTCTCTCCTCTCGTTCCTATCTGGGTCAGCCTGAGTTATGGGAACACACGGGATATATTATGGAGGAAAGGGATATAAATGGACTTATTTACACCGACATATATAATAAATAGAAATAAATCAAACGGAAAATAAATAGGATTATAACTGAATGTTTCAATTACCTAACGATGGAATATAAAGTAAGGGAAAGTAAAGCTGATGAGTTGAGCGACGTTAATAATAATTATAATAGGCTTACTGAACCCGAAAGTTCGATGCCGATACCACCAATGTCTGCCTTAACGCAATCCTCCCATCGACGCTTCGGCCTGCCAGTCGGTTCAGCGAGTACCAACTTTCTTGGAATCCGTTCCACACCGAGCCCAACCACTTTACGCGCCCATTTGGGTCTCCGCGGTGCTATCAACTCAATTATATTCACAGGATACAAGTTCCGCGAATCCGCGTTGTGCAACCTTTTAAACTCCCCAGTGGCCTCATCTCTCTTCGGACCAAATATTTTACGCAGTACCTTATTTTCGAAAACCTTAAACCGTTGTTCATCCTTCAAAGTAAGTGGCCACGTTTCACACCCGTAAAGAACCATCGGAAGAACAATAGTTTTATAGATTCTAACCTTTAAGTTTTTAGATAGAAGCCGCGAACTAAGTAACTTAGCAACTGAATAATAACACGCATTTTCCGCCTTTAACCAGGACTTTATTTCTACCTGGATTTCATTTTTTTTGAGCGACGCTAAAACAAATAAATGTTGGGATGGAGGCTAACTTGATCCCCTTTCAAAATGTGCTGGTTTCTGAGCACTTGAAGGTTTTTAAGTAAATAAAAATAAGGGTGATATTAAAATAAAAAATAAATTAAACCGAATCAAAAATAATTAAAAGTTTAATCTTAAAACGAGGAACATTCAAAATAAAAAACAACAACATCATTATCGGTTTATAAAAAAATTAAAATTCCTTGGATTAAAACAAAATGTTAGAAAAAATTAAATTATGTTAGTTGGTGGGTTTTCGCTATGAATCTACAATTAATATTTACCAGTGATTATTGCTCGAACTCGGGTCCATACAACGATCTTGCTTCAATACAACGTTTAGGCGACGATCTCTTTTACTTCTGTTAACAAATAAAATATTTATATACATTTTTGTATATTTATCCACAATGAAAATAGACACATAAACTTCTTACTAATATATATATTACAACTTTACATTAAGAACATCTTGACCGGGGAGCTCTTGCTCTAGGATTTGGGGGTACATATATGAAGGATTAGTAGAGAGGATGGAGGAAAGGCGGCGACGATCAAATGAAGGGACATATGGTTCACTTGGTACCCATAATGTCCAAGTACTTCATGTAGGTAAGCTGTTTGAAGTAGGGGTTCAGGTATGTGCAAAGGTGTCTTGGGCAAAAGTCCCTTCGGAGGTAGAGGGCGGCATTCTTTGTAATAGGAGATAATATGAATATTAATCCTAACAATTAATAAGATATTGAGGAGTAAACCTCATTCCATAACTCTTCGACAACGATCTCTAGGAGATTACACGGGGCCCAGGGCCTACACTGCCTGTCGCGCCACTGGAAGAAGAAGAATATTGTTTAATCTGAATCATATATTTCTAACGAAAATAGATAAAAGTTTTATTAAAATCGACTTAAATATTTTTCGAATTGGAGTATATTTAATAGTTTTTAAATTGATTTTAACAGTCGAGGTAAGTGAAAGTCGTTTGGTGCCCGTACCAGATTTTTCAGTTTTGCTATGCTAAAAATTTCATTGAGGGATTATTAATGAATAAAGTAAAAAAAAACTGTATTTGTATTTCGATCAGTACTATAAATACATACAGTTCTCTAACAACATTTTTTTACAATTTTAATCTTTGGACTGGAGCAACGGCTACTTGAATGTAATAAAATATATAATTTATATAAACGAATCATTTATCTTAATTATAGTAAAAATTAAATAAAAAAATATATTCGTAAATGAAAATTTTCCTATTCCTTTTAAAGAAGGAAATAAGGTAATAATTCCTGGAAAGAGAAAATTGCCTGCAAAGCGGGGCCGGGCAATCCAGCCACTCCGTCAATGTCTGCAGGCTTGCCTAATTACGTTCCATGAAGGGGTAGCAACCCACTTATTGCGCTTACATTTTTCCTCCTTTTATTTTTTAATTTTGCATCCTTTATTCAATAAATATCTTCACTAACGGCTCAACGATTAGTTTTATTATCTACAAAATCTTGTGCGCGCAGAATTCACCTTTAACCATTCATTTACTTACCTACCTTTTTGCTTTAGAGTTAAAAAAAAAAAGAAGTATAATAATAATAGGCTTAACGAACCCGAAGGTTCGATGCCGATACCACAAAATTTCGCCTACACATCCAATGTTCACCGTTCAAGCCCAAGCTCCCGAAATCAGCCTTAACGCAATCCCCCCATCGACGTTTCGGCATACCTTTCGGACCTACAGTCGCATCAGCGAATACCATCTTTTGCGGAATCCGCTCCATTACTTTACTCGCCCATTTGAGTCTCCGCAATGCTATCAACTCAATGATATTCACAGGATACAAGTTCCGCAATTCCGCGTTGTGCAACCTTCTAAACTCCCCAGTGGCCTCATCTCTCTTCGGACCAAATATTTTAAGCATTACCTTATTTTTGAAAACTTTAAGCCGTTGTTCATCCTTCAAAGTAAGCGGCCACGTTTCACATCCATAAAGAACCGTCAAAAGAATAATAGTTTTATAAATTTTAACCTTAACGTTTTTAGATAGAAGCCGCGAATTAAGTAACTGAATAATAACACGCATTTTCCCACCTTTAACCGGGACTTTATTTCTTTCTAATTTTTTCTTGTACTATTTAGTGGACTGTTGATTTTAGATTAAATAATATAATTTCATATCTACAGTAAAACAATGGCTTAACTTTTATGCCCATTTCGTAAGTCTGCATTATCTTCTACAACTTTTTATTTTTACTTATTTATTTTTAAAATATATTGTAAGGGAACGTTTTTCGATCACGAAATTTTCGAATTTGAGTTTTCGCCGGTAGTACTCGTTTTAGGGTCTCCTGAATCCAAACGAACAAATCCCACAAAATGTGTGTCTGTTGGTTTGGTAAGTATGTCTAGCTCGAAAAACTTTAAGTCAACTATAGCCCGAGATGTTAGCGCAATTTTTTCATCAAAATCAGCTAACCATAAGAGCCACTTTATACCATGCATTTTGGACATTTTCACGATTTTCCCCAAAACGGCTGGAATGATTTTAACAAAACTTGCTAAATAGATGTAAAATTTAATGAACTTTAATTGGATGTAGGTTTCATTCTGATTGAAATAGTCTGACAAGGCTTAAATGCCGATATTTTTTCCTCTAAAGTACCTTTAATTTTGTTGACTCAGGAAAATGAGGCATATCATCCTGTTAGCATTGATAAATATCGGCTAAATATGCAATGTTGGATTTGATATACAACTAAAGGCGTAAAGTGCAAACATGTTTTTAAAAAAATACAATTATTGTGTTTTTAAACTCAAGAACAATAATATAGATGTATTGGGTTGTTTCACATGAAATGTCCGTTTTTATAGTTTCTGAAATACATAAAGGATTTTGCAGGTCTCTGTTGTTTTCTCCTGAATGTTTACATATTTAAAGTAAACAGTTACTAATCCTCTACCTTTGTATTATAAACATTAGCTTCCTAATCAATTACCCACTTTATAGTATACCTCCAAATATGAACATGGAAACACGCGATTTTCGAGTAATATTTTTGTACGAGTTTAAACTCAGCCCTTCAGCAGCTGAGGCCGCAAGAAATATTTGCAAGGCGTTTGGGGATGGGAGTGTTAATGAACGGACCGTTCGCCGTTGGTTTGCAGTTTCGCCGTTGCGGCTTCAAGACCCCATGTTTTAAAACATACCGTGGAAAAATTGAAAGAACTGGGCTACGAAGTTCTTCCGCACCCACCATCTCTCCCGACTTGTCTCCAACAGATTAACACCTGTTCAGGAATTTAGACTACTTCGTCAAAGGAAAACTTTTTGAAAATGATGATCAAGTGAAAAGTGCGTTTTCACATTTTGTTTCACTTCAAAGCTCAGAGTTTTTCAATTAGGGGATATAAAAGTTGGTCTCACGTTGGGAAAAATGTGTAGAAAAAGAAGGTAAATACTTCGAATAAAATTATCTTGTTTTCATATCGTATTTTTAATAAAAATCCTTTACCTTGAAAACGGACATTTCATGTGACATAACCCAATATTAATATACCGTTGGATAGCTTAGGATTTTGAAAAAAAAATGTAATGAAATACACGGAATTATAAACGTTGATACTGAGTAGTGAAGATCCGATAAAAATAACTGATCGTTGTAATAAAAATATGATAGATTATTAAATGAAACACACGTTTCTATCAAAACTTTATGTAATTACATGTAAATCTTTGAATTTTTTTTATTCTCAAGTTATTGAAAAATTCTTAAATTAATTTTAGCAACGGAAGTAAGTGAAAGCAGTGTTGCGCGCGCTAGATTTTATTTTTTGATCACTTGTAAAGATAATAGTACTGCAAACATGGTCATTGAGCATTCGATTTCCGGAACCCTTCCTAAATTGCAACCTCGGATGACTCAGACCCCGCTCGAGTGCCATTTCCCCCCGCCCCCTCCCCCCAACCCTCTGATTCATACCTCCCTCCCTTGGGGCTTTTTAGGGGATCTCGGAAGCAATGGGCTGAGTGTCCCGTGTCGAAACGAGGTGCTTCGGCATTTAGTTTAGGAACCATCACCATAAAATTGCTTGTCAAACCAAGTTATAGATGTCGCTGTTGAAGCTTAAAACCATTGGATTGTAAAATAACTTGCTAGGTTTTTCAATATTTCAATTTAATCCTCTCTTTAATTAGATTCTTAGGTAAAGATTTTTATTTTTTATGATTTTACAAGTGGCTCAGCTTTTATAAATGTTGTGGTAGTGCACCAGTTACATGTACAGGTTTTGTTGTACTTACAGCCCAATTTAGTGTTAAAACAATAGGAAAATTCTAAAAACAAAAATCTACACAATAACAAACAATTAAATTTAAAAAAATAAATCACAAAGCAAAAAAACAACAACCTTTTGGTTATTTGCGAATACCTTAAACTAATAATTATATATTATTATTATTAGTGCGATATCTCCCTAAAAAGAAGGCGCTAAGCATTTATGACTTAATTTTCTTATTTCTTGTTCTTTTTGTCTTGCCAGTATTGTCTCATTCTTTGGCTGAACTTCTCTTTTCTTTCTGCAGACCATTGGGTCTGTATGGTTTCTGATTGTTTTGCTCTAGAGTTACTTCCCTTGTGTTTATTTTGTCTCTAAATATGTTTCTGTCTTGGATTTCCTCTTGTCTTATGTCTGCTCTTCGTAAGTCTTCTCGTGTCTGTTTGATGCAGTTCGTTCTTCGTTCTTTCGAGTGTTGCTGTTGCTTCGTGTATTTTTCGTGTCAGTCTTGTTTCAGGTAATCTTTGTATGTGCCCATAGAATTTCAGTCTTCTTTTCCTGATGTCTGCTTGCTTTGAGTGTGTATCCATCTTCTGTTTTTCTTGGTCCTAGTACCTTTCTGATGATTTTCCTCTCCTCTTCCTCTAGTTCTTCGATTTGTCTTTGCAGTTTACTGTCACTGTTCCACTTGCGTACAGTGCCATCGGTTCTATTACAGTTCTGTAGTGTCTTATCTTTGTGTTGGTTGAGATTGAGTTTTTGTTGTATATGTTCTGTGTCATTGATAGTGCTCTCTTTACTTTCTTGTCTTGTCTGTTCTGTTTTTCTTGCCCCGTTGGTTCAATAATTTCCCCGAGTATTTGAAGTGATTAACTCTATTGATCTCTCCGTATTTCGTGCTTAATTTTGTTTCATTATAATTATATATTATTCTTAGATATTTTTTTTTTTTTATTACTTTTCAGAATCAATGCAGTAATTCGTGTTCAGTACGTTTATGTGTGTATCGTTTTAGAGTTTTCTTGTCGTAATCAACTGTTTTTTGAACGAGTGGGTTGTTGCAAGTAGAATTACCATGAGTAAAGAAAAAAAATGTGCCAGTGAGTACGTATAGTTTTTAATCGACGGGAGTTGTAAATCCGATAACATGGTTTTGATTCGTGTGTAACGAGGATAATTATTTACGATTCTCATGTTTTGAACCACTTCCGTTTTTCCAATCACAAGTGTTACACCAGAATGGGGCAGAATATGTCAATATGGGACGGATGACAGTTTTATATAGAATAAGTTTGTTTTTTGGTGATAGTTTTGAGTACCTATTATAGTATGGTTTCGTTGATAATATTTTTGGTTCTATTGCATTTGTTATGTATGTGTTTTGTGAAAGTTAATGATTTGTCCATTTTAGTCCTAAATAATTTAACTCTTTTATAAAATCATGTTTTTTTGGTCAATAATGTTTACATATTCAAAAAAGGATTAGTTTAGGTGATATTATGTGAAAATATATATTTCATAAAAGGTTTTAATACCTTTTGCACCAGCGTCACAAGTATAGACAGACTAATACTTCCGCCTCGTCATTAAAAGTCCGTTACCTATAAAACTTTTTATTTTAAAATGCATAGAAATAACAAGAAAGTTGGTAATGAAGGACTTATTGCTATGTTTATAACCGGCTGCTTTTCTAAGGCAGCGGTAACTTTAAATCAGTAATTAATCTATTTAATTTAATTATATATTATACCTTATGGAACCATCGGATTTCCTTTCCAAAGGTTTCGTGTTTATCAATTCCAATGAGTGGCATGCAGGGGAAGATCAAATTACTAACAGATTTAAATTAGAGCAATTATTATTAAATATAACTATGACATAGATTTCAGGCTTACACTCTACACAATTTCCAGACCTATGATTGAGAATACTGAGGGGTTCGTGGGTATTATCTTTGCCATACAATATAACATTAAAAGGTTGCCTTAAAAACACAGCTAGCGAAGATGGTGGAATTGGTCACTAATTAGTTTCGTACCCCAGCGACTCGGCTCTGCTCTCTGGTCTCCGACGGACTTCTTTTCGACCTCTGACTCTTTCGTGGCTCGACTCAACAGCTGTTCTCGATGGTAGTACCCGTCTTGTCTCTCACTCCACTTCCACTGCTTCTTCTTCTTCTTGTGGATCGAACACCCTCGTCACTTCTATCCCCTCTTCTTTTCCAAAAAAGTCCCATATTTTGGAATTTGCCGATCTTTTATAGAACAAAGGAAGGCAGGGCTGATATGGAAGTGCCCAGTCCAGTCTTTGTCCAGCCTAGCGGCTGGGGTCTAGAATGTTCTTGGGGTATCACGCTGTCCATGGGAAATCTCATGGGGGGGATGTCCAATCCTTTTAACTTTTACCGACAAAGGGTTATAAACCTTTACTTGACTAATTTCAAACTTATTCAATACTGAACTTATTCCCTTAGTATTCTCAATACATAACATTATAAAGGATTCTATAATGTTAATTTTAAACATGAAGAGACTTTATTTAGTAATTGGAAAGGCAAAAGGAACTTATATATGACGAATTGAACACCTAATTAGGTCTATTCTAACCTTACATAATGTGAGAGAAGTTAGTTCAGGGTGCAGTCAAAAGAACACTCAATAAAGATATAAACTAGTGCCGACGTTTCGGCCTTAAGTATAGGCCTTCTTCAGGGCGCTTTGAAGAGCGTCGGAACAACCATTGTTCCACAATTATGTTATAAATTCTTCAAATTAATGCCAAGTTTATTATTATTGCTAACTTAAAAAAATGTTTTACTTTATTTTCAATTTATTTAAA
The DNA here is from genome assembly GCA_023052935.1 of Piezodorus guildinii. Taxonomy (NCBI): domain Eukaryota; kingdom Metazoa; phylum Arthropoda; class Insecta; order Hemiptera; family Pentatomidae; genus Piezodorus; species Piezodorus guildinii. The sequence goes on along the minus strand of CM041298.1, from coordinate 11,578,457 downwards.
TAAACAAATTATTTTCACCTATTTAAATACAATAAGGAAAATTGCTTATTTCTAAGACTGCTTGGTCACCTGTGGTGTAGAGACTAGCATAACAGCCTTCTTTGGCCAAAGTCGCGGGTTCAATCCAGGAAATAGCCCTATTTTTTTTTATCGGCAATGGCCATCATTTACATAGAATGTAAAATAGTGGTCAGGAGCCTTTGCGGTGTCAGGTACTCTAAAAGATCTCTATCCTAATTAACAATTGGCAAAATTTAGAAGCGCTACTGTATCATCTAAGAGCATTTTCTTGTCATTTCACTCACTTCATGCATAAGCAAGGTTAACGTCGGACTCAGACTAGGATCTTGGTATACTGTTAAAATTTCAGCGTAGGTAGCAGTCAATGTCACCGAGTTGGAAGGTACGTCATGTGTATACATAATGTATAGTAGAGGAGCAAGTATTGATCCTTGTGTTACTTCTCCCATGAACGCTCATTCATAACTTAAAACGTGAACCCTAACAATAATGATATTTAACAATGACCTTCCTTCATCTAATGTGTTTGGAAGGAATTTTTCTTTTTATTTATTCATTAATAGTCTTCAATAATCAGGTAATTTTTAACAGGGAAGTAGTGCAAGTATTCGATTTGTCTGCCGATATTTCGGCCTACATTGTGAGCCCTCTTTAGGGCTAAAAAAATATAACAAAAAATACTATTTAAAGAAACAATAATAATTATGAAAGTGCATTAATAAAATAACAGCAATAAAATATCGAGACAACAGTAATATTTTTGTTTACAAATTAATTCTTTCTATCCCCAATCAACTCTGCGTCGTATATTCTCAACGGTCAGCAACAACTCAATCATTATTTTTTTACTTTCACTTACCTATATAAGAAATATATAGTAAGGGAAAGTATTGTGATCGTGAAAATTTTCAATTCCAGTTTTCAAAAGAATGCAGGTTTTACTCTGAGTCCAAATAACAAGTCCCTAAAAATGGTCTGTAATCCGTATGATGTGGTAAGTCTATCGCAAGCGAAGTCGTACGACTAAACATTCAGATTCTAATACAATACCAAATGTTCTCACTTTTCATAAAATGATACATAACGACTTATACAGATTATTGCATTGTTAACTTTCAAAAACGGTATTTTTAATGATTCATGATATTTAACAGGCTTATTCATAGATCATTCTGATTGAAATAGTTTGCAGGACTTAAATGCGATCATTTTATTTTTACCTCATATAGACTACTAATTGTATATCATAAATTTAACCATTCATCTATGATTAAATAGGACTGTTAAATATACAGTGTTACGGTTGAATATGATTTACCAACTTAAATAGACAAACAAAAACTATTTATATGACGTAATTAGACTGTAATTATACGTTAACAATTTTAAAAAAATATATGATACACAGTATTAAGAACATAAAGACGAATCAAGATCTATTATGTTAATCAAATCAAATATTGTTTCCTTGAATGAATATAGTTTTTATTAATACTAAATATATAAGTAATTTTTAATATTTTACATCATATTAAATATGGTTATTATTATTTTAATCATTTAAAATTGGTAAATTAAAGCATCGTATAAATTAGCATGCTTGATAGTGGTCAAGGGATGGTGCGTAACTAATCATTAAATGAACACTACAGCCTGCGTTTTTTCTCTTATGTCCGTTTAAAAAGATATTTATGTTCTTTTTTTTCTGTCATAATATTTTATATTTTCCTTATTACAGTTTTGATTTTAAAATACCGCTATTAAATTGATCATAGAAAAATTAAATGCAATACATCAGATTTTTCAACATTACCAGTGCCTTGGATAACTTCCTTCTATGCCCAAGGTTTGAGGTTCAAACCAGAAAGTTTCTTAGAAATATTATGGAAAAAAATCCGTACCTCAGAGGAGACGTAAAATGTGCTGGTCCTGAACCTGTTAGTTTGTCTAGGTACTGTTATGGCTCTATCCTTACTAAACTTAGAAATGGCAAAAAATTCACCTTATATCGTCCGAAGCAACGCAGCTAAATTGGTCGTTAAATAAATTTAACCCAACATTCATTCATGGTAACACTTACTCGGTCGACAGCCACATTACATAACACTATCGGAGTATTATGAGAAAATGAGACAAGGGAGATGAATCAAAATAGGTTGACATTTAATTCAAAAATAAAACTTGATTCAATAATCAATAGTTGTCTATGAAATGATATATGTTGATGGCGATAAAGAAAAAAAAAAAAAAGAAAAGGGTTTCAAAAACTATGGGTCTTTTCATTTAGGTAACCTGTTAGTAATTTATGTTTAACTATTTAAATTAATTAATAACAAGGTTACATTGAATTCAATCATTGAAAAACACATGTTTTATTTACTGATCTAACTTTTAACAAGAAATATTCGAAAATATTGATTCTGGAGGATAAAAGGCTTTCATTGCCTCAAAAATTTCTATCGAATAAATCATTGCTTCGTTACGATCTCCATACATACTCACCACAAGTAGGAAGTCTAGCATATTTCTTCGAATGTCCATTTTGGATTGGTTTACATCCTGTGTATATCATTCCAACACTGGCCCGCAACAGTCACATGACGATGTGCTTCTATTAGGTAACAAATTTTTTATAACATTATTCATGCGTTTTAACATAGTGTTAAAGAATATATTTTGTTTAAAACAATATAGTTTATTATTTGTCGTAGATTAAATTTTGGATTTATTAATATTTTACAAACTGTACTGCTTTGCACTGACTATTTAATTTTTTTTTTTATATAATGTGGAATTAAAAGTGTTTTTACTATAAACTGGGTTAAGGTGAGGTTATACATAATAATATACTGAAATAGCGGTTAGTTAAACTTTTAAATATGTCATATGTGTTGTATAAATAAATATTATTGTTGATTGTCAGTTATTAATTTTATTATTTAATCTACTAATTAGCATTACCATAGAAAATTAATCCATAACCGATGAATTATACTATACACTGACATTTTTTGCTCCAAACAGTTATCATCTATACCAATCTTAAATTTATGTGACTAAAAATCCTTAATTTTCCCTATCCACTGCGGTTGTATACCTTCCTACAGAATAAACATGCAATTTTTTTTTGTTTTTTTTTTTTGATCAAAATCTTCATTCATATTATTTTTCGCGAAACCAACTTTTTCATACACTATTGATCATTTTAAAAAAAATCAACAAGAATGAAACATAATAGGATTGATAGAAACCTCACATACGAAAAAATAAGGCTATGAAAAGAAATAAAATTTGTTAATAATATTTTGTTCTATGCTATTATGATCGATTAAGACGATTTGCTTCCAGGTGGTTAGAATAAGATTGCAATTCAAAGAAGTTAACTTTAGGTTTTTTTTTAGGAATCCGTTGTAAGTTTAGAAGTTATTCGATTAATACAAAATTATGTATTTATTGTTAGAAAAATTTATTTACTATTTTTTAAATCACATTATTGAGAACGAATTTTTCCAAACCAGCTTATTGCTCAATCTAGAACCGTAACGAGGTAACTACTCCAGAGAAAATTAGCTGACTTCTCACTACCACATCCGATTTTGATGGTAACCTGTGACATGACACTGAAAATCGAGTAAAATTGCAACTTTATTTATAAAAATAGATTACATTGCGTTCAATTACATACGTTTAAAGAATATATCTTGTTTAACCAATATTTTAATTCAATATAGTTACAACACCTGTCTTCGGCATCTCCAAATTGGAACGCGTTTCTTACGGCAAATTATTTTCATGTAGTGTCTTTCCTGCATTTCATTTTTCCTATGTAGAAAACCGATTTCTTTGTAAAAAATTTATAGCTATTTTATTTAACATTCAAAACTGAATATAATTCAAACAGATTCATTTTTACTTTCACCTACCTATATATGAATATATAGTAAGCGAAAGTATTGCGATTGTGAAAATTTTCGGATTACAGTTTTCAACGGAAATACACGTTTTAGGTACCCCTGAGTTCTAATAGCCAAGTCCCGGAAAAAGGTCTGTGTGTGTCCGTGTGTGGTAACTCCAGCGATTAAACGGACAGTCCTAAAAAACTGAAATTTCATGTTAAACACAACTATACGCTCGAGACTTTACGAAACCTTTTTCATCAAAATTAGCTTAACAGAAGTGCCACTTTATACCATGCATTTTGCACCTTTTTTCGATTTTCTCGAAAACGGTTCCGACGATTTTGATTAAACTCGCTATATCGATGTAAAATTTAATGGGCTTTAATATTATGTAGGTTTAATTATATTATACAAAAGTATAATATACCGTTGGATAGCTAAAGATTTTAGAAAAAATACTATCTAATACACGGAATAATAAAGGTTAATGTAGAGTGATGAAAAGCCGATGAAACTAACTGATTTTTGTTGATAAAAATATTATAGATTGTTTAATATATGACATGTTTTTATTTAAATTCAAAATAATTAATTCTTTAACAATTTATTTGCATCTTTAAATGTACTTAAAAATTCTTAAATTGATTTTAACAACGGAGCTAAGTGAAAGTCGTGTGTTGCGCGCACAGATTTTTAATGTTATTGTTGTCTGTTTATTTATTATGTAGTGTCACTATTTTTTTTTCAATATCTTTATGTGACTAATTTATAACTTTCAACACACGTTTTAGGGTCCCCTGAGTCGAAATAACCAAGTCCCGGAAAAAGGGCTGTGTGTGTGTAACTCCCGGGCGGAAACAAAAGTCCTATGAAACTGAAATTTCATATTTAAAACAATATACCCGAGAGTTGACAAAAACTTTTTTCATCAAAATGAGCACCAGAAAGCCCTTTATACCATGCATTTTGCACCTTTTTTTCGATTTTCTATAACGGTTCCAAGATTTTGATTAAACTCCTATATCAATGTAAAATTTAATGGACTTTAAAATGATTAGGTTTCATTTTGATTAAATAGTCTAACAGGGCTTAAATGCCGATATTTTAAATTTTCTTTCTCTAAAGTACCTTTAATTTTGTTGATTCTATAAAAATAAACTATATTGTCTTGTTACACTGATAAAAAACAGCTAAATATTAAGTTGTGCGAATTTAAAAACCAGCTAAAGGAGACAATTGAAAACATTTTTTTTAATGCAATTTTTTGTTTTTGAACATAAGAACAGTAATATATAGAGTATGTATGATATACCGTTGGAAAGCTAAAGATTTTAAAAAAATTTTTTTCAAAACAATTTTAAAATAATAATGAGATGATGTAAAAGCGTTAAAACTAAAGATTATTTTAGATAGAATATAATTGATTTTTTAATAAAACACAATTTTTTATAGAAATTCCATTTAATTAATTCTTAATGTTTTCACTAAATTTTTATCTCTTACTATTTAAAAATTCTTTAATCGACTTTAAAAACGGAGGTAAAGGAAAGTCGTGTGTTGCCCGCACCAGATTTTTTTTAGTCTTTAATAAAGTGAGTCATAAATATGCCCTTCACATTAGACTTGATATCGTTCTGTTTTGTACATAGCTTCTTCTTGCAGCGAAAGTGGGTCAGCTCACTGATCGTTCGGTGATGCATCATTCAAAGCAAGTAGCTCGCTGGAGGCTTAAAAAATGCTCGAACCGATCGCTTATAAAGTTTATAGCTTCTTCTTCCACCCTTCTCCAGTCCCATCCATTATTCCACGGCCAAAATACGCCTAAGCCTTCTTAAGCTTTTATAATTCTCTTCTTCACAATCAGAACACTTGAAAAACATATTCTTCAGATGAATATAAAATCTGGTGCGCGCTACACTGTACATTCACATACATCTCTTGAATTTTCGATGAAAACATTTATTTAAAATCAAATAATATGAAATTTAAATTATTATCTACAACTTTAACTTACGTTTATGCCTGCACTCACAGTGACGCCTTATCCTTCACAATGCTTTAGATCTTCATTTTTTTCCCATTAAACCGTTAGCTTGTTAACTTTCCAACGGTATATTATTCATATATATTAATATTCTTTCATATTCCATATTTATCCATTTCTACAACTATTGATACTAACCAATAACAACAACTACTGCAAATAATAATAATAGGCTTACCGAACCCGAAGGTTCTATGCCGATAACACCAAAGATTTGAGACACTGCCCATTTGAGACACTGTGGTACTAGCAGCTCAATTATACTGTACAAGCTCGCGAATCCTTTTGAGTTCCCCATTGGCCTCATCTCCCTTTGGACCAAATATTTTACCTTCTTAAATATTCTTGAAAACTTAAGGGTTTGTTAATCCTTCAAAGTAAGCGGCCACGTTTGACAACCGTAAAGAACTAATAATAGTTTTATAAATTCTAACTTTTAAGTTTTTGCGAGCTTAGTTATTTCGTCACTGAATAATAACACGCATTTCCAGCCTTTAACCGGACTTTATTTCCTCCTGGATTTCATTTTTTCTCGTTATCATTGAACCTAATACTTAAATGTCTCTACGTGTTCAAAAGTATGCCTGATACATCAATATCACCAAGATCGTCATCGTTTCTGGTACTAATCATATATTTCGTCTTATCGGTATTTATTTCGAGCCCTATTTCTTTACTGGTTTATTAACGCACTTGTATTTAGTTGTATAGTTTCCGTGTCTTCACCTAGCATACCAAATCATCGAGGTACTGCATATACTAATGTAATATTTACGTTATATTAATTCCAAAGGCACCAAAACGTGTGGGTAACTATTATACCAGTTTTTACGAAGCTGAATTAAAATGTATAGAGTATTAGGTCAGTATACGTGCTGAACCAATTAACAAATGTAAAGTACTGCTAGAAAGATTTAGAGTTTTAGAGTCTTTTAAGTGCACCTAAAATGGCTAAAGATATTAACAATATTTTTAATTAAATAAAAAGTAAACTCTTTATGAACATTAGTCGTTTTGCGTAATAGTTACCGTAATAATGACGTAAGAGGGTTATTGTCAGTAATAATTTGACATGTGTGGATAAAACAATTTGACATGTGAAGATATTAATACAAATATTATATTTTCCGTTACGATATGAAATTAATCCATAGCTATGATTATCAAGAAAACACTTTTCCTGAATCTGTGACGTCATGACGGCTAACCCAATCAGAACGGCCTACGTCAGCAGAATTGGATTCCAAGCAGACGTGACGTCAGCGATTGACTCCGCTGTTTCTCAATGCCTCCATGATAAGTTTCAATGGTCTCCATGATTGTATACTACTTTAATCAATTACCATAATATGATTAATATTAAAACTTGTATAAAAATATATACTGGCCTTCTTTTTTTTTCTTTTTTTAATGAAAGCGATTCGCTTGGCGGGTAGCGGGTTACTGAACGGAACTGATAATAGCAGAAGTGATACAGCAATACTTTTTGGTGTTCCTAGTGCCAAAGGGCAGCCATTTGAGCATCGCAAATCTTCCAACTTTCTTAACCATTTATTTTTGACCAAATCTTCCCCTACCTCAAATTTTGGTAACCCACTTTATATAGATGGGTGTGACCCAAGAGAGTCCCTCCATGACTAAAATAACATAATTAATAATACTCCGCTTCAGCCATGGTTAAAATCCGGACAAGGAAAACTGTATTGATTATTTATTTAACGTCACTTTATGCTACTATGGCTAATCGGACGATGCTACAGTGGGAGTCCTAAATTTTGCCTATCAAGGTTTTATAAGGATAGGGATCTTTAACGAGTACCTGACATCGTACAGTCTCAGGACCACATTTAACGTCCCCTTCGAAGGGCAGCATAACTAAGGATTTTTACTCCCATTAAAAAATCTTAGGACCACCTTCGGTTTGAACCCATGACCTTAGGCATAGAAGGCTGTTATGCTAGCCACCGTGCTACGGGTGTTCCCAAGGAGAACGGTAGAACGGAGAACTCTATCCACTAGACCACGATACTCTATCTCAAGTTATTATACGGATCGATAATTATTTTTGATTATTTATCAACTAAAAGAAGTTTTGAATTTTCAGTTAATAATAATTTCCGTTTAGTGTTTTTTAAAGTCGTGAGGATCAAAGAAAATAAATCTGAATAATAACATTGTTCAATTGCTTAAATTTTAACCTGTACCCTTCTCGGCACCCATTACCATCTACCCTCCTAACAAACAAGGCTTCAAACCTTTACTAGAGGTCACCTGTGGTGTAGTGGCTAGCTTAACAGCTTTCTAAGCCCAATGTTGCAGGTTCAAACTAGGAAGTTGTCCCTAGGATTTTTAAATGGTAGTAAACAATTCTTTGTTGTACCTTCCTTTGGAGGGGACATAAAACAGTGGCCCCGAGCCTTTGCGATGTTTGGTACTCGTTTAAGATCCCTATCCTGATTAAACCTGGTCAGGCAAAATTTAGGACTCCCACTGTAGCCTCGCCCGATTAGCCACAGGAGCATAAAGTGGCGTTAACTGAATAAATAAACAACCCTTCATTAGTTCTAAGGAAATAAAATAACATTAGATTTTTTTAAAAAATCTGGCGCGGGCGACACACGACTTTCTTTTACCTCCGTTTTTAAAGTCGATTAAAGAATTTTCAAATACAGAAAGAGATACAAATGAGCGAAACAATTAAAGGATTAATTAAATGAAATTTCTATAGAAATATGCGTTTTATTAAAAAATCAATTATATTATTATCTAAAATAATCACTTAGTTTTATGTTCATTTCATCACTCTCTATTAACTTTTAAAAGCTTGTGTATGAGATAATTTTTTTTTTCTAAAATCTTTAGCTTTCCAACGGTATATCATACATGTAAATTACTGTTCTTATGTTCAAAAACAAAAAACTGCATTAAAAAAATATGTTTTTAGTTTTCTCCTTTAGTTATTTTTCAAATTCGCTCAACTTGCATATTTAGCTGTTAATTATCAATGCTAACAAGATAATGTGGTTATTTTTATAGAATCTACAAAAGTAAAGGTACTTTAGGGAAAAAACATTTAAAATATCGGCATTAAGCCCTGTGAGACCATATTAATCAGAATGAAAACTACATGATATTAAAGCCCATTTAATTTTACATCGATATAGCGAGATTAATCAAAATCGTCGGAATTGTTTTCGAGAAATTCGAAAAAAGGTGCAAAATGTATGGTATAAAGTGACACCTCTGCTAAGCTAATTTTGATGAAAAAAGTTTTGTCACGTCTCGGGCGTATAGATGTCTTAAATATGAAATTTCAGTTTCATAGGACTTACCGTTTCCGCCCGGGAGTTACCACACACAAACCTTTTTGCGGGACTTGGTTATTTGGACTCGGGGGACCTAAAACGCGTATTCGTGAAAACTGGAATTCGAAAATTTTCACGATCGCAATACTTTCTCTTACTATATATTGTAAGTGAAAGTAAAAACAAAAAAAACTTTGTTTAGAGAACTACCAGATAGGATGAAACTAACAGTAATAAAATTTGTTGGAGTTTCAAAGTTTTCACAAAACAAATATTGCAATATTGTTTGACACGTGTAAAACAACTAATAGACTTGTGTTATTTTAAACTTCTATTTTTTAATTTTTAAACTAAAAATAAGAAACACGTTAATGAGTATATAGATAGTACGAACTGCCAAAATAAACCTGCCAATCTTCATGGTCTTTGGCCAGAATTTCACTGTGTGACATCTACACCTGCCTACCTATATTTAGAGCTCTATCGACAGATATGTTAATATAGAACAAAATATCTCTGCTGTATATTTAAATATTCTTAAATTAGCTTTTTATCTCAACTATCGGACTTTTTATTTTTACATAATTATTGCTAATCATGTCCAAATAACCAAGTCTTGCAAAAAGATATTTTTTGTAAGTGGTAAGTTTAGTTCAAAAACAAAGAATAGAAAGATTTTACACAATTTTTATTATTTGTCTAAAACAAGCCTTTTCGGATGAGTATGGTAACTACAATAACATTGTGACACGAGAATTTTATATATTAGATTTTAAAAAGCAAGATTATAATATAGAATATAACTCGGCTGTTGCAGGGTAATTGAGACGTTGGTTTCCAAAAGGTACTATATCCACTTTAGAAAATTTTACAGGAAACGCAAAAATCTGCCAATTATTTATTATTGGACCAATTTACGTGATTCTTTTTTTCATTATAATCAAAAGTTGATTTTCAAGTGTGTTGCCAACTCATTTTTCCAAATTATTGCATTTTTCGGATGATTTTAAACAATATAATATGGATATAATACTTTCTGGAACGAAACATGTATATAGTACTTTTTGGAAAGAATTAAAAGGGATATAGTACTTTTTGGAAGAATATAACGCGAGTTAAGTTGGTAACAGTCACTATAACCTTCCTGATACAACATTACCGATAACTAACGTCTTTATATTGTTAATTACTAAGTTATGTATATTTCATTATTCTCCCTCTGAGAAATATCTTTCTTTTTTGCTTAATTACATTGATTATCTATTATTCATAAAGAAAGTGAATATTCAAAGGACAATTTATCTATTTATGGCACTATAATAAGAAAGTATGTAATTAAGAAGTTACAACAATATTTAACCATAGATACTGATAAATAATAAATTTTGAGCTTTTACATAAATAAATCGACTACTAAGTTAGATCAGGCACGGATTTTCTTCACACATTTAGCAAGTTCGTGGAATGATAATTCCAACTATTTGCTGCATCAAATACCATTATTCTATTAAAATGTGAGTTTCTGAAAAATTTTAAACTAAATTTATGTTGCTGCAAGAACAAATACTATGAAAAAACTTAATTTAATTGACAACCTAAAAGAACCAAAGCGACGCAACTAAGTTGTTTCAAATAGCCTAAAAACTGATTATTAGGTTAAAACTAGTGATAAAAATAATAGCGGTGATTCAAAACGTGCTAAATGAACCAATAAAAATGCATAAAATGATGAAAACAATAAATTAACGGTGATATATTACGGGATTAGGTGCTTCTGCCAAATAATAGGAAATATTGTACCTTTTGGAAGGAAATGAAAGGAAAGGTTATATCTGTTTACATAGTATATAGTACGTTTTGGAACGAAACATGGATATAGTACCTTTTGGAATGAAATAAAATGTGAATTTAGTACCTTTTGGAATGAAATGCAATTTTTAAATACTTTTTTAAAGGATTTTTATGTTTTTTAGATAAAAACTTGATTTGATTTGATGGCGGATTTAGATAAAACTAAGCAATTAGAATACAAATATGTCATAATATTAACTTTGAAAAAAATGTCCTTTAGTACCTTTTGGGAATCAACCTCTCAATTATAGATTCTATGACTTAAGCCGTGGGGCGACTCTGAGGTAGGGAGACCCTTCTGGAGCACACCCAACCTCTGTAAAGTGCGTACCCGAAAATCGTGAGAAATACTTAACGTCTCAGCATGATCTCGGTCTTATAACCTCTTTGCACAGCCGTTGACCCTGAAAAAGTGCAAATCCCTAACTATACTGAAACCTTCATTGCTGTGGAAGAGGATAGTGTTTTTTTTTTTTTCTTTTCCCCTCTGTAACGATCTTTCTACTAATGGTCTAAGGTATTTAACTATTCCCTTTTTTCCTCTTCTTTTGTTCTGTTTTCCCCTTTATATTTCTTTTGAAACGAAGCCAAAACAAATAGAATTTTTTTTTGTCTTTTTCTTCTTACGTAAAATGTGCCTTTTATATCCTAATTATATAATTCAGAAAGTTTTGCCAAGTTTTCCTTTATAACGTTCTCAGTTTATAATGGAAGGTTAGAATAGACCTTAGGCAGGCGTTCATTTGTTCTTAACGAGTTCCTATTGTCTTTATAATAACAAAGGATAAACTTTCTTCATATTTCAATTTAACGTTATCGAATCTTTCATGAATCACTAATTTTCAACTTCCTTGTTATTTATTTGCATTTTAAAACCGAAAGTTTTAATTTTGTTTCGCATAAAATGGGCTTTTGATTTCTAGGCGGAGGTTTCAATCTGTTCATAATCGGAAAGTTAATTTCCAAATAAGTACGAAAAGATATTACTTCTTCGTTATTATTATTTTACACGTATGCTATTTTTACGTGCGTATTCATATTAAAATACATCAATCCAAGCACTGTCCTCTCTACTTAGGCTGATGACACATGCGTGCTATCCGTAAATAATGATCCATTGTTTCTACAGAGCCATGTATCCGCCATTGCAGAATGGTGTCACAATTGGAAAATCAAAATAAATCCCACCAAATCACCTTCACTCTACGATGTAACTCTATGGACTTCCTGTTCAGTTGTTTCCTTTGATTATACCCCACTCATCACTGTAGAACAAATACGATACCTTGGACTTCATCTTGACAAACTTCATACATGGAATCCTCACACAAGACTTAAAAGACAAGAAACTGCTCGTAGATATCGACTATTAAAACAATTACTTGACAAACGAACAAAACTCCCTCTTTACTTAAAAAAACTCATTTACACAACCATTATTAGACCTATCTGGACTGATGGCATTGAGCTATGGGGATCCACTAGACCATCGAATTCCTCCCGCATCCAATCCTTGCAATCCAAAATCCTTCGACAAATCCTCGACGCTCCTGACTTTGTTACCAACAAACTCATCCATAGAGACCTGAATATCCCACTCGTTGCAGAAATTTCCCCAAAAAGATACTCCTCCTTTCATTCCAAATCACCCACTTATACAAACCCGCTTGTCCGTTTCCTCTCATCGGTATCTATTCCCGATAATCCTAACTAATGCTACCACTGGGTAGATTCTTCTCAAGACTTTTTCAAGCCAATTTTCTGTATATAGCTCATTTACTTGTTGTACTGTGTACAGTAGTAAATATCAATAAAATAATTTTTTTTAAAAATACATCAAATAAAATATTCTATTTAAATAATTCTTAAACCTATTTAGAAAAAAGATTAAACTTCAACTTGGTACTAAGGCAACTTATTTAATAAATTAATCACTTATCAACTTAACCTATAAAATCAAAAAAATAAAAGTTTTATTATTTATATTATTAGTAGCATGAGTAACCAGTTCCAATGAACTTGAATATAGCTGTAATTTCACAATTTATATGAAGCTTAAAACTCATAAAATCAGCAATAAATAGGAATGAGTTGTGAGCTGGCGTCGTTCTAGCAAAATACAAAAAAAAAAAATCATAGTTTCACTGAACAATTCATTAAGCGGATTTTTGTTTTTCTAAGAAGTTTTTATTTATTAATGGGTAATAGTTTTAGAGTACCGTCCAAACTTCTTGTTGCAAATGAATTAAAACGGTTTAATGATTTAACTTGCTTTGCAATTATGTAATACTTTTAACTCAAGACCACATTTCAATATCAGTAAATCTTTCAAAAAACACGAATTCCTTATTCAAAGAAGTCCAACATGAAGTATATGTATTGCAAAAAAATAAAATAATAATAATAATAATAAATAAAGACACGTAAATAACGTTTATTTTTATGGCCTAGTTGAGGCTGCAGTGCAAGAGAACACGAAAAAACAAAACTTTAGCTAGCAAATTTTATTTATTTTTTTGAACATTCAGCTTTACGAATACACGATCGCTTGTATTGTTACATTAAATACATTTTTACGTTTTAAATATGTACTTATACACTTATCAAAAGCCTGGAAGATGTTTTCTCCCATACACTGTCGTGATTCACATTTAGGGATACTACCCATAGGTAGCTCTCAAAAAACTATGCTAAACTAGATGGTCTCGGGGCCATAAAATTAATCATAATCATTGTAATAGAGTGATCAATATTGTATTTAATTTTTTTAACTAATCGATTTTTTTATGTTAACTCCTATCGATATGAGAAGTTTCCTCCAAAGAGGTTAAAAATAAAGAAAAAGGTAGACGAAGTTGGCTGACCGGTCCGTCAATACAACTACGTCATCCTGAATGGTATCGTAGGCGCCGCCCTGGCGAAGGACGTTACCCCCTCCCTTTTATTACTATCTTAATTTCCTTACTTTAACAATTCCTTTTTATTGATTTTTTTTTTTTTAGTCTATATTGAAAACATTAATTATATAGTTAAAAATAATGCTAACATCATGCAAAAATAATTAGGAATTATAAATTAAGGAAATAAACTTTTTTTACTTTCACTTACCTATATATGAGGTATATGGTAAGGGAAAGTATTGCGATCGTGAAAATTTTCGAATTCCAGTTTTCAACGTACACGTAGGGTTTCCTGAGTCCAAATAACCAAGTTCCATAAAAAGGTCTGTGTGGTAACTCTGGGGCGAAAAAGAAAAGTGCTATGAAACTGAAACTTCATATTTAAGACAACTATACACCCGAGATGTTACAGAAACTTTTTCATCAAAATCAGCTAACCAGCTTTTTACGATTTTCTCAAAAACGGCTCTAACGATTTTGATTATACTCTATACATCGCTGTAAAATTGATGGGCTTTGATATGATGTAGGTTTCTTTCTGATCCAAATAGTCTGACAGGGTTTAAATGCCGATATTTTAAATTTTCTTCTTTTAATGTACCTTTACTTTGTAGATTAATTGAGGACTTTAACTCTCAACATAGCTTTATTTCATTAGAACATATTGTATTTTTTTTTGTTTTTTATATATTGCAGATCCCCATTATTAATACTAAAATTAAAACAATAACAATAAAAATCAACAATCAACTCACTATATTGGACTTTTTCCCTTAAGTGCTCTTTAGATCAATTCTTTATCACAAACATTATTGCTGGTTCTTTGTAATTAAATTTCATAATATTCCCTTAGTTTATAAAATATTGATCTAATTATTTTTGTCATTTCTATTATAACTTCTCTTGAAATCGATTTTTGAATATTTACTTTCACTTACCAATATATTAAATATATAGTAAGGGAAAGTATTGTGCTTGTGAAAATTTTTGAATTCCTGTTTTTAACAAAATTTTCTTAAATACAGCTTTAAAAAATATAAGGGTCTTTAATATCATATAAGTTTCATTTTGATTTAAATAGTCTGGCAGGGTTTAAATACCTATATTTTAAATTTTCTTCCTCTGAAGTACATTTAATTTTGTAGATTCAAAAAAATTAACTATATCATCTCATTAGGATTGATAAAAAAAAGAAGTAAATATATATGTTGAACAAATGTGATAAACAACTTAAGGAAAATAAAGCTTATTTAATTTTGCATCACTAGGAATACAGATTCACTAATTTCATGACCAAAATCCCTTTACATATTTCTTAGTTATAAACAAAAGATAAAAACCAATAACTATGTTTATAATATAATATTATAATTAAAATAACTATAATGTATGATTTATTTTCAGCAATCGCGAATCCGAAGGCACCTCCTGGGACAAAAGATGCAATCAAGAGTTTCAATTATGATTATTCATACTATTCACATGATGTAAGTAAAATTTTAATTATTTAAATATTATTGATGTTTTTTATTAGTATTTATTTTTAATTTTGGTTTTTTTAAACTTTAGCCTACAGATCCAAATTTCACGACACAAACCATGGTCTACAGAGACATCGGTGAAGAAATGTTACAACATGCTTTTGAGGGTAAGATTCATATCTATTATAATTATTTAAATGACATATAAATAACCCTATATATTTAATAATTTCTTATTCTCTTTGTTTGCCAGGTTATAATGTTTGTATATTTGCATACGGACAGACAGGCGCGGGAAAGTCTTACACGATGATGGGACGCCAAGACGAAGAAGGGCAAGAAGGTATCATACCACAGATCTGCAAGGATTTATTTCATAAAATCAAAAATACTACAAATGAAGAACTGAGATATTCTGTAGAAGTATGTACTTTTTTTAAAAAATATATATTGTTGTAATATTTTATTTTTTTAAAAGAAAAAATGAATAATTCGTCCCTGTTCGGGCGCCAAATGTTATAATAATTTATTTTAATTGAAATAATATTTAATTTTGAAATGAATAATGAATGGTAATTTTAGAGTTTTCAAATTAATAACTCTGAGTCTAGGCTAAGGTTAAAAACAAACTTATATTTTTTAAGAAATATATTACTATATAAAACATAATTTAAATTAAAAACTTCAACAGTTAAAATTTGAATATCTAAAAAATTAGTAACTATCTGATTAAGCCGTCTTCATTTGATTTTCCATTCCTATTTTGAAGTGATGTCTTCATAATTCCTTTATTTGAACGTATTATTAGTGCTCTAATGATGGTTTGAACTCAAAATGATTTGATGGTTGGTGGCATAATCCAATCACGTATCTTGCTTCGTTCACGGCTCGCAACAGAACCAGATTGCCGGAACCCCCGCTTCATGTACCATGCTCTATTGCGCATTTTGATTCCTTTTTTCTCATTGGCCGATCACTCTTCTTGATCATCTCAATATCTTTTATTTCTGCCTGTATAATATATCACATCAGTATATATTTTTTTTATTTTACCATATGCTAGTCATTTTGGCTAATGGGCTATAATTACCAAAAAACAAAAATATCTTACTGATTGTAAGGATGGCTCATCTGAAATTGTTTGTTAATATTTTGTCAATACGTAAATATGTGAATAAAGTTTATATTATTATTATATTATTTTTTGGAAAAAATAATATTGGATCAGGGTTTATCATCCTCCATATTTTTTTTTTTATATCATGAAGAAGGTAATATGTTTAGCCCATGCTTTTTAGGACATGTAATGATTTTTATGGCTAAAATTACTACTCTTGAATGATTTGAATAATTAGATATATTGTTTCAAAATGGTGAGAAAATATTGTATTATATCTTAATGGATTGCAATAGTTGACTATTGAAAGATTCAAGAGGAATTATTCCGGGTGGCTGTAACTATTTATTTTAAGTGACTATTTAAGGAAAGCAATTAAATAGTTTAAACTGATTTTTCAAAACTATTGTCTTGCCAATGTTTCGACCCAAATTATGGCTCATCATCAGGGATGGGGCACTAAATAGTTAAAACTATTTAATTGTTTTTCTTTCACTGACCTCCATCCCCTCTAATTTCCTTCTATATTATATTTTAAGTATTCTCACTTATTTCTGATGTTTATTGTAGCATCAGATATTATAAGTTTATGATCACATATTATAAAATTTAAGTTGCCTATACTTAGAAAACTAAAAATGTAAGAATATAAAATAATTTAATTTAAAACAAAAATTACTGTGAACATAAGCCTTATCTATCTTATTAGAAAGAATGCCCTATTATATCTAATTAAATACTATTGTGGATTGTTTATAAATTAAATATCTAAAATTTAAGGCTAGTATTCTGGCGTCCTCTACTAAATTTTACTCTCCTTGTATGTTCGTTAAGTCCCATGCAATCCATGCATGCCAAAATACAGAAAGCTCCTTACTGTATGTAATCGTACTAAAAGTTAAATAATATATTGTAACTGGAGTGCTACCAATGTGTAGTTGGGGTTATCTGTGGTGTAGTGGCTAGCATTACCAAGGTTGTGGATACAAACCAGGCAGATTGTTTTTAAAGGGAATAAAAAAATCATTTGTTATGCCATCCTTCGGAGGGGACGTGTAATGGTGGTCCCAAGCCTGAGCAATGTCAGATACTCGCTAAAGATCAGTGTCCTCAGTGCCATAAAGTTACATTAAATAAAGAAACAAACAAACCAATGTACAGTTTCTCAAAACATCTGTTTAATACCATTGCATATTTTATCTATATCATTTATTTTTTATAATATAATCATGTCATAATGAGGGATCAGCATCGCTTGATTATCCACAATAGCATAAAGTGATGTTAAATAAAAATTTAACAAATATGTAATAATGGTTGATGTCATACAGGAATTAATGGTTTTTCTGAAATTCTCCGCTAAAATTATAAATAATTTGAATTTTTCAACCCTTGTAAGAAAATCCATAAAAATGTTTTATAACGTTACTTATAATTTGATTGAATATATTCCTTAATTAATTTGTTCTTTAATATAATATAATTTGAATTTTTTTTCTAGGTAAGTTATATGGAAATATACTGCGAAAGGGTTCGCGATCTGTTAAATCCTAAGAACAAGGGTAATTTACGTGTCAGGGAACATCCACTTCTTGGGCCTTACGTTGAAGACTTATCTAAACTCGCTGTTACCAGTTACGAAGATATTCACAATTTAATAGATGAAGGAAACAAAGCAAGGTTTGTATTTTTTGATTTATTTAATTTTTTTGCTCCCAGAGTCAACTAGAAAATTGTTTAAATACTGTTACATAAGAGCTAACAATATTTTTGACGAACCATCTTAGTATGGCTGATTTTTTTGCAAATTTCTTTCTTATTGAGTATTTTTAAAATTCTTCAACTTTGTTTATTACAGCACTTGTGATAAACTTATATTTTTAAAATATTCATGAAAAAAAACTTTAAAAATTAGTTTTCTGTACTTAACCCTCTCTCTCTCTCTCCTTCCATGAAAAGAATCTCCTTCCACAAAAAAATTGTGTCCATTACCTCGTTTGTTGAGCGTGACTTATGCCTTTAAATGAGGCACTTCTTCCATTCTATGGACTCCCTTTTGCTGAGTGGTTTATAATATAGTACCATTGCCTCATCCCTAGTTACAACTGAGTCCTAAAAATTCTTTGGATTGGCATTATAATTTCGTAAAAATTCACTGCAGCAGTGAACTTGAGTAAGACCCTCTTTACAAAAGAATTTAATAACCGCACTCGAGTTTGAACATTGTATAGTTTTAAAATTGATAATTGGGTAGTTTTCTTGAAGACTGGACACTGATTGACAGGATAAAGGAAGTGTGGGCTATGGGTATGGAGTGAGCAGGCATGGACCTGCATAGACTTGCAGGTCCCAGCATGTTTGAATGAGAGGAAGCAGGACAAACTGGAAACCTAAGACCTTACTACATATATATTCGTCCATAATTTTAAACAGTAATTGATTATGTTCCTTTTGTCTGTTGCCCAGATGTGGTGTTGTATATTTAAACAGTACAAACCTATTATCTTTTATACAAGTCCGTACTTAAGCCGTAAGTTTTTCTATGGCTCTGTCTATGTCATTTTTTGTCTTAAGAGGAATTGCCAAGTCTAGTTTATTTTCCAAAAGGAATGAAAAAAAAAATCTTTATTCTGGGACCAAGTCCCCTTAGAACAAGAACAATGAAAACAAAAATTGCCTATAGTCCAGTTACTTTTAAATAAAAAAAATAAAAAACAGCAAATTTAATACATCTACATATCTTTGCATTCTTATATACACTTGGAGCAAGCACTTATATATACACATATTTATATTATAGATACCTATATTTACAATAGAACGGAAGATTGAAATTCAAATAGGTAATGGAAGTTTTGTTGTTTGAAAGAAGAGAGAGAGAGGCGGTTTTACAGATAGAGATAGGCAAGGAATTCCAAAATAATGAGGAGTGAATGAGAAAGGATTTGTGAAAGGGTGTAGTTCTATGTGATGGGGTATAAATATTGATTGATTGGGTTTCTAGTGTTTTAACGAACGGATGTCAGAGCGGAGGGTGAGTATTTCAGTTATATAGGAAGGTTTTCTTTTTTTAAGGTTTGGAATAGGTAAGAACCATGAAAATATTGCCGTCGAACATGAGAATAAAGCCACTTTAACTCAGTATACTACCCAGAAATATGGTTACGTCTAAGAGCTCCAAAAATAAATCTTATAAAACAATTCATTAGAACATTTCATCGTTTCAATTTTGTTTCCAGTTCATCAGTAAGTCTTCCATACACCAGGCAAGCGTGATCAAATCATACTGAAATCTATCCCAGTTTATTTGTCCTGTAATTAGTGAAAGACTGGAGGGTCTAGGAACGATGTTTGAATGTAATAAAATCAGAACTGGACTATGATCTGATGAAAGGTTATCCATAGATATCTAGGATATTTGGACATTTTTTGAGGGATTTTGGTTAATAGTTGGGATCCTTAAGAGACCCAGTCCCAGAATAAAAATTATTTCCTGTTCTATTCTAAAACAGTTTAAATTAAGTTTCAGCTTTTTATTTTTTAATACTCAGGTTACTGTACTATTAAAGGGATTTGAAAATGTAACATTTTTGCTATGCTGATATGCAGTATTTAACAAAAAAGCTACCAGACGTGGCGCATCCTTATTAAAATTCAATGTGTAAAGAAATATCAAAAAACACCTGTACTAAAATGAATTGTCTAATGCATTGTTATCACTTATACTATAAGTTTTAAGTTTTTTTTCACATGACTTTAAATATTTTTGCATAAATAGTATTATCTAGTTGTAAAAACATTTTTTACAATTGTAGAACTGTAGCTGCTACCAACATGAACGAAACGTCTAGTCGATCTCACGCAGTATTTACAATATTCTTCACCCAACAGCGCTACGATAATCTCACTTCATTATCGACCGAGAAAGTGAGTAAGATTTCGCTGGTGGACTTGGCAGGTTCCGAGCGAGCAGATTCCACTGGAGCCAAAGGTACACGACTGAAAGAGGGAGCCAACATTAACAAGAGTTTGACCACCCTCGGCAAAGTTATATCCGCCCTTGCTGAAATAGTCAGTATTTCATTAATATTAAGTGAATTTATATATTGTAAATATAAATTAAAAACTTTTTTTTTAAAATATTATTAATCAATGAATTATTTTTTTCATGCTTCTATGGTTTAGTCGGTAAGTGAAAATTCCATATACAGAATTATAAATGAAATTTGTTGTTAACTTGCAAATAAAATGATGTGATGTTGACGACAATTGAGATGTTCAATTTACTAAAAGAACTAAAAACTATTTTTTACAATGTGATATCCATAGGTGACATCCTCCACCAAAAATATTTTGGTTACATGCGTGATTGTGTTAAATCTGTTCTCAGGTATTTGGGTTACGTTGATAGTCATGGGATTAAATAGTGTTGGCGAAGTATCAGTATTGAATCTTCAAATATTTGGGGTTCTCTAAGCCTATTATTATTTAAATTTATTCGAAAGCGTACTAAAACATTTTCTTCCATGTAGTAAAAAAAAAAATTATTATCGTGGTTAATAACTTCAGGAGCATCAGACATCATAGAAATAGAACGTAAAATTCTCAGGTAAATATTTGAGCCAATACACACTAGCCACTCTAACAGACTCACAGACATGATCAGAAAACGCAGACTAACTTACTACGGGCACATACAGAGAATGGACAGCACCAGACTTACAAAGAGAATCATTGATGTGGTAAACTGTTCAAGCCACAATACAAATTGGTATCATGAAATAGAGGAAGACTTAAAGCAGTTGGGGATCAACAAACAAATGATAGGTGACAGAAAGGAATTCGGGAACAAAATTAGGAACACAAAATTTATGGTAAATGAGAAGAGTAGACAACATTGTGGATGGAATAAAGGAAGCAGGAGCACGGTCGAAGGATGAAGAGATTTTGGGAAGAGAGGAGAAAGAAGGCAAAGAAGTGAAAATTGTGTCATTGTCAGATATTCAAGTTCAAACATTTATCCATAAGAGCAAAAATATGAATGAATGAATTAACATCGTAAAAAAACAATCCTAGATTTTAATAGTAAAATAATCAAATAAATGTGTTCAATTACAAATAAATGGAAGTTTTTAGCATTTCTACTAAAATTTCTTAAAATATAAATAGTCTCCATTGAAAATCATTGTCTCAATAGTCAATAACAAAATCTTATAATTAAATTCGATTATGGCATTTCTTGTATACTTATAACCACAATTTGATTCCGTCCTGATTTAATCGAGTATTTTCTTTACTAATTTTTAGGCGACCAAGAAAAAAAAAAAGGAAAATTTCATACCATACCGTGACTCCGTTCTCACTTGGCTTTTAAGAGAAAATCTTGGTGGTAATTCTAAAACTGCTATGATAGCAGCCATTAGCCCTGCGGATATTAACTATGATGAAACTTTATCTACATTAAGGTAAGTCAGCTTAATTATCAGTAATAGCTTAATCAGTGGATTATGTTATATGAAATGTCCGTTTATTATTTCAGAAATTTAAAGTGGGATTGGATTAGTGGACCTCTGTTTTTATTGTTTATTCATTTAATACCATTTTATGCTGCTGTGGCTTATCGGTACAGTTGGAGTTCCAAATTTTGACTCAGGTTTAATTAGGAAAGGCATATCAAGGCATTTGTTTGAGAATGTAGAGAAATTTAAGTATTTAAGATAACTAGAAGAAAACAAAATATATTGAAATATTGAAAATAATGAATTAAAAGCATTTATACCTGACTTTGTTACTATTTCCTTTTTTTTTTTTTTCTTTCTATTTTTATTCAAATAATTAAAAAAAAATTTCCTGATTCCAAAACACCTTAAATTTTTTCTCTTTATCAATAATAACTGACTTATCAGGGAATCACATCTCTTATAAGTTGTGGCTTGACCATATAAGATTTTTTTATCTCCCTTATTCATCATGGTGGTTGTCATGATCTCATATCATAATGAAATATTTTCGATTTTTCTCTATCTTCAATAATAACTGAGTTTTGAAGGAATTATAGAATTACGTCTATTATAATATGTGATGAATGTATATATCAACTTTTTTTTGTGATTATCATGCTTTACTAATTCTAAAACTCTCTACAAATTTTTCTCTATCTTCAAAAATAGCTGAGTTATGAACATATTTATAGATAAAATTTCAATTTTTTTTTTTCTTTTTTATAATTATTTACTATTTTTTGGTTAAGAAACACTAGTAAATTTTTTCTTTATCTTCAAAAATAACTGAGTTATTGAATTAAATCACTTTTAATCATATGCCATTTTTTTAAAATATCCAGCTGACATCTAGGTGTTAGGATCATCGCTACATGCCCCAGTATTTTTGTTGCAAATTTCAAAAAAATTAGTCCAGTAGTTTTGGAAAATGCCGTGGACGATTGGATTTTTTTTTTTATTTCTTATTTGGATTTTAATTTTTTTTTTTTTTTTTTTTGGGTTGATTACAAAGGTTCATTATTGAAAATATAAACCAAACATTTTTTTTTTTTCCAGATATGCTGATAGAGCAAAACAAATTATGTGCAAGGCTGTTGTCAACGAAGACGCCAATGCCAAACTTATCCGAGAGCTTAAGGAAGAGATACAGAGGTTAAGAGATCTTTTGAAGGCAGAAGGGATCGAAGTTCAAGAAGGTGAGTTTTTAAATTAGTTTTTTTTTTTTTTTTTTTTTTTTTATAGATTTTAGATACAAAAAATTATTATTTTCAGTTTGAATTTGAAATTTATGTAAAAAGCAAGTGCAAATGTCTTGTTGATTGAGTGCCAAATTTTTTATATTACAATATTGTATATTTCAATGAGAATCATTATTGGTATAATGTTAGTTAGGTTGAAAATAATACATTAATATTTCATAGGTATCAGAAAAGTTTTCATTTGTTTTAATTACAAAAAAAAACCCATTTATTTCTATAGAAAAGAAAATCTTGATTTTCATGCATCAGTTTTCGAAAAAAGTTTTAACGACTGAAATGACTGATTACTTTATCTTAAATTTTACTATTGAAGCAGTTTAAGGATAAAACTTGATTAAAATATGCTTTGTGTCATAACCTAAGCTTTCCGTTGAAAAGTATTTGATTACTTTTAGCTATCATTATAATTGAAAAGAGGAAAAAGGTCTAGTGAATAGAGCACTAGTCTACTGTTCTCCAGTTCCCAGATTCGAACCCTCGATTTGGCAGAATTATTCATTCTATAATTTCAGCCTGGGTGCTACCCTGGGGTATGAAAACCCTCCTAGGGTATATCCAGCCTCTATAAAGTGGGTATCCAAAAATTAGGGAGAAAACCTGGCAGATAAGCAGGATCTCCGCCTAATCACCTCATTGCTTGTCCGTTGGCCTAGAAACAGTACGAATCTCTTCAAGTACTGAACCCTCTGAAGTACTAGTATTTTTTTTTTTTTTTAATTAAAGCCATATGTTATTTCTTTTAAAAAAAATATCAAGACTTTTTATAAAAAAAATACTGAAAATAGATACTATTGATTTTAAGTTAGTCACAATCTATTCTACCATTGAAGGATGACTTATAGCTCATTCCGATTTCGATATAAAATTACTGAAATACTTATAGGATAGAATAGAAAGTAAATTTTATTCTGGGAATGTATCCCTTGAGAATAACAAATTTTTACAGTTTAGAATATACAACATGTCTGGCCAACAGACAAAATGAACATAATTAAGTAATATATTATGGATAAATATATACATAATACAAAATAAAATAAACAAATAAAATTAAATAATTAAAATAAAAACAATCCTCAGAAAATAATTTTGTTGAAAAAATTAAAAATATAAATTAGTTTAAATATAAAACGAAGAAAAAAAGAAGAAAAGAAATAAATGAATATTTATTTTATTCTGATTGAATATTAGTCTTCTAAGAATAACATAATCTCTACAATAATAAAGGATCTTTAATTGGCTAAGAATTAATGAAAAATAAACTAATTAAAACATAAATGAAAATAATATACTACAAAAATAAGAAACAAATTCTTCTAATGACAACATAAAAAATACTGTAACGATTGAAACAAAAGAAGTGTTCAAGATAAAAAAATTGAAAAATCTAAATAAATAAATACTTGTAGAAATAAAGAATATTGAATAAAATGTTATTAAAAATGATTGCATTGTCAGGTAGCGTCATTTTGGGATGCTAGAAGGTTCTGAAAGAGAAGGTATTTGAATGTGGAGAGGGAGGGAGCATGACCGATGATTAATGGGAGGGAATTCCAGAAACTTTTGATGAACTCTTAAATTTAGTCTGACATTTTCTGATGCTTAGGAAATAAAGATATAGAGGGCAAGCTTGGACGAGATTAAAATTAGTGTCATCATATGAAAATAATTTCTAACATATGGTATTGTATAGTTACAATAAAATAACATGTGGTATTTTAAAATATATAATAGGGGTACTCACTACGTTTGCTATAGCATGCTATTTGTGTTATTTGCTAAACCTGTCGAGTTTCTACAGTTATTTCCTGTATAATATTGATGGATTTAGCACAATAGCACAAATAGCATGCTATAGCAAACTTAGTGAGTACCCCTAATATTATCTAGTAACAATAAAATACCATTTGGTATTTTAAAACATATGATATTATCTGGTAACAATAAAATTACATACCTATACTATACCTATATTAACAGGCTTGCCCTATAACATGTATATATTATGTAAATTTAAACTTATAATTTTGGCATTTTAAAAATATTTTTTGACTTTATAGTGTTTTTTTAATAAGTAAGAAAAAAACAACAAAAAAAAATGTAAAATAGGCTTTATTTTTTATTTTACCAGTAGATAGTAATAGTTGTCCCATTTTCTTTATCTTATTTCCACGGTGCAGACGGGCAAGTCGTTTACGAAAAGGCAAAAGACATCAATAGTAAGTAACCATGTACCAACCCTAAATGATCATTTAATATTGCCTTGCTTAGTTCACTGCCTCCAAAATTTGTTCTTACACGATTTGTCAATTTATAAACTATCATAATATGCATTTATAAAAATATTCAGGTGACGTTTGATAGATGATTATAAAAAATAGTGAAAATTATTTATTGTGAAATAAACGTTTGTAAGTCTTCACCAGGGCTAAAAGTAACTAGACAGTATGTAATGGTTTGTATAGAGACAATAAATGAATAAATATTGCCATGAAAAATTGAATTAGAAGTATTTAAAAAATTAAAACTAGTAGTCAAGGAAAAGTGATTGCAAAAAGAAAGTAATAATATCCAATAAAGCATTGAGTTGATTATAAAATTTGTTAAATTAAAAATGAATATAGTTAACTAAGGTTAAAATGGTTATATAAAATCAGCAGACCAAAGTAAAAATAACAAACACCAGATGTCAAACCAAAACAAAAAAAATATATAATAATGATTAATAGAGGTGGGGTCACCTGATTACAACTGCAGCTGTGATGTAGTTTCTAGAATAAAAGCCTTCTTTACCCAAGGGTACAGGTTCAAAACTGGCAAATAGTCCTGGGATTTTTGTAAGGATCTAGAAAAATCCTTGGTTATGACTTCAATGGTGGTACCCAGTCTGTGGGATGTCAGGTATTTGTTTAAGATACCTATCCTAATTAAACCTGGATAGGAAAAACTCTGAACTTCCATAGTAGCTTCGTTCAATTAACTGCAATAGCATAAAAATTGCATTTAATAAACAAGCAAACGAATAGTTTTTGTATGAGAGGTTACCTGTATCATGGTGGTTAGTGTAACAGCCTCCTATGCCCAAGGTCCCAGGTTCAAACCCGTAGGTGGCCATAGGATTTTTTAATGGGAGTAAAAAATCCTTAGTTATGCCGTTTCAATTTTCTATTATGAAGAGTATAATTTCTTCTTCTTCTTCTTCATCTTTCCTCTCTACCACTACAGCAGTATGAGAGGATCGCTTGTAGAGGCTGATCCAGGCATTCCTATTCTGCGCCATTTCTCTCGCTGATCTCCAATCTATCTCTTTTTCTGCAAGCTTTTCTGATTCCATCCTCCTAGTCTTTCTCTTGGTCTCCTTCCGTCTACTTTCACCTCATAGTGCCACGTGAACCTCCGACATTCTTGAGACATGGCCATACCATCTTAGCTGAATTTCTTCAACAATATCCTTAGGCTGATCTCACCTCAAGGTTGGATCTTATTATGGTATTCCTTATTTTGTCTCTCTTTGTCTTACCCTCAACTTTCCTCAAGTAGCGCATCTGCATAGCTTGGAGTCGGCTTTTATGTTTCGTGGTTAGGGCCCAGGATTCGCTGGCATACGACTAATTAATTATTTTTATTCTTCATGACAATATTTATTCATTAATTATATCTATGTAAAACCTTACTTCGTATCTGGTTACTTTTGACCTCTGATAAAGACCAAAAAATGTAGACTTATAGATATTGTTTTCACAATAAATAGCCACCACTATGTTTTGTAATGATTTATTGACCGCCCTCCAAACTATCTCATATTTCATTACAAACATACGGTCAACTTTTTTGTACTTGATAAAAATATAAAATTTAAACTTGCATATTACCTTAAATTCTATTATCATAGTTTTCACTGTCTAATGTTGAAAGTTTTTAACACTATAACTTTAAAAATAAGCACGACAAATGTGATCAGAAGGAGACTAAAAGAAAATAGCAAAATCACTGCTTTGGCTTTATCGATGTTTATTTGTGTGGTTAGTAATAGTTGTCCCATTTTCTTTATCTTATGTCATGGAGCTGAAGGAAAAATCATATACGAAAAGGAGAAAGAAAATAACAGTAAGTAATTGTAAACGATCATCCACTGCCTTGCTTCATCCACAGCCTGCTCTATCACAGCCCGCAATTCATTTACTATATAGTAACCACATGATCCAAATTTTTTAGGAAATTCTCACTTTAAATTTGATTTTTTTAAATTTTTTATGTTGTGAAAAACTACTCAAATATGTAAGGTAATGCGTGGAAAGTGTGCGTTAGGTATTACTATAATCACACAAGACTGAAAAAACAAGAACCGTTCACAAATGTTTCAACACTTACTGTTCAAATGCTCTAATTATCCATCTAACTACAAAAGACTCATTTATTTGTCCATCATTAGGCATTTCTGGCTTACAGAGTTGTGCTTTGGGGCTCTACTTAACCATCCAAAGTCCTTCATATAATCCTCTATATCCCTTACTTCATCATGAATAAAATCATCCACTAAGACCTTAACATTCCTTGTGTTGCTAATTTCAACTCCATCAACAAACTCGATCCCCACTCTAACTGACAATTTCGAATCCTGATTTTCTCTTTTATTCCTGATAAGAAGATGGCCCTGAAATGTTGGTCATATCTGTTGGCATTTTAAACAATATAAGATCAATTGGAGTGATAGTAAATATTTTCAAAAAAAGAGAGGATTAATAACGGCTCATTATGATTTTTAAACATAAATTTAGTAAATAGAAGCCCATTAATTTCACTTTGAATTTAAGATATATGTAATTTCACATGAAAAGACCTAATATAGAAGCATTGAGGAGTTATATAAATAAAAAATATACTTAAGAAGCAGTTTCTGAAAATTATATTTACTGCCATAAAAGTAATATAAAATAGATCTAAAGTGTTGAATCAACACAAATATAGCTTTACCTAGACCAACTTGATTAATAGCTTCAAAATGGTATCTCTATAACTTCAACATAGTGCACTCTGGTGGCAGATTTACAAAACATTAGTGTTTAGATTTCAAACTTCCTAAAAAATAGTTCTTACCACTACACACTTTCCCAAAAAATGTACTTACCACACATTACTTTACTATACAGTGTTTTTTAAATATGTTCTCTTTTGAATAAAATTAATATACATTCTTAATGTGCTTCTCTTGTATGAATGAGATAAATGTTATTTCTATGTATTAATTTTTTGTTTTTTAACTTATGAATTCTGGTTTCAATGAAAAATTTATTTTGAAATTGAATTTGGTTATGAAAGTTTTCAATGTTCTGTGATATTTCTCAACAGCTCTTTTGAGTTTAAAAATATATATGTTTTCCAAAAATAATATTGTGCGAAAAAATATTACATTAATATAATTATCGATTAGTAAGTATATAATTTTTTCTTTCATTAAGAGCGATTATAATTATGTTTAACACAATTTTTTTTTTTTTAATTATTTTAAATATAAATCAGTTCAAATGCTTCTAATGGTCAAATAGATGACTAGTCAAATGATTCCTAGAGGAATAACGGTAGATCTTCTGCAATTTCACTGCTATGGCTTTATAAGTTTACCATTATATATGGCGAAAACTAGATCGTTCATAGATAATACTTAATTTTTATTAAACTCGTTGTTTATATTCATTAAAAAGAATTATTACTTCATTTAATCTACTAATAAAGCTGCTTATTCTTAGCTAAGAAACATTTTCACCTTAGCTTCTTCTAGATTATCAGACTTCCCCATTAGTAAAAGAACCCAGAGTGTCTACATTTAGTAAAAGCCAGTGAAATATCGGAATTTCTATTGAAAAATCTTTCAGACATTATTTTTCTAAAGATCATATCTACAAAGATAAATCAAATATAAACCTGAATGATTTTTATGAATTCATTGGTACAAGATACAAAATAAAAAGTTAAATATTTTTCTAAAAAATAATCGCCTGATTCAGAAGTGTATTTTTCCTTACGGATTGGCAGTTTTTTGATTTCGTCATCGTAGAAAGTCGGAGTGGCATATCTCCAGCCATTTACAAAATCATGGAAATTTTATTGTCCAATCAGGAGTGTAGACACTCTGGATGATGACTTATCATCAGTCATTTTCCTATTTGTAGGCTTGCTTCATAACATTCCATGACAATGCTGCCAATATAATAAAAAAATATAGATTATATATTTTTCTAGAGAGACATTTTTAGGGATTGTGGATTTATTACCCATAATTTGATTGTTTTTTCGTTTTTTATTTATTTTTATTTTTTTGCATTTCTATTATCTTTAGACACTCTGATGTATTTAGTTAAATATCTTTTTTTATTTTATTTTAGCTGTTTTCACTTGAAATTATGTTGTCAACACTTAAGGAGTAGTCTACATAGGTTTTAAAAAAAATGCGTAACTAATGAATTATATTTTGTTTAGAAATGTGATATGCAATTTTAATGGATATATTTTTTTTTTCCTCAGGAGATGACGGTACGAAAGTGGTCAAGTCTGAAGGGGAAACCAAAACTGTGGCTCCTTCTTCAACTATCGCTGAAGAGGCTGTAGACCAATTACAAGCCAGCGAGAAACTTATCGCAGGTATGATAATTGATCACGAATATTAATGGAAGTTTGAAATAATTATAAATTGTTTACATTTCTAAGTTGTTTATAATTTGATTTAGAATTAAATGAGACATGGGAGGAAAACTTAAGAGGACCGAAGAGATTCGACTCCAGAGAGAAGCTGTTTTTGCTGAAATGGGTGTTGCAGTAAAAGAAGATGGTGATACTGTTGGAGTCTTCTCTCCAAAGAAGGTATTTAATTGTCTTCAATAATAAATTAGTAAAAGAAAATAAATGAATCAGTGTATAATATATTAAGGATACTAGCGACTAGCCCTTGCTTCGCACGGGTGCTATTTAAATGTGGTGTCATATATGTTTAAAAAACTTCGGTTTGACCTTTAAAAGTTTATCACTTTGGGATTATGAGTTTATCGTAAAAAGAAGTGCTCATAGCAGTAAAATATTATGTTTATTATATAGCGTCTATTTATTGTTATATTTAATCAACGGCAGAAATTAGAAACATAAATTGGTCAAAAATTGAAATAGTTATTTGTTTGTTATGTTAAACAGTTCTATTTTATTCGAATTATTACAATTTTATATTTCATACGAACTTTTTCTAAATACATTTTAGTGTATTAAAGTTAATTTAGTTTCCATGGGAGTCTCATTTAGTTTACAGTGGAACTACTATTTTTGTGAAATAATCTAAAAGTAGAAATAATTATTAACAGTGTTAGTTTTTAACCACTTTCCATTTATTTTAACAACTTACGTAAGATTTGGTAATAATATTTTTTCTAAAATCTTGAATACTATTTGGAGAATATAACTTGTATGATTACCATGGATCACCATAACCTTCCTCATCCACATTTCAAATAACTTATGTTTATAAGTAAAGTAAAGCGCTTACAACATCTTTTTATTAACTTGTCCGACTTATTTTATTGCATATTAACTTATTTTATTGCACATTAACTGAGACAGTTATAAAGCAAATTCCTAAATGTCCGAATTCCATGATATAAATGGCAGGTCAATCCAGAATAATTTTTTTTTCTCTCTTTCATTCTTTCCCAAACCTCTTTGGATGTATGACTACGATAGAATAATTTTTTAATATTGACTTTTAATATTTAAATGAGTACATTGTGAAATTATCTATTAATATTTTATCTTAATTAGTTTAAAATTGTATTTTTTCTTGGATATAGACACCGCATTTAGTGAACTTGAAGAAGACCCATCAATGTCCGAGTGCCTGCTGTACTACATCAAGGACGGGTGACTCGGGTGGGCAGCGGGGAGGCCAACGTTCCCCAGGACATCCAGCTCATCGGCTCCCACATCCTCGGGGAGCACTGCATCTTCGAGAACAGGGGTGGGGTTGTTACCTTGAAGCCCTTCCCGGGAGCAGGACACTTACGTCAAGGCAGGCAGGTCTTCGAACCAGTTACCTTGAAAACTGGAAATAGAGTCATCCTCGGAAAAAATCATGTCTTCCGATTTAACCATCCTTCCCAAGGTAAATGAATAGAATATAATGTAGAATATTTATCTTTATGCCTATTTGCAAAGTTAAATATTTCGGAGGACCTTAGAAAAAATATGATAGATTTAGATTCATTTATTTGTTTTGGGGAAAAACCCCTTGTAAATAGAGTCTGGCTACTTAAAGACAATAATAATAATATTAATACAGTTTGAATATAAATAAACATTAATAGTGATGATATTAAATTTTCTACAACAAAATAACATAACTTTAAATCAACAACTAAAGTTAACGAATTACTTGAGATTGTACTTATATACATGCACTATATTAAAATAAATAAACAACAATATAGTATTCTAATTATCTAATTAACTAGTATAATAAACGCTGAATAAATGATGTGGGTTTCTATTTATATCAGTTAATATCAGTGAAACATAATTATAAATATAGTTAGCTGCAAATACATAAATATTAATAAACAAGTGAGGCTATTCATTGATGACGAATGCTCTTAGTTCAAGAAAGTTAATAATATGATAATATAGCTATTTCTTTTAATTAATAACATAGAAAAAATAACTCGTACACATTATACAGATGTAATTAATCAAGTAAAGTTATAATAAAACATATAAATATATCTGTAAAAATATCTAGAAACAATACCTTAACAACTGTTGGAAATAGGGGCGACTAACGCTTTAGTTTGCAGCCTCAACCCGTTCGTTATTATGAATCGCCAAATTATCTGCTGATCCGTGTAATTGTGTTAAGGTTAAATAAATGAAATAATAAAAGAGAGTATTATATAAATAAAATTTAAAAAAATACTGTTTATATATGTGTGCAAGCGGTGATTCTTTCTATCTGTGATGACTTCCTTCCCCCTCTCGTCTGTGATGTTCCTTCTTTCCTTTTCACAACTCCTACTTACTTCTTGAGACAATTTTCTGTGACTATTTCAGTGCCTTTTAAGGACAATACGACACATTTTGCGACACAGTCTACACTCCCAAGTGACTCCATTAACTTTATCCCACAATGCACTCTGTAACAATTAACAGCTGATTTATTATTATTATTTTTTTTTTTAATTTATTGAAATTTACAACTGTATTAGTAAATACATCAAGTAAATTGGCTCATAATATAGATAATATACATGAAAAGACATGAAGAGAATATGCCCATTAACAACACTCCACTAGGTAATCTACACTAGAAGGTCTCGAGGCCATCTTCTTTTCAGACGCCTCGGAGGATTGTCAGGAATGGTAGAGGAAGCTAGGAATTGAAACTAGTGGGTTAATGTGGGAGTGGAGTTTGTCATGGAAGGAATGATACCTCGTACGGGCCAAATCAGCAACATATGGGACATTAAGGTCTTTATGAATGAGTTTGTTGGTGACAAAATAAGGAGCATTGAGGATTTTTTGAAGGATTTTGGATTGTAGGGATTGAATACGGGAAGAATTTGATGGTTTAGTAGAGTCCCAAAGCTCAACTCCGTACGTCCAGATAGGCCTTATGATGGTAATATATATGAGCCTTTTGTAGTTAAGTGGAAGGTTAGAGCGTCTGTCCAGTAAGTGTTGAAGTAAGCGAAAGCGTTGGGCAGTTTCTTGTCGTTTCAGTCTTGTGTGCGAAAAATGTGGAACGCTTCACGATTTTGCGTGTCATCCTTGCGCAGGGGCCATGCTAATCTACTCTGTATCGTTCCAATTTTAACAGCTGATTTAAATTGAATAAAACAATTGACTGTCGCGCTTGCACATAATGAATCAGAAAGTAAACAAATAAAATTACAAATGGAGAAATATAAACATATGACTGTTTCAATTCTAAACAATAGAGAACCAACCATAAGATTTAAAATAGAACAATTATTTAATGTATGAACTTAATATTGGTTATAAATAATATATAATTTTTATTGACTACACAAGTATAATCTTAAAAGTAGATTAAGATATAACATTAATAACATCTTTTTGGAAGAGGGTATAACCATGCCAGTATTCTGTGTTCATTAGATATTGTCAAGAATGAGGTGATATGTGCTAATAAATCACCTTTATTTATCAATTTCAGATTTTTTTAGGAGTTGAACGTAAAGTTTATGTTTTAAATAGCCTGCTATGTTCTGGATTAGGAATATAGTAACCAGTAGCTAAAGGCTCATTTTTTGATAAGTTTTGACTTGAACTATGTTAAGTTCTAGACTTGTCAATTCCAAGACCAATTTTGATGTTTGTGATATGGCTTTTTACTAGATGTCTAGGACTCTCTTTTTGTTTTGTTTTTATAAGATTATCTTATAAATTTATTTATTATAGAGGCTATTATTTCTATATTAAAATGTATTATTTATTATATTTACTTTACAGCTCGGGAACAGAGAGAGAAATATATAAATAATGAATTGAAGGAAGACAAACCAGAAGGTAACTTAAAAAAATATCATTACAATAATTATATAATACTTTCTCTGTCTTCATATAATTACCAATATTATTTATTAGCGTTCTTTAATTAATTATTTCTCTTCTTTAATATTTCAGTCATTGACAAATCTTCTCCCGCCGAGACTCCTAACAATTCCGAAATAGTAGATTGGAATTTCGCACAAATTGAGCTTTTAGAGAAACAAGGAATCGATTTGAAACAAGAAATGAACAAAAGGTTGCTTGCCCTAGAGGAGCAATATCGTAAAGAAAAAGAAGACGCTGATCAAAAGTTCGAAGAACAAAGAAAGGTATTGTCTTTTTGTGTAATATAAACATTAGTCATTAAGTGAAATGAAATAAAAAAACTTCTTTATTATCCTTGGACTAAAGTCTCTTAAGAATAAAATAACATACATAATTGATGACCGGAACAATGTGGTCATGGCTTTGAATAACAAATTACTAAACTAAAAAAATAATTAAGGTCGTAACATATGTACATCTTTACAAGTCAGACTTTCAGAATGAAGAAAAACAAACGAAAAAAACAGGAATAGTTAATTCATCAGTGACAATTTAAGTAATATATAAAAAAAAAAAAAACTGGTATTTATAGCATCTGCAGTTTGAGGTTATTGTCTGTTTGACTGGGTAAGCAAAAGGTGGTTGAAAAGGACCGATTTGACGGAGGAAGCAGTTCTTACATGACGGATCTCAGGAGGGATAGAATTCCAAAGACAGGTTGCTTTGGCTAGAAAGGACTTATCAAAGGCAACAGTACGGTGAGGAGGAGGGTAGAGGTCAGAAAGACGGGATCTGGTTGAACGGAGCTGAATTGATGATTTAAATTGAAGGGATTGGAAGTTATAGCTGGGACGATGAGTTCTGATAACCTGATAGAGGAAGGAAGCTAGGAAATACTGTCATCTGTAATGAGGATAAAGCCACCTTAACTCGGGTGATCCCGAGTACAAATCGTATTGCACAGTTCATAATACGCTTGAGTTTTGCTTTGAGCTCACCTGAAAGTCCGCTGTACACCTTGCAGCCGTAGTCAAAGTGGGGAAAGACAAGGGAAGAAACAAGGAGTTTACGAGTATTGAATGGTAGGAGGTAATGGAGGCGTCAGAATTGCTTTAGGGTTGCTATGGTATGGCAGGATATTTGGGAGATGTGCGATTTCCAAGAGAAAGTTTGATTAACAGTAATACTTAAGTTCTTGTCAGATGAATGAAAAGAGATAGGAGTATTGTTTAGGAAAAAGGTTGGCGAGGCTGGGAATGGATTTAAGGAGAGCGGCTGATGCTATCAGGTTGGCTTTTGTTTTTTCAGCGCTTAGCAGGAGTTTGTTGCTGTTTGCCCAGGCACTTATATTGTTTATGTCCTCCTGAAGTTTAGAGATAGCATCAGGAAAGTCATTTGGGGTGAAGGAAATATAAATCTGAATATCGTCGATATAGAGATGGTATTGGGAGTGCTTGATGGAGAGCGGAAGATCATTTATGAATATGGAAAAAAGGGTAGGAGATAACGAGGAACCTTGGGGTACACCTTTTGTTAGAGGCAATGAGTCGGTGTGAGAATGGTTGAATGTTTATAGATATTGAGAAGTTAATTCTGGGCACAATCATCAAAAGTTTGTACTTAATTAATTGTTTGATGACTGGATTAACTTCTCCTCATTAGTCATTAAGATTGAGATATCGGTAATTAAAAACTCAGAAGAGGTAATAAAACCATTATTATTATTCATAATGATACTCATTTTTCCGGAAGAAACACATATTCATGTTTAATAAATTATAATTAATTGGTACTATTAATCATATTTTTTCTTATATACTGATTTTATTCTTTGAGTAGAAGTAGAAAGTATTTATGTTATCAAAATCTCAGTTGGAAAGCTAAAGATTTTAGAAAACATTTTATATTATACACACTATTGTAAAAGTTAACGGACGACAGTGATGAAATGCCGATACAAATAACTGAATGTTCTAGGTAATATTATAATAGAATATTTAATAAAACACATGTTTCTATTGGAACTCAATGAAATTGATTTTAACAATGGAGGTAAGGGAAAGTCGTGTGTTGAGTGCACCAGATTTTTTAAACTTAACATTATTTAAAATTCATAAAATTGATTTTCAAAGGGAGTTAATTGAAAGTTGTCTGTTAAGTTGAATGCTTAAGTTTTTTTTTTTATGTATTGATATATTTTGTTTGTCTGATTAGATGAACACTTCATGTTCAGGATTTTTTTTTTTGTTCTTTTTCAGACCTACGAAGCAAGAATTGATGCCCTCCAAAAACAGGTAGAAGAACAGAGCATGACGATGTCCATGTACAGTTCTTACACCCCAGAAGACTTTAATCAAGAAGAAGATATTTTTGGTATGAACTATTTTACTATTTATCCTTTTTTTTTTAACTTATATTTTATTTTAAAACAAACTTTTTAATATTTTTTTGTATTCGTTAATTTCAGTTAATCCTTTGTTCGACGCTTGTAATTGGACTGACAGGGAATACCAGCTGGCAACTTGGGCTTTCCGCAAATGGAAATATCACCAGTTCACTTCGTTGAGAGATGATTTGTGGGGAAATGCCATATTTTTGAAAGAAGCGAATGCGATATCTGTCGAACTGAAGAAAAAAGTAATTTTTTATAATAGCTAATTTGTTAATTAACTTTAACATCTTATATAATGCTTTTATCTCTAGTTCATGTGTGTGTTTTTTAAGTCGGTATATAAAAATTTAACCTTGCATATAAAGTAAATTAGATCTGTCAAAAGTGAGATTGTTATTTCCATGTTTCTCTATTTTGTGTTATTGTAGAGAAACACAATTTAAAATGCTAAATAAAAAGTTGTGTGTAGATGGGTCTGTAAACTAGCGATCTCTAGTGTCATTTATGGTAACTACATTGTTTTTCCTATCAACCAAATTATGTGCCTCTCTGTTCACGTCTTTATTCTTTAAATATTTTACAGTTTCTAAGTTGACTATTCTTGAACAGTAAATTGTTTAGGAAATAAAAAATTATTGATTAAGATCGAAAATTGATCTAATTAAAGAAGTATTAGTATAAATTTTAGTAAAAGAACCTGACCTCCAACGAAAATGATCTGTTTTTCACTTTCACTTACTT
The DNA here is from genome assembly GCA_023052935.1 of Piezodorus guildinii. Taxonomy (NCBI): domain Eukaryota; kingdom Metazoa; phylum Arthropoda; class Insecta; order Hemiptera; family Pentatomidae; genus Piezodorus; species Piezodorus guildinii. The sequence continues at coordinate 11,541,359 of CM041298.1, read as the reverse complement.
ACCTTTTTTTTACTTACAGTTACCTGTTTATGAAATATATAAGGGTAAGTATTACGATTGTGAAAATTTTCAAATTCCAGTTTTCAACAGAAATACACGTTTTAGGATTCCTTAAGTCCAAATGAATAAGTCCTACAAAAAGGTTTGTGTGCATATGTGATAAGTCTAGCTCTAAAACAATAAATTGTATAAAACTGAAATTCATATTTTAGAAGTATATGTGTATGATATTAACAGCAACTTTTTCAAGAAAGACAGACAGACTAGCCACATTGTACCATGCATTTTGCACCTTTTTACGATTTTCTGATAAAAATGCCTGTAACGATTTTGATTAAACTTGCTATTTTGATGTAAACTTTAATGGGCTTTAATATTGTGTTGGTTTCATTCTGATTTAAATGGTCTACGACAGGGTTTAAATGCAGATATTTAAAACTTTCTTTCTATTAACTACTTTTTATTTTGGGGATTCGAAAAAATTAACCATTTCATGGTGTTAGCATTGATAAAAAAAAATAGGTAAACCTCTACAATATGAAAGAATTTCATAACCAACTGAGGTTGAAAAGAGCAAAAATAATTTTTAGGTAATTTTTTTTTGTTAAAAAAATATTGGGTTGTTTCACATGAAATGTCTGTTTTTATAGTTTCTGATATACATAAAGGATTTTGCAGGTCACTCTTGTTTTCTTCCGAATGTTTACATATTTAAAGTAACCAGTTACTAATCCTCTACCTTTGTATTATAAACATTAGCTTCCCAATGAATTATCCACTTTTTAGTACACCTCCAAATATGAACATGGAAACACGCGATTTTCAAGTAATATTTTTGTACGAGTTTAAACTCGCCCATTCAGCAGCTGAGGCCGCTAGAAATATTTCCAAGGCATTTGGGGAAGGGAGTGTTAATGAACAGACCATTCGCCATTGGTTTGCTAAGGTTACAGTATGGTGGTCCATGGCTGGGATAATTCATTATTCCTTTTTACCTAGAGGTGAAACCATTACCTCTACAACGTACTGCAATGAAATTGACCAAATGCACACAAAATTATTAAAAAAACAACCTGTATTGGTAAATCGGAAGGATCCTATACTCTTAAACGACAACGCTAGACCCATGTTTCAAAACATACGGTGCAAAAATTGAAAGATCTGGGCTAAGAAGTTCTTCCGCAGTCACCATATTCTCCCGACTTGTCTCCAACAGATTACCACCTTTCCAGGAATTTAGACAACTTAGTCTAAGGAAAATTTTTTGAAAATGATGATCAAGTGAAAAGTGCGTTTTCAGATTTTGTTTTACTTCAAAGCTCAGAGTTTTTCAGTTCGGGGATAAAAAAAAAGTAGGTGTCACGTTGGGAAAAATGTGTAGAAAAAGAAGGTAAATACTTCGAATAAAATTATCTTGTTTTCATATTGTATTTTTAATAAAAATCCTTTACCTTGAAAACGGACATTTCATGTGACAAAACCCAATAATAAGTACTATCCACTCTAGTAACCAGAAATGACACTAGATATCGCCAGTGTCCCAACAGCAGGAACAGCAAGGTGTACCAACTTCTACATGCTACTGATAATCTAATAATGAAATTAATTAATCTATTTCTTGTTTCCAGGTTCAGTTTCAGTTCACCCTCCTAACGGATACTTTATATTCTCCTTTGCCTCCCGATCTTATACCTACTGATGTTGACGATGATCTTGATCGACCATATCCAAGAACTATTGTCGCTGTTGAAGTTCTGGACACTAAAAATGGCGCTACTCATTATTGGTCTCTGGAGAAACTGAGGTTCGAAAATTATATCTCGTAATTCAAAAAAAAAAAAAAAAAAAAAAATTAAAAATACTGAATGCTTTTCACTAACGTCACTGATTTTTAATTTTACTTAAATAAATTTTGTATCGAAAGAGTGTTTGTCTGCCTATTTGTTAGTTTTAGGCCTTTATTTTTAGATTTTAGACACTACTTAAAACTTAGCACTTATATTTATTTTAAATGAACAAATAATAATACATTATATTTTTAAATCTTTTTATTATTTGCAGCCCAATACATACTGTCGTTTTTCTGTTTCTTCTAATATACTCTTTCTTTTTTTGTTTTTTTATTTTAAATTTTAACCTTAACCATACAAAATTGTTTATTCCTATAATTTTTATTTTTGTATCACTATTTTTATTATTTTATTTCGAAAAATTTTTAAAGGAATCGTCTTCTGTTCTGTTCTAAAAAAAAAAAATAATAATAAATTAAATTTTATTGATGGTTACCTGATTCAATTTAACCAACATAAAATAAAATTATGCCGTGTTTGAAACATGAAAATTTATAATGAAGGATGACATGGTTCCATTGGCTTGTAGAGAACATTATCGAATAGTAGTGTAAACAATTTATTGTGATATCAACATGTCGGACAGCATTGCAGGTCTTCATCAAGGCTAAAAAGTTACAAGGTACAATGTTATTATTATTTTAAGATTATACATGTATAAAGAAATAAATGAGTAAATATTGTCATAAAAAAAAGTTAAAAATATTAATTTGTACAAATAAAGTAATAAGGTAATACATCCATGGTAAAAGATAGTTAATTATAAAAATATATTGTTTTTTTAGGACACTAGGTTTAAGTAAGAGTACATACTCACAGGAATGTTAATCATGTGTTTGGTGAAGGATCTTCTAATGAAAGAACGATCCATCATTAGTTTACACAATTTTCTTCAGGAGATATGACTTTAGAAAATTTCCCTATGGACGGCCTAAAACATCAATGGAGATTGAAAATCTTAAGATAGCTTTGGAAGAAGAAAACAGTCAGAATGACGCTCAAGTCATAAGATAGTTTTCAGGCATTTGAAATTGATTAGGAAAAGCAAAAAAGATTGATCTCGTGTCCCAAACATCAGTAGTTGAAACATTAAAATACATGAGTTTATCTGCTTGCTCTTCAAAGAAACGAACCATTTCTCGGCCACGTAATAACTTAGGACGAAAAGTGTATCATGTATGATAATCAACACTGATAAGGTTAGATGCCAAAATAGAATCTCTATCCAAAAAACTTAATGGTTACTGTATGGTGTTTTATGACCAGGGTTATTCATTTTCTTGTTTTGTTTTTTTATTTGACGTCACTTCATGCTGCTGTGGCTAATCAGACGATGCTACAGTGGGAGTCCTAAATTTTGCCTGTCCAGGTTTAATTAGGATAGGGATCTTTAACGATTACCTGACATCGCTCAGGCTCGGGACCACCGTTTTATGTCCCCTCTGAAGGATTTTTTAGTCCCATTAAAAAAATCCTAGGGCCATTATGCTACAGGTGACCCTCTTCCTTTTTCTTTTCTACTAAAGAAGAAACAATTCTTCATGATAACACCCTACCTCACGTTTCAATCAAGACATGAATAAATTAAAGGAGTCCTAGCACACTCTCCATATTCCTCTGATCTACAGACATTTTACTTTCACTTACCTATATATGAAATATATAGTAAGGGAAAGTATGGCGACTGTGAAAATTTTTCAATTACAGTTTTCAACGGAAATACATGTTTTAGGGTTCTCTGAGTCCAAATGAACAAGTCCTGCAAAAAGGTCTGTGTGTGGTAGCTCCTCCACAAAAGGGCAAAGTCCTATGAAACTGAAATTTCATACTTAAGATAACTATATGTCTGATATCTTACAAAACCTTTTTATGATTTTCTCAAAAATGGCTCACCAGAAGAGGCACTTTATACCATGCCTTTTGCACCTTTTTTTGAATTTCTCGAAAACAATTCCGACGATTTTGATCAAACTCACTATATCGATGTAAAATTTAAGGGGCTTTACAAAACTTTTTTCATCAAAATGAGCTTACCAGAAGAGGCACTTTATACCATGCCTTTTGCACCTTTTTTCGAATTTCTCGAAAACAATTCCGACGATTTTGATTAAACTCGCTATATCGATGTAAAATTAAATGGGCTTTAATATCATGTAGGTTTCATTCTGATTTAAATAGCTTAACAATTCTTAAATGCCGACATTTTAAATTTTCTTCCTCTAAAGTACCTTTAATTTTGTAGATTCTATAAAAATAACGATACCGTCTTGTCACCATTGATAAAAAACAGATAAATATATTTAATAGTTTTTAAATTGATTTTAACAGTCGATGTAAGTGAAAGTCGTGTGTTGTCTGGACCAGATTTTTTTGAAGTTTTGACAACTTTTTGCTTGGACAATTGTTTTCCAATTATTTACCCATGCGTTTTATGAATTTCTTCCAATATTTGACTCTTAAGTTTTTCAAATCTGGAATAGAAAACTTGGTAAGCCGTTGGCAAATGTGTATAAAAAATTATGGTAAATAATTTGAATAAAAAATATGTTAGATTTGATCTTAATTTAATTTAATGTCTTTTTCAGTTAATTTTTACTATGGATGGTAACTTATTAATTTATTAGTTTTTATTACTGTTTTTCTCTGTTCACATTTATTCCTCAATTCATACCTCTTCATTGTAGCCTGTTACTTTTTAGCCCTGATGAAGACCTGGAATGCCGGTCGAAACTTTGGTTTCACATTAAATAGTTGTTACTACTTTTTGGTAATACTGATCAATCCATTTCATCCATCATTATATACTTTTAGTTCAACTATTCAATATGAACATTTATAATTAATTAGAAAAAAAAATTCTTATTGGCTAAATTTTTTAAAGGGAAAAAGTATGTTTGGGAGCTGTCTGGCCTCCTGATTATACCGTAACCATGTATTATTATTTGTTTTTCGAAAACTTAACAATAAGTTGTAATGCTGTAAGTTGTTATTAGATTGTTTTAATGAAATAGTTGATATTTTAAATTATTATACTAGTTGATGTAAAATATTGTTATAATAAGGCCTTTTATTGGCAAATATGATCGAATTTCTTTAATAAGGCCGAGAAGGTTACTATAATAAATGTTTTTTTTTTTTTTTCCTGTTGGGGTTAGGGCCTTGTTTAAAATGGAAGAGATTTGCTAAGTGGGTAGAAGGTTACAAGAGGGTTAGTTAAAAGGATATAGGTTAGATTTTAAGCTATTGCAGAGATTAATTGAGTTTTAATAAACTTTCAACTTCAAGGTCATTCTTTTTAGATGATAACTAAATGGAAATAATCACCAAACCATACTGTATGGATGTATTTTACAAGCTGTAAACAAATGTACAAAAGAATACAAAAATTTATATTTAAAAAAAATAAATAAAAAAAGCACGTAATTTGGTAGAAATGTTTTTTTGTATCTTTCTATGAGTGAAGATTCTTTTGATTCTGACTCTCGAGAAATGTATGGGGTAACCTTTGGTGTAGTGGCCAACATAACAGCATTCAATGCTACAGGTCATGTGTTCAAACATGGCAGGTGGTCCTAGAATTTTTTAATGGGAGTTATAATTCCTTAGTTATGCCGTCCTTCAGAGGTGAAGTAAAAAGGTGGTCTGGAAACCTGGCTAATTAAACCTGGATAGGCAAAATTTAGGACTTCCACATAGTGTGAAAGTAAAAAAATAGCTGAGCGAGGCATTGCTTTGAACATGCGTTGACCTAGCAACAGATGACCAAACTTTGTGAAACCAAATAATTACAAGTTCGAGTCTCGGTGCTGGAGGAATTTCATTTCGAAGAGAAGTGTGACAGTAAATGAATAAACAAAAAAATAAATAAGGAATGTGTGAAATTTCCAAAATCCCACCTACTCAACATGAGTAGGAGCTCATTAAAAATAAATATAGCTATCTATACAGGGCGCTACAAACTCAACTATCACATGTTCAAGCTTGGACTCACCATTGGCACACCATAGATCTTGCAGATCATGGTGCATTCTTGCCATCCATATAAAAAAAAAACAAATCCCTGTTAGATTCAACTTAAAACTGATATCCTCCTTTTGGTTTCTTAAGTAACACACTAATATTTTAAGTTATGTATCTCTTGGGCTTCTAATACTTTTTTCCTCTTTTTTTTTTTTTTTTTTTTTACAATTTACAATCTAAATCATTACTTTAGAAAGAAAGGAAGATTAAAGAAAAACTTTATCCCGGGACTTAGTCCTCTAAGAATAACATCAAATATATTATAATGGCTACATTTGGCCAAGACACCAAATTAATGAGAAGAAAACAAAAACGATTTAACATAAATTTAAAAAAAAATGTATATATATGCATACATAAATTATATAGAGCCCTGCTAATAAAATGAAATAAATTCTTTTAGTGACAATAAAATTTACTTCTAAAAATAAAACTAAGAATAATTACAACAGTCAAACTAAAACATATACATTAAAGATCATTATTGTGAGACAGTGTCATTTCGGGATGCAGAGAGGTACTGAAAAATAAGGTATTTAAATGTGGAAATATCTCTAGTAGTCGACTTATAATTAAAAAAAGAGAAAATAAAAAGAACTTTAGTTATAAATATAGAAAATAAATACTTTCTGGATAAACAAGAGAGAACATAGAACTGGTATAAAGGATTGGCCATTTTAACCTATATGTCGGTTACCAAAGTGGGGGGAGGAGGTCTTTGATACTCCCCTGTGACAAACATCCACTATAAGTATCACTGTTGCCCTCGTCAGTTTCCCCTCTAGGCGATCAGCTACCCTCTACCCTCTGCCCTCCTAGCAAATCGCTTCCATTATAAATAAGACCTTAGTGATGGCTTAGATTTGATTTTATGTTGGTTTAGAAACCGGTTGGAACTAATGAGGCATATATACAATGAGGAACCGTCTAGTCCCGTAACGCCAGAACAGAGAATGGAGGACTTTTTCCATTGCCTCAACCAGCCATTTACTCTTGCCAATCTTGTGCCTTCGAGGTTGGTGCTGGCCAAAAACCTTATTAATATATTTCCTCCTTTTATATATGTTTTTATTTTATTTTGTTATAATTTTTTTTTTGTATCTGTCCTCCATTTTTTCTGTCTTTTCTTCTGTATTCGCCGCTTCTGTTTTTGGCATGGAAGCTTTAATCGTTTGATCTATCTATTATTATTTTCTTTCTTTCTTTTTCTTCTTATTTTCAGTGCTTTTATTATTAGGCCAATCGACGATCTTGTATATCATGATTATACCAGGCATTTCTTAAATAAAATAGTAGCATGTTATAATTACAGGATATGATGAAACCAGTATTATATTAAATCATTTTGTTTGCTTTATCGCGCTTATAATCCTTATCTCTTTCATATCACAACAATTATTATGTTGTTTTTTTTAATTTATATTTTTGATGATGTTACAGCACAATGAGCATTTATATATATGAAAATAAAATTTAAAAACAAACAGTGGGCCAAAAAGTATTCATATAGAAAAAAAAAAAAAAAACCTGTACCACTACAACCCATGAATGTAAAGTCCCGTTGGCTACAAAACTCATATTCTAACTTGAATAACCATGTTATACTATGGCATACAATAGACCTTTTAGGTCATTGTGTACATTTTCCATCCAAAAAAATAAAAATTGTTACTGATAGGGAATTGATACTTAAAACTGATAAAATTGATCAATTTCATCATAGTTGAATGATGAACTTAACTTTAGATTTCTCAAACTCTCCAATCCCACCTCAGAGACCTTGAGGTATGGTGTCAGAACTGCAGAATTAAATTAAGTGCCAACAAATCCCACCAAATTACCTTTACCTTTCGTCATAAACCTATTAAATCCTGCCCTACTGTCTACTTCAATAACACTCATCTTGTTCCGGTTGAGCAGATCCGATACCTAGGACTGCACCTTGACAAACGACTTACTTGGAACCCTCATACAAGACTGAAAGGACAAGAAACTGCTCGACGTTTTCGACTACTTCAACAATTACTAGACAAACGTTCTAATCTTCCACTTAACTACAAAAGACTCATCTACATGACTATCATAAGGCCTATATGGACTTAGAGAGTAGAGCTTTGGGGCTCTACTAAACCATTGAATCCGAAATCCTTCGTAAAATCCTCAATAAGCCTTACTTTGTCACGAATATTAAGGACTAATATCATGCCCGAAAAGGACTAATTTACTATTTCAAAAGATATGACCGATTTTCATATTTTAAGGACTGTTCTAATTTTTGTTTTGTTTTTATTCTAAGTTTAAGTCGCCATTCTTGTTGAAAGATTTGTAACAATTGACATTTATTGTAACCAGGATACAATTCAAAATGGAAGAGAACCACCAATTTTGACTCGATTCTCCTTTTAAAAGGATACAAATCGAAATAATTCACTGGTAACTAGCATTACCACACTAAAAAGGACACTTTTTAATATCGAAACTCTCTTCCCGATGCAAGAAGCAGTCCGAAATAACTTAAGTCTAGCTGTCTATATTAGGGTAGGTGCATTGGGTTATGCCCAAAAAGGACTAATTTACTATTTCAAAGGATATGCCCGATTTTCATGTTTTAAGGACTGTTTTAATTTTTGTTTTGTTTTTATTCTAAGTTAAAGTCGCCATTCTCGTTGAAAGGATTTGTAACAATTGACATTTATTGTAACCAGGATACGATTCAAAAAAAAAAAAAAAAAAAAAAAAAAAAAAAAAAATCAAAATGGAAGAGAACCATCATTTTTTATTCAATTTTCCTTTTAAAAGGATACGAATCGACCTTAACGTTCCTTACGTTGCTGATTCGGCCCGTTCCACATATCATTCCTTTTATGCCAAACTCCATTCTCTCCCTAATGCTCTAGTTTCAAACCTTTCTTTCTCTTCCATTCCTGACAATCCTCCTAGGCGTCTTAAAATGAGATGATGTTACCCCGAGAACTTCTAGTTTAGAATATTTTTAGAGTTCTTCCATTGGTAAGCTTCTCTACATGTTTTTCATACGTTTTTTTTATTTTATTCAAATTTACTTGTTGTATTCTATAATACAGTTGTAAATTCCAATAAATAAATAAAAAAAAAAAAAAAAAGAAGTTAAACTTTAGATTTACAATCCATATTAACTCGGTATGAATGGGTAGAAATTTATTTAGTTGTGGTCCTATGTTAGAAGTTTCAATTATCCAACTCTAGTTAAAATATGTCGACAACCTGAAGACATGACATACCGCTTATCTTAAAAACAAAAAAAGTCACTATATCAAGAAATGCCTGTTTCAAGATCATGATATTACAGATTCTATGGCTGTGAGCACCTGCACCGTAATAGAGAAGCTTAGCTTTTCTTTAGGAATGCTTGGAATTATTATTTTTATTTTTATTATTAATGAGATGCTGCCTCGATATTTATATTATGTTGATTAGTCGTTATATTTTACTTAGAAAATTTCTGTTTTTTTTGGTGTGTCTTATGGAATATATTCTATTTGCTTTTCTGCACAGTTTTTAGCTTCTCACTGCAAGAACTTTTTAGCAAACTATAATTGATCTTTGGATAGAGTTTATTTTGTTTTCTTCTGAATTAAAAGTAAATTTGTTTGTGTAAATTATTATGTTTGAGTGATTCTTTTTCTTTTTATAGGTTTATAAGTTAATAATGATACATTTTCATTCACCATTATTTTATTATTACTCCATTTCGGCAATCTGTCCATTATCAAGGATATATCCTAAAATGTTATTTCACAGTACATAATGACAGCTTAATAAACAAAATTAGTAGACTGATGTGTATAAATCCACTTTGGAGTAATAGTTTCCAGATAATCCTCTGAGACATTTGAAAAGAAGATATCACTGAGAACTTAAGATTAGAATTGTAATTCGAGTGCTGCCAAAGGGTAGTTTCTTTACATGTATACTAGGGGGACTAAAAAAAACAAACGGGAAATTAGTCATAACTTCTTTATTTCTTAGTATTTGTACACCAAATTTTTATCACCTTCGAAATATTGGGTTGTTTCACATGAAATATCCGTTTTTATTGTTTCTGAAATACATAAAGGATTTTGCAGGTCTCTGTTGTTTTCTTCCGAATGTTTACATATTTAAAGTAAACTGTTACTAATCCTCTACCTTTGTATTATAAACATTAGCTTCCCAATGAATTACCCACTTTTTAGTACACCTTCAAATATGAACATGGAAACACGCGATTTTCGAGTAATATTTTTGTATGAGTTTAAACTTGGCCATTCAGCAGCTGAGGCCGCTAGAAATATTTCCAAGGCGTTTGGGGAAGGGAGTGTTAATGAACAGACCATTCGCCATTGGTTAGCTAAGTTTTCAGCTAGGGATACCGACTTGGAAAACTTGCTCCGAGGAAGACCTCTGTCTGTAATAGACAACGATGTCCTCAAACATACAGTAGAAGGAAACCCCTACCAAACAGTTAAAGGACTCTCTGCACAACTAAATGCAAGTGGATCTACCGTTTCCAGACATTTAAAGTGTATTGGGAAAGTAAAAAAGCTCGATACATGGGTACCTCATGATCTCACTGAGCGGCAGCAAGACCCCATGTTTCAAAACATACCATGCAAAAATTGAAAGAACTGGGCTATGAAGTTCTTCCGCACCCACCATATTCTCCCAACTTGTCTCCAACAGATTACCACCTGTTCAGGAATTTAGACGACTTCGTCAAAGGAAAACTTTTTGAAAATGATGATAAAGTGAAAAGTGCGTTTTCAGATTTTGTTTCACTTCAAACCTCAGAGTTTTTCAGTTCGGGGATAAAAATGTTGGTGTCACGTTGGAAAAATGTGTAGAAAAAGAAGGTAAATACCTCGGAAAAAAATTATCTTGTTTTCATATCGTATTTTTAATAAAAATCCTTTATCTTGAAAACGGGAATTTCATGTGACACAACCCAATACTTTCCATTGACTGCGAACGCATTTCTTTAAACGATCTCTCCATTTTTCAAAACAGTTTTTAAATTCACTTTTTGGGATGTTCTTTATGCCTTCCAGTGATTTTTGTTTTACTTCCTCCACAGCTGCAAAAAGCTTTCCTTTCATGTCCCTTTTGAGTCTGGGGAACAAAGAGAAATCACAGAGGGCTAAATCCTGTGAATAGGGAGAGTGGACAATTGGTGTCATGCCATTTCTTGTCAAACACTGCTTTAAAAAGAGGGCAGTTTTGGTCAATGTGTTGTCATGATGGAAGAACCAGTCACATGTGCGCCAAAAATCTGCTCATATCTTCTGGATACTCTCTCTTAATCTTTTCAAAACCACCAAGTAGAATTCCTGATGGACATTTTAACCAGAGGAACAAACTCCGATTTCTCCAACAAGAAACAAAATTTCACAGCTGCCCGTTGCTCTCGACAATCTGCCATGACATTTTCGCCATAATTAAAATGCTGTTTTATTAAAAAAACTCTTACACATGAATCAGATTTATTACTCACTAATTACTGATTTAATTACTCACAGCGATACCACTTGCACATTAACTCGGGTGGCGTGACTGTAATGGACACGCGGTCAAACGATGTGTTTCCCACCCTCCTGCTTCAGCTCAATTCCCGTTACTTTTGGGTCCCCCCTCATAGCATGTTTGATTTAAATTTACCAGTTTGAATTTCTTTTTAATAATCCATTTTGAATAATTTTAAAAGTATTTTGGGATTTTGAGAGAGTTAAAGAGTTTTATGAGGTTTTGGGGGAAAGTGTCTAGTGAAGGTTAAATTGTATGTTCTAATTTTTGTTTCAATGTAATTTACAAAGACTAATTTCAATAATTCATTTTTTAAAATAACTTTATTCACCTATTTATATCACAAATTTAATTAATTAAAGAATTAAAATTTCTATGAATTTTCAATTGATAATATTATTAATGACTGCGAGTTTTTGGGTAGGCTTCATTTTATTTCATTTCATCATTTTAGATGCAGTAGGCGCTGCAGCTGGATAATATATTGATATATATTAAGTAATATCTAAGGTTAATCTATCCAGTGCTTCACAAATATTAGTAGTAGCATACATATGATTTAAAAGTATGTGTATAGATTCAATAATTATGCTTGTATGTATTATTCCATATTTATGCTGCCTGTTAGTGGGCTGTTTGTAAATAAATAAATAATTTACTAAATAGATATAATCAGTGACTCTCTGTCTTATTATTATATTTTGTGTCCGTAATGCATGATTTGAATGATTTAGTAATTATTTTCATTTATAATAATATATTATTATGTATTAAAAAATATCATAATTACTGTGGCTAGGATTTTCATGTAAATACATATTCTATTCTGACCAAGATAACATTATGTAAAATCTCAAATTTCAGCTCAGCCATTAAAAAATTAATAAGTTATGAGTGGTATAACAAGTGTTGTAAGTCGTAATGGCCCATTTATGAATATCTTATCTATGCAATCAATATTTTATATGAATGACAACCATACATTCGAAAAAAAAAATTAAGATAAAAAAAATGCAAAGATGTCGAGAAAAGGCTTCATATTTGATTGAAAATCCATTTTTACTTTCACTTGCCTATATATGAAATATATAGTAAGGGAAAGTATTGCGATCGTGAAAATTTTCAAATTCTAGTTTTCAACGGAAATACACTTTTTAGAATCCCCTGAGTCCAAATGACCAAGTTCCGCAAAAAGGTCTGTGTGTGTGTGTGGTAACTCCCGGGCGGAAACGCTAAGTCCTATGAAACTGAAATTTCATATTTAAGACAAATATACGCCCGAGACGTTACAAAACCTTTTTTATCAAAATGAGCTTACCAGAAGAGCCACTTTATACCATAAATATTGCAACTTTTTTTGATTTTCTCAAAAACGGTTCCGAAGATTTTGATTAAACTCGCTATATCAATGTAAAATTTAATAGGCTTAAATGTCACGTAAGTTTCATTCTGATTGAAATAATTTGGCAGGGCTTAAATGCTGATATTTAAAATTTTCTAACTTTAAACTACCTTTTTCGTGAAGTGGCAATGGTTGTCTGTGTGTATTTATGGGAGAAGTTGGTTCAGGGTGCAGTCAATAGAACACACGATTAAGTTTATACTTAATTAACATTCCAAAAGATTAAACATATCATCTTAATGACATTGATAAAGGATGGCTAAATATAGAAGTTGGACGAATTTGATGACCAACTTGAGGATAAAATGGCAAAACTATTTTTTAATGTAATTTTCGGTTTTTTGATAATAAGGATAATAATATAAATGTATAATATATAGTAGGGAAGAGAAAGATTTTAGAAATAATGTTATCTGATACACTAAGCTGTAAAAAGTAATATAAAGTGACGGAGAGGGAATAAACTTATTAATGGTTAACAATTTAATATATATTTAATCTAAATCATATGTTTCTGACGAAAGTTAATACATGTTTTATTTAAATTGACTTCAAATATTTTTCAAATTGAAGTATAAATAACAGTTTTTAAATTGATGTTAACAGACAAGGTAAGGAAAAGTCGTGTGATTTTTTTTTTTTTTTTTTATCCGCCTCTAGCCCTTTAGAGTCATTGCCGTGATTAAAATAATTATTTTCTGTTATAGTACCCTGTGATATTTATCAATCTCATTAGAGTGTCTACATGTTGTTCTTAATCTTGTAATATTTCCTTTATTTTTTCCTTAGTCAAACTTTCATTCTTGATTGCTTTAATTGAATGCACTCAATAAACAGCTTAATGAGTTTTTACTTCCTATCCTTGGGTCATCCATCTCTTGGGCTAGAACCCATGACCTTAGGTGGATGTTATACTAGCCACAACACCACAGGGGACCCTTAATCTATCTAGAATCTATGTTCAATAAATTAATAAGCAGTATTCTTCATGAAAAACCATATGTAGGAATACTTTTTTCTCCCCTATATGTATGTAGATATTTAACTTTTGTAATTACATCAAAATCCGAGCCCTAGTAATTACAAATAACGATTTAAATAAAATTGATTGATTAAAAATTAGTACTAAAGTTATAAATAAAAGATGAAATTTGTTTTAAACTTAAAAAGCTATCATGATTGACTCCATTTACAGGCAAAGGCTTGAATTAATGAGAGAGATGTACCATAATGAAGCTGAACTTTCTCCAACTTCGCCTGATTACAATATTGAATCTTTGACTAGAGGAGATCCGTTTTACGACAGATTCCCATGGTTTAGAATGGTCGGCAGGTACGTCTTAGTGGTATTTTAGTTTTTTAATGTTGATTTATAAACTTTTATATTTTATTAATTTTAAATTATTGCTTTTAGGGCATTCGTTTACTTGAGTAACTTGCTGTATCCTGTTCCCCTGATTCACAAAGTTGCCATTGTGAATGAGAAAGGTGACGTCAAGGGTTATTTGCGGATCGCTGTACAAGCTATTATTGGTAATTGTTATCTTTTGTTAAATATTAATATAAGGTAAATAGTTATGCATATAGTATATATACATGGAATATATGGTTTATTTACGGGCCAGCCTGAAGTAGCTGAGGGGTGTGGTTTTCAAACAGATCAAACATGATTGGTAAATTTATTATATTTGTGTCACTTATTATTAACTATGTTACGTTTATAGATCAGTGTGTTCTGATAACTAGAAGAGGTGTAGTTGGACCGTACATAATGATACGGACGTTGTTGGGTTATTTAACCCTTTCACTAATGCGCGAAGGATGATTTTTGCGACAATCACTTACTGAGAATGATGGCTGCCTCCGTGCCTCACCGTACTGCATACTTTTTTGCAAATGTTACATTCCCGTGCTCCTTCTTTCATCATGGCCCTCTCTAGCTTCTGCCTCATATTTAATTGTTTCCATCCTCCTTTCTGATTCAGGCTTTGGACCGACACTGGCAGTGTTAATTTTTTTTTTTCTTCTCTCCATAGTTTGTGTTTTTTAGAAATTTAATTTTGTGTAGTAATCTTCAAAGCACCTTTCCACACATAGTCCGACTTTACAAAAATGGCACTTGATTTTTTTTTCGAATATTTTTCTTTTTAACAAACAACATCTTCTGTTAGTTTGTTTTTTTCTATTTCTAACTAAAATATAACTTTCTAAATAATAAATAAAACTCACAAAATTAAATAATGGCTTAGGGCAGTAAAACAAAGACTTGATTCACGCTGAACACACAAACAAGAATAAATAGAAAGGGTGGAAATAGCAGGGCATAGGACGGAACAGGTAGTCGACCCTTACCAGGTATTAATTATCCTCAAGAACAGCTAAAGAGAATTCTTATGACATCTGTTGGGCTGAAGAAGAAGCTTTAGTTTACAGAGAGGTTGATAGAATGAGGCAAGGCAGCGCCGGGAAACCTTGACATTAAAAAAATAGAGAGGAAAGTGGGGTGTCGGCATATGCCGACATTCGTACCGGTGGCACCTAGTTGGCACGTCATTAGTAGTTAAAGGGTTAAGCTATAAAATTTGTAATGGGCAGGTCATGTAGAGTAGGATAGATGTGAAAAGCCCAATCAGCAAAATTGTGTTGACACAGCTGGAAAGGAAAAGAAGCTAACTGAGGGAGCTCAGCGAGGAGTTTTAGCGTCCATGAAGAAGATTATATTTATAGGTTTTTTTAAAATAATTTTGATCCATATTTTTTTTCACTCAATGAAGTGTGTTACGGTGCGGTTAATCCCGAATTCTCCAATCACTGAAATGTAGTCTGGAAAAAAAATGAAATTATATTAAAAGCTATTACCCAGATGTGGGACCCTTGATAGTGAATCTGGGCGGGTACAATCATAAAAAAAAATAAAGTGTGCTGTAAACAAAAACATAATAAAATAACATAAAGTTGATAAAATAAGTTGAGGTTAAGATATATAAAAAACCAAACTGAACTAATTACGAAATTTATTATGATGAGAATACCAATGAAAATAAAAGTTAAATAAGGAGCGAAAGAAAAAAAATAATTCAATGTCTATATATATAAAATGATAATGGGATTTTGGTTTCCGCTAACTCATTCTAAACCACTGGATGGATTTTGATACCATTTTTTTCCAAATGGGAAAAATAAATTGTCTGCGACCGAGTCATAAAAAAAATTATTCCTGAAATATAAGTAGTAACATAAGCTTATGATGTATCGTTGGAAAGTGCAAGATTTTAGAAAAGTTAAAATGCAATAAAATAAGTCGAACAATTTAATAGAAACATGTTAGATGTTATAAACGCATACACTTATTTACCAATGTTATTTGTAATGTTGTGGATTAGAGAGATTATGGTGATCATACAGATTATATATATATGTAATTCTTCTTCTAATTTAAATGAATTAGGAGTTAAACGATGCTAAAATAAAGTTTTAATTATTACAATTTGTTTGACATGAAATGATCAATTGGATAACAAACATAATTTACAATGAACCTACCTAAAATAAAGAATTGTTTAACAGTCCTTTGATTAATACATTTAACTAACATAAGAGAGATATAACCTCCCTTGGTAGAATATTTACGTATGATAATGAAATCAAGAATAATAAAATTCTTGATTTTACACCTCCGCTGGTCGGAAACTCTTTTGTCCAGGGGAAAAAGAGTAAGGAACCAACTTACTAGAGTGGAACACATTCGCTTCCTTCCGTTTTTTGTTAGACTCCAGTTCATATATAGATTTGGAAAAACTTTTCTAATTTTGAGTGGCCCTATTCTGACTTTGTCCAATTTGTTTGACATAAAATAATCAATTGGATAACAAACATAATTTACAATGAACCTACCAAAAATAAAGAATTGTTTAACAGTCCTTTGATTAATACATTTAACTAACATAACAGAGATATAACCTCCCTTGGTAGAATATTTACATATATACTTCCATAAAGTAATCAAGATTCTAGGAAAAAATATTATGTTCTAAATCTTACGTATGTTTCTAAAATAAAGGAAAAGTTGTTGTGAACTAATACTGTTAATAATTATTTCTACTTTTATATCATTTCAATAAAAATAGTAGTTTTAGTGTAAACTAAATGGGACTCATATGGAAACTAGAGTAACTTTAATACATTAAAATGTATTTAGAAAAAGTTCTTATAAAATTTAAAATTGTAATAAACCGAATAGAATGGGAACCGCTCTATTCTATATATTATATTAATTATTTTATATATATATAATTATTATATATTATATATATAGTAGATATATATTATATAATTATATATATATATTATATATTATATATATATTATTATATATATATATATATATATATATATATATATATTATATATAAAAAATCCTTTTCCCTTGTGATTGTATCAACCGTGAACGACTTGACCGTTTTGCTAATTATTTTTTTGCTGTGTTTATAACAATCAGATCTTATGAAAGAAAAGTTACTTTGATTGTTGGTTTTTTTTTTCTTTTAATTTTTTAATGTAAAAATAATCTCTTTGTCTATGTATTTAAAATTTAATCCCTTTTTTCCTTGGTCATCGCATCACACATGAACAGCTCAACCGATTTCACTAAGACATAGTTAAAACAGGCAAAGTCTATCAGCTTGTTGAAAATAAATAAAAATAATTTCTCTTGTGACACTCAACATTTATTTCAATATCGATTATTATTATAGAAGAGTAAATATAATTATGAATATAGTAGTTGAAACAATCTCTTCTCTTTCTTTATATTTTTATTTATTATACCATAAATAAAACTTGATTATAACGTTTCGAGGTACTTTATATGCCTCATCTTCAGATTATTAAAAAATCATTAATATTTTCCATATTATATTATAATATTGGTCATATAATCATGAATTATTATTTACACATAGCACCTATATATGAATCATTTCGTCAATTGTTAAAAATATTCCCTATTTCACTATCACATAAAAATTGTTTCAACATTTTATTGCTAAATTATTACATCTATGAAGAAGACTATAATAAATATATGGTATAATAAATAAAAATATAAAGAAAGAGTAGAGATTGTACCAACTACTATATTCATAACATTTATTTAATTTTTTCCAACATTTTGGTCTAGGCCATTTTCAGGTCTGTCCGATACATATGTGTAGTAATTCATCTAAAAATACTTTAGGCTCTTCTACATAACAGTGTTAGAATTCTGTTATCCTTTATTCATTATTTTTGTTGGCCTTTTTATCATTTTTAGAGGTAGAATTTTATTGTGATTAATTTTTCCTTATCCTATTTTTATTTTTTTTCCTTTATATTTGAAAGTTCTTCCTCTAAATTATTTTTCATGATTTATTTCAATACTGAAATAATTTATTTTAATTTTATGTCTGATGGTTATTGTAGATGATGAAACTATAGACCATTCGAGTGGCGTGAGACAGTCCGCTAGAATATCGTTCCACGACGAACAGTTATTACAAGATCCTCCTCGCGGAAAGAAAGCTCTTGCTGAGAGAGTTGTCGAGGGTCAAACTGATAAGCCTGAAGGTACTTTTACTTATTATATTTATTTCAGAATGATTTATATCTTACTAATTATTTACTGCGGATCAAAAGTTTGAGACGACCTATGGTTCACATCATGAATAACCTCTAAGAATATCTAAATAAAATATAAATAACTTATTATTATTTGTATTTATAAACATGTGGTTAATTAGGTGTAAGAAAGGTCTGTGACTATTGTAAATAACAAGAAATAATTTTATTAAATCTAATTATTACTGAAACTTCTAACCTGATAAGAATAAACAATTTGATTTTTGTGTCTGGAGCTTTATTTACAGTCTAGTAATCCCCTAAAGGAAATTAAGTAGATAAATTTTATTCTTAGTTTGATTTATTGATTCCCAAAGTTGTAAGAAATTCACTACACAGGTAATTTTGGTTTTTTTCATTAATGAATGGTTATAAAAAATGAATTTTCCATTGAATTATGTAGTGGGAACTCGAATAATACACAAAGGGAAAATATCTGAGATGGAAGATTTCCATATATACTGTAACGGAGAGGGAATGGAAGTGATTATGGATTTCACCTACCTCGGCACATTAATAGAAAGATCTGGGAAATTAGAATGAGAGATATCAAATACAATTAGGAAGGCAAATGGAGTCTACTATCAGATCTGCAATACTGTAATAGGGAAGCGAGAGGTAGGTAGAGATGTTAAGCTTCATATCTTCAAGTCAATATATTTGCCGATACTCCTGTATGGAGCTGGAAGCTGGATATTGACAGAATGGCAGGAGAGCAGAGTCACAGCTGCTGAAATGAAGTTCCTGCGAAGAACAGTGGGAAACACATGAAGAGATCGTGTCAGGAATGAACTGATATGCCAGAAACTGGAAGTTACGCTGTTAAAGGAAATTCTGCAAACCCGTCGGTTGAAGTGGTTCGGCCACGTTATTAGAATGGAGGGATCCACTAAAAACAATGGATTATGTGCCAGATGGGAGAAGGCCTCGAGGGCGATCAAGGATGTCCTATCTGGAGTACGTGGACAAGCTTTGCAGAGGAAGAGGGAAAGATCTTCGCCAGGCCAGGAACCTAGCTGAGAATAGAGAGGATTGGAGCCGGTGGCTGAATGCTTTCCTACACTGATACCGCACAATAGGGAGAAGCCAAAGAAGAAGAATAAAAAATCCGAGCGCCAAAGTGTGGCACAACAACAAAATTCAGATTAATTGGTGTAAATCAAAGGAGGTCTCAAACATTTCACTGGCAGTGTATGTTTTAAAACAGCATTATTTTCTTCATTTAATGTCATTAATTTTATATTTGGTTGGCTAACAAGTACTTATTATATTAAATAAATATTATTTTTATGTCACTTATTAGCGTAAAACACATGTTATATTCTTAGCACTCTTCATTATTATACGAATTAATTATTTTTAGACATAGAAGACGGGGACAGCGGTAAAGGAGAAAGTTGCGCTGACCTCGAAGAAAGAGAGGATGAGCCACCGGCGCACTTACCAGTCGGATCAGATTTTACTTTTAGGGTTACGGTTTTGCAGGCGGTTGGAATACCGGCAGAATACTCGGATATATTTTGTCAATTCAAGTAATTATTACTTTTTTTTTTTACAAATTATTTTGAAATTTTAATTCAAATCTTAATGATAATTTTTATATTTTCACCATTTTTAGCTTCTTGCATCGTCACGATGAAGCCTTCTCAACAGAGCCTGTTAAGAACACTGGTAAAGGCCAGCCTCTTGGATTTTATCATGTTCAAAATGTAAGTGAATTCCTAAATAAATTTATATCTTTCTATATTTTTTTTCTAGCGGTTTTTTTTTTTTTTGCACAAAAACCTTTCTTTTTAGCCATTACTACCTTAAATTAAATAATAATCACTTGTCCTTTTTACTTTTACTCGTGTACCAGAATATGTGAAGTTACAGCAAGGGAAAGTATTTTAATTACAAACATCAGTAAAAGAAATTGGTAATTGCAGCAAATCTTCCCTTAAATAAATACTACATCCATGTTTAAGTAAAACTAAGTTTATTTATTTTATCACTTATTTTCCTTTCTTGTGTTTATTAGTTTTTTTCTTCTTATTATTAAATTCTACTGTTAATAAAGTGTTGTGTAGGAATTAGCTTTAAAACAAAACTGTTTTTTCTTGCAAGGATGACTTATCCTTGTACAAATATTTTGTTATTTTTAATAAAAGTTTTATGTATTATATTATTAATCGTGAAAAGTTTTCAACAAAAATACATGTCTTTGGATTCCCTGATTAAAAAAATACTCATCTCTCCAAAAATGATCTGTCTATGTGTATTTGTTGTAAGTCTTGTTCACAAATTAAAGAGGTGAGATTTTATTGTGGTTTGTACAAACTTGGAATATGAGCACATGCTATCTTTAAATTCTATTAGACCGTTAGGAGTCCTAAGACTAATTTTGAGGATATTTCGTGTTCTACCTTTGTCTTAAAGTTGTTATATTAGTGATTTTAACATCATCCTAGAAAACTTAATAATACTCTTGAAGTTTTAATTAAAAACCTTGAACCTTTACAACACATAATGGGTCTTGGATTTAGTACATGTACAGATTCATACTATGAAATACTAGCTGACTACTTAGAGGTGATTAAGACAAAGTTATGCTCAGCCACATGGTTTTTCTCTTAATTTTTGGGGATGGAGTAACAGAATAAATAATTATTCTGCCACAGCCCGGGTTCGAACCTATGGTGAGTATTGTTAAAATAAAGTAAGTATTGTTTGTGTGCACGAAAGTAGCAGGAGAGGGGAAGGCTTATATAAAAAAAAAAAATTTGGATAATGACATCTAATATAATTTTTAGGAATATAAATCCTAATCCTATTATATCATTAATATTATTTTTTTAAAAAGATAAAAACTGAATGATAAAGTTATGTCAAAACAAACAAGTGTATTATTCACATCATGAAAACATGTTTTTTAATGTAGAAAGTCGATTTTAAGAAATTAACATTATTTATAATGAAAAGTAAAAAAAAAAAAATGATGAAGTAATATAGAAAATTGAGTATTTATTATAATATGTTGAAAGTATGTGATATTCACTTTCACCTATGAATCAAGAATTTCACCTCACCTACACATACCCTAATTCTCACTGTTTATCGCTGATTTTAAGAAAGAAAATTAAAAACAAAAGTTAAATTTTGTCAGCTGATCATCTTGCTGAATTAAAGGCAGCACTACACGTGAGAATTAGGGTATGTGTAGGTGAGATGAAATTCTTGATTTGTTGGTGAAAGTGAATATCGCATACTTTCAACATATAATAAATATTCAATTACCGAATTTTCTTCATCATCATGTTTTCATGATGTGTATATTACACTTGTTTGTTTTGATATAACTTTATCATTCAGTTTTAGTA
Source organism: Piezodorus guildinii (assembly GCA_023052935.1). Taxonomy (NCBI): domain Eukaryota; kingdom Metazoa; phylum Arthropoda; class Insecta; order Hemiptera; family Pentatomidae; genus Piezodorus; species Piezodorus guildinii. The sequence goes on along the minus strand of CM041298.1, from coordinate 11,519,535 downwards.
TCTTTTAAAAAAATAATATTTAATATTATAGGGTTTTTCTATTAGAATATTTGATGTCATTATCCAAATTTATTTTTTTAAAATAAGCCTTCCCCCTCTCCTGCTACTTTCGTGAGCACATACATACTTGCTTTCACCTCACCTTCACATACCCTAATTCTCACCGTGTATCACCGCCTTTACAATGCTTTATTAATCCTTATTTTTGTAACAGCTGACTATTTTATAATTTAAAATTTTGTTTCAGATCCCCTGTGACAGTGACTAAATCCTTCCTGGATTACATGAGGGTTCAACCAATTGTTTTTGAAATATTCGGCCACTACCAGCAGCATCCATTACATAATGATTCTAAGCAAGAAGGAAATAATGGGTGAGTTTAATTATACTTAAATCTTGTATGAATAATATTATTAGTTTAATTATTTTTTAATTTATTAATTTTTTTTTCAGGTGACGACAACCTCCAAAGAGGATGCTTCCGCCTTCAATCCCGATTAGCCAGCCAGTCAGATCTCCCAAGTTCGGAGAGCTTCCTCTCCCTTGCACTTCACATGTCCATGCCAAATATGATATCTTAGTTTGGTTTGAAATATGTGAACTAGGTAATTTTTTAGTTATAATTTTTTAAAGAAATGAAAATGTGTTAATTACCAAAAGAAACAAAGGCTTGAAAATTACTATTATTTTTTTACCGTAGTGGATGTATCGTTATGGGTTGTCTTTATGTCAGGGTGCTCCAGACTATTCCCTCCTGAAGACCCTGGCCTTTCCATCTCCTCTACCACTGTTTGTATTCACACCCTTCTGGGTCTTTCTCGTATCCATTTCCCTGCAGCTGGCTATCCAGAACTTGCTTCGCCATCTGCTCAGCAGACATTCTTCTCACCTGGCTGTATCACTGTAGCCTCCTGTGTCCAATTTTCTGGTTCACGGACACAAGGGCCTCCATCCTGTCCCGAACAATCTTGTTTCTGATTTTACCTATCCTTGTATGATTTCATCTTCTATAGAAATCCATATCTAAAGCTTGAATCCTTGAATACAGCTGAGATGACGTGGTCCAGGTTTCATTTTGAATGACATTTTTGTAGCTAATCTAGAATCCCAGATGAACCAGGAGCTTCATATTGCCTTTGTGGACCTTAGAGCAGGTATATAATTGTGTTCGAAGAAGTAGAATGTGGAGACACTTAAGAGAGGCTGGCATCCATGAAATCTTATTAGGTATAGTGAGACTCTAATAATTAAGTTTTGATAAAAACTAAGACTTGAGAAGCAAAGATTTCCATAGTAGGCCCAATTACCAGCCATTATTCTATATTTTTCTTTTCTTTTCACATTAAAATTTTACGATTTAGGGCTAGAACCAAGATACACAAAATGAGGCTACATTTTCAAACTAAAAATGTTCTTACCTTCAAGGCTATACAAGGGTTTCTCAGGCCAGGAGGTGAGGTTGGAGAATAAATGCCGAGTTAAAAGTCCCCCGCCACCAGGAGGAAAACTCATAATTATTTTATTCCAAGTCATCTGATTGCTGGAAAACGCACACTAACCCATTCCCCCATCCCAGCTTCTTCCATTTGTTGCCATGGATAATTTTAGATATTTATTTGGGTTTTTTTTTTTTTTCAAATCCTACTTTTTTTTATTTTCTATATTATTTCAAAAAGGCCTCCAAAGCGAGGCTATCAGCATAGGCACAAATTTGACATGTCTTAACTACCATAGTGCCTTTCTAAGCTCTTTTAAATATCTATTTTACTTAATTACTTTAAATGCTTTAAATTACTTTAAATGAAAATTTTCTAAAACTTTATGTTTTTATTTTATGCACCAGCTCCAAACGGAGAGTACGTACCAGCGGTGGTGGAACATAGCGACGACCTGCCATGCAGAGGTCTCTTCCTCCTTCACCAAGGCATCCAGAGGAGGATAAGGGTTACCATTGTACACGAGCAAGCTCCAGAACTAAAATGGAAAGAAATTAAAGAACTTGTAGTCGGTAAGTGTTGTGGTTTGTTTAATAATAATAAGCTAAGCTAAGGTACAACTCTGTAATTCTGCTTTGTGTAATCTTCCAAATTCTTCGTCGAACTTTATTTTCGAAAATCTTAAGGTATTGTTCATCCTTCCAAGTTAGGAACCATGTATAGAACAAAAAATACATAAAACCTTCATTCAAACCTTTCATAATGATATTAAAAGCCCGAAAACATTGACCTGAAATAAAATTGTTATAAATAAATCTTTGGAAGAAATGAGAACCAATTTGTTAATGTAATCTTTAAATTTCTTATCAAAAGCCATGAGCTAAGTAGTTTCGCTATTAAATAATAACATGCACTTCCTGAGTAGGCAGGGGAGGAAGACTTATATAAGCTCAGTCCTTAAAGAAGCAAGGAGGTGGAATTCCACTTCTGCGACCCTCAAGGAAATGACCAACCCGACAATGTAACATTATATCCAAAGGATAAAGGAATAATTTTTCCTTCCTTTAATTTTGACTTTGGGATATCTTCAATTCATACAACTCATATTGTGTATTCAACATATAGATATACAATTCTGTACCTTTAAAAAAAAAAAAAACCTGTACATCCAAAACCCATGATAGGTCTCGGGTTCAGTACCTGTGGAGATTCGTATTGTTTCTCAGCCAACACCCATGCAAGGATATGATCAGGGCTATAGCTTTGATTTATTATGCTCGGCACCAGGTTTTATTCCTCAATTTTGGGTATCCACTTTATAGAGCCTGGGTATACCCCACGGTTGAAATTACATAACAAATAATTCTGCCTCAGCCGGGGGCCCGGAGAACAGTAGCCTAATGCCTTATCTACTCGATCGTGCTGCTCCCTATTCTGTACCTTAGGAGGGCTAATGTTGTACCTATAGTCCAATATTTTTTTTTTGTTTGTTTCAAAAGGTAATTATAAATTAATTAGAGCCAAATAACAGTTATTCTATTATCCTAGGACGGATAAGGACTTCACCCGAGCCAGAAGAAGAAGATAACGACAGTTGCGTATTATCCTTGGGACTATTCCCAGGTGAGATCGTACAACTGCCCGGGGATGATCGTTGCATGTTCAGGTTCGAAGCAGCCTGGGACAGCTCTCTCCACAACTCTCCGCTCCTCAACAGGGTCTCTAGCGGGGAACAGATCTTCATGACTATATCTGCGTATCTTGAGGTGATATTAACATATACTTTATATTTTTAATTATAAAGGTAAATATTGTCTATTTCGCTTTTTTTTTTTCTATTTCGCCATGGTTACATAGTTACTTCATAAGTTTCTATATATACCTAGTCCTGCCATAAATATTGTTACAAGGAAATATATACATATTTCAACAGAAAAATTAAGTTTTTCAACTTAATCCGGAAATAAAATGTATATCTATAGAGATTAAAACAAAAAGAAATTACTCAAAATGTTTCCCTTTAGTCTTGACACAGACATTTAATCTCCGTGGCCAGTCATCAATAGCAGCTCGCAGCACTTCTTGAGGAAAGCGCTTGACTGCTCGTACCAGAGATTGTTTGAGGCATTCCAAGTTAGGTGCTGCAGCATAGCATTCTCTTCAGTTCTGACCAAAGCCAGTAATCTAATGGGTTGAGATCAGGGCTTCCTGAGGGACAATTCGAGCCAGAGAGGAACGTTATATTGTTCTTTTGCAGCCACTGCCGTGTTGATATGTCTTTGTGTGCTGGAGCGGAATTCTGCTGAAAACCTCACTGACATATGACTGACCCCAAAGGTTTCAGAGTGTTGAAAATCTCCAACCTACATTTTTCAACTTTGTGTAAGGCGACTTAGCAAAAAAAAAAAAAAAAAAAAATACAAAGTAAATGGGATTATTACTCTGACATGTAAAGAAAATAATCTGATATAGGTGAGGGTTATCTAAATAATACCCAAGGATATAAACCAACTTTAACTTTTGTAACAGTATTTATGGCAGAAAGTTAGTAAACCTAGTAGAGATGTGTTTGTCGGAAACATTCCATAAAGCTAGAATCAGTCATAATTACTCCGAGAGATTTGAGGTGCGATCGGGTTTGAAACAGGGTGACTCCCTTTCACCTGTTTTATTTAATATAGCTTTAGAATATGTCATTGAAAAGGTGATGTGTACCGAGAAAGGTTTAAAAATGGGTGACAAGATCCCGGTTTTGGGGTATGCCGATGATCTGGTACTGCTGGGTGAAGACACAGAAACCATACAACTAAATACAGGTGTGTTAATAAAAACCGGTAAAGAAATAGGACTCGAATTAAACACCGATAAGACAAAATATATGATTAGTAGCAGAAACGGTGACGATCTTAGTGATATTCATGTATCAGGGCATACTTTTGAACACGTAGAGAAATTCAAGTATTTAGGTTCAATGATAACAAGAAAATGAAATCCAGGAAGAAATAAAGTCCCAGTTAAAGGTGGGAAATGCGTGTTATTATTCAGTTGCTAAGTTACTTTGTTCGTGGCTTCTATCTAAAAACTTAAAAGGTTAGAATTTATAAAACTATTATTATGCCGACAGTTCTTTACGGATGTGAAACGTGGCCGCTTACTTTGAAGGAGAACAATGGCTTAAGGTTTTCAAAAATAAGGTTCTGCTTAAAATGTTTGGTCCGAAGAGAGATGAGGCCACTGGGGAGTTTAGAAGGTTACACAACGCGGACTTGCAGAACTTGTATCCGGTGAATATAATTGAGTTGATAGCGACTCAAATGGGCAAGTAAAGTTGTTGGGCTCGGTGAGGAGCGGACTCCGAGAAAGTTGGTATTCGCTGGTAGGCGTCCGAAAGGTAGGCCGAAGCGTCGATGGGAGGATTGCGTTAAGGCTGATCTCAGGGGCTTGGGCTGTGAATATTGGACGAGTATGTGTTGGCTGAATTTGGTGGTATCGGCATCGAACCTTCGGGTTCGCTAAACCTATTATTATTATCATTTGTTATATAAAACTTAATATTTTACAGTTGGAGAACTGTGGAAGACCTGCAATCATTACCAAAGACTTGAGCATGGTTATCTACGGCAGAGATGCTAGGACTGGACCTAGATCCTTGAAGCACCTGTTCTCCGGTGCCTACCGCAACACCGAAGCAAATAGACTCTCTGGAGTTTACGAGCTCGTTCTCAAGCGTGCGTCTGAAGCAGGTAGTCCAGGTAGAACCCCTAAAATTGCTTTATTTAACCAACCTGTCTTCTTCACTTCTTCCACCCTGTTTTTCTATCTTTCTTTCTTATTTATTTGAAACAATCACGACATACTTTTTTGAGTTGAGTTTTTATAGAATAATTTTCCTCTATGTATTTCTTCCGTTGTTGCGTAGGCTCCCACTGTAATAGGTATATATATGTAGCATCATTATCATCATGCGTTGTAAAGATGCAGTGAAAACTGACTCATCCACTGCACTCATAGTAGACAGTTGTGGAATTACCATTGTAGTATTAGCGGAATTAAAGATGAATATAGTTTAGAGAAAAATTATTATGAATGTTTCACTTGAGCACTTCACAATGATTATTTTAAAAAATATTCTACTAGTGTAAGATATTGTATCAGTAACATATTAGCGCAATTTAGTTTAATTGAATAATTAACAAATCTTATTATTATATAATTGTAACTCTTGAGTTCAGCAATAACGGCTAATCAGTATTGCTTGCTGGCTGATGTAAATAAGATACAAAATATATGTATTGTCCTCATTTTCATGCCTTAACAGTGAAAAGGAAAACACTATATCATTTCTAGATTAATTTAATTTGATAAACAAACAGGGAAATAGAAACAAATGGTGGCAAAACCTATTCACTCCAGGAAGATACATCCACTACACAAGCCCATGTCCCAAATTGATACAAATAATCTACTCATGGTGAATTCTTTGCATTCTTAAGTTTTATTTTTTTTTTTTGTCTGTTTACAGTAATGTCATCTACTAATTATTGTTATTAAATTTTAATATTCTGTTTTTTTGTTTTTTTTGCTGTTATGAATATGTGAACAATATATTCTCAAAACGTTACCTGAAGGTTATGTATATGTTTTGACTGAAACTCAAACTCTTGAAAACTAAATCAGCAACAGTCAAGAACTAACAAATATATATATATATATATATTTATATATATATAAATATTATATAATATTAGTTATGTTCTTCACTAAACATAAATATTACATAACACATAAAACATAATATTGCTACACCTGTCTTTTTATTTCACTTGTTGAGCTCTCTAGAAAGAATTTTTTAAATCTCAACAGATCTTTTTCAAGTTGTAACGTTACTGTTATTTAAATTGTTGTTTTGATCTTAAAAGCTATTATTAGTCTTTTACAAGATACACAAAATAAATTATTAATATTTAAAATTATGGCAGGTTTAATTAATTAGAAAAAAAAAAAAATGTGATTAAGTTGCCTTTCAATGGTGGTAAATATTCAAAATGGCAGGTTTAACCTATTATTTTGGTCATTAAGAAATTTTATAAAATCATTATAATTATAAACTTTCAATGTATTCAAAATTTAAGAATGTAGTATTGGTTAATAATTATATTCCATTCAAATTAAATTATGAACATTTTGCTTCAATCAAGTATTTCAAAGAAAAAAAGGTATTACATATATGAATAAAGTATTATGATAAAACTTAAGTAGGATATTTGTACCTTAAGGCGGCGATAAACAGTGAGAAATAGGTATGTGGCGATATTCACATCGTTGAGCGCGCTGATAGTTGGTGGAAGTAAATATTGTGATAGTTGATGTACTATATCACACTTTTATCAACTTTCCATAACGATCTAAGTCATTTGTTATATCATTTTGGTCAAACTTTAACTAAAAATAGTTTATTTACATTCATATATATTTAATTGTGTTTCTAGATTCCAAAACCATTATTTAATAATATAGTGTATTTTACTGTTTGGATATCACATTTTAATTCTATAGTTATTTATTAGAAATTATATTATATATATTTTTGTATTATAGTTTGAGATCCATTTTATTTTATTTTTTTTTTTTTTTTTTTGTGTTGAAATTCGAAATAAAAATAGAAAAAATTGAAAGTGATTTTACAAAGCAATGTTGTTGTCATAGGTGGTGTGTTTCCGTCACTTGTCACTTGTGTTGTTGTTGAAGTTTGTAGTTGGTTAGTAAGTAAATTTGTATAAAAATTTCGAAAACATTTTAGACATTACTCTTATTATTATTAAAACAAGACGACACCAATTGAACATTAATCTTTACATAAGAACTTGGTAACCTAAACAGAGCTAACCAACCTTTTCAAAAACTTTCCGGAATAATCGGCTGTTCAAACATCCGCCATTTTGCCGAGTACTGGTGCGTACTCTCACCTATACATGCGCACATTTTTACTCTCACGCAGTTTTCACCACCCTCTACTCTCGCGAGAGTACTTTCACCTCACCTACACATACCCTATTTCTCACCGTGTATCGCCGGCTTAAATTGTAATTGTAGCTCAGGGTTTTCAAGAATAATGGCTAATCAGTAGATAAATAAAAACATATTTAAATGTTTTAATTTATTTAAGACTATGTTTTTTATTTGAATGATTTTTCAGATTGTGGAAAAGTTCAAAACACAAAATGAAAGAATAACCCAATAATAAAAACTTATAGTTGTAATTTGATTGGTGTTTAGTTAGGTTTAACTTTTCCTGTTGAACTTGCTAAATTTTGTAAATAGTTAAATTTATATTAGTTCGGAAATAGCTATTACTAAAATGTATTCAATATTAAAATTATTATTATAGGAAAAAGAAAATATAACAACAATATTTCTTATAAAATATGTGAAAAGATTATAAAGGCATTTAAGAAGTTAGATTTTGGTGGCTGTGACAGAGATTCTTTTTCTTCTGTTTCTTATATTGTCTGTAGTTTGAGGCATGTCTCATTATACATCCAGTTTATTTAATTTCCAAAATAGCATGACAAGGAATGCAAAGTTAATAAATAATTTTATCAGTGTTCCAAAGTTAAAACTACTTCGATAAATTAAGATGTCATTTTGCACGAAAAATGTGCTTGCTGTATTATATTATGAAAACTGCCCATTCTCTGTTTATTTTTCTGTTGATAAAAAGTTCCTTGTATGAGTTATTTCATGCTTATAACCTATTATGGAAGCTTATTAATATTGTTGTGCTTTGCTTATATAATTACTCATACAAAATTGTTTTATAAAGCATTGGGTTTATAAGAAGATTGTTAAAAAACATATATTAAAAAAAATATTTGGTTTCATTCTTGATTATCATTTTAGGTTTTGATTTACTATTTGTATATTGATTATTGAACTATTATATTGATTGACAGTGTGTATGAGAATCTAAAATTGGAATAAGGAAAATATTAAAATACATTGTATAGTTCAAGAAAATATTATTTGGTAAAAGTAGATTTATTTGGGTAAAAAATTAGGTTTAAGAGAAAATAATAGTCAGGAACCTAGCAATGGTGATTAAAAAAAAAACAAAAAATGCTCCATGTATAAAGAAATTACTATCTATAAGTGTATTATTTCAGTAGACTGTAAAGAAACTATTAATAGGTGGAATAGTTAAAAAACAGTCTATTTGAAAGTTTTTAATTTTGCCAACGTTTCGGCTCAAGCTTGTGAGCCATCATCAGGGCATTACTGAGCCATGTCCAAGCATAAACTGAGTTTATGCTTGGACATGGCTCAGTAATGCCCTGATGATGGCTCACAAGCTTGAGCCGAAACGTTGGCAAAATTAAAAACTTTTCAAAAATGACTGATTCCTGACTATTCCACCTATAAGAAATTACTATCAATAATAACTTCAATTATAATTCAAGATGGAGATTGTAAATTGAGTATGATGCTTCATTCAAAACACAGATATGGTTCTAGTAAAGCTATAAAAAAAAAGTTCCTAATAATTATATAAACCATATATTATATTTATTGTATAGCTATTTTGGCAGTTAACCTTATATATATATATATATATATATATATATATATATATATATATATATATATATATATATATATATATATATATATATATATATATATATATATTAAAAGAGGAACCAGCTCCACTGTTAACCACTGCCAAAATATTTTTTAGAGCATTTAATTTTCTATGAAACAGCATCGACTAAAAGCAGAAGGAAAAAAAAAAGAGCATTCCTTAATTTATAGAACAGACAGAGATTTTTTTTAATTTTTGGATTCTATGTATTGAAATGTGAAACCTCAAAATTTGATATTATTTTTGTCTTATTGGTCGATTACAAAGATACATTATTGAAAATAACTAATCAAAAGTATTGTAATTTTTTTTAAAAATAATTTTGATAAACTGTCTTCTTACTGCCTCATGTGCGAGGTATAACAGTTTATCAAAATCTTTAATTTGGTTTAAACCTGCCAGTGATTTGCCTAAAGGTCATTTTATTTAGCAATTATACATTAGTGAAGTGTATCTATTTGAAGAATCTTTGTATTTTTTATACAAATATGTATTATTTTTGTAAAAAAAAAAGTAAGATACTATACTTCATCGATCGATCTATTTGTGATTTATGTTATTGCTAGTAATTAACAATTATAAATTTTTTTTTTTTTTTTTAATAATTCTTGCAAATAATGTTCTTACTAAGTAAAGTTATTTGCATATTTGGATGTTGGTGCACATGATGACAGGTTGGTTAGATTGCATAGTTGCATGTATTCTTAGCAAGATTTTTTTGGGTTTTCTTTTGGTCTTAAGGATTATAACACTCCCTGTAGCATTCACACATTTTATTAGTTTCTCTCTGAATGTTTTGTAGAGATAGTGAAAAATAGAGTAGTTTTTGAGATCTTAATTAATAAATATATCTTTGTTTTATTCTATGAAATGTCAGTTTTGGAGGTGCAATGGTGTAAAGAAAGTGAAAAAAAAAGAAACTCCCTAATATTTCTGAAAATCTCCCTATAAATTTTTACTATCACATATTTTTAAACATTGCAATAATGTAAATTTGAAGTTACAAAATCTTATAATAAACTTAAGTAATTAATAATTTATACTTCTATATTATTTAAGGAAAAACAAATGTTTCCATGGTAACTGAAAGTCATGCTACTCTTTCTATAGAATTGTTCCCGAAGCAACTACAAGGTTAGGAGCCTGGGTAGATTATTATTAAGACACCTGAGTGAAAACTTTGTAAATGCAGTATACTTAAATAAACAGAGAGAGAGAGAGAGAGAGAGAGAGAGAGAAGCAAGAGATACGGGGGCATTCTGCCTAGCAACCAGGCATGGATACCTTCCACATGGAATTGAATACCTAACTGCACATCGATACACAACAGCAATTAACTCTTTTAGTGGCGGACGTCAATATATCGTCGTTCGCTACACTTGCCAAAAGTGCCAATGACAATATATCGTCATGCTTGTAATAGTGCCTTATTCTTTGCTTTGTGAGTGTTGGGAAGAGGGGCGTCTAACGCGTTAGTTCGCAGCCTCAACCTGGTCGTTATGTTGAGTCGCCGAATTATCTGCCGATCCGTTCAATTTTTTTGAGGGTAAATAAATGAAATAATAAAAGAGAGAACATGAACAAGCTTATATTAATTAAAATAAAACAAATACTGTTTATAGTGTGCAAGCGGTGGGTCTTTCTGTCCGTGATGACTTCCTTCCCCCTCTCGTCTGCGATGTTCCTTCTTTCCCTTGAGCGGTTACCTACTCCATGCGACAATGCTGATACAATCTTCTATGATGATGTGCGAGTTGTGATTATACGAAAAATATGCGACATTCAGCGACAACCAACTTAATTAAAACACTCTACACTCGCGAGTCCCTCTCTTCACTTTTTCTTTTTCAATCCCAGAATGCACTCTGCCCAGCGTTCACTTAACAACTGATTCCAATTTCATAAAACAATTGACAGTCACGCTTGCACATTATGAATCACAATAACATAATAAACATACAAAATAAATTATTAGATATTATTAAATTAATATTAGAAAAATATGAAACAAATGATTATTCCAATTCCTAACAGTGAGAAAACTTTATCTCTAAATAAATTTATAAATGATCTAATTTGATTGTAAATGATCAAAATTTGTAAAGTGGTTTGGGTCTGACATTTCACTCATTCTATACTGGAGTGTGCTGAGACTTTCTTTATTCTGGACTTTAATAAGACCGACACTCGGCACTAGACACTATTCTAGGTCGACAGTTGAACTGTTTATGATAGATAGAACTCAATTTTTATATTACTTATAATTGTGTTATTCATATTATTTTCAATTTTTATTGGAGAATCATTATCATTACTTTATTCTCCATTTTGTTCCAAATACGTGGCATTTTTAAGTATGTAAATATCGTTTGTAGTTTGGTTTTTATTAGCGTTTTTCCAAATCGTTACATATTTGTCAAATTCAGTCGGTTATCTTATTTAGCATAGGCACTCGTCATCCCTCCTGCACTAAAAGGGTTAAGGGTTTCAGTTTTAAAATTACTATTCTTGCAAAAGTAACAGGAAAGGGGAAAAGTTGTGAGTCTTTCAATAAATGCGTAAAACCTAACTTGTACCTTTACAATCCATGAAGGGTATTGAGGCCAGTACTTATAGAGATTAATATTTTTATTATGACAACTGTTGAGCAAGCAGATGACAAGGCTGAGATCACGCTCAGCCGCCAGTTCCTCCCCCAATTTCGGGTACCCACTTTATGGAGATAGAGTGTGCCTCAGGCAGGTATTCCTACCCCAAGGTCACCTCACCGCTAAAATAATAGAATAAGTACTTATTCTGTTGCATTGGGTTTTGTACCTGGAATACAGTAGTCCAATGCTATTATATTAACATTTATTACTAATTTATGATAACTACATGACCTATCCCACCATCAGAAAAAAAAATCTGGTGCGGGCAACACACGACTTTCACTTACCTCGATTTTTAAAATCAATGAAAGAATTTTCAAATACAGTTAGAGATAAAAATACGTGAAACTATTAAGGAATTAATCAAATTAAATTTCTATAGAAACATGTGTTTGATTAAAAAATCTATTATATTATTATCTAAAATAATCAGTTAGTTTTATGTTCATTTCATCACTCTCTATTAACTTTTAAAAGCTTGTGTATGAGATGATAATTTTTCTAAAATCTTTAGCTTTCCAACGGTATATCATACATGTATATTACTGCTCTTATGTTCAAAAACGAAAAAATTGCATTAAAAAAATATTTTTTCTGTTTTCTCCTTTAGTTGGGTATCGAATTTATTCAATTTATATATTTACCTTTTTTTCATCAGCGTTAAAAAGATAATCTAGTTATTATTATTGAATCTACAAAATTAAAGTTACTTTAGGGGAAGAAAATTTAAAATATCGGCATTTAAGCCCTGTCAGACCATTTTTATCTAAATAAAACCTACATGATATTAAAGCCCATTAAATTTTACATCGATATAGCGAGTTTAATCAAAATCGTCGGAACCGTTTTTGAGAAAATCGAAAAAAGGTGCAAAATGCATGGTATAAAGTGCCTCTTCTGGTAGGCTCATTTTGATGAAAAAAGTTTTGTCACGTCTCGGGCATATAGTTGTCTTAAATATGAAATTTCAGTTTCATAGGACTTACCGTTTCCGCCCGGGAGTTACCACACACACAGACACACACACCAGACCTTTTTGCGGGACTTGGTTATTTGAACTCAGGGGACCCTAAAACGTGTATTTCCGTTGAAAACTGGAATTGGAAAATTTTCACAATCGCAATACTTCCCCTTACTATATATAGTAAGTGAAAGTAAAATCGATCAATTAATATTAGTGAAAGAGAAAAATTAAAATTTACCGTATATAACAATAGTGTAAAAGTAAAGCTGACATTTCATTTTCATGAAATAATACGAACTTCTACTATTAATAATTGAGAATTTTTGAATTTTGTAAACATTTGTTTTTGAAGTAATTTGCACTATTCTTATCTCACAAGTATTATTTTATTTTTCGATATTTTTTATATAATTTAGTATCATAGCTATCATTTAAAAATGATTATAATCATTCTTGAAATATTTCGTATTAGTGAGTTAGCCGCATAGATGTAATAAAGGATGAAATTGTTTGGGTGGAAATGATTTTTCAAAATATTATTAAGTATTTATTGTACAACAGACATTTTGACTCATATTTCAGAGCTAAAAGAAATAACACACAAATATAGAAAAATGGGATTATTAACATGAAATATATATTAAGTCAAAAACAGTTAATATAATTTACGTTTTACATTATCTAGAAAAAAAACTAAGTTCATTATTTTCAGTTATGAAATAACTTTCTTGGCTTTTGTCAAGGTTAGAAAAATGCCTTGAGGTTTTCAAAAATAAATTTTTGCATAAAATATCTGGTCCAAAGAGAAATGAAGCCACTGGAAATTCAGGACGTTACACAATACGGAATTGCTGAACTTATACCCTGTCAATATGAGCTGATAACATCACAGTGACACAAATGGGTGTGTGAAGTTGTTGGACTTGACTTGGTGACTAACAAATTTCTAAAATGCTAATAAGAATTGATGAACCGATTGATTGAAAATAAAAATTGAACCGATTGGTTGAAGATAAGAATTGGACTGATTGATTGATGATGAAAATTGAACTGATTGGTTGAAGTACAAGAGGTGGACTGATGAGTATGTGGAAGCCGATCTGAGATATTTTTGCTTGTAAGGAGCTTACTGGATGAAGAACTGCCATAGGATTTGACATGTTGGTTTTCAATAGATGGTTTATAGTAATTTGAAAATCATTTCTTGACTACCATCCAAACTATCTAATCTTTTATTCTAGCAGTAGCTATGAAGAGCCTATGGGTGGGAAGATACTCTTTAAGGTTCTTGATTCCTAATTTTTCCGGAATTCTTAGGTTAGCTTCTGTTATTTGGCGCCCGAACAATTTTAAGTGTTAATTTTTTATTTATTAATTAAAAAATTATCGCATGTATTTTATGTATGTATGTATTACATTCACAATTGTATCCTTCTTTCTGTATGAATGTTGTGCCATTAAAGATGTCAAAGAACCATTTTATAAGAAATAAAATTTCTAAACAATAAATTTTTATCCGTCCTGTTAGTTTTTTGTATGCATGTTTTACTAATTGATGTTTTAATGCATTTAACAATCATTTCTTTTTTTCTTGAAAAATAATTTAATTTATTGCATGTTAACATGTTAATTGACATAGAAGTAGCCAAGAAATAAACCATTAATGTTCTGTAAAGCACTTTTGCATGAACTATTTTCGATTAATAGTTTCAACTATAATTCTTTCTAATTATTTTGTATTGTTTTTTTAAGATTTATGTATGATGAATAATATAATTTTATTACACTTCTTTTCTCCCATTTATTAAGAATGTCTTATTCAAAAAAGTCAAAAAGAGATAAAATTCATTAAAAAATAAAAGTCTGGTATATTTTAAGAAATAATTGTTATTTCTTTGACTAAAACTTAAAATTAAGAAGACTATTATAAGGTTTGTTCCAACATTAATTATGACTATTTTAGGTCGATGGTTATTAATGAGAATCACTTTACACAGATACAGTAAATAAACAGTTGGAAGAGATAATTTAGCAAGGTTTGCTGATGTGTTAGACCAACCCATTTGTTTTTGAACAGTTGTTCTGGTGTTTTCTTCCACTTAAGTCCAGAGAACTTCATTAAGTAAGTTCTTCGACGTCCTTTATCTTCTAGGCAGAAGTCTTCCTCCCATAATTGTTTTAACTGAGCAATAGTTAATGTTGCCCACACCACACCCCAGACACGATTGATGTTTCTGGCTGTCTGAGTCTTGTTCTGGCCGTGTCTAAACTCTTAAAACAAAATTATACAAATATCACACATTGACATCTTCCTAAAGACTGAATTATAACTTAATCAGGAGAATGTTATAGATACAGAGCAAAAAAAAAATAAAGGTAAACAAACATTATCGTCTGGAAGAAGTGTTGACATTCATAAAAAGGAATAATCTATTAAACATTTACTGTTTAAAATCGTGCATTATTTACCAGACAGCCTATTTAAATTATTATTTTAGTGATTCCTGAGCATTATTTCTATGTTTATATAAAAATTCAACTATAAACCTTCATGAAACCGTTTATTAAACGTGTTGATCACTTTAAACATGCATTTTTGTTGTTTTTTTCCAAGATGGCAATTATAAGAGCACTGGGATCAAACAGTTCTATTGTGCGCCATTATTTAGAAGTTGTTTGGTTAATATATGAGTTTGGTTGCAATTTAAAACTTGAAAAGGCTGTTGGGATCAATTAGCTCGTTTCTTAATGGATGCTCAAGGGAGTCAACACCAAAAAGTGTGTACCGTAGCCTTGAGACCCTATTGCACCAGCAGATTATATGAAAAGATGTTTCAATCTTCTTGTTTACATAGTCTACACTGAGAAGTGCTTGAAATTCCAAGCTTGAACATGATAGATAGATAGATAGAGTATAGATAGCAGTAATTGTCTTTTAGGCGGACCTACTCATATTTAGTAGGCACTTGCTTCTATTATTACTGGGACCATCTAAAAATCTAAGTGAGTGTTGTTTAAATTTAGTTATGTAGGATTGTTTAATAGTCCTAAAGGTAGAGCTTAAGCTAATACCGCATATAGGTTTTGAGTTGGCTTTTTCATTGACAATAATTCCGGTTTGTCCAGGTATCCAAACATGCGTTGAGATATTGTGAAATAGTTTCTTTCAATCTAAGAAATAATTTTTAATAGTTCCGGAGAGTTCAGGGATACTCTCCATGCAAGTGTAAGGGTATTTGGGATTTAAAATATCCTTGAAATTTTTTGTTCTGTAAACCATCAGCCTAAAGGCCTAGATGTATTTTCTTTTTAGGTGTTCAGCGACGCCAGCGCAGAGTGCTGGATACTAGCTCTACCTACGTGAGAGGGGAAGAGAACCTGGACGGGTGGAGGCCGAGAGGGGACAGCCTGATCTTCGACCACCAATGGGAGCTCGAGAAGCTGACTCGCTTGGAAGAGGTCGAACGGGTGAGGCACACCCTTCTCCTCAGGGAGAGGCTCGGAATAGACAAGACTCCGATCAGCAAGAGCGAGAAAGTGAGTTTAAATCTAAGATACCTTGTGAAGTGAGAATGGTTGACTGTGTGTACATGTAGGGGAGAAGTTGATTCCGGGCACTGTCAACAAAACACTAAATTAAAAATTTGAGTCCTTGCGTAATAAATCCATTTGTCCACTGTCCATTTCTCTATAACTACTGGACTAATGTTTTTGAAATTTGTCGTATTTCATAAAAATACTAGGGCATGCTAGGATGATCCTAGCATCTAGACGTTGATATTACCTGGTTATTTTTAAAATGGCAAATGACTAAAAGTTATTAACTCAGTTATTTTTGAAGATAGAAAAAAATTTAATAATAATAACAATAATAAAATAACTTTATTCTGGGAATATGTCCTTTAAGAATAACAATGTCGTACAGTAAATATACACTTCAATTTATTAGTGTTCTTTAACAAAAAAAAAATGCTCATAACTATAAAAAAGAGAAAATGAAAAGAAAAATTAAAATTTTACATATAAATATGCCCATAACTCAGTTATTTTTGAAGTTAAAGAAATTATGTAGAGAGTTTTACAATCAGTAAAGTGCGATAAAAAGAAAAATCAAAATGATTAATAGTATACCCTAATATAGTTATTTGGAAATAATAAACCATTGTGTAATAATTTACAGCGTTTTAATGTCAGAATCTTGAACGAGTTCTTGCTGTTTTCTTGTAAAAATTAATGCTTCATTAAAAGTAACTGGTAAAAAACATATCACTCAAAGTATTGCCCATAACAAGCCACAACATTCTCCCATCTTTTCAGGAAACATATACACTATTTTCTTTCTTAATTTTCCAACCTTCAACTATTTACATTATTCATAACTTAATATAATTTTATTTTAAGGAGGTATGCAACATGGTGGCCAAAGCTACAGGATCTGATGGTCGTGGTAGTCCAGTACGAGTGAGGCCTGTATCCCGCGATATTTACGAACCTTGGGAAATGACTGACAGGGAAAGAGAGATTTCAACCAAAATTAT
The DNA here is from genome assembly GCA_023052935.1 of Piezodorus guildinii. NCBI lineage: Eukaryota > Metazoa > Arthropoda > Insecta > Hemiptera > Pentatomidae > Piezodorus > Piezodorus guildinii. The sequence goes on along the minus strand of CM041298.1, from coordinate 11,502,307 downwards.
CAAACTTATTCAAGGGAGAATACCATCCAAAGTAAGCATAATAATTTTTAAAATAAATATATTTAAGACATTACTACTTTGTATGACAGTTGTCAATGTTGCATAGTCTATATTTGCATCCAAATGTGTCTCACCGATTTTGGTGATATTTTTTTAGGTTAAACTAAACATTAAACCATTAGACTCTGCCAAATAATAAGGGCCAACACTCCTCATGAGTCGTGTAAAAAAATCGGAAAGTTTGTGCACAAAAAACATATTTTACATCTCTGCTGGTTCTATTGAAGTGAAGAAAAATAAATTTGGTTTCAACATTACCCTATTTCAAAGCGGAATAATTAAAAAAATTAGCCATTAAAATATTTAAGTTTTATGCTTGGTAATAACCCTAAAAATATAAATAACCTCGTCTGTTAAGAATTGAAATAGTTATATTTTATGTTCCACAATATGCATTTATATTTTGTATATTTATTTGTTTTATTGCGATCAAGTACATACAAGCGTGATAATCAATTGTTTTATGCATTTTCGATCAGCTATTAAGTGACAGCCGCAGAGGGCATTGGGGGGACAGAGGAATAGAATCGCTTGCATTGTGGATTGTTTTAAGTTGTTTGTCGCAAAATGTCTCGTATTTATCGCATATTCACAATTCGCACGTCATTGTAGAAGATTGTCACAGTATTGTCGTAAGGAGTAGGAGTCGTAAGAAAGGAAAGAAGGAACATCGCAGACGGGAGAGGGAAGGAAGTCATTACGGATAGAAGGAATCAACGCTTGCACACATTTATAAACAGTATTTTTGTTATCTTTAATTAATATAAGTTTTGTTTATGTTCTCTCTATCATTATTTTATTTATCTTCCCTCAACCCCCTCCAAAACTCCCCTCCCATAAGGATTAAGGGGCTAAAATTTGCATAAGGTTGTTTCTCATAGGTGTGAATCAATGGTGTAAATTTCGTTCTAATATATGCAGGGGCAGATTTCACATGCTTATTCCGCTAGGCCCTTTATTGACTTATCTTCCTACTTCCACTATAACCAGAGATATTAAATAAAATATATTTTTCGCACACATACTTTACAATGTTTTTACACAACTCCTGGGGAGTGTTGGCCCCTAATATTTTGCAGAGTCTAATAGTTTAATGTCTAGTTTTACCTAAAAAAAATAATCAAAACCGGTGAGACACATTTGGGATTCTCACCTTGTGAGAACTGGTTCGTCCATTAATTTTTTCTGGCCTAAGAACACTTTTTTGTCCACTGTGTAAGTAAATTTTCAATTTTAATAAATATCAGACACGATTTATCCTCATTGAAAAGTCTGACATAGCTTAAACACCAAAGTTTTACCTCTATAATACGTTCAATTTTGTTTATTTGAAATAATTAACCATGTCTATAAAATAATATTATATTTTTTTAACTATTTATATATAATGTAATCATATTTTTTAGGAATTGCCCAAGATTGGTGGTGACGTTTCTCCGTCATATGAAGTTTCTGAAATGAACACAAGTATATCAACTAATATGACAACATCGTCTTCAGCATCAGAGTAAGAAAATTGTTTATATTATTGTTTTATTTCTTTTAATTAATAAAATAAAAACAATATACAATAATAATCATGTGAAAATTAACTGGTTAAAAAAGGTAATTTTATGAGTAGACAAATAAGTCCTTTTGAGTTTTCAGAATAAAATACAATCAGTGAATTGAAAAGATAACATTTATTTTAATCTAAAATGTATTGACCATTATTTGAAATACCTTCTAAAGTTACTTTAAATTTTGTACATTCAACAAAATTAACCATATCAACTTGTCAGCATTATGGAAGCCCGTGGCTGAGTGGCGAGACTTTTATAAGGATGTAAATTAATGGGGCTTCACTCACAGCCTCCCCCCCGGGTATGTGAGACCCATCAGCCAAATGGTGGCCACTCACAAAATTAGGCATAGAGAGTGATGACCCTACACTACAAAATGCATCGTGAAACATGAGTGTAATCTCCCAGGAGATCACACCACGAGTCCCAGGCCTACATGGCCTATCGCGCCACTGGAATGGAGTCAAAAGTTGAACGAAGTCAATATCCAACTAAAGCAGCAATAGCAAACATATTTTTTTATGCAATTTTTGTGTTTTTGAACATAAGAACAGTAATATAGATGTATAATATTCTGTTGTAAAGCTAAAGATTTTAGAAAAAATATTATCTGTATGAGCCTGTAGACTGTATGTTTGATAATTTTTTGGATACAAACAAAAAAATAAAAATTTTATCAGCGTGTTCGCTAAACGAAAAAACAAAAAACTCACCTCTCGTTCCTCCTTTCTGTCCTGGTTCCTAAGGGGGGTCAGGAAATAGGAAAGGATGAGGTTAAAGAGGAAAATAACGAGGATCCTTAGGACTGCCTCAGCCAGCACCATCAGCTCCCACGACGATCGGGAACTCGCTCTTCTCGCGGTCGAAGTGAGCCCACTTCTCTCAAGGATTAGTGGGCTTGCTAGAGTATTAGGGGGCAGCTCCTTCCGGTATTAAATTTAAAATTTAAATAAAATAATATTATTCATTCCCGCCTAAACAATTATCTTATACACGAAATTGTAAAAGTTGATGGTGAGTAATGAAAATCCAATAAACCCAACTGATAGTTGTAGATAATAATAGATTATTTTATAAAACATATTTCTATCTTATTCTACATATTCTTTAATATTTTTACTTTCATTTCATCTCTCTTTGTATTTAAAAATTCTTAAATACATACTATATCCTCTGTAAACAAATGATGTTTCTCTTCATTTCCTCCCAAAAGGACTATATTCCTATTATGCAACTGAATCACTTAAACCCGCAACATGTTACCATTAATTTATTGTTTTCTTCATTTTTTTTGGTTCATTTAGCACGTCTTTAATCACCGGTTTTATTTTCATTTTAATCAGTTTTTAGCTTGTTTTAAACAACTTAATTGCATCACTTCTGTTCTCGTAGGTTCTCAACTAAATTACATTTTTTCATAGTATTTGTTCTTGCAGCCAAATAAAAGTGGTTTAAAAAGCTTCAGAAACTCACATTTCAATATAATAATGGTATTTGATCTAGAAAATGGTTAGAAGTAACATTCCTCTGAACTTGCTAATTATGAGAAGTAAAACCGTGCCTCATCTAATCCGTACCTGAGAAAAAGTACTATATCTCTTTGAATTCCTTCCAAAAAGTACTATATCTACAGTAGAGGTAAGTGAAAGTCATGTGTTGCGAGCACCAGATTTTTTATTTTCTTCCTAATTCTAAAAACAGTCTCAACCCAATATTATAGTCTCATAACATTTATATAAAATTAATTTTGTTTTTTCAGTTTAATATCTCCTGAAAGGTTGAGCAGGCCTATGATACTGCCTGAGCAAGTGAGCTACTCCTTGGGAAGGAACGAGAGCGCTAGCCCGTCGGAGCAGTCCCTTATCCTCTACGTCCCGGAAGTGGAAGAGATCAGGATCAGTCCTGTCATCGCTCGCAAGGGCTACCTTAACGTCCTCGAACAGAAAACTAACGGCTGGAAGAAGAGATGGGTGGTAAGTTGAGTCGGATCAATAATTAATTTTCTATTATTTATCATTATTTCTTCCTTCCTCTCTTGAGTTATGTCTACAGTTCTTCCAATATATATAAAAAATAAAAAAGGCTTGGGAGGATCTTTAGGAAGTTTCCAAGTGAGGATTGTGGAAGACCCAAATCCATGGAGCCAATGGTGGATTCCCCAGAAGGAGTACCCTAATAAAATAATTTTTTATTTTATTAATTTTTTTTATGGATGACACTTTAAAGCACTGTGACCAAACAAGTCTATTGTGCACCATAGTTTAAAAGTTGCACAGTTAGTAGATGAGTTTTGTTGTAATTGCCAATTTCAAAATGCTTTTTTAATGGATACTCAACACCACAAAGTCTGTATCGTAGCCTTGAGAGCTTATCGCACCAACAGATTATATAAAAAGATGTTTCATCTTCTTGTCTACATAGTCTAAACAAAAGAGTGCTTGTAAGTCCAAGTTTAAACATGTGATAGTTGAGTTTACAGTGTCCCTTAGATATAGGGGTGATAGTTTTTCAGGAGGACCTACTCATATTTAGTAGGCACTTGCTTCCATTAATACTGGGACCATCTAAAGTGAGTGTTGTCTTTTGTATAACCAAAGTTGTTTAAATTTCATTTACTTGGTTCGTTAAATGGTCCTAAATGCAGAGCTTAAGCTAATACTCCATATGGGTTCCTGTGTTATAGGGATAGCTTCTGAGTCTTTCCTGGCCACTGAGTCGGCTTTTTTGTTGCCGCTAATTCAGGTATGTCCTGGTACCCATTCGATGCTCACTCTATTGTCATGAGCAAGATTATTTAAGTTTTGATTACATTCTTCAACAACCTTTGAGGTTGTTGTATGTTTGTTTAGTGCACCAAGTGCCGTTTGGCTGTCAGTATAAATGGTAATAATATGTAAGATATATATTTTGCCGTTTCACCAAAGAAGTTTTTGATATTTTTTTTTATTTATTTACTTTTACACATCACAACGTTTCAGCCTCTAGGGGCATTTTCAAGCATATCCAACACCATTTTCAAATACCTACAGGACGGCCGATAAATGTTGAGTGAGTAAATACAAATAATTTTTTGAATCTTTAGAATTTTTCCAATTTTTTTTATTTTTTATAATTGATACAATATATTATGACTCTTTTAAAATTTTAGTTTGACACAGCTAATAATTAGGACGACACTGCTGATGAAGCGGTGTTAGAATATATAAATAAATATGCATGGTAGGTAAGCATTTTTTTTTAATAAGACACGATTAATAAAATAAATAATTTAAATGTTGACATTAGATGTGAAAAGTGTATAAATACCATACAAATTTAATTGCTACAGACGCTGGAAAATGGCCCTAAAGGTTGAAACGTTGTGATGTGTAAAAGTAAATATATCAAAAAACTTCTTTTGTGAAACGGGCAAATATATATCTTACAAATATTGAACCAAAAGAAAACTCAGAACAATGATGAGAAAATGCTAATTATTCTACCACTATCTTTGTCAGCACTCAAATCGGAAGCATAATGGAGGATAGCAAGTAGTTGAGCTTGAAAAACTGTTGTGTGTTTGCCTAGTGGTATAATAGCTCCATCGTTCGGTTTGTCTTTCCTTTAGACCCTCGCACTCGAGCCATTAATGAACCTATCAGTACAGCGAATAAAATACTTCCCCACAGTACATTCCCGACATAAAGCAAAATTGTTCCTTGCGTACTATTGGCTATCACGATTTTTCACAGGGCATGGGGTAGGAGGAGAGGGAGAATGGAGTTCTGAATTAAACTCCTCAGTTTTGTCCTGAATATATAGAATATATTGTTATAATATTTTATCTTTTAAAAGAAATACTATTTAATTTTTAATTGAAAAATGAAAAATGAATGGTAATTTTAGGGTTTTCAAATTAATAACTATGAGTCTTGGCTAAGGTTAAAAACAAACTTATATTCTTGAAGAAATATACTACAATAAAAAACAAAACTTAAATTAAAAACTTAAACAATTAAATTTTGAATATATAAAAAAATTATAAATTATCTGATGAAGCTGTCTTCAGTTGATTCTCCATTCCTATTTTTCAAAATGATGTCTTCAAATTCCTTAATTTGAACGTATTATTAGTGCACTAATGATAGTTTGAAATCACAATGATTTGATGGTTGGTGGCATAATCCCATCACGTGTCTTTAAGGTCTTGCTTCATCGACGGCTCAGAATAGAAGAGAGATTTCCAAAAACTCACTAGCCTGCATCCATTCTGATCGATTGTTGACTACATAAGAGCAGCCATTCCTCGGAAAACACCTTATACCACGTGCTCTTGATATTCCTCAATTCTTATTATTTCTACCTAATTAATATATCACAACAATATATAGATCCCAAATGCCCCACTTTTGGTGTTCGGAAGACTGCTGAGAATATGCTCATTTATACGAATCCCTATAGTGAGACTTTTATTTCATGTAAACTTCAAAGTATACTTAACTGTAACTATATAATTTTTTTTTACTTGCAGGCTGTGCGAAGGCCGTACGTATTTATATTCAGAGATGAAAAAGATCCAGTCGAGCGAGCCTTGATCAACCTTACCACGGCACAAGTGGAATATTCCGAGGACCAGCAGGCAATGGTCAAAGTGCCAAACACTTTCAGGTAAAATTTTTTCTAAATAATAATGGATAGAATAGAATGAAAATAATTAGGTATATACAATATTTACAGTGTACACTAAATAAAAATAAGTTTTGTATCATGATTACAGTTCTCCTTTTTTTTTTCATTTTAACACAGTTTAAATCATTGATCGGATTACCTTTAGCATAGTGGCTAGCATAACAGCCTTCTATGCCGAAGGTCACAGGTGGTCCTAGGCATTTTTAATGGGAGTAAAAAATCCTTAGTTATGCCGTCCTTTGAAGGGGATGGTAAAAGGTGGTTCCGGGCCTGTGCTATGTTAGGTTAAAGATCCCTATCCTAATTAAACTTGGATAGGCAAAATTTAGGACTCCCACTGTAGCATCGTCTGAATAGTCATAGTAGCATAAAATGACGTTAAATAAACAAATAAATCATTGATCAGATTCGCTAAGGATAAATATGATATTTTGTTTGAAACAGTAGGGAAAAAAAATAACCTACACAGTATAAAATACAATTTTAATTCAAAGGTACATGTTTTGTTCTTTTATGCGTGCGTCGTGTAAGTGATGTTTTATTGTAATTAAAAAGATTTTGTTTTAGTGAGTTTTCCAATTTGTGGTCTTGTTAAAATAGTTCTTGGTTTCTGTATAGATGAACTGTTGTAATGTGGGAAGATATAGTTTGTGAAACATTGCTAAAATTTTAGCATATTAACAGCTTCTGAAATGTTTTCTTTTATTTTTGATTTTCAAATCTATACTAATATTATAAAGCTGAAGACTTTGTTTATTTGTTTGAACACGATAATCTCAGAAACTACTGGTTAGAATAGAAAAATTCTTTTTGTGTTGGATAGTCCATTTATCGAGGAAGGCTTTAGGCTATATAGCATCACGCTGCGGCCAATAGGAGTAAAGAATCAGCGGAAAATGTGGAGAAAAAACGGGGAAAATTAACCTTGCATCCCAATACTATAATGATTTACCTTTTAATTTTAAAATAATTCAATTTCCCGTTAAGTTATCTTTTGCCGTAACAATTAATAAATCAGAGGGGCAAACATTTAAACACGTAAGGATCGATTTACGTCAAGACTGCTTTTCACATGGCCAACTATATGTCACATTGTCAAGATCGAGTTGTGGAGAAATTCAGTATGTTCTTCTGCGACTAGAAAATAAAACTAAAAATATCATTTACGCAGAAGTACTTAAAAAAACTTCTTAATAGCGATCATAATAACAGAAATTGACACTGACGAAGTCGTGGGCAACAGATAGTGTTACAATATTTATTTATTTTTTTTAAATTTAGCTGTAACCTGTTGACTATGGTATCAATGCGATAGGATGATGTGTGTAGGGCCTTATCACCAGCGTGAAGGGACCTTATTACATGCGGGTGCCTTGAAAAATTGGTGATTTATTGTTTAAATAATAATAGGCTTACCGAACTCGAAGGTTCGATGCAGATACCACCATATTCAGTCTACACAGACTCGTCCAATGTTCTCCGTTCAAGTCCAAGCCCCCAAGATCAGCCTTAACACAATCCTCCCATCAACGCTTTGGCCTACCTTTCAGACGCCTACCAGTCGGATCAGAAAATACTATAAATGTTTAACTATCTTGGAATCTGTTCCTTACCGAGCCCAACAATTCTACTCGCCCATTTGAGTCTCCCCAAGGCTATCAATGCAATTATATTCACAGGATACAAGTTCCGCAATTCCATGTTGTGCAACCTTCTAAACTCTCCAGTGCCCTCATCTCTCTTCGGACCAAATATTTTATGCAGTACCTTATTTTCAAAAACCTTAAGCCGTTGTTCATCCTTCAAAATAAGCAGCCATGTTTCACATCCATAAAGAACCGTTGGAAGAATAATAGTTTTATAAATTCTAACCTTTAAGTTTTTAGATAGAAGCCATGAGCTAAGTAACTTAGCAACTGAATAATAACACGCATTTCTCACCTTTAACCGGGATTTTATTTCTTCCTGGATTTCATTTTTTCTCGTTATCATTGAACCTAAATACTTGAATTTCTCTACGTGTTTAAAAGTATGCCCTGATATATCAACATCACCAAGATCGCCACCGTTTCTGCTACTAATCATATATTTCGTCTTATCGGTATTTAATTTGAGTCCTATTTTTTTACCGGTTTTTATTAACACACTTGTATGGTTTCCGTGTCTTCACCTGGCAGTACCAAATCATTGGCATACCCCAAAACCAGAATCTTGTCACCCATATATAAGCCTTTCTTGGTACACATCACCTTTTCTATGACATATTCTAAAGCTATATTAAATAAAACAGGTGAAAGGGAGTCACCCTATTTCAAACCCGATCGCACCTCAAATCTCTCAGAGTAATTCTAATTTATGAAATGTTTCCAACAAACACATCTCTACTAGGTTTACTAACTTTATAGGTATTCCTTGTTTAATCACGATGTTATATAGCTTATGACAGTCTATTGAATCATAAGCCTTTTTAAAATCAATATAAAGTTGATGGACTACGTCGTTTTATTCCAATTTTTTCTCTAATATTTGACGTAAGGAAAATTTTTGATCAATAGTTGAGCGATACCGCCTAAAACCACATTGGTAGTCTCCGATAATTTCCTCACTATCATTATTTAAATAGGCATAAATAATTAACTATATTAATGAATGTTTTTTTTCTTTAGTGTTGTGACTAAACATAGAGGTTATCTAATGCAGACTTTGGGCGATAAAGAAGTCCACGATTGGCTTTACGCTATCAATCCACTCCTTGCTGGTCAAATCAGGTAAACAAATTTTTTTTTCTTTAAATTAGACTTTCCATTTTCATGATATTATTAGTTGATGAGAGATAAAACTTAACAATTGGAGTATAAATACGTCAAAATATTGATTTTGTAAAAAAAAAATCCTTTAATACCATTTGGAAATCAATGTCTCTGTTACAGAATTTGGTTTGGTGACATCCCTTGAGGATATTGTTTTTAACTTCATTTTTTTTTTTTTTTCGAGGAATGCAGTTCATGAGTTTTTAACGTTCTTTGATATCTCTTAAAGAATTTATTTTTAGTATATTACTTCAATTAGATGAAAATTTACCTTTGGACCAAGCAGGCTTTAGGAAGGGGATGTCTTCAATAGATCATTGACACGCTGTCAACCAATTCATAGAAAAAAGTAAAGAATATAATTTAAATTTATACCTCATTATTGTTTGACTTTGATTGACCAAAGCATTTGATAGTATATATCATAGCAGCATTATAACAGCTCTCAAGTCAATAGGTATCGAGGAAAAATATATTTCTATAATAAAGCAATTATATACTGATAACAAAGCATTTATATCTAGTGACAAAAAAAGGCAAGGAGTTTCCAATCAAAAGGGGAGTCAGGCAAGGAGATGCACTCTCACAACAGCTGTTCAGTATAGTACTAGAACTTATTCTAAAGGATATGGAATGGGAAAAATATGGAATAAATATAAATGGTATTAAAATAAATGTACTTAAATATGCTGATGACGTGCTACTAATTTCCAGAAAAGAAGAAGAGATAGTGACAATGCTAACAACTTAGCTATAAAAGTGCACAACATGGACTGTTGTTGAACTTGACAAAAACTAAAATAATCACCAGCTCCTGTGTCGCAAAAGTAAAAACAGATCTTCCTGAAATAAGTGTAGTAGATGAAATCAAATATCTAGGACAAGTGATATCTTTTAATGATAGACAGTCTACTGAAATCCAAACTAGGACAGCTATGACTTGGCGGTAATATTGGAACTTAAGGGATGGTTATGAAGAACAACAATATCAGCCAGCCTCTGAAAACGTTAACCTTCAATAGCTGTACATTGCCTGTCCTATCTTATGGATGTCAAACACGGTCCCTCAACAAGCTTCATGAGAGAAAAATTATAACATGGTAAAGAACAATGGAGAGGAGCATGTTAGGCGTAAGGAAAAGCCAAAAAAATAAGAAAAGTTAGTTGTGTCACTGATCCAATCAGATTCATGAAAAAGATGAAATGGCAATGGGCTGGCCATCTAATGAGGAAAAATGATAAAAACTGGGCTAAAATATTGATTGAGTGAACCCCATTGGATAGGAAAAGGAACCGAGGCAGGCAATGAAGAAGGTGGGTCGATGAAATCAAAAAGACAGAAGGAGTTTATGTTCACGTAAAGCCAAGGACAGAGAATTTTGGAAGATGAAGATCTCAGGATGAAGAAACTCTTCAACTCAGGTACGGGTAGTTACCGTTAAAGACTTTAAACTCCTGAAAAGGAAGGTCTATGTACATATATGTGTATAAATAAAGAAGAAAATTTTTTTAAATTATAAATGTTTATATGTATATCAATATAGACTATTATTATTATTATTATATTACTTGAATAATTTCTTGAATAAAGTTTAATTTTATTTTAAATAATTAATTGTTAATTGTAATTAATAGGTCGAAACTAGCCAGAAGTGTCCCACCAGCCGCACCACCTACCTTAGTCTCAACGCCAGCCAAATAAACATGTAATTATTGTTAATCCTACCCAGCATGTAACTTTATAAAACTAGATACTACATACACTTACATATTTATGTATAACATTAAATATACATATATATGTTTGTGTTATGCATGTTCTTTAAGAAAAGTATCACTGTAACTTTTATCGAGTATACAAAATTGTATTAGACTTGGCATTGCTTTTATATTGCAATGGTAAATTTAAAATAAAATAAAAAAAAACTTAGAATAATTTTTAAAATGTAAGTTTCCATTGCAATTGTATCTGTTTCATTAGTCACCATATAGATTTATATATTTTTCCAAAAAATCAAAATAAATGGATTGATGTGTTTTTAGTTTTGGAAAAGATATTTAAAATAGTGAAAATAAGTTTTTAAATAGTTTATATTCTGTGATGCTGGTTTTAATGAATAGCAGTCATATATCCTTTTAATTTTTTTATCATTTAGTTTAATTTTTTTAAATTTTATTATTTAAGCATATTGTGATGAGGTTACGCTGTAGGCAAATGATTACAGAATCACTGTATCTCAATATTAATTATTGTCTCACCATGACCAGTATTAAAAATAAAAATAATAATAAGTTATATTCGTGTGAAAATAAAATTACTTTTCATTCAGAAGAAATTTTAGGAGTGATCAAATTGTTTATAGAATTTGAAATGTTTTTTTTTTTTAAATGATCTCATGAAATTTAGTTCTTGAAAACCTGTAATTGTGTTTAATAAGTGACAATCGAAAGGTATATATTAAAACCTACATGATATTATTATAATAATTATTTTATTTTATTACCATTAATGTAAATCGCATCGTTGTTTATAATTTAGTTATATCAAACAAAGGTGACGATTAAAATAAGTGAATTCGTTATTAGAAAAGTGATATCGCACTTTTTGTAATCTCTAAAAACGTCTAGTCAATATAAGAAGGATAATTTTTTTTTAGAATAGATATTTTATTTATCAACTGTACAATGGACATAATATAATAGAATGTTGTTCAAGCATTAGCTTTTTTAAACTTATAAATTTATAATTGTTCCAATTAAAATACATAAATTTTTATAAATCAGGAGGAAAAAATTAAACAAAAATCTCCACATTTAGAAGCATAATCAATATTGAATTGTTAACTATATATAATGAAAATGGTTTGGGTGGCAGTCAATGAATGATTTTAAAAAATAATATTAAAAAAAACTATTAAAAGCCACATTTTAATCACCATTGTTGGTCTTCATAATGGCTAAAAAGAACCAAGGAAAAATGTAATGGTTTGTAATCAGAAACAAATGATTAAATATTGTCAAAAAATCAAAATAAAATATTCCATTTTAATTAATAAATTAAATTAAAATATATACTATTAAATTTTATTGAATATTATTTTTCATGATGATATTTATTCATTTTTTTTTTGTCTCTATTGAAACTTTTACATTGTAGCCCTGAGAAAGATCTGATATGTGATCCAAAAAACCTTGGTTTTACAATAAATAGTTGTATCATATCATTCATTGATCACAACATCACAACCTGAACCAACTCATTCGTCATTAAATAAAAAATCTTATTAAAGTAATGATTAATACGACAAAGACAGTTTTTTACGACATTCATTTACTTAATGACTTATTGAAGCTTTTCGCTACCATATTTATATACAATAATTAAAAAAATTACAAATTTTCAATAGGAAATATGAGAATGTAGTATGCATTCTTGAGCTATAAAATTCTGATGTTTACTATTGACTTTTTTTTTTAATCATTGCATTTTGTATCGTTACAGATCAATATGGTTCTAAGCTGAAAAAAGCTCATTAAGTTATTGATAAATGTTTTATTATTGTGTTATTTAGACTTATCTTGAAGTTTAAGAATAGTCCAATCTAGTGGAAAAAAGCAAAGACTGTTTACAATTTATGGTGATTTTTCTGTCTTTGAATTACGTTTTACTCTTAGTTTGCCTACTGCGTAACCTCAATTTCATGTTATAATTTGTTTAATAAAAAAAAAAAATAATAATAATAATTTTAACGCCATTAAAAAGCTCCAACTCCAAAAGTTTAATTTGGATTGATAATAAATTCGTCGGTTGTTTGCTTGCTTGAAGTCAATGTGGGGTTGTGAAATAGCTTCAGCTTTCGCAAATTGTACTATAAATTTATACATAAAATTATGTGCGTATGTATTTTGGGTTTGACCTTGGGACAACTGTGTGAATATATGTGATATAAATAGAACTTAGATATATTAAAAAAAAAAATTGTTATTTATTTATTTTATTTTTTAAAAAAAGTTCCGTTTTTAATTTTTTTTTTTTTTCGTTAATATAACTGTTGCACATTCCTACGTGAAGCCTATCGTGTGCAATATTATGCCTTATTATAGGATTGAGGTGTTGTTACTAAGATGTATATATATGACATGCTGCTTCATATTATTTATTTGTCGTTTATTGTTGTATATATATGTTATAAATATTGTTCTATTTTCTTATTTATAGTTTTTTCGAAATTCCTGGCTTTCTCATTGTAAAATAGAAACCATTGTTGTGTACTTTATACTCCTTGTAATGTGATAGTAGCTGTAAATTTTATAATTCGTTAATTAACCGTCTTTATTAATGTAACGAAGAGGTACATGAGTTTTTTTTTTATATTATTACTCTTTAGTTGTTGTTTTTTTTTTCTTCTGGAAGTTGTGTTTTAAATAAACAAGGGAAATGAAACATTAATTGTTTAGTTATTAAAAAAAAAAAAAAAAATGACTTGTAAGTTCCTCTTCCTTACTTATTAATTTGTAGCTCTCTTAAAACACATTATTATTCAACAGTTTAAAGTAGATTTACTCTTATATGTCTTGAGTCTAAAAATATAAAGATTATTTGTATGAATATGGATATTATTAAAGATAAAATATATTTATGACAACCTTAAACAAAGTCTTAAATATCGTCTATAGTCACAAATTTCATTAATTTATTTAATATAAATGAATGATTTTTTATTCATCCGTTTCCGTGATGATTTTTTTAAATTATTGGAATGGTTTAAATAGAAAAGAAAACACCAATATAAAAACCTTTGTTTATTTCATTATGGTAAGTTTTCAAGTTCTGTGTAAAGTTGTTAAAATATTCGTGTTGATAATTTATCTATTTGCATGTTAATTTCTGTTTAAATTTCATGAAATTTCATTTATATTATCAAATCTTAATTTTATTTTTCATTTAAGTGTCAGAATTTTCTTTTTAGTTTTACTTACTATAATTTTTGTTCATGAATCTCAGATTAAACATGTTTTAATTTAAGTGATGTGATTTGATGAATGTGTGGCTTCAACACATGTGGTTGCTATGGAGATTTAACCTCCATGTTTTTGTGTTACAGATACCTTTTGTGTTTTGCAATGTTATATGTAATGTGTGTTTAAATAAAAATATAGTCCATTATTGATGTTCCAATATGTGGTGATATCACCTCATAAACAACATAAGCATGGAGGTTATACTTTCTTAGCAACCACATGTGTTGAAGCCACAAATGTATATATCATCTCTGAATAAAGTTTTTTATTGTTCTTTTTTCCGCTGCAATGTGTGATAAAAAATGAATTATTTATCACTTATTATTAATATAAACTGTATTAAGGTCTCCCATCAAGAAAATATAATTAAAATTCAACTATGGCGAGATTTAAAGTTCAGAAAAGACTCAATTAATATTATACCAAATAAATTATTTAAATATGAAATTGTATATCGTGATCCTATTTAATAAATAAAGTAATTCCATCCTTAATTGTGCAACATATAAAAATTATGAAGCCATTAATTTTATTCTCGATTTTTAAAAGTTTTAAAATATAGAAGATTTCAAGACATTTAAGAAAAGTCTACTTTATTCCTCTATTATAAATTATTGTTGAGGCAGATCATTGTTAGATATTATTTAGTTATAATAAGTTATCGCTATATAATATTTAGTTATATATATATTATAGATATTGAATTAGTAAATAAATCTGAATACATTTGCTTAGTTCAATGTAATTCGAGGCAATAATGTCATGTTACGTGAGGTGGATGTTTTAAATTTTTAATAAAGAAATAGCGTTTATCCAGTTTTATAATAAGAATTTTTTTTTTTTAGGGCAACAAGGTTCCAATAAAACAATGAGTAAGGATTATATTCGTTACATTACGAGAGTAATGTATACGTAATTATGATCTTTTACGGTCTCATTGGCTAACTTTCATTTTTAAAAGAAAAATATTAAGATGTATTTACTGCTTTGGCAAACCATGACAAGTTCCAAGCTAATTTAAATGGTGATTAATGATGCATATTAAACTAACCTATACACATGCTATTGTTCTAGCTATTCAAACCTTTTCCGGGTTTGAACTATTTTGTTTAATTAAGGAAAACAACTAAATTTTAACAACTTGTCGAGAGGGAAACTGACAACTTGTCTTCCTTAATTAAATCATGAATATTAGTATTATTACAGATGAATATAGCGCTTGAGTTGCCACAGCGACTATCAGTTTATCAGAAGTATATAAGTCTACCTATTGCTTATTTATTTTTATTTTAAGAAAGAAACTATTAAAAGTATATAATTTTTTTAGTAATATATTATATATAAATATATGGAAGCAACAATGATACTTTCTGTATTACGACTGTATTTAAGCCCAACTCCATTTACACTGATGAATTAAATGCTAAGGTTTGGCAAAGTTGTAAATACATCTTAACACTACCTATATTTATATTTTTTGGGTCCAATTCTAATTTTCAAGTTTTTTTGTTTGTTTTTTTTATTCGCAAAATACAAATTTAATTTGTTGAGATATTTATTTTTAAATTTAATAAAAAAATATATTAAATATATATATGTAAAAAAGAAATTTATTACCATTGATATATATTTTTTTGTCAGAATTGTAAATTTTAAAACTTATATTCCGTGCGTACAAGGTGATGTATATTATACAGTTGAACTTGTACATTTGAATAAATATTTATCTCGTTCGGGGTGGTACTGAACAAATTTTTAAAGTCGGTATCCCCCGTTCGTTTTTGTTTTGTTTTTTGAAAAATAAAATATAAACTTTTCTCGATAATGGCATATGACAAGGTGAAAGAATATAGTATAAGATATTTTGATATTATGAAATGACATTTAGAAATATAAAAAGAATTTCCTAACAATTTATACTAATATCTCTGTGTTATCTTCAATTGTATGAGAAATCTTTGAACTTTTGTCGAGTAAAATGTTATGCCTCCATATCTGATTATATACTCATATATACATATATATTTACCTATACATATATATTTGAAATATATAAAAGATGTATGTGTCTCTTATATACTGATAATAACTTTAAATCATTACAAATTATTTTTAAATTGTAATTGAAAATTTTTTTATCGTGGATGCATATTTTATTCTTTTATTTATTTATTTTTTTTTTCGAATATGGATATTTGACATGGATGATATCTCATTACTTATTTAAAATTAACTTATGATATTTGTATATTGAATCATAATTATAAAAATAAAAAAAAGTAAAATTGTACATTTCCTATGTTAAATTATTATGAATGTAAAATTTCAAAATAAATGCTTCTAAAATGATTTTTTTTTTTTTTTCATTTTTTACCTGTGCTATTATATCCTTGTGAATATTTCAGTATAATGATACTCCTATTTCTACTTTGAATGTATGATAAAAAAAACAAACATGCAACAAAATAGCCCTTTTCCGATTGATCAAAGATGGCTTCATTAGTGCTAATTTCTGATGCATTGCATTAATTTGGTTACAATATGATCCAGCATTGATGGTTTCTCCAGAATTTAAGAAGTTGTAATGTATCAAATGAAATAAAGTCCAGCAAACAGTAACCATCGCCTTTTATTGATGAGTTGGGGCTTAGGAAAATATTTTGCTGCTTCTCCTTTGTTAAGGTACTGTCCAGAAAGTCTACCGTAATTTTAAAGTTTCCACTTTTCACCACAAGTAACTATTCTGGGCTGAAAAGGGTCATTTTTGTTTTGGCAAAGAAGTGTAGTACAAACTTCATAACACTGATGTTTTTTTTGGCAGGCGTTTAATGTTTGTGGAACATAACTTTCAAGCTTTCTTACCTTCCCGACTGCGTTCAGGTGGTCATCAATAGTAAAATTTGCTTCTTGATTTCTTTGATTTCTGCACAATCATTGATTCGCATAATGCTGTCATTGAACAAATATTTTCTGATGTACAAACACATTACATAAATCATGAGCGGCTTACAGAAAAAGAAATTTTAGCAGCAAAAAATGAGGAAATTGACAATTTAAATCTGTAGATACAACATTTTTTGCTAGAGAACTTGGTATCATACAAATCTATTGATTCAGCTCACGATGCCAGCGTAGCTGTAAATTATCCAACAGAGTTTTTGAACTCACTGGATTTGCCAGGCATGCCACCGTATAATTTACAATTGAAGGTTAGATCACCAATTATTTTGCTTCATAATTTGAACCCGCCATGGCTATGCAATTAGCCATTACAAAATTAATGAAAAAAAGTTATCGAAGCCAGCATTTTAAATGCCAAGTTCCGAGGTGAAAATATATTAATACCACTAATCCCTATAATGCCTACAGATGTGCCAATTCAATTTAAATATATTTAGTATCCGATTAGATTGGCATTTGAAATGACTATCAATAAGTCCCAAGGCCAAACAATGTCTGTTTATGGCTTAGATTTGAGCATACCATGTTTATGTTTTTCACACGGACAATTAATTATATGTGGCATACTCTCGAGTGGGTAAACAGTTTGTTTATGTTAGCTAAAGATGGAACTAACAAACAATTAATGTTTGGCGTTTTGTTATTTTTATATTCCCTCATTGTTCACAGCACTCCATGCCTCTTTCACTCATATACCACATCTTTACACACTTACAATAAGTTAGTTTTTTTTTTACCTACACTAAAAATTCCCTAGAAATAATTTATATGGCAAAACAACATTTGCCGGGTCAGCTAGTAACAATATAACATTGTTATGTACAATAACAATGGGAGCAGCGTGGCCTAGTGGACAGAGCACTAGTCACTACAGCTCTCCAGGTCCCGGGTTCGATTCCCGGCTGAAGCAGAATTATTTATTCTGTTATTTCATCCGTGGTGCAACCCTGGGGTACGGAGACCCTCCTGGGGCACATCTAGCCTCTATAAAGTGGGTGCCCAAAATTTGAGGAACACCCTGGTGGCTGAGCATGATCAAGGCCTAATCACCTGCTTACACGGCCGTTGGCCATGAAACAGTATGTACTGAACCCTAAATCCTTCATGGGTTGTAGAGGCACAGTTTTTTTTATGTATAATAACATTCGTTATCTTTATTCCTCACTTTACATTACCTTCCACAACTTTGTAAATAAGATAAAATTTTTTCTCAAATCATCAGCTTTCCAACGGTATATTATGCATCTATATTACTATTCTTATGTCCAGAAGAAAAAAAAAAGTTTGCTCTTTTCTCCTCTAATTGCTTATCAAATTCATTCAGCTTATACATTTAGCTGTTTTTTTATTAATGCTAGTAAAATAATATGGTTAATGTTCTGGAATCTACAAAATTAAAGGTAATTTAGAGGAAGAAAAATAAAAAAATTGGCATTTAAACCCTGTCAGACTACTTCTACCAAAATGGAACTTACATTATTAAAGTCCAATAAATTTTACATACACTTTAATAAAAATCATTAGCCATTTTTGAGAAAAAATTCAGAGAAATCTAAAAAGGTGCGAAAGTGGCTCTTCTGATTTTGATGAAAAAGTATATATGCTTCTAAAATATGAAATTTCAGTTTTATATTTATCTTTTTCGTATTAGGCTTACCAAAAACATCAAGACCACTTGACGCTATTTGGTTATTTGAACTCAGCAGACCCTAAAACGTGTATTTCCGTTGATACTGTAATTCAAAAATTTTCATGATCACAATGCTTTCCCTTAGTATTTATAAAATGTTTCATTAGATTCGTTTTATTAAATTCCGTGCACCAGCATCCCCAACAAGTATGTTGAGTTGAAGTGGCTTAATCCAGTTTCTCGCCAACAGTATTTCCTGGGAGTATTCCTATTCTGCACTTTCAATACCCAAAGTCCATCCAGCATTCTTGACCTACTCATCCCTTGATCATCGGTACATTTGTTTAACACAAGATCCCAGCCCACTAACCTCTATTTTCCTGCCACCTCACTTAGGAATTCCATACCTACCTCTATACGCAAAACATCTTCTTTAACCTCATTTAAAAACAAATTATTCCATCATCTCCTCAGTAGTCAATATTCCGAATAATCGTATACAAAAGTAAGAATAATAGTCAATTTCACTCTAAAATGAGGACCACTACAAATATATAAACAAAAACTTTTCTTTTTTTTTCTTTCTATGATTTTATGATATTAGTGTGAGGTACAATTATAGTATCTATGCATGCACCTGTGTTTAGTATTATGAAGTCATACATGTATGTACTATTGCCCATGTATTTACTACTTTATAAGTAATGTAAGTAGCAGTTGTATGTCGTACAAGTAATCGTATTTACTACTTTTATAAATAATATAAGTATAACCTTAAATTTGTTTTTGTAATGTTTTTATTTTTATGGCAGACACAAGACTCAGTTTTTATACTTTACTGTTATTTTTAGGGGACAGGAGGTCCCAGAATAAAATTTACTTTTCTTTCTTCCTTCTTTCTTTCTTACAATTATTTCATATATAGGTTAAAAGAAAGTATTCATAAAAATAAAAAAAGAGAACAAAATAACCAAATAATTCATTTATTTCAGTGCCATATACACATTATATTATAATTATAAAAAAATATGGAAGTTTTAGGTTACAATAATAAAACAATATATAATAACATTAAGTGTCAATTTATACTAATATAATCAATTAATCAACTAAAGGTTGGTTGTTGAGTCAAGGATAAATTATAGGCTTGGATTTGGGAAATTTGGAACAAAACTAATCCAAATTAGATGAGGAAGATGGTTGGGGGTGCGGTCATAAATTAAAACCACACAATTAAAAATAAGAGTTATTTTTATTATGTGCCGACGTTTCGGCCTACAATGTGGGCCTTCATCAGGGCTAAAAGAAACAAGATAACAACCAATGTAATTAGACTTAATAATGCGTTAGGTATATAATAATAATATGACAGTAATATATATAAATATATATGACAGTATTACTGTCATATTATTATTATATACCTAACGCATTATTAAGTCTAATTACATTGGTTGTTATCTTGTTTCTTTTAGCCCTGATGAAGGCCCACATTGTAGGCCGAAACGTCGGCACATAATAAAAATAACTCTTATTTTTAATTGTGTGGTTTTAATTTATGACCGCACCCCCAACCATCTTCCTCATCTAATTTCTCTACGGTCAACAAAACTCCATCATTATGAAAACTAATCCAAGATTAAACTTTTGAATTAATTTTAAATTAAATATGTTTTTTAGTATCAAACCAAATCCTTAACGACGAACAACCAGCCGAAATTTCATTTTAAACACGTATCACCAAATATCTGCCCATAACAAACAATTTTACTTGACTTTAATATATTTTGTAAACTATATTTCCTATGAAATCCAAATTTGACACTTTACTAACGTTACAGAGAAATTCCAATTTGTATATTCCTCAAAACGCAAAATTAAATTTTACCTACTTTCTCTTGGAAGCACACAATCAGAAATTTTCTCGGAAATTCGGAAGTGTTTCTTTTCTCCAAATATCTTAGCATAAGTAAACTCAAAAGGCAAAATTAAACATAAGAGAGATCGATAATAAAAAATAAGTTTTAACCTATAAAAAAAAGAGTTATTAACAATATAATAGAAAAGAACGAATAACATAGTTATTAAATTACAGGTTCATAACTATATAATGATCTATCACTCAACATTATTTTATTTTTATTATATTAACATGGATTCCGGCACATAAGCCTGAAAATGATGTTTGTTGAGTTGAAAAATTATAATATTGTTAAGTGCTATTTTATTATGAATGAACCTATAAAAGAATCAATTAATCAAACATAACCATTCATATTTATTAACGAAAATGTTGAGTAATATATATTTTTTTTCATAAATAATCTGAAAATTACATTAATACTAGATTCTAAACAGCTCATCCCATTCGACAGATCGAACGATTAAATTCTAAACCTTCATAATATAATCAGTTCAATGATTAAAAAATATAATATTTTATATCACGATTTTTTTTTAATGTTTAATAGATTGAAAAAATATAAATATATACAATAATCAGGAGGAGAAAAAAAAAAAAAAAAAATTGAGCAAATTATAATATAAAAAAAAATTATTCATAATAAAAATCAGGTAACAGAAAGAGTTTGAAACGTGCAAGACCTTCTCATTCGATATTATTTGTTAACTACACTATCTGTTACGCTGATTACTTTTAATTCCAATTTGGACTAAAAGATCGGAGGACTAATATTTTTATTAAGTACTTTCGTTAGGTACTAAGGCTTCTTCCCTGTCTCTCGAGCAGAGCCCTTTCAGTGTTGAGAGGCTTGGCAGCAAGTCGTTGTATATGGCCATACCGATGATCAGCAGCACGAAACCAAGGATCTAAAAAAAAGAAAATTATTAATTAACATCCAGATAAAAAAAAAAAACTATTGTGTAAAATAAAACCTACAAACATAAAAATCCTTCCATCCAGGTAAAGAACTTACAACGTCATTCAACATATCAACTAAATCAGTGCTAAACTCTTTGCAATCTTGAAAGCCATAGCTTATTGTCCAAATAGATATGGGTCAATCCATTTGAAATTGAGACGTTCATTTCCAAAAGGTACTAAGGGACATTTTTTACGAAATTGATATTTTTACATATTTATATTCTCCTCATTTAGTTTTTTCTGAATCTTAAATTTGATTGTATCTAATGAACACTCAAGTCCTTTAATAACGCGATTTAGAAATGCTATTAATTTCTTAAGGTACTAATTACACATTTAGTTTCATTCTAAATGGTACTAAAACATTACATTTCATAACTTTATTATGGTTCTATTAATATAGTGAAAAAAAAATTCTATATTTTAATGCGAAAAGAATCAAATTAGCTGGTTTAATAATATAATAACGAGAGATTTTGGCGCTTACTGTAAAATTTCCTAAAATGGATATAGTACCTTTTGGAAATCAACGTCTCAATTGTCCAATTTTCATTAATATTGAAAATTAATTTTAATCCAAAAATGAATTTTAGCCAATTTCGAAAATTCATAAACAAAACAGGACCATGTTCTCAAGATCGAAATTTTTATAGCAAGTAGGACTATGACTAAGCTATAATAGAAGAATAATCAAAGGTGAGTTTCTTTTTCTCCTTTATGCACTTTTATCTTGTTAAAAATCTCGTTTTTTATTCATTTTTGAGAATTTTTTAAACAACTGTCTTCACTATTTAGGTAATGAAGTATGGGGGACAAAAAATACAAAGCATGTTCTTATCTTATTATTATTTCTTGTTTCGATTTGATATCTAAAAAATTACAGGAATTAGAAACATTTTCCCCTCACATGTTTTTGCACGTGAAGATGACTTAAAACGGCTGCAACACTAAAAGTATTGACTAGAAATTTTTTTTATATTTGGTTTTATATTCATGAAAGGATAGAGAATAACTAGTCGAAAAATCACCAAAATCAAAAATGTCGAGCGGCAAGGTCTGGACGATTTCGAAATACTAACATAGTTATACTGACAGACTGCCTCCTCTTGTAAGGTACTAAAACAATCAATAGCAGAAAAATTACTTCATATTTAATATTTGAAATAATCAACTCCATAATCTCGGACAACAACCACTACAAATTTCAATGGATTCCAAGTCACGTAGGATTATCTGGAAATGAGGCTGCTGACAGAGCTGCTGGGACAACCCAACCATTGAAAGAGAATGCCAAGGTACCCATGAAGGATCTCCTAAGAATCTTGAAGAAAGAAGAAATAAAAGAATGGCAAGAGAGGTATGGCTGGGAGTCACAATCAAAAGGGAGAGACTTCTATGAGGTTAAACCAACTGTGAGTATTGTATTATGGTTTGCTCGGCATCAGCAACTTACAAGAACAAATATCGTATAAATCGTACGACTGAGGATTAACCACGGGTGCACTAACAAACATCTTGCGCTTATGAGAATAAAAAAAGATGAAAAATGTGAAGTCTGCAGACACCCAGAAGACCCGCAGCACTTGGTTTTCAGATGCAAAAAAATACGAGAGAAACGCCACTTTACACAAGAGGAAGAAACTGCATTTTTAAAAAACTTGGACAAAGTGAATATCAAAAAGATAGAAATATTCTTTAAAAAAAAATACAAATTGTAAACTTTAGTTTTAGTAAATGCTTTCAATAACTCTGTACTTGTACATATATCTCTTTTAAATTGTTCACTGACCAGCTAGGATTTGTTATCAAGTCTTGAGGGCAATTTGTAATATAAATAAATAAATAACAACCTTCCATTTCCAAGGTCATGGATTCCAACCTGGCAGAAGGTTCTAGGATTCTTCAATGAACGAATGAATGAATGAAAAATAAATTTTATTCTGGGATAGTAAGTCCCCTAAGAATAATATAAAAGTACATTTTTTAAATTACTCTTCTGGCTATAGAAAGTTTATAATATTTTATACATCATTTAAAAACATAATGAATAGCAAATAATAATAAATTTATATATATGTACAAAGGTAATATTGCTACCTTAAAGAATTTTTAAAAACAAATAAACAAAAACATATACTTAAGCAATAAAAAATTAAGTTAAAAATTGAAGAAAATAAAAAATGAATAAAGAAAACAGAGGCTAAACAGTTCAACTTAACAAAGGCATGGTAGATTGATATTCTAGGAGATGGATGAATAGTTGATGTTTGAAGGCAGTTAAGGATTGAGATATACGAATGGACTTTGGTAAGGAATTCAAGAATAATGATGCACGGATGACAAAGAATGTCTTAAAGGAAGTAGTTTTATGAGAGGGAATGAATAGGTTTAAGGACTGGGTTCTTGTGTGTGTGTGTGTGTGTGTGTGTATGTATATATATAAATGGGGTATATAAAAAAAAGGACCGTTTTATCAAATTCAAGAATTATATTCTTCCATACGGTACTACATTCCTTCTAATTCTTTCCAAAGAGTACTGTATATCCATGTTTCTTTCCAAAAAGTACTCTAATTATATTATATTATTAAAAAATAATGAGAAAAGTGCAATAATTTAGAAAAATAAGTTATAATAAAATCAGTAAAAAATCTGGTATGCGCAACACATGACTGTCACTTACCTCTGTTGCGAAAATTAATTTGAAAATTTTTAAATTACAGTTAAGAGATGAAAATGAATTGTTAAAGGTTTAATTACATTGTGTTTCGATGGAAACATGTGTTTTATAAAATAATCTCTTATATTATTATCTATGACAATCAGTTAGTTTGAATCGCTTTTAATCACTCTTCATTAACTTTTACAAGTTTGTTTATTAAATAATATTTGTTCTAAAATCTTTAGGTTTCCAAGTTTATATTATACATCTATATTACTGTTTAAAAGTTCAAAAACACAACAAGTTCCTGTGACATCTCGGGCGTATTGTTGTCTTAAATTTTTCGTGCTAGACTTACCGAATTCGAAAATATTCACGATCGCAATACTTTCTCTTACTATATATTTCATACATTATAGTTCAATTCTAAAGTTCCCATTACATGAAATATTTTTCATTAACATTATTAGCTTCAATTTTAATATGGAATAGGTTCAATTTAAATTCAAATTATTTTACTTTATTTTTTAAATTTGTAATTAGAATAATATGATATTGACAGACTGAATTGAAGGTCATATCACTGCTGCCTATAGATCACAAATAAAACTTTTTACAATTAAGCCTGTATAAAGGATTACAAAATATATTTTTTTTTAACCTCAAAACTGTTATGGCATAAATTGAAATTCCACATGTACCAAATTCAAATTAAACATATGTTATAGTTCAGAGGAAAAATATAAAATTAAAAAAAAAAATTGATTTTATAACCCAATTCATCAAATGGTTAAATTATTAAATAATAATACTAATGACAAGCAAATCTATTCCGATATATAATAATCGAAAAAGACTAAATGGAAGAAACTCTGACGCGGAGAACAAAAAGCAAAAACTGTTGTCGCCACAGCCTTCTTAGTCAAGGTGACGGGCATAATTTGGCGCCCGAAGGGAGTACCAAAGCGGATGGAAGCATTGAACTAGGACAAGGAGAAGGCTCATTTCACCTTCTCGATCGCAACCAGAACCAAGACACTTCAAGATCAAGTGACAATAAGATACGCCAGGAGAAGCAGACAAGTCAAGTCGTACAAACGGACCCAGTAACATTTTTGGACACTTCTTTCTTCAAGGATTTCCTAAACAACAATAACCAGATGAACGCATCTGTACAAGCTACCGAGGACTCTCCAGAATGCCGCCGAGTCTTCTGGAGGTACTTCTGGTACATGATCCAAGCCATAGTGATACTCCTTTTCATGTCCCACTATCACACCTGCGTGCTCAGTTTCTGCGAGCACGTAGGTTCTTCAGGGTTCTACAAGACGGTATCCCAGTACATAACGCCTGCGAAGAGGATAGAACAGGAATCTCTACATAACAAGATACTGTGCTCTTTGTACGATATAACGAGTGTTATAACTGATTTTATACAGAGTGTTTTTAATGTTTTTTGAGAAGAGGTTAGCTCAACTTTCCTACCTGAAGCGAAACTGAAAGTCGCTGTAAAGGAGCAAATCAGGTTGATAGCAAGTAGCTGCCTCTGCTTTTTGCGTGATTAGTGAAGCTGTTATATTGTAAAACAGGTCTAGCAGATTTTATGTAAATAAACATAGATTTGTAAAAGAAGACTGTATAATTTATAATGTTTATGCAGATATATTGTAATATATATTAATGAAAATTAAAGTTTAATTGAGATAGTGAGTTCCAAAAAAAATTTTCGTGGACCCCTTTTGGTACAGTAAAATTAGGTTAAAAAACAGGCAAAATTCGAACAAACTGAAACCTGTCAGAAATTGTTTACCACCCTTCCATTAATAACTGGTAAAAGTCTCAGGATTTTAAGTGTCTGATTTTGCAGATAGGAGAAAGAGAATCCGAAAAAATTTGTATTTTTTCAGTTTTTTGTGAATATCTCAAAAAATACTTTATAAAGATAATATATCTTTATTGAAAACATCTTCTGTACAAAATTAAAGTTATTTAAAATATCTTAAAAAATGATCATCTAAAGGTTTTACTAAAATGAATGGTTGCGGACACAATGATTTTCCAAATATGGTAAAAATTTCTTCAAACCACACTGCCGGACAAAATTAAAGGATCACTTCAATATTTTGAAATTACTGAACTGTATAGGGTATTTTTGAAAATATTCTTTTTTCTTTGGAAGTCACACTTTATTATAAGGATAATAAAAAATAAAAAATTCTTTTCTAGAAATTTTTAAAAGAAAAACAAATCAAAAAATAAAAATGTCCTACAGTCTCAAAATGAAAAAGTAAATCTTTGAAATATAATGAAAAAACAAAACTGAATAAAAAGGAAGAATTCGAGGAAAACGATCAATAATTGGTATTCCCACCTCTAGCTCTGATAATTGCTTCCATTCTCCTGCCCATTCCAGCGACCAGGGTTCTTACATGTTGTTCTGGGATGTTGTTCCCACTCTTCCACTAACATTTCCCTTAAATCTGCCAAATTTTGTGGGTCTTAGGCGCGGACACGTCTTCCAAGCATGTCCCATACATGCTCTATTGGGTTCATATCAGGACTTCTGGGTGGCCAAACCACAACGTCAATTTCTTCTTGTCTGAGGAAATATTGCACTGATCGAGCAACGTGAGTTCTGGCATTATCGTGCATAAAAATAAAGTTACCTGCGATATTTCTGGCGAAAGGTATTACATGTGGCTCAAGTACCTCCCTAATGTACCTGTCAGCAGTTATAGAGCCACGGTTCACAAGAACCATCTCTGTACGGGAGTTTAAATTTATGCCCCCCCCCCTCACACCATCACTGACCCACCACCAAACGCAACCCTTGGAGAAAAAGTGCATGGAGCATACCTCTCTCCCCGCCTTCTCCATACCTTTTCCCGTCCATCTGGAGATCGGAGACAGAATCTTGACTCATCGCTGAATAATACGAGGCTCCAATCTTCCTGAGTCCAGTTTAGGTGCTCCCGAGCAAACCTCAAGCACTCAACCCGGTGTTTCCTGGAGAGAAGAGGTCCAGTAGCTGAAGGATGGGAGGTCAATCCATAATCATTGAGTCGTCTTCTCACGGTTCGCTCTGAAATTTGCACATTCCTGAACCTCTGGAGGAGACCACGCAGACTGTTACCCACTCAAGACCCTCCTAGGGCAGACCCAGCCTCTGTCATGTGGGTACCCAAAATAATTGGAGGAAAGAAAATTTGGCGGCTGAGCATGATTAAGGCCTGATCACCTCATTGCCGTTGGCCTGTAAACAGTACGAATCTCTATATGTACTGAGCCCAAGACCCTTCATGGGTTGTAATGGCACAGGTTTTTTTTTTTTAGGTTACACTTAACAGCTTGCAATATCAGCTTCCTAACAAAGTAAAGATTGGACTATTTCAAGATAAGACCTCCAGAAGTTCACTTTACTCCAAAATGAACCTACAATTTTTGAATTTTTTTACTCAACCCTCAATATCTAAATACATATCTAACATATACATAAGTACATGAAAACATAGTAAATGTTTTTAAAAAGGACATTAAAATTTCTTCTGCTGGAGCTTTACCAAATCTCTTTATGTTTTGTAGTTTCCATACTAACGTTTTTTTTGGTTAAAAAAAACACATTGAATTACCATTTTCTAAAATTATTTTTTTAATCAAATATAAAATTGTTATCCCTACGAAGATTATGAAGATAAATTGAATTATGACTGATCTTCTTAATTGTAATTTGAGTGGTACTAGAAATCTCTAAGTTTGATAACTACTGAAATAAGATAGTTCAGGTAAAAACTTTTATCTTTCTAAAAATCGGAAACTAACATTTTGCTGCTTTAATGTGTTGAATTTCATATAAATTGTTCTTACTACGAAAAGTTTGAAGATAAAGTACATTATTGCATATTTGATGAGCTTCAATTTGAGTGGTAATAGAAATTTTGTGTTTAATAGTTTCCGATATAATTTTTAATAGTTTGCTAAGCCTATTATTATTATATACTAAATAAATTATGAAACAAACCTGTAATTCATGAAATTCTTGCCACTTGACGCACAACGAAAACAGGTAAATAAATAGGATTCGAACGGAGTCTAGTACCATCCTTGTTGTTGCTGACATCTCCTTGGTAACGCTGATCCCAGCGAAGTTGAAGAAGGCAATACTAATTATAGTACCTACAAAAAATTAATAATTAATAGAAACTATACATCGTGAGCCTTAATAGAAATATATATGTTCTTGTTAAAAAAGTCATATGGAATTAAAATTGCTTTTTTGGTTTATTATTTTCAATAATGAACATTTGTAATCGACAAAAAAAAATTATTCCCCTCAAGATTGAAATCAAGAAATTAACGCTTAAAAGATTACACATTGACTTCCATTTGTCACTTAATCACTTTATTTCATAAGTTTTTCATATTTGTCGACGTTTCGGGGCTGTTTCCCCATTTTCAAAACTGAAACAATTTTTTTTAAAAACTTTCATTAGTGAATAAAATTACATTATTTAAATATTTGTCTTTGAAAAATTAACTTCAGCAATTTGTCATAATTAATTTAAAACTCACTAACATTAATTACCTTATTTTTTTCATTATATTCACACTGCTATTTGTCCTTATTGGTGTTCATTGGCTCACTGTTTCTATTATTTTTCTATTTTAAACTTTGTACCTTTCCAATATTCCTATGTAATCCTTGTGCTTTTTATATATTTTTATTTTTATTTCTATTAATTATATGTCCTAATTATGGTTCTTGGGCTATTATATTTATTTTAAAATTTTATCTTATTTATGATATCTGTGTAATGTGTTCCTAGGTTATTTGTATCTGTTTTATAATTTATTGTCCTGCTATTATTTTTGGTAATGTGGATCGCTTCTAGTAGTGTTCTATTTCTATTATTTTAAGATGTGTCTAAAATGACTGTGTTTTCAAATTTAAATTTATGTTGTTTTATTAAACTATGGGATGATAATGCTGTTGTGTTTGTGTTTTTTATATTTTTATAATTGGATATATGTTGGGATATTCTTGTTTTTAATTTTTTTGGATGTTTCTCCTATATATATGCCTTCACAATTTTTACAGTCTATTTTGTCTAATTTTATTCACTAATGAAAGTTTAAAAAAAATTGTTTCAGTCTTGAAAATGGGGAAACAGCCCCGAAACGTCGACAAATATGAAATAAAGTGATTAAGTGACAAATGGAAGTCAATGTGTACTCTTTTAAGTATTTATATTAAGAAAAACTTCCAAAAAAATTAAAAAAAGAAAAGAAACGAAATTAGCGCTACGTTTCAAGATAGGTAAAATTATATATTAAATAATATATATTATAGATACTACGGGACCAATTTTGTTGAAATTCCCCACAAAAATATGGAATGTAAATATGATCTCAACATTGGTATCAGCTGGTTAGTTTTAAAACAGTGGCTAATTAAAAGTGATTTAATTCAATAACTCAGCTATTATTTAAGAATAGAGAAAAAATTATTAGTGTTTTTTAACCAAAAAAACGAGAATAATTTTATAAAAGTGAAAAAAGAAAAAAAAAATTGAATTTTTATCTATAAATATGCCCATAACTCAGTTATTGTTGAAGATACAGTTACACTCCAATATCATTATTTGGAAATAATAAACCATTGTGTTATGATCTGCAGTGTTTTAATACAAGTATATTCCTGGGATAATACAGCAACTTTTTCACCAAAATCGACAAAACATAAATGCCATTTTATATCATGCATTTTACAATTTTTTTCATAACAACTCTTTGATGATGAGCCTAATATAATACTGCCGAGTAGTTAACTATGTACATGCCCTAGTCGTATTTGAGTCTTGGATTCCATATCCAGAATATAATGTTTAACTGGTGAATGTAGTACCATATATACTTCTTTGTTATTATTGATTATCATTTATGGAACATAATATTATATAGTAAGTACTGTCAAACAATAAATAAAATAAATTATATTAATTAAAAACTAAAATTTTATTACAAACATTAGTCAATTTCGACAGTTTTTACCAAGGTGACAAGAATTTAAACATTTTCAGTTAGAAAAGAATTCAGATTGATAATATATATGACAATATTGTATTTATCATGTCTTTTCTAATTTGTTTCCATTTAGTTTGATACTAAATGGACTAGTGATGATTTGTATGTTTAATATTTCTTTAATTTATTCACAGAACGTTAATTTCAGGACAAATAATAATCTATAAATATAGAAGAGGATCATTCTCATAACCAATTATAACCTAAATTAATAAGAACTCTTCAATTTAAAATGGATTAAAGAAAAAAAATTGCGTACCACATAAAGCAATGCCAATCATATAGTTGTTGTATATTTGGTATAATGC
The DNA here is from genome assembly GCA_023052935.1 of Piezodorus guildinii. Classification (NCBI taxonomy): domain Eukaryota; kingdom Metazoa; phylum Arthropoda; class Insecta; order Hemiptera; family Pentatomidae; genus Piezodorus; species Piezodorus guildinii. The sequence continues at coordinate 11,471,660 of CM041298.1, read as the reverse complement.
ATCGGGAAGATCTTCTAATGAACCATGAGGATTAGAAGTGTTTGATACATGTATGAAGTAAAATGGAATCAACAATATAGCCAGTGTGACGAAACCAAAGATACCTGGAAAAAAATGGTTAATATTAACAATAAAATTATAAAAATATTATTGAAAGACAAAAAGCAACAACCTTAAACCTCTCAAACAGCAGTAAATTGAGAAGATGATTTTCTAAAGATACTATATCCATTTTAGGAAAAGTTACAGGTAGTCCAAAACTCTGATTAATTTTTAATTAAACCAATTTATTTGTTTTTCCTTTGTCTTAAAATTTATAACAGTTATACTTTAACTTATATACAGTAAGGGAAAGTATTGAGATTGTTAAAATTTTCAAATTAGATTGTTTGTTTATTTATTTAACGAGTCTTTATGTTCCTATGGCTAATCGGACGATGCTACAGTTGGAGTCTTAAATTTTGTCTATCGAGGTTTAATTAGGATATGGATCTTTAACGAGTACCTGACATTGCACAGGCTCGGGACCACCTTTTAACGTCCCCTCCAAAGGACGGCATAACTAAGGATTTTTTACTCCCATTAAAAAATCCTGCGGGTTTGAACCCGTAACCTTTGGCTTAGGAGGCTGTTATGCTAACCACCCAGCTACAAGTGATCCCTACACAGCAGCAAATAACAGCAGAAATTGAGAAGATGATTTTCAAAAGGTACTATATCCATTTTAGGAAAAGTTAAAGGTAGCGCAAAACTCTGATTAATTTTTAATAAAACCAATTTATTTGTTTTTTCTTTGTCTTAAAATCTAGAACAGTTTTTACTTCAACTTATTGACAGTTAAGCATATAGTAAGGATATTGAGATCATAAAATTTTTAAATTAGATTGTTGGTTTATTTATTTAACGTCCCTTAATGCTGTTGTGGTTAATCGGACGATGCTAAGGTGGGAGTTCTAAATTTTTCCTATCCAGGTTTAATTAGGATATGGATCTTTAACGAGTACCTGACATTGCACAGGCTCGGGACCACCTTTTAATGTCCCCATCTGAAGGACAGCAAAACTAAGGATTTTTACCCCCATTAAAAAATCCTAGGGCCACCTGCGGGTTTGAACCCAGGACCTTGGGCATAGGAGGCTGTTATGCTAACCACTATGCTACAGGTAACCCCTTTCAAATTATAGTTTTAAAAGATAATACATTTTTTAGAGATCCCCTGTTCTTGAATGACCAAGTCCTGGATAAAAGTCTTCACACACAACATAACGAACCCAAGATAATCTTATTTTGTGATTATAAATTAACAAATTACAAGCAGGAAGAATATTAATACCTTTACTAATCCTTATCTGCAATAGAGTTAGTTTTACTGTTTATATAATACAATATTTATTCTCTGGTAAAGTATTAATCACAAAGTCCAGCATGTAATGTGTAAATAATTAAATCAATGAAATCTTCTGGATTTTTTTAAAGTATTGTTTTGTATGTTTTTTAAAACATTACACATGTCTCAAAGTATTTATATGAACTTTCTGATAGTTATGCTGCTAATCCTAAGTAAGTAAGTAAACATTTTTATTAAAATATCTTAAAAATTAAGTGGACATTGCATGACCTAATAATGCCTTCGGACATGAAAAGTTATTATGTTTGTAGCTCTTATTTGTGTTTTATTTAATAGAGTGAAGGAACAATGAAGGAAAAAATAGAGTGAAGGAAAAAAGGCATTCAATGCAAAAATTATTTACCAAATGCTTTAATTGATGCCTATGTTAATTCAAAATAATTAGTCGTGACTCCCTACATGTAATGTTTTAATATAATTAAGTTTGGGATTGGTCAAGACAAATTAACAACAATGTTGTATATAGATCCTGAGTTAATGATTGAAGAATAAAATATGTTCTCTACATATCAACAGACGCTTCCATTAAAAATATGTTGATATTTTTTTTAAAAAACCACTTTTTAAATTAATATAAATAAATACTCACCTTCCCATCCAACAGCTTGTAAAGGTGGGATATCTTTTCCATTCACAAACTTTTCTTCAACAACCATTTGAATGGCGACTACGATTTGTGCTCCGAAAATGATTAGATCACCTTAAAATAAGTAAAAATAATAGATTAGGAATTTTAATGAGTTAGAATGTATTTGATTTATATGATCTGATTTCATCTTTTATTTTAAATATTGATGACATAAAAAAACAGTGATAGTTACAGGTTAGAGTCATCACCCCTTACGCCTATATTTGCGAATGGCCACCAGTTGTCTGCGGGGTCTTACAGTAGTTGTACAATAGTATAGTAAGGGAAAGTATTGCGATTATCAAATTTTTCGAATTCCAGTTTTAAACGGAAATACACGTTTTAAGGTCCCTTGAGTTCAAATAACCAACGCCTGAAAAAAAGTCTATGTAGTAACTCTAGTGGGTAACCCGAAATTCCTATGAAAATGAAATTTCATATTTAAAATAAATATAAGCTCGAGATGTTACAAAAACTTTTTCATCAAAATCAGCTTACTGGAAGAGCCACTTTGTACCATGCACTTTGCACCTTTTTAAGATTTTCTTGAAAACGGCTCAAACGATTTTGATTAAACTCGCTATATATATGTAAAATTTAATGAACTTTAACATCATGTTGGTTTTATTCTGATTTAAATAGTATGACAGGGCTTAAAAGCGGATATTTTAATTTTCTTCCAAGAGCAAAAATCTTTTTTAATGCAATTTTGTGTTTTTGAATATGAGAACAGTATACTGTAAACCATTGGAAAGCTAAAGATTTTAGAAAAAATATTATCTTATACACAAGCTGGTAAAACTTAATAATGAGTGATGAAAAAGCGATAAAACTAATCTATTGTTTTAGATAATAATATAATAGATTTTTTAATAAAACACATGTTTCTACAGAAATTCAATTTAATTAATTCTTTATTTGTTTCACTCCTTTTTATCTTTAACAGTATTCCAAAATTCTTTATCGATGGAGATAAGTGAAAGTCGTGTGTTGCCTGCACCAGATTTTTTATAATATGTAAACATGTTTTGTAAACACAGAGAGAATAAAATTGAAATATTGAAAAACGCTAAAAACTTATTTCACAACCCAATTATATGAGATTCGTACCGTTTCTAGAGCAACAGTCAACAAGGGGATGGTTAGGCCGAGATCACGCTCAGCCACCAGTCTTTTCCCCAATGTCTGGGCTACCGACTTTATATAGGCTAGATGAGTTCCAGGAGGATCTGCCTACCCTTGAGTTACCCCACAGCTAAAAATAACAAAATAATTATTCTGCCACAGCCAGGTTTAAACTGGGATCTGGAGAACTGCAGCCAATTACTCTATCCACTTGATCACTCTACCCTCTACAAAATAAATAATTAAACAATATTTCCTAGTAAATTCCTCGATTAGCACCAGGCTAGAAGAAATAGTTAGTAATAGGTCAGGGACCCCTTGAGATGATATAGATGCTAATACACTAAATTTTCCCCTTATAGCTTTTTTTTTTTCTATTTTATTCTTAATTTCCGGAACATCCCTTTTGCATGTGCCACAATGTTACATTTTCAAATAATTTAATTGCTACAGTAACCTGAACATAACTAAAATAAAGTAAATAATAATTAAACCAAGAAGAGACTATTTCTGTAATAACTTTTTTTTTTTTATCTTTTTAAATTGTTTAATTTAGAAATAATAAAATCAGCCACAATCTTGGGCAATGGGTATTAGTGATACAATAAGTCATTCATCCCATATGTATAGTAAATGAAAATAAAATAAAAAATTACAAAGAAGAATAAATAAACCTAAATAACGAAAAAAAAATTATATATATATAATAATTTTGGCCACATTCATACATATATACAATATTTACATACTGCCCCTGGAAACTCCGAATCAAACCCTATGCCCACAAGTGGATTTTGGGGCCCGAAGCCAGGAGATTCCAGCGCCTCTTAGTCAGTCGCATCACTGGTCTAATAAGCCATTGGAGACTGAGGGCACTAGATACACAGACTCTCAGGCATGAGTGGAGAAGCTGGCCATTGCCAACACTCAGCATTGCTTAGTTATAAGAGGTCTCTAGGCCACTGCCGCTCAGGAATTTGGATGAGATTAGATCAAGGACAAATGGGATATTCAGGTCATTGTGTAAGGTCTTGTTTGTAACATAATAGGGAGCATTGACTATTGTTCTGAGGACTTTGGACTGAAAGGATTGGATATGCTTGATGTTCGAAAATTTAGTTGTCCCCCACAGTTCAAGCCTGTAGGTCCAAATCAGTTTTAGATTTAATTAATTAAGTAAATTAATAGTTTATTGGCAAGAGAAAGTTTTGATGTTCTGTTTAGCAATTCTATATAATTGGCCGTATCGTCTGTTGAGTTCTTGTCCTTTAAGTCGAGTGTGTGGGTTCCAGGTTAGTTCTGTAATAACTGGAGAAAATCTCTGGAGTATCCTGCAACGGTGCCTATAAACCCCGTAACGGGAAATTATGGAGCTTTTCACCTGTTGTAATTACTTATTACTAATCGAAAACTTACCAATAATAACGTTACTGCCACCAGTTGAATCATCTGAAGTGTACATAACATCACAGAGACCAACGATGACTAGACCTGAAAGTGTAAGGATGATACCGATCCACATTTTCAAAGTTATTTTACGTCCTAAAAATATCACTGACAACAGAGCAACGAATACGATGACGGCTCCTGCAAGGAAAAAAAAAATTAAAACACACAAAGAAAATATAAAGTATGAATAAATGAAAATATAATGTAAAATACAATGAAAAAGTTAGTTGGGGTGAGGTCAGAAAAAAACAACACACTAATAAGAAAGAATTGATAAATACAGTTGTCAATGGCAATACAAATATTTAAAAAAATATATTTTTGGTTCATTATTTTCAATAATGAGCCTTTGTAACCGATCACAAAAAAAATTATCCCCTCTCTTTCAAAATTTGAGGGCTTACGTTTCAAGATATGTAGAATCTGAATATTGAATAAAAAAAAATCCGTTTGTCTCCTGTCCACTCTCCACGGCTTTTCTCCAAAACAACTGAGCCAATTTTTTCAATATTCAGATTACAAATAATAGGGCATCCAAAAATGATCTTAACATCCAGACTTTGAAATCAGTTGATTAGTTTTAAAATGGCAATTAAAAATTATTTAATTCCATAACCGTTATTTTTGAGCGGGCAGGGTGGCCGAGATGGTTAGCCTGCATTGCTTCAAACACGATTTGCATAGCTGCCAGATGACCAATACTGAAACCAAAAATTACGAGTACAACTATCGGAACCGGAGAGGACTTTTATCTCGGCATTAATCCGCCCGCCCTCACCTAGAGCCACCACCCACCCCCTGGTCCGAGAAACCCCCGTATAGTCTTCAGTAGGGGTGGAAAAAAAAACTGTTATTTTTGAAGTTAGAGAAAAATATTATTAGTTCCTTAACCAAGAAACCGCTATTAATTATACTTTACTTTAGCAGGTTTCATCCCTCAATAGGTTGCCTGATAAAGTCAGAGGGTCCTCCCACTCTCCTCGATCCCACCAATCTTTCTCCTCAAGTCCCCTGCTACCCATGTCCTCCTCCAAACAGTCCTTCCACCAGGTTCAGGGTCTTCCTCTTCTTCTTCTTGTCTGTTCCCATAGGAGAAGCCTCTTCGGCCACCTACGTTCTGGCATCCGCTGGCAGTGCCCATACCATCGTAGTCTGTTCCTTACGATCCTCTCTGGAACTCCTTCAGTCACCCCTAGATTGCTCCTAATCTCCTCATTTCTGACTCTATCCGGGTGGGTAATCTTAAGAAATATCCTCCAAAAATCCATCTATGCTGCTTGTATTTTGGATTGAGTCCTGGATTTGGAGTCCATGTTTTTGCGGCATAGCTTAGGGAGGGCTCGACAATACTCCTAAAAATGTGACCTTTGTTGTCCGTTGTGATGACCTTATTCCAGAGGCAGAGATGCAACATTCTTGTCACCTTTCTTGCCAGGTCAACACTCCTTCTAATCTCGGGTTCCGAAGCACCATTCCTATCTATCGTTGACCACAGGTATTTGAAGGAGTCTACCTAATAAGGTCATAAGACTGTTCTAGGTCTATAAACGCTATGTGTACAGCTCTTCCTTTCTCCATTTGCTATTAATTATAGAACATTAAAAAATAACAGAAAAAAAATTGAAATATCACCTATATATATGCCCATAGCTCAGTTATTTTTTAAGATAGAGAAAAATTTATAAAGAGTTTTAGAATAAGTAAAGCACGATAAAGTGAAAAAAAAATTGATCTATATATTGAAATGCTACCCATAAATAACTCAGTTATTTCTTAAGATATTTCAAGGAAAAATTGTATTGAGTTTTATGATCAGGACACCGTGTCAGAAAAAAAATTTAAATCTTGCCTGTATAAAGGCTTGCAACTTTTTTATTTTTGAAGTTCTAATTAATAAATAGATAAATACCAAACATTTACAGGATCAACTGTAGCTGGATGGCTAGCATAACAGCCTTTTAGGCAAAAGGTTGCAGGTTCAAACCGGTAGGTGGTCCTATGATTTTTTAATGGGATTAAAAGATCCTTACTTATGCCGTTTTTTGGAGGGGATGTAAAAAGGTGGTCCTGAGCCAGTACGATGTCAGATACTCATTAAAGATCCCTAATCCAAACCTGAATATACAACATTTAGGACTCCCACTGTAGCATTGTCCGATTAGCCACAATAGCAGAAAGTGGCATTAAATCAATAAACAAAACCAAACATTTACAAAACAAAAAAAGAATCATTGAATTTTATTTATTTTTCTTGGCCCTAATGAAGGTCAAAAATTTAGTCTGAAACGTCAGACCACAAATATAATAAGTTATTTCTAGATGACCACACATTTAACTAACTTCTCCATCATTTATACTATAGGGTCAACAATTACTCCATTAATGAAAACATATTTAATTAATATTTAAATCACCTCGAAGCATCTGGAAACTACTGGCGTAAGTGAAATTGAGACCGATGTACATAAGCGAAGTTCCTATCATGTCGCACATGGCAGGAGGTAAAAAGATTAAAGGATTAAAATGCCTGTTTCCTTTAACCAAATCATTCACATCCTCAGAACCATCCTAAAAAAAAAAAAAAAAAAAAAAAAATAAGAAGTTTAGAAGAAAAAATTATATACCTAAAGAAACAGCATACTTGGTCGACAGAACAAAAGTTTTCAAAACCAAAATTGCTGTGAATCATAACAAAATTGTATATTATTCATATGTTTATAAGAAAATCAGCAGAAATAGCTGTTCACATTAGTTCCCAAACATAATTAGCAGTTTATACATTTTTATTTATTTTTTTTTTTTTACACTGGCCTAAGTACGAAATATATTGCTACGGTCAAGACAATGACGGGTGGACCACGCCTGGAGGGGCCTAGATGAGGCTAGAGACTTCTGGACCTGGACAGTCCTCGAAGTGCCTGGAAAGGCCCACCCGCCTTACCTGCGCCCGGGTCTAGAAGATTCGGCGGTGGTACAAATACCGGTCCCCTAAGCCTGGGGGAGTCAGTCCTAATCCGGCTCAACAAGCATCTGTGATGTATCAGTGAACAGTGACAGTGAACCGTTCGTGACAGTGTAGTGAAACTGTGTGTCAGTATTGTGATAACCGGTCGGTGGGAAATTAGAAGACTGTAGTTTATATATAACTTATAGTTGTAAGTTTTAGAATAAATCTAGCATATTGTATAAATTTACGTAAGTAGTTTATTTGTTAGGAATACCTGATTTTATATGTCGACTGTTTAGTAGTTAAGCTGGTAATTCAATTATTATTGTAACTATAGTGGTTAGTAATCCCTTTGTATTTGTACATTCTGTATTTAATAAATATTTGTAATTTGTAAACTGGAGTAGTTCATTTCTCACACCCCGTAGCCCGTAACAATATAGTAAGGGAAAGTATTACAATCGAAAAATTTTCTAATTCCAGTTTTCAACGGAAACCATCGTTTTAAGGTGCGGTATCAGGTACTCGTTAAAGATCCCTATCCTAATAAAACCTGGATAGGCAAAATTTAGGACTCCCACTGTAGCATCGTTCGATAAGCCACAGTAGCATAAATTGATGTTAAATTAATAAATAATCTAATTGATATATTACCAACAACAATATTGATGTATAAATGAAATTAATCAATTACCATACAGACATAATTTATTTTTGGTTCACTCACCTTAAAACACCTTACATTTTCCTCTTTCATCAGAAATAAAGGAGGAATGGATGGTAAACAAGTGAGATAAAAGAAAAAAAAAACATATATGATTATAATTTTTAATTGCATTTTTTAATATGACCATTTCATGTAATTTGAATTGATTTATTACAAACAAAACAAAATTGATAAACATTACTTGTATTACTTTCACTTACCTATATATGAAATATATAGTAAGGGAAAGTATGGGGATCGTGAAAATTTTCGAATTCCAGTTTTCAACGGAAATACATGTTTTAAGGTCCCCTGAGTGCAAATAACCAAGTCTGAAAAAAAGGTCTGTGTGTGTGTGTGTGTGTGTGTGTGTGTGTTGTGTGTGCATATGTGATAAGTCTAGTGCAAATACAAAAACTGAAATTTCATATTTAAGACAACTTACGCCCAAGATGATACAGCAACTTTTTCATCAAAATAGGCTAACCAGAAGAGCCACTTTATACCATGCATTTCATATCTTTATACGGTTTTCTCAAAAACAGCTCTAGCAATTTTGATTAAACTCGCTATATTGATGTAAAATTTAATAGGCTTTAATATCATGTAGGTTTCATTCTGATTGTAATAGTCTGACTGGGCTTAAATGTCGATATTTTAAATTTTTTTCTTCTAAACTACTTTTAATTTTGTACATTTCAAAGGACTAACCATATCATCTTAATGACATTGATGATATGAATGGCTAAATATGCCATTTGGATGAATTTGATGACTGACTAAAGGATTAAAGAGAAAAACAATTTTTTTTTTTTTATTATAAGAACAGTAATATAGACATATAATATACCTTTGGAAAGAGAAAGATTTAAGAAAAAATATTATCTCATACACAAAGTTGTACAAGGGAATAAACTTATTACTGATTAACATTTTATTAACATCAACTTAAAATATTTTTCAAATTGAAGTATATTTAATAGTTTTTAAATTGATTTTAACAGTCGGGGAAAGTAAAAGTCGTGTGTTGCCCACACTAGATTTTTTTTATAACTGATTTTAAATATGTTTTGGTTTTAATACTCGGAAATATAAAACATCATAAAATAAACTTTGTATTAATTAAGATTATTTCTTTCTCTGAGGTAATTAAATTTTTATGTTTGCTCTGTGAGTTTGATTTAGTACTTCAGATTTATACTGAATCTTTCTATTATCTTATTTCGAGAACAGGACAAACATTTGAACAAATAGGAAGTATGTCAGATAAAACACATACGGTAGTGATATATAAACAGATTGGAATGAATTATGTTATTTTATAAATATTTTTTTTATTTGAAATACCAAATAAGATAAGAAAATTGGTCAAAAATTTTGAAAAATCATCATATTAATACAGGCAGTCTCAGTAAATCCTGATAAAATCCTAACAATGAAAAAAAAAAAAAATCTTATCTCTTTATAATGCTAATGATAAAGATTAAAGCATCACAATCTATAAAATTAAATAATTTTAATCCTCATTCAATTATATCAATTTTCTTTTAATAAATCCTTTAATACTCTGGAATTATTTTTTTTGTAATTAGATCTAATCCAAGATATATCTATGGTTACCACTTCAGTTCTCGATAAATTAGTGGTGTTATCAGTCATGTTTTAGAAGTTATTTCCATGCATCAAGTTTTAACTAAGTGAGGTTAATAAAATTTTCATATTAACTAACATAAAAGTGATATAAATGTATAATTATGGTTATTATGATTACATAATAATTATAGCAATAACTATATGATTAATAATAATTAGTTGTATTAGATGTATTGTCAAACATATTTTATGTTCCCCATCATAATGGTCTAAATTTGTGTGTTAGTAGAGATCAACACAAAATTAGTTGAAATTTTAAGTTATACTGCTGATCTTTAAGAACTTACTTGGCCTAAATATGGTTAAAAAGTTGAGCCAAAATATTGGCACACATAACAAAATATTTTTTACCGAATCCCTCCCGATTATTTTTCATTATGGTTACTAATTTCTTTTACTTATTTGTGTTGGTTCATGGAAGACATGGACATCTTGTGAATATTGAAAATATATAGAATCATTCATAATAAAGAATCCCAGAGAGCAGCTGGTAAAATATATATATAATATATATTGCTTATTAGGAGAAAGTAAATTTGTTTTCTAGCAGAAACAAAATAGTGATTTTTTAAAAACAATTTATAGATATATCATGTAAAGGATAGACAGGTAGAATAGTAGAAATAAAAAATAAAAATAATGGTTTACAATGAACGTGAATTGAATATTTTCATATGGATTAAAAGATGCATTTTCCCATAAAATAAAAAACTTGCAAGCACCATGACTCATTTATATAGTACCATTATATAACTGTAAATTTTTCCATTATCAAAGTTTAAAATATGAAAATAATAATACCAACATAAATACAACCAGCTTTACCTTTCCTTTACATATTATTTTTTATTTTAATTGTTATTGATGTAAAAATGGACGAAATAAGAGTAAATATAAAAATTATACATTAGTTGACCAGATTTTGGAAAAATAGTATTCAGTATCGTCGTTGTCAGGCATTAATAATTTTTACTAAAAGGTATTAGTCCGGGTAGTGGACAGTGAATGAAACAATTTAGTAGTTTCAACCATTTATTTTCTGCCAACGTTTCGACCCCCATTGTGGGTCATCATCAGGGCACATTGTAGGTGAATAGAAACTGAACCTACAATACGCCCTGATGATGACCCACAATGGGGGTCGAAACTTAGGCAGAAAATAAATGGTTGAAACTACTCAAATGTTTCATTCACTGACCACCACCCGGACTAATTCCTTTTAGTAATTCTTAACGAACAACTAATTATATCCACTTTAATAATTTTTATTTTTCACAAAATAACAAGCTTAATATTAAATTAATAATAAATGTTTTGTTCGCATGTTATTATTAGAACCAAACAAATTAATAAAAAATAATACAATAATTTATAGACTTTAGGAATGATTTTTTACTTTCACCTACTCTTATATGAAATATATTTTTTTATAAGTTCTGCAGAATTATTTAAAGAATATAATTTAATTATAAAATGAACTTGGCTTATTCAGAAAAACAAAACGAAACATATCAAGATGTTTTCTCTTGTATTAAACTATCTCTTGGACAATAATTGTTTAATATCAAAAACTCATGATTTGGATATAATATTCTGTAAATATTTTATATTATTTCCATCTATTCATACTTAAAGTACAGAAATCAATTCTGATAAGGTTGATCCAATCAGTAAGACTTAATTAATTTTAATCTTTTGAAAAAATGTTAATATGAATGCATGACCGATTTATAAAATATTGTTTACCAGAGGATGGTGTGTTAAGTCCCCAAAATTTCATAGGATTAATGTGAATTGTCATTAGATGTGCGTAGGATCGGAAACTATTTTTAAATAAACTTTTAATAAAATATTTTTTTTCTATTACTTCCTTTACTATTTTGCTCAACTAGTTCGTAACTTAAAAATATATAAATGATCTACATAATTATTGAATTATTAGATGTTTTAATTTTCATAATTTGTCTATACTATTATTTTTGTTTGGCATCTGGTATTTATTATTTTTACTTAACTTAGTTGATTTTTTATAACTTAAGTTAACTAAAATCAATTTTAATATCACAATTTCTATAATAAACTCATGTATTAATTCATCGCTTTATTTTTTCCTAACTTTAAAAAAATTTCTATTTTAACTTTTCATGGCTATAATTTATCATTTATGATCTCTGTACAAACTCTTAAATTGTATCTGCTTAATTATCAGCCCATAATGTGGACCTACTAACGTTGGCTGTAAAATAAAAATGTTTTTACTATTTTTTTTTTTTTATCATTTACTGACCATAATCTAAACCATCTCATCTTAAATAAAAATATTTCTTTCCATACATTTAATCAACGATAAACAATTCAGTGGAAGTAGTCACTATTTCAAGAATAAAACTTATCATTACAATGATTAATAATTTTGAAATAAATACAAAATATAGTGATTTAAAATCATATTAAAAATGTCATAAAGTATAATAATAAAATTTCAACTACCTGCTTCCTCTTTAACCAATGATATATGAATTTAAAGCACAAAAGACACAGAAATTCACCGAAGAACATACAACACGCTTGGAAGAATGGATGGTTAAATTCTCTCGGCTTGCCACCGTCAGATCCAGTTGATTTCATAATATTAGCCCACCTAATTTCAATGAAACAATATAATTTCAGAAAAGTGGCATGTAAAACTAGTATTACACATAAGTTTTGGATTGTTCTTACTTTGTACTTATGGTGTTGATGGAGCCTGTCGCAACCAAAATAATGGATAAAATTACTTGCTTCGAAGTCCAACCCATGTTTCTTCAAATAGGAACTTAACTGAGGAACGAAAAACTATTCCTAAACACTCACTAAGGATAATATAAACGATCAATTGATAAAACACATAATATTAAGCTATCTCATTCAACACAAAGACATTATGTTTTCAAAGTACAAAGACTCAGTGACATGTAACAACTGAGTAACCTGCCCCCTCCACTCAACACACAGCCACTCTCCTTATCAGTGAATTTAAAAACCCAATCTTAATCCTGTTTTTTTTTTTTTCTTTTTGAACTAAATAAGGGATGGAAGTTTATAAGTTTAAATTATTACTTTCAAACAACAACTAAGATATACAAAGAGGTAAACGAAACATACTTATTAATTCAAGTATTTATTTATTTTTTTTGATCTTCAAATATTTATATGTATATACATTAGTTGTGTTCCATCGTCGTTTTTGTTTTATTAAAGATACGGCAGATCATGCGCAGTACATTTTTTTATGGTCATGTGAACCTGTTTGAAAAAAACAACAACAATACTGCGCATGACTCGATCACTTTTTTTTTTAACGTGACTAAAAACATAATTGCCAAGGTGATAATAAGATTATTAATGATGGAAGTTAATTATCATGTGATCATGCTAGAAATCACACTTGAACAAGAATACTTATTTTATTTTTTTGCCTATGTTTCGACATGTATTTAAGACATTCAGGGCTATGAAAAATAAGATAACAGGAAAGTTGTTAAAACAGAACTTAACGCAGATTATTTTGCATGTTGCGCAGTATATTTTTCGTCCTGGACGACATATGTTGGAACAGAAAAAGTGTAAGGCCCATGTCCTACCTTATCTCCTCCAAAAAAAAAAAAAAAAAATTAAGGACCAAATAGAAACATCTATTGTGTGTCAATGTTTTGGCCTGAATTTTATACCATCATCAGCCTACGAATAAAACAAGATAACAACAGTAAAGTTGTAATCGCATGACTGATTTAAAATAAATTAAGTAAATACTTAAAACATTACCTTTTAGTTAATAATTCAATCATTATTATTATTTTAAATAATAATATGTAATGTGTAATCCTTTTTCAGGGATCTGGCTGAGCATGCGCAGTTCAAGATTTTTGTTGTACAAAAAAAGTGTACTGCGCATGTCCTGCTTTATGCATACAGATTGTCCAATAAACAGAATCAACTTTTTACAAAAATGCCGAAGGTGAAAGACCTAAGGCTCAGTTTATAATAACACCGAGCGTTATCAGTTTTTAACTCTAATGCGATTGGCAAAACTACGCAAATTCCGCTACAAAACGTTGAATGACATGATAAATCTTTTTAATATCTAATGCTTTTTAATAAGCTAATTTGAAGTAATTAAAAAGAAACGAAACATAGTAAATTTCGACATCTTCAAAATTAATTGGTTTACAGCACTTCACAATCTTGCATTATCGACGTCATTATTACAATATTTTTCAGGCGTCTGATAAAGCTGAGATCATTGACACATGACGCATAAGTATTTTTTACTTCCACTAACCTATATATGGAATATATCGTGAAAATTTTCGAATTCCAGTTTTTAACGGAATTACACGTTTTAGGGTCTCCTGAGTCCTCAAAATCAGCTAACCAGAAGAGCCACTTTATACCATGCATTTTACACCTATTTATGATTTTCTCAAAAACGGTTTCGACGATTTTGATGAAACTCGCTATATAGATGTAAAATTGAAGGTCTCTTTATATCATATAGATTTCATTCTGATTGAAATAGTCTAACAGGGCTTAAATGCCAAAATTTCAAAATTTCTTCTTCTAAAGTACATTTAATTTTGTAGTTTTTATGAAATTAACCATAGCATCTGATTAGCGAATCTAAAAAAAAAAACTGGTAAATATATAAGCTAAACGAATTCGATATCCAACTAAAAGAGAAAACGGAAAACATATTTTTAATGCAATTTTTTGTTTTTCAACTTAAGAACAGTAATATGCATGTATAATATACTGTTGGAATGCTAAAGATTTTAGAAAAAATATTATCTTATACATACTATTGTTAAAGTTAACGAAGAGTGATGAAAAGCCGATAAAACAAACTGATGTCGTAGATAATAATATAATAGATTATTTAATAAAACACACGTTTCTTTTAAATCTAATGTAAATATTTCCTTAACAAATTTATTTCGTTTCTAAATTTGTTTAAAAATTCTTAAATTGATATAAATAACGGAGATAAGTGAAAGTCGTGTGTTGCGCGCACCAGATTTTTAAATATTATTCTTATTGAGACGGAGATCAAATTAAATTATAAACGCACTGAGTCTTGTGGACACTTTATTTATCTCCTATTAATATCTGAATTGAATAATATACACATGTGCGTGATCTTCAGTAGGACCCTAAACAAAGACGAGTGAGTTGAAAATATAAGTTAATTTTTTCAAATACTGTCTATATGAATATCAATTTGAAAATTAGGAAAAATCTTCTGTTAAGAACACGCTACACGTTTGTTTGTTTGTCTGTTTATTTAACGTCACTTTATGCTACTGTGGCTAATCGGACGATGCTTCAGTGGGAGTCCTAAATTTTTCCCATCCAGGTTTTATTAGGATAGGGATCTTTAACGAGTAACTGACATCGCACAGGCTCGGGACCGCCTTTTTACGTCCCCTCCGAAGGACGGCATAACTAAGAATTTTTTACTCCCATTAAAAAATGCTAAGACCACCTGCGTGTTTGAACCCATGTCCTTTGGCATAGAAGGCTGTTATAGTAGCCAACCTGCTGCAGGTGATCCCACACGGTGGTACACGTGATAATCGCATCTTTTTGTTAATTCATCGTGTATTTTTGCATAATTGCACGAAAATAAAGCATGGTTCTACATTATGAAACATCAATTCAAACATGTTTTAGACAATAGGAAAATTAATAAATATAAATTGTAAATCAGAATGAAAGACATTGTTTATACACTTGTTATTTGTAATAGTAAGAAAAACAATCTGGTGCGGGCAACACACGACTTTCACTTACCTCCTTTTTTAGAATCGATTAAAGAATTTTAAAATACAGTAAGAGATAAAAATTAGTGAAACCATTAAAGAATTAGTTAAATGGAATTTCTATAGAAACATGTGTTTTTATTAAAAAATCTATTATATTATTATCTAAAATAATCACTTAGTTTTATCGGCTTTTCATCACTCTCTATTAACTTTTAAAAGCTTGTGTATGAGATAATATTTTTTCTAAAATCTTTAGCTTTCCAACGGTATATTATACATGTATTTTACTGTTCTTTCTTATGTTCAAAAACAAAAAAATGCATTAACAAAATATTATTTCAGTTTTTTCCTTTAGTTAGGTATCGGAATTATTCAATTTATATGTTCGATAAATATCAGGCCGTTTTACAAAAAAAATTCTTGGATATTATTTTTTTAAACAATTTATTTAATCCAGTCATCGCGACGTTTCAGCCTCTAGGGCCATTATCAAGCTTCTGTAATCAATTAAAGTCTCATTTGCATTTATTCATTTTCAACAATTCAATTACAACAATATATAATAAATTATTTTTAATAATTATGTCACCCACCATGCATATCATCTTAATTATCTTTTCATTTCACCGCTTTTAAGCAGCGTCGTCATAAATTTTTTTTAAATGTCATTTTTCAAAAAAAACCTGTATTCAAAAATATCATATTATTTTTCATCATCCATTGAAAAAGGGGATCTATTTATTCAAAAAAGAAAAGAAACATTTTTTCCAACTTACTTAACAGTTTTCGGCCGCCTTTTAGGCGGTGTGTTCTCGTGCGCGACTGAACTTGGGGTGGGGATGCCAAAGGATTTATATATTTACTCTGTCGATAGTTGAAAATGAATAAATGCAAATGAGACTTTAATTGATTACAGAAGCTTGATAATGGCCCTAGAGGCTGAAACGTCGCGATGACTGGATTAAATAAATTGTTTTAAAAAAACATATCCAAGAATTTCTTTTGTAAAACGGCCTGATATTTATCGAACAAATATTTAAACAAAAGAACAATTACGACAATGATGAGAAAAAAATATTCAATTTATATATTTATCTGTTTTTCATCAGGTGGTAACAAGATAATATAGTTATTTTTATAAAATCTACAAAATGAAAGGTACTTTAGAGGAAGAAAATATATCGAAATATCAGCAATTAAGCTCTGTCAGACTATTTTAATCAGATTGAAACCTACATGGTATTAAAGCCCACTGTATTTTACATCGATATAACGAGTTTAATCATAATGGTTAGAGCCGTTTTTGAGAAAATCGTAAAAAGGTGCTAAATGCATGGGAAAAAGTAGGACTTCCGGTCAGCCGATTATAGTGAAAAAATTGTTGTAACATCTCGGGAGTATAGTCGTCTTAAATATGAAATTTCAGTTCCGTAGGACTTTTTGTTTTTGCGCTAGAGTTAACCCACACACACACACCTTTTTGCGGGACTTAGGACTCAGGGAACCCTAAAATGTGTATTTCCGTTGAAAACTGGAATTCGAAAATTTTCACGATCGCAATACTTTCTCGTACTATAATTTCATATATAGGTAAGTAAAAGTAAAAAATACAATTACTTTTACACAATTATTAATAATATTTTGATTGAAATCAGGTTATTGTCTGGCTCTTATCTATCGAATACTATACACAGACAATCTAAAATGATAAAATGGATGTACCCTGAAATTGAATTAACCTGATTTCAAATACGCAATATTTTGCTTAAATTAACTAAAAAAAAAAAAAAAGAAGAAGGGAAAAAGGGATCACCTGTGGCATAGTGGCTAGCATAACATATTTCTTGTCCAAGGTCGGAGGTTCAAACCTGACAAGTGATTCTAGTATTTTTTTAATGGGAGTAAAATTTTCTTGTTTACGCCGTCCTTCGAAGGTAAAAAGGTGGTCCCGAGCCTATGTGATGTCAGACACTCATTAAAGCTCCCTA
Organism: Piezodorus guildinii; assembly: GCA_023052935.1. Taxonomy (NCBI): domain Eukaryota; kingdom Metazoa; phylum Arthropoda; class Insecta; order Hemiptera; family Pentatomidae; genus Piezodorus; species Piezodorus guildinii. The sequence goes on along the minus strand of CM041298.1, from coordinate 11,453,955 downwards.
TCCTAATTAGACCTGAATAGGGAAAATTTAGGGCTCCAACTGTAGCATCGTTCAATTAGCCACGGTATCATAAAGGCACCTTAATTGAATGAATAAATTCAATGATCACATAATAAATAGTTATAATCATTGTTATTTAGATATTTAATACCAGTAAATGGACATTAAATATTCATAAAGTTACACGACCTAGAGGTTTTTCGCCTAAAAACATCAAAACAATAAACCACCCAACGTGACTGGGCTAGCTGACGTGATTCTTGGACTGTGAAGATATAAAATAATCCTTACGCTTATCCCATTCTCAATACTCGATTAAATCATATATAGTTTGTTGCCAACAATATAGTTATTAAACTTTATCTTTTAAGTTTAAATGTCATTTATAAATATGAGGCTAAGCAAAAATTAGGTTATATCCGTATATAAGATATATATACAAAAGATACGAGAAAAAAATTGAAATTTTACCCATAAATACGCCCATAAGTTATTTATGAAGATAGGTAAAAAACAGGAAGTGAGTTTTAGAATCAATAAAGCGCGATAAAAAAAAAACAATTGAAATCTATATACACTTGTAACTCCGTTATTTTCAGATAAAGAAAAACAAATTATTAGTGTTAAAAAAAAACACACTAATAATTATAAAACAGAAAAGAAAAAAAAATTTAAATTTTACCCATAAATACGCCCATAACTCAGTTATTTTTTAAGATAAATAAAAAAACTTGAAGAGAGTATTAGAATTAATAAAACGCGATAAAAAAAAAGAAGCAAACAACGAAAAAATTGAAATCTTGCATATATATAAGCTTGCAACTCCGTTGTATTCGAAGATCGATAATTATTAGCTTTTTACTTTCACTTACTATATATAGTGTGGGAAAGTATTGCGATCGTGAAAATTTCCGAATTCCAGTTTTCAACGGAAATACACGTTTTAGGGTCCCCTGAGTCCAAATAACAAAATCCTGCAAAAAGGTCTGTGTGTGTGTGGTTACTCCTGGGCGGAAACAGTAAATCCTATGAAACTGAAATTTCATATTTAAGACAACTATAAGCCCGAGACGTGACAAAACTTTTTTCATCAAAATGAGCTTACCAGAAGAGGCACTTTATACCATGCATTTTGCACCTTTATTCGATTTTCTCGAAAACGGTTCCGATGATTTTGTTTTAACTCGCTATATCGATGTAAAATTTAATGGGCTTTAATATCATGTAGGTTTTATTCTGATTAAAATGGTCTGACAGGGCCTAAATGCCGATATTTTAAATTTTCTTCCTCTAAAGTACCTTTAATTTTGTAGATTCAATAATATTAACTAGATTATCTTGTTAAGACTGATGAAAAACAGGTTATGTTAAATAAAAGTTATGTTAGGATTAGATATGGAGCAAAAAAATTAAAGTTTAGTAGTTTAGGTAACTAGTAAAATTTTAATGGCTGTTAAAATAGTCGGCTATTGATTACCATTTGCTGAAAATAAACACTATTTGTTTTCTACCACCCTTTTCCTAAAATCAAAATTGATTTTTGATAATATATACCAAAGTTATTAGTACTTACGTACTATTTAAAAACAAATATTGTCAGTAGAATAATTTAAAGATTTATACTCATAATATTGGGTTGATGCAAAATTAATGCAGGTTTCCTCTATTGCAATATCTTAATTCCAATTGTGTAAACAAAGCTAATCCTAACATTGATCATTATTATACCAAAACAAACCTTATCTAATACCCTCTCTTTCACCATGAATTTGTTTAGTAAAATCGTTTTGTTCAGTGTGTTCAAAGGTCTTGAATCGAAAATGTCAAAGTGCGATTTTCGTCAAATTTATTTTTACGAATTTAAATTAGGGCGCAGCGCTGCGCAAACGGCTCGTAATATTAATGAAGTGTGGGGTCAGGGGGCTATTAATGAGTGCACGGTGCAGCGTTGGTTCCAGAAGTTTCGCAGAGGAGATTTCGACCTCGAAGACAAGGAAGGTCGGGGCCGTCATCTTGCTCTGGACAACGACCAGCTGAGGTCAAAAGTGGAAGAAGACCCAACCAAAACCACACGAGAAATGGCGGCGGAACTCGGAAATCAAAAATTGCAACGTCTTTGCCCAGCATTGATGAATCGGAAGGGGCCGATCCTGCTCCACGATAACGCCAGACCACACGTTGCACAACCAACGCTTCGACTGCACGAGTTGGGCTACGAAGTTCTCCAACATCCGCCTTATTCACCTGACCTCTCTCCTACAGACTTCCACTTTTTCAGGCATCTGGACAACTTTTTGAGGGAGAAAAATTTTCAAAACCAGGACGACATTGAAAATTCTTTTCGTGATTTCATTGAGTCCAGGGATTCGGATTTTTTTTCTGGTGGAATAAGAAAGCTTGTTGAACGTTGGCAAAAGTGCATTGATTCAGATGGAAATTATTTTGATTAAATATATATGGTTAAAGTAGAGATATGGCGTATTTACAATACCTACTAAAAACCTGCATTAATTTTGCATCAACCCAATACAAACTCATTATTGTGATAATTATGCCATTCATCAGACATATTCATCAAAATATGATTGTTTCTATCATTAATATAAGAGTTGTTTGTGATTGATAGCATTCTCAAATAATTCAAAATTATTGTTATCACAATTCCCATCTGAGTTAATTATGCAAGGATAATTATATAGGATTTTAGAAAGTAACTTAATAAATGAATTGAGCTATCTGAAAAAGTGAAGTATAGGAAGATGTGAGCAGTAACGTAGCTCAGTCTTCCTAGATTTCAATAGATTTTTAAGCAGTTTATCATATAATTCAGTACACTTGCGTGAGCAATTTCTCTAAAAAAAAGTTATAGTTGTTTCAGAAGTTCCTCTACAGACAATTTATAGGATGCTATAGCTCCGTATATCCAAGATAATAATATCTGTTAACTTACATTTAGGTGAAGCACCGAAAAAACAAAAGCACATGTACTGTCTCGTGAAAGGCGAACGAATGATGCTGGACTGAACTGATGACGTGATGTAATTTGGCGTCGAACGACACCACCATACATGTACACCAAATGTAACGCATTTAAAGTACTTTTTTTTATTAAACTGCACTGTTTTTGGCCAAAAATTGCTATCATCGGATCCGGTCACCGGATCCGGTATATTATTGCCGGATCCGGTTAACGTATAATGATGCCGGATCCGGTTAACGTATAATGATGCCGGATCCGTTTAACGTATAATGATGCCGGATCCGGTTTTCCGGATTGCAATCCCTAATGACGCTGTCATCGCCGGACGCTCCAAGTAGTTCTAACACGGAGTGATGAAAAAAAAAAAAAAACTTACTGAATTTCATAGATAATATTATAACATATTATTTAATAAAACGCATCTTTCTATACAAATCCAATGTAAATAATTCTTTAACAGTTTATTTTCTTTTCTAAATATGTTTATGTCTTCCAGTGGCGCGACAGGCCGTGTAGGCCCTGGGCCTCGCGGTGTAAACTCCTTCGAGTTTACACTCACGTTTCACGATGCAATTTTTTTTAGTGTAGGGTCATCACTCCCTACGACTAATTTTGTGAGTAGCTACCCTTTGGCTGACGGGTCTCACATACCCGGGGGAGAGGTTGTGAGTGAATCTACATTTTTTAAAATCCTTATAAAAGCCCCGCCGGGACTTGGATTCGAACTCAGAACCTGTAGCATGAGAGACTAGCGTGCTAGCCACTCAGCCACGGGCTCCCCCTAAATATGTTTACCATTTTTTAAATTGATATAAATAACTGAGGTAAGTGAAAGTCTTGTGTTGCGAGCAATAAATGCAACTTGTTAGATGAAACATTTAACCTTGGATTTACAAAGATAAAGAGATAGTGAATAGTGAATATTGGATATTGTATTGCGAATTATTTGTACTATCACCTAACTCTCAAAATACTTCGTCATCACTACCATTTTTCTCATTACCTTTTTTTAATAGACACACTTCTGGCTGCTTAATCCGTTAACGCTGCCAACGTATTTAGCATCAGGCACGTGGCGGTAAAAGGTTATTGTCTTTCAATATATTTACCTTGAAAGTTGGCATTAAATTTTCTTTTTAGCGAAATTGAACCTGTACAATTCAGCGTGATGCCGTGACCAATGGAAATATCCCTATATTTTATATACATATATAATATTTATATACATAGGTAGATTATTATTACATTAGAAAATTAAAGAAAACTTAGTGACCATTTCAAGTTCCGCTCAACTTTTATAAATCTTTCTTTCTTGAAGAAACTTCTGATAATTACAGAACTCAACAAAAAAAGAATTAGCGGAATTGGTCAAGACGTTCAAGTGTGATGACGTGACTAAGGTAAATAGGGATTCATCTTTGAAGGCTTCCATTGTTAGGAAAAATAAACAAACGAATAATTCATGATATAGACATATATTAAATTTATTTTATTTTAAAATGTGAAACTGAAACAACATTAAAATGTTGGCATTTTCTCAATTTCAAGACTTTGGAGTCCTCAATCAGCCTTATCATACTGTTATGATTACATTTTTTTTTTTCTGCTTTTGTAAGGGTTTCTTCTGAAAAATTAATACTTTATTATAGTCTTATTGAATTATATATTTTATTATAAAATCATCTATTTTTTTCCTATAAAGTACCTTTAATTTTGTAGATTTTATAAAAATGAATATATATTATCTTGTTACCACCGATGAAAAACACATAAATATATATGTTGAACGGATTCGATATCTAACTAAAGGAGAAAACTGAACAAATATTTTTGTAATGTAATTTTTTTTATTATGAACATAGCAACAGTAATATACATGTATAATATACCGTTGGAAAGCTAAAGCTTTTAGAATAAGTATTATCTAATGCACAAACTTGTAAAAGTTAATAAAGAGTGATGAAAAGCCGATAAAACTGATTATTTTAGATAATAATATAATAGATTTTTTAATAAAACACATGTTTCTTATAGGAATTCAATTTAATTAATTCTTTACTGGTTTCACGTATTTTAATCTCTAACTGAATTTGAAAAACCTTTCATTGATTTTAAAAATGGAGGTAAATGAAATTCGAGTGTTACCCGCACCAGATTTTTATATATGTAGAGATATTATTTAATCTAAAATATATGTTTCCAACGAAACTGAATCTAATTCCTTAAACTTGTTTCAACTCTATATTTATATAATAATTCTTGAATTGATTTTACCAACCGTGACTAAATGAAAGTCGTGTATTGCCCGCACAAGATTTTTTTGTTTTAAATTGATCGTACATATTTTGTATTTATTACTTTAGAATAAGCGATACGTCTTGGAGATAATCAATTAGTGTCACATTAATCTAAATCAACTCGACCACATTTTTTTGACAGACAAATTAAATATTCTGTCATTATTAGGACTTTGTGACCTGTTGAGATAAAATATCTGAAAGCAAACTGTTGTATAATGCCATTGATACAAGTTCCTTGAAGGGCACTATAAGTGGATTTGTTCCTGTGTATTATCTATTGACATATCTCGTAATGTATAACCATCTTCTTATGCTCTTGTTTCTCACAGTGGCGTAACTATATTCCATTAATATGCCTGTTAAAAATCTCCCCCAATATAAAACGAAAACAAAATGGTGCGGACAACACCCGACTTTCTCTGACTTCGGCTGTTAAAATCAATTTAAGAACTATTAAAGTGGGATCACCTGTAGTGTAGAGGCTAGCATAACAGATGTTTATGCTCAAGGGTTCCAGGTTCAAACCTGAAGGTGGCCCTAGGATTTTTAGATTGGAGGAAATGATCCTTAGTTATGCCGTACTTTGGAGGAGACGTAAAAATGTGGTCCCGAGCCTCTGCTGTCAGATATTCGTTAAAGATAAGGTGACCAGACGTCCCGCTTTTAATCACAAATTCATTTAAAATTTGAATTTATCTTTAAGTATCAAAACATACTATTGTACGTTTTTTATACAGTAAATTAATTGTGGACATCAGAAAAATCAAAATTAAGCGTTGAAAGCCATTTTATGTATATATGTGAAGATTTTTACAATATCTTGTATTATATCTTATAATTATCTTGTTATTCTTCTTAGATCTAAGGTTACATATATCATCTAACAGATTCCTTATTGCTAATACTGGATATATATATATATTGGGTTGTGTCACATGAAATGTTCGTTTTCAAGGTAAAGGATTTTTATTAAAAATACGATATGAAAACAAGATAATTTTATTCGAAGTATTTAGCTTCTTTTTCTACACATTTTTCCCAACGTGACACCAACTTTTTTATGCCCGAACTGAAAAACTCTGAGCTTTGAAGTGAAACAAAATCTGAAAACGAACTTTTCACTCGATCGTCATTTTCAAAAAGTTTTCCTTTGACGAAGTTGTCTAAATTCCTGAACAGGTGGTAATCTGTTGGAGACAAGTCGGAAGAATATGGTGGGTGCGGAAGAACTTCGTTGCCCAGTTTTTTCAATTTTTACACGGTATGTTTTGAAACATGGGGTCTTGCTGCCGCTTAGTGAGATCATGAGGTACCCATGTATCCAGCTTTTTTACTTTGCCAATACACTTTAAATGTCTGAAAACGGTAGATGCACTTGCATTTAGTTGTGCTGAGAGTCCTTTAACTGTTTGGTAGAGGTTTCCTTCTACTGTATGTTTGAGGACATCGTTGTCTATTTGGGGCAAGTTTTCCAAGTTGGTATCCCCAGCTGAAAACTTAGCAAACCGACGGCGAATGGTCCGTTCGTTAACACTCCCTTCCCCAAAAGCCTTGCAAATATTTCTAGCGGCCTCAGCTCCATGTTCATATTTGGAGGTATACTAAAAAGTGGGTTATTGATTGGGAAGCTAATGTTTATAATACAAAGTTAAAGTATTAGTGACTGTTTACTTTAAATATGTAATCATTCGGAAGAAAACAACAGAGACCTACAAAATCCTTTATGTATTTCAGAAACTATAAAAACGGACATTTCATGTGAAACAACCCAATATATATATATATATATATATATATATATATATATATATATATATATATATACTTAAGACAGGACATCGGCTTCGGGTCAGCTAATTTATAAAAATAAGTACGTATAACAACATGAGCCTTATTTCACGTACATAAAGAACAAAATATAAATATTGCTTATCTAACATAATTTATTTCCTTTTTGTTTATTTATTATAGTTAAACTCTTTAATTAAAGATTATCAACAGTTTAAAACTTATTTAATGAGTAATGTGTACACAAATTTAATTGAGAATATTAATTAAATCACTTGAACTTTTCTTCTTTTTTAGTTTACTAAATTTATTAATCAATAATATTACACAAATTATCCAATATTATATCATCTTAATTAAAATGCCTTGTCTCTTCTTCAGGCACGCGCTTCCTTGTTTGTTCATTTAACGTCACTTTATGCTACTATGGCTAATCGGACGATGCTACAGTGGGAGTCCTAAATTTTGCCTATCCAGGTTTTATTAAGATAGGGATCTAGTATCACGAGTACCTGACATCGTGCAGGCTCGGGACCACCTTTTAACGTCCCCTCCGAAGGACGGCGTAACTAAGGATTTTTTACTCCCATTAAAAAATCCAAGGATCACCTGCGGGTTTGAACCCGTGACCTTTGTCATGGGAGGCTGTTACGCTAGCCACCCAGCTACAAGTGATCCCATCGCTTCTTCATTTTATATATGTAGAGATAAAATTTAATCTAAAACATATGTTTCCAACGAGTTAACATATGTGACAACTGAATCTAAATCCTTAACCTTGTTTCTACAATCCAAAATCCTTCGTAAAATCCTCAACGCTCCTTGCTTTGTCACAAACAAAATCATTCATAAAGACCTCCAAGTTCCGTATGTAGCCAATTTGGCCCGTACCAGGTATCATTACTTCCATGACAAACTCCAATCCCACTAGTTTCAATCCTTACTTCCTCTTCAATTCCTGATAATCCACCGAGGTGTCTGAAGAGAAGATGGCCTCGAGACCTTCTTGTTTAGATTGATTACTAGAGTGCTGCCAATGGGCAGTTTCTCTTCACGTTTTTCATGTACATATCTTTTATCATCATATTTACTTGATGTATTGTAGTATACAGTTGTAAATTTCAATAAAATATAATTTAAAAAAAAAAAAAACTTGTTTCAAGTTAAAGTCGTGTATTGCCCGCACAAGTACTACTAAATTTATTAATCAATAATATTACACAAATTATCCAATATTATATCATCTTAATTAAAATGTCTTGTCTCTTCTTCAGGCACGCGCTTTCTTGTTTGTTTGTTTGTTCATTTATCGTCAGTTTATGCTACTGTGGCTAATCGGACGATGCTACAGTGGGAGTCCTAAATTTTGCCTATCCAGGCTTTATTAGGATAGGGATCTTTAACGAGTACGTGACACCATGCAGGCTCGGGACCACCTTTTAACGTTCCCTCTGAAGGACGGCATAACTAAGGATTTTTCACTCTCGTTAAAAAATCCTAGGACCACCAGTGGGTTTGAACCCGTGGCCTTTGGCATAGGAGGCTGTTATGCTAACCACCCTGCTACCGATGATCCCTTACGCACTTCCACACTTCGCACTGGTGCAATTTGAATGAAGTTTTGTCATTTATGTTTAAAAAATCTCTGTCTAACCGAATTAGAGTTCCTCGCTTGGGGATTTTGGTTTATCATAACGAAAAGTGCAATTAGCAAGAAAATATCTTTAATTTTATAACCTATATTCATTATTACATTTAATCATTGGTATAAATAAAAAACATAAAAAGGTTGCGCGCCTCCACGTGGTGCGGCTGGATACTCTTCGCTGAAAAGGCTAGGAATAGAGGAACTAAAACGAAACCCTCTAAGGCTAAATACCCCATGGAGTGGACAAAACAATAAGCCTCATAAAACTGACTTTGACCAATACCATCTCAAAAGTAAAATTCCAGGGATTATTAAGTAAACCATTCCAAATAAACACAGGGCTTAGACAAGGTGACGGCTTGTCACCGATTCTGTTAAATGTTTTGCTGGATAAGATAATGAGGATCTTCTGGGAAAATGATGATGCAGGTGCAGTAATTGGAACAATAAAAGACAATGTAAGAGTGTCTGGCCTTTGCAGATGATCTAGCCCTGCTAGCGGAAACAGAGGAGGAAGCTATAAAACAGATAGACACCCTAAAAAAAAAATAGCTGAGAAAACAGGTCTCCAAATTTCCTACGAAAAGACGGAGATGATGACAACAAATGCAAGGTATGACAAGAAAATTTTGGCCACAAAATATGGACAAATAAAAGTGACCAAAAAGTTCAAATACCTAGGAGAGATAATATGCAACAACGGGATAGATAAAGCAGGCCTAGATGAAAGATTAGCCAAACTAGAAAGACTGTACTTTGCAACTAGAAGCATGTACAGTAAGAAACGTTTATCCTCCAAGGCAAAAATAAGGCACAACTGTACAGTAGTAAGACCAACAATATTGTATGGTATGGAAACAGTTTGCCTTCAAGATTGAGAGAAAAATTCTTAGGAGGATTCATGGACCTAAAATAACACAAGAGGGCTACAGGCTAAAATACAATGAAGAAATATATAGAAATTTGGAAAACCTTGAAGTAGTCATCAGAACTAGGAGACTGAGGTTTTATGGCCATATGGTAAGAATTAACAATCAGAGGCTGAACAAACAGATTTTTGACAAAGTTCTAAGCTATAAGAATATGGGTGGTTATGCTAAGCAAATAAAAGAGGAGCTCGAAATGTTAAAAATCAAGAAAATAGACTGCTTAGATAGAGAGCTTTTCGGGAAGAAAATAAAAGAAGTTGGGGTTCTTACAGGAAAAACAAAGAAACAGGGGAGAAAATGGACAAAGGAAGAGCGGGAGGAACAGTCCGGGAAAATGAAAGAATATTGGAGAAAAAGGAAGATGAGAAAGATGTGAAGAAAACAAAATTATATATATGTGGTCCTTGATGGCCAATTCGTGCAGAAAAAAAACAAAAACATATATCAAAATTGTTTAAGTTTATTTGTTTGTTGTTTTATAGTGAATTACAGATAATTGAATATTTAATATTCTCATATAAAGAAAACTTGATAGCCATGTATGTATTCAAAAACTACAGAAATAACAAAAGTCCCTATTATATTAGGTTTATAACTATAATCTAACTATAAATAATCTATTTTAAATAAATTTTAAAGGTTTAATTTACCCCCACACTAGACTGAAACGGCAAGAAACTGCTCGCATCTTTTGGTTACTTCAACACTTACTGGACAGACGCTCTAACCTTCTACTTAACTACAAAAGGCTCATCTACATGAACAATCATAAGAACTATCTGGACGCACGGAGTTAAGCTTTTGGGCTCCATTAGACATGAAATTCTTCCCGCATTCAATCCTTACAATCCAAAATCCTCAATGTTCCATATGTTGCTGATTTGTCCCGAACCAGGTATCAATCTTTCCATGACTACCTCTACTCCCAATGTGACCCACTAGTTTCATTTCTTGTTTCCTCTTCCATTCCTGACAATCCTCCGAGGCGTCTGTATAGAAGATGGCCTCTAGACCTTCTAGTTTAGATTACCAACTGGAGTGCTGCCAATGGGCAGTTTCTCTTCATGTATTTTTTACGTATTTTATCTCACAGCTCATTTAATTGTTGTATTTACTAATACAGTTGTAAATATCAATCAATAAATAAATAAAAAAAATTTTAATTTATTTTCCATAAGAATTCTATTTAGTTTAAAGTGAAAAAGCTGTTTTCATGAAATAGTATTCAATTTGAAATAATTAATAACAATGTTAGTTTATAGATTTATAACAACTTACCATTTATTTTAACATATTAGTTACAATTCGGTACGTAATATTGTTTCTAGAATCGTGTGTACTAAATGGAAGAATATGACGTTGCCCACTTTAACTATTATAACCTCTCTCTTTACGAAAAACGTATGTTCATAAGTTTTTGGGCTTACAACTTTGTATTAACTTGTAAAATTTCTTTTATTGCATATTAACTTTCCTAAAACCTTGCGCTTTCCACCGGTATATTATACGTCTGTCGAGGTTGTGGTTATTATTATGGACATGATAGGGTATCAGAAGGCTTCGACAATTGCGTGTTTATGCAATGAAGAGAGTAAAATGAAAGGTGGTGCTCGCCGTGGTAGAAGCAATTAACGCACCACCAGGTAGGAGAACACCCTGCCAGGTAGGGGCGAACCCACATCTAGCTCTAAGGCAGAGGGGACAGGTAAGGAAGGAATACCCCGTGAGGTAGAAACACAACCGCAGCCGATAGGACTCTTCATAGCTGCACCCCATCCTATGAGGGGGATATAAAGTATGAAGGAGACAAGGTAGAAGAAGGATGAGATTTAATGATAGACCAGATTCAAAGGCAGAGATATTCTGACCTAGGGAGACACCACCTGGTAGAAGCAGGTTGGTAATCTGATGAGCTGAGCCAGCTCTTGGAGATGTTAGTCATCCATGTCAATAATTGAGACGTTGATTTCCAAAAGATACTATATCCATTCTAGGAAATTTTACAGGAAGCGCGAAAATCTCTCATTACTATATTATTAAAATAGCTAATTTCGGTCTTTTTGCCTTAAAATTTAGAATTATTTTTTTACTATGATAATAACATCATATTAAAGTTATGAAATGAATTTTTTTAGAATCATTTGGAACGAAAATAAATGCGTAATTAGTACTTTTAGAAAATGACCGCCTTTATAAATCGCGTTTTTGAGGACTTGAGAATTCATTAGATAACATCAAATAGAATATTTAGATAAAACTAAATGATGAGAATACAAATATGTGAAAAAATCAATTTCGTAAAAAATGTCCTTTAGTACCTTTTGGAAATCAACGTCTCAATTGATGGTGAGAGCTTTTCTATCAGACTAGAGTCTTGGCCCAAGGTCAAATTATCTCGTAAAGTTTATTTATTCTCTTAAAACAGTTACATGAACAATGATATTTACAGGGTATAGCCAAATTAAAATATAAAATATTATTTAATAGTACGTCTTCACATATTCGGCCGGTGACCCAAGTAGCCGCCGCTAGCGCTTCCTGTGAGCGAGCGCGTGAAGGATCCGCTACACGTCTATATTACTACTAATCTTTCAGGGATAATTTTATGATGACTTGGTTACAGAAAATTTAATTTTCCCATTTAAAGAAAGGCTGAATTTCAATGATGATGGAGTTTAGTTGACCGTTAAAAATTAGATGAGGAAGATGGTTGGAGATGCGGTCATTAGAGAGAAACACACATTAAAACATAGTGCTTGTTTTAATTGTGTGCCGATGTTTCGGCCTACATTGTGGACCTTCTTCAGGTTGACTCTTAAGACGGTGTCTAAAGAAGTCCTATGAATCCAAGAAGTCATCACTTCTTTAGACATCGTTTCAAGAGTCAACCTGAAGAAGGTCCACAATGTAGGCCGAAACATCAGCACACAATTAAAATAGCACTTTGTTTTAATGCGTGTTTCTCTCTAATGACCGCACCCCCAACCACCTTTCTCATCTGATTTTCAATGTGTTTTACTTTAAATCTTCAGGAAAGATTGCTCTCAATGATAGAGAAAACCATATCAAAATCCGTCCAGTGGTTTAGAACGAGTTCGCGGTGGTTTAGAACGAGTTCGCGGAAACCTAGAGTCGTGGTATGATTTTATATATAAAGAGATGATCAATCTTTAATTTTTAAATAATAATTTATTGATTATATTTAACTTTAAACTATAATACGCTCACAATGAAGTTCATTTTTTTCTTTATTTCGACATAAGTTTATCTCTCACCACATAGTCAAGTTTAGATACCTGAAACATAAGAATAAAATTTAAAAAATACGGCTAATGTTTAATAAAGAACTATGCTACAGAATGTTGATAATGGTACTATTTTTTCATATATATTACTGTCACTTACTTATATATGAAATATATAGTAAGGGAAAGTAATGCGATCGTAAACATTTTCGAATTACGATTTTCGACGGAAATACACGTTATAGGTTATCCTGAGTCCAAATGAACAAGTCCCGAAAAAAGATCTGTGTGTGTGATAACTCTCGGGCGGAAACGAAAAGTTCTGTGAAACTAAAATTTCATATTTAAGACAACTATACGGCAGAGATGTTACAGAAACTTTTTCATCAAAATCTGCTAACCAGAAGAGCTACTTTATACCATGCATTTTGCACCTTTTTACGATTTTCTCAAAAACGGCTCTAACGCTTTGGATTAAACTCTATATATCGATGTAAAAATTGGCGAGGTTTAATATCATATAAGTTTGATTATGATTAAAATACTCTGACAGGGCTTAAATGCAGATATTTTAAATTTTCTTCCTCTAAAGCACCTTTAATTTTGTAGATATTAAAAAACAACAACAATATAATCTTGTTATCCAAGATAAAAAATCTGGTGCGGGCAACACACGACTTTCACTTACCTCCATTTTTAAAATCAATGAAAGAATTTTCGAATACAGTTAAAGATAAAAATACGTGAAACTATTAAGGAATTAATTAAATTAAATTTCTATAAAAACATGTGTTTCATTAAAAAATCTATTATATTATTATCTAAAATAATCAGTTAGTTTTATGTTCATTTCATCACTCTCTATTATCTTTTAAAATCTTGTGAATGAGATGATATTTTTTCTAAAATCTTTAGCTTTCCAACAGTATGTCATACATGTATATTACTGCTCTTATGTTCAAAAACGAAAAATTGCATTAAAAAAATATTTTTTTTGTTTTCTCCTTTAGTTGGGTATCGAATTTATTCAATTTATATATTTACCTGTTTTTCATTAGCGTTAACAAGATAATCTAGTTATTATTATTGAATCTACAAAATTAATGGTACTTTAGGGGAAGACAATTTAAAATATCGGCATTTAAGCCCTGTCAGACCATTTTTATCCAAATAAAACCTACATGATATTAAAGCCCATTAATTTTTACATCGATATAGCGAGTTTAATCAAAATCGTCGGAACCGTTTTCGAGAAAATTGAAAAAAGGTGCAAAATGCATGGTATAAAGTGGCCTCTTCTGGTAGGCTCATTTTGATGAAAAAAGTTTTGTCACGTCTCGGGCGTATAGTTGTCTTAAATATGAAATTTCAGTTGCATAGGACTTACCGTTTCCGCCCGGGAGTTACCACACACACACACACACAGACCTTTTTGCGGGACTTGGTTATTTGGACTCAGGGGGCCCTAAAAAGTGTATTTCCGTTGAAAACTGGAATTCGAAAATTTTCACGATCGCAATACTTCCCCTTACTATATATAGTAAATGAAAGTAAAATTACATTAAAAAGTTGTTAGCATTTTTCTCCTTAAGTTAGAGATCGAATTTGTTCAACTTTATATTTACCTATTTTCTCTTACTATATATAGTAAGGGGAAGTATTGCGATCGTGAAAATTTTCGAATTCCAGTTTTCAACGGAAATACACTTTTTAGGGCCCCTGAGTCCAAATAACCAAGTCCCGCAAAAAGGTCTGTGTGTGTGTGTGTGGTAACTCCCGGGCGGAAACGGTAAGTCCTATAAAACTGAAATTTCATATTTATGACAACTATACGCCCAAGACGTGAAAAATTTTTTTCATCAAAATGAGCTTACCAGAAGAGGCACTTTATACTATGCATTTTGCACCTTTTTTCGATTTTCTCAAAAACGGTTCCGACGATTTTGATTAAACTCGCTATATCGATGTAAAATTTAATGGGCTTAAATATCGTGTAGGTTTTATTTGGATAAAAATGGTCTGACAGGGCTTAAATGCCGATATTTTAAATTTTCTTCCCCTAAAGTACCTTTAATTTTGTAGATTCAATAATAATAACTAGATTATCTTGTTAACGCTGAAAAACGCTGAAAAACAGGTAAATATATAAATTGAACCAATTCGATCTCTAACTAAAGGAGAAAACTGAAAAAATACTTTTTTTAATGCAATTTTTTTATTTTGAACATAGCAACAGTCATATACACGTATAATATACCGTTGGAAAGCTAAAGATTTTGGTATAAATATTATCTAATTCACAATCTTGTAAAATTCAATAAAGAGTGTCGAAGAGCAGATAAAATTTATTAAATTAGATAATAATATAAAAGAATTTTTAACAAAACACATGTTTCTATATAAATTCAATTTGATTAATTCCTTAATATTTTTACGTATTTTTATCTTTAATTGTATTTGAAAATTCTTTCATTGATTTTTAAAATGGAGGTAAGTGAAAGTCGTGTGTTGCCCGCACCAGATTTTTTTGTTTTGAACATAAGAGCAGTAATATACATGTATGATATACCGTTGGAAAGCTAAAGATTTTAGAATAAAATATTATCTTATACACAAGCTTGTAAAAGTTATTAAAGAGTGATGAAAAGCCGATAAAACTAACTGATTATTTTAGATAATAATATAATAGATTTTTAAATAAAACATACGTTTCATAAGAATAAATAGACATTCTATTTAATTAATTTTGTATTAGTTTTACTAATTTTATATCTGTCTGTATTAAATTTCTTCTTCTTGATGCTTCTCGCATTAAAAATATAAAATTGTTTTTTTTTTTTTCTATTCTATTCAATATTAACAAAAATATAGTGCGGGCAAAACACGACTTTCACTTACCGACATGGTAAAAATCGATTAAAGAATTTTCAAATGCAGTTAGAGAGAAAAATGAGTGAAACTAATAAAGAATTAATTAAATTGAATGTCTATAGAAACATGTTTATCGGCTTTTCTCGACTTTTACTAACTTGTGTATAAGATAATATTTTTGTTTTAAAATCTTTAGCTTTCCAACGGTATATTATACATCTATATTACTGTTCTTATGTTCAAAAACGATAAATTGCATTAAAAATATGTTTGCAATTTCCTCCTTTAGTTAGATATCGAATTCGTTCAACTTATTTACCTGTTTATTTATTTACCTGTTTTATATCGTTGATAACAGGATTATAGTGTTTGTTTTTTTTAGTATCAACAAAATTAAAGGTGGTTTAGAGGAAGATTGAAATATCGCCATTTAATTCCAGTCATAGTATTTAAATCGGTATGAAACATTCATGATATTAAATTTGTTAACAATATAGAGAGTTCAATCAAAATCGTTAGAGCCGTTTTCGAGAAAATCGAAAAAAGGTGCAATATGCTTGGTATAAATTGGCTTTTCTGGTTAGCCGATTCCAATGAAAACGTTGCTGTACAATCTCAGTCGTATATTTGTCTTAAATATGAAATTTCAGTTTCATAGAACTTTCCGTTTTCGCGCTGGACTTGCACACACGGACGGACACACACACACACACACAGGGGACTCAGGGGACCCTCAAACGTGTATTCCGTTGAAAACTCAAAATTTTATGATATATATTTCAAATATAGATAGGTAAGAGAAAGTAAAAAATATTTTAAAAAACTGTTAACACATGAATGAATTGCCGGAAACGTTATAAACGTTCGCACTATAATGAATTACTGAGATATTATTTTTAGAAAATCGTAGATTTTTTTTTCAACAGTATATTACCCCACATAATTAAATTATTTCATTTTCTAATCAATGACGAACTTTTTAAGTTAGACCCTAATCGCACTTCTTTGGCAGTGATATTGCACTGGGTCTCCGTTGGGCATTTTGGGCGAGGTCGATTCTGAAACAAAGAAAAAATTGTTATGTTGCTATATAAACTTATTTAGTTTAGTGTTATTTTATTAAAGATTTTAAATAAAATTGTATCACCTTAGATTAAAACTTAATAAAAAAAACATAAGCCTGTTCCAACCTAATGCCCATGCGCAGTTCTATTCTACTGCGCATGCGCAAGCAGGGAGAAACGTTCTTCTGTTAAAAAAAAACTCGTGTGCGGGCAACACACGACTTTCACTTACCTCCATTTTTAAAATCAATGAAAGAATTATCAAATACAATTAGAGAAAACAATACGCGAATCTATTAAAGAATTAAATTTTAATTTATATAGAAACATGTGTTTTGTTAAAAATTATTTTATATTATTATCTAATTTAATAAGTTTATCTGCTCTTCGTCACTCTTTATTGAATTTTACAAGATTGTGCATTAGATAATATTTATACCAAAATATTTAGCTTTCCAACGGTATATTATACGTGTATATGACTGTTGCTATGTTCAAAATAAAAAAATTGCATTAAAAAAAGTATTTTTTCAGTTTTCTCCTTTAGTTAGAGACCGAATTGGTTAAACTTATGTATTTATGTGTTTTTCATCGGTGATAACAAGATAATATATTTATTTTTATAAAATGTAAGAAATGAAAGGTACTTTACAGGAAAAAAAAAGTAAAATATCGGCATTTAAGCCCTGTCAGACTATTTTAATCAGAATAAAACCTACATGACGTTAAAGCCCATTCAATTTTACATCGATATAACGAGTTTAGTCAAAATCGTCGGAACCGTTTTCGAGAAAATCGAAAAAAGGTGCAAAATGCATGGTATAAAGTGCCTCTTCTGGTAAGCTCATTTTGATGAAAAAAGTTTTGTAACGTCTCGGGCGTATAGTTGTCTTAAATATGAAATTTCAGTTTCATAGGACTTACCGTTTTCGCCCGGTAGTTACCAAACACACACACACACACACACACATTTTTGCGGGTCTTGGTTATTTGGACTCAGGGGATCCTAAAATGTGTATTTCCGCTGAAAACTGGAATTCGAAAATTTTCTCGATCTCAATACTTTCCCTTATTATATATAGTAAGTGAAAGTATAAAACTGGTGTACGCAACACACGACTATCACTTACTTCCGTAGTAAAAACCAATTTAAGAATTTTTTTTATAATGTAAGAGTTACCAAAAGTTTAATAAAGTTATAATCAGTTTCCTTGGAAACATATGTTTTAGATTAAATAATCGATAGATATATTTATTTATTTATTTTGTATCCACTACCCGTATGGGTCATTTCACGATCTTCATTTACCTCGACTGTTAAAATTAATTTAAAAAACTATTAAATATACTTCAAGTTTACAAATATTTTAACTTGATTTTAATAAAACGTGTATTTATTTTCGTTGGAAACATATGATTAAGATTAAATAATATAACTACATTAAATTGTTAATCACTAATAAGTTTTTTCCCCATTCGTCCCTTTATATTACCTTTTACAACTCTGTGTATCAGATATTTTTACTTTCACTTACTGTATATAGTAAGGGGAAGTATTGCGATCGTGAAAATTCACGTTTTAGGGTTCCTGAGCCCAAATAACCAAGTCCCGCAAAAAGGTCTGTGTGTGTGTGTGTGTGTGGTAAGTCCCGGGCCGAAACGGTAAGTCCTATAAAACTGAAATTTCATATTTATGACAACTATACGCCCAAGACGTGAAAAAACTTTTTTCATCAAAATGAGCTTACCAGAAGAGGCACTTTATACCATGCATTTTGCACCTTTTTTCGATTTTCTCGAAAACGGTTCCGACAATTTTGATTAAACTCGCTATATCGATGTAAAGTTTAATGGGCTTTAATATCATGTAGGTTTTATTCTAATTAAAATGGTCTGACAGGGCTTAAATGCTGATATTTTAATATTTTCTTTCCCTAAAGTACCTTTAATTTTGTAGATTCAATAAAAATAAATATATTATCTTGTTAACGCTGATGAAAAACAGGTAAATATATAAATTGAATAAATTCGATACCTAACTAAAGGAGAAAACGGAAAAAAATATTTTTTTTTAAGCAATTTTTCGTTTTTGAACATAAGAGCAGTAATATACATGTATGATATACCGTTGGAAAGCTAAAGATTTTAGAAAAAATATTATCTCATACACAAGCTTCTAAAAGTTAATAGAGAGTGATGAGAAGAAGATAAAACTAACTGATTATTTTAGATAATAATATAATAGATTTTTTAATAAAACACATGTTTTTATATAAATTCTATTTAATTAACTCCTTAATAGTTTTACGTATTTTTATCTCTAACTGTTTTTGAAAATTCTTTCATTGATTTTAAATATGGTAGTAAGTGAAAGTCGTGAGTTGCCCGCACCAGATTTTTTGTTTAAATCTTTCTCTTTCCAACGGTACATAATACGTCTATATTACTGTTCTTATTATCAGTAAGCCAAAAATTACGTTATAAAATAGTTTTGCTCTTTTATCCTTTAGTTGGTCATCAAATTCGTCCAACATGTATATTTAGCCGTCTTTTATCAATGTTATTAATATGATACGGTTAATCTTTTGTAATGTTAAAAAAAATTGAAGGTACTTTAAGGGAAGAAAATTAAAAATATCGGTATTTAAGCCCTGCCAGACTATTTCAATCAGAATGAAACTTACATGATATTAAAGCCCATTAAATTTTACATCGATATATAGAGTTTAATCAAGATCATTAAAGCCGTTTTTGAGAAAATCGAAAAAGGTACAAAATGAAGTGGATCTTCTGGTAAGCTCATTTTGATGAAAAAGTTTCTGTAAAGCCTCGGGCGTATTGTTGTCTTATGTATGAAATTTCAGTTGCATTGGACTTCTCGTTTTCGCCCGACAGTTACCACACACACATACACATATATACCTTTTTGCGGGACTTGGTTTTTTGGACTCAGGGGAGCCTAAGACGTATATTTCCGTTGAAAACTGGAATTCGAAAATTTTCACGATCACAATACTTTCTTTCCCTTACTATATATTTCATATATAGGAAAGTGAGAGTTTATTGTTAATTTGTTTAACGTCACTTTATGCTATTGTGGCTAATCGGACTATGCTACAGTGGGAGTCATAAATTTTGCCTATCCAGGTTTTATTAGGATAGGGATCTTTAACGAGTACCTGACATCGCACAGGCTCTAGACCACTTTTTGACGTCCCCTCCGAAGGACGGCATAACTAAGGATTTTTTCCTCCCATTAAAAAACCTTAGGCCACGTGTGGGTTTGAATCCCGTGGCCTTTGGCATAGGGGGCTGTTATGCTAGCCCGCCCTGCTACAGATGATCCCAGATAAGTGAAAGTAAAAATTATCTAAAAATACACATTGTATATTTCTCCGTTTTTTATCAATGCAAACAACATGAAATGGTTAATTTTTCCAAATCTACAAAATTTAAGGTACTTTAGAGAAAGAAATTTTAAAATATCGGCATTTAAGCCGTGTTATACTATTTCAATCAAAATAAAACCTACATGATATTAAATCTCATTAAATTTAACATCGATATATCGATATAATTTAATCAAAATCGTTAGAGCCGTGTTTGAGAAAAACATAAAAAGGTGCAAAATGCATGGTATAAAGTGGCTCTTCTAGTAAGCTTATTTTGATGAAAAAGGTTTTGTAACGTCTCGGGCGTATATTTGTTTTAAATATGAAATTTCAGTTTCATAGGACTTACCGTTTCCGCCCGGGAGTTACCACACACTCTCACACACACACACACACCTTTTTGCGGGACTTGGTCATTTGGACTTTAGGGGACCCTAAAACGTGTATTTCCGTTGAAAACTGGAATTCGAAAATTTTCACGATTGCAATGCTTTTCCTTACTATATATTCCATATATAGGCAAGTGAATGTAAAAAAGTTCCTATGATTTTTATTATATATATCTTTTATTATATTAAACAGTAATGAAGTCTTAAATATTTGGTGAAAATTGTTTGGTGGGCCCACTAGATTTTTTTAATTACCTTACAGCTTTAATCCCCCAATCAGCCCCACTGGAAAAATATCGAACGTGCTGATAAGAGAAGATAAGAGACAAGTGCTCGGCAAACACGTTATCAGTTTTTACTTTGATTTTAAACAGAAGCACCTTGCCTGTCATAAACATCACTTGTTAAACTCCTAACGAGTACTTAGTGCTTCACAGAAGTGCATTGCATTTAAATTGTCATGTTTTTTTTATCGTCATCGAACAGTAAAGGTCATTCGATTTTTTTTTTCCCACTCCTACAACCGACCGTATTGGGTTGTCCGAAAAATACCGCAGTATAACGGTTTAAAAGAAAAGGAAAAATCAACACACGACTTTCACTTACCTCCGTTGTTAAAATCAATTTAAGAATTTTTAAAAACATTTAAAGATACAAATAAATTGTTAAAGAATTAATTAAATTGAATTTCAATAGAAACCGTGTTTTATTAAATAATCTATTATATTTGTATCTACAACAATCAGTTAGTGTTTGGGGTAATCACCTCCAACTCGAGATGTTTACACTAGGAGCGCTCTGCTTCTTTAACAGGCCGCCAGGTGGCAGCACGGTCAACATAAATTTCCCTTTTCAGGAACCAGAAACAGTTTTGTCGGCTTTTCATCACTCTCCATTACCCTTTACAATTCCGTGTATCAGATGATATTTTTTCTATAATCTTTAGCTATCCAACGGTATATTATACATAAATTGTAATTATTTACATTGTATTTTAACAGAAACATGTGTTTTGTCAAATTATCTATTATATTATTATCTACGACAACCCAGTTTGTTTTATAGGCTATTCATCACCCTCCGTCAATTTTTACAATATTATCTATAAGATAAATTTTTTTCTAAAATCTTTAGCTTTCCAACAGTATATAATACATCTATGTTTACTGTTCTTATGATAATTTTTTTTTTTTTTAATACAAAATTGTTTTGCTCATTTCTTCTTTAGTTGGATATCGAATTCAATCAACTTATATATTGACCTGTTTTTTAGTAATGATAATCCAAAGGTATGGTCAATTTCATTTAACCTCCAAAATTAAAGGTACTTTAGAGGAAGAAATTTGAAATATCGGCATTTAAGCCCATTCATACTATTTTAATCAGAATGAAATCTACATGATATTAAAACCCATTTAATTTAAATCGACATAGCGAGTTTAATCAAAATCGTTAGAGCCGTGTTTGAGAAAATCGTAAATAGGTGCAAAATGTATGGTATAAAGTGGTTCTTCTAGTTTGCTGATTTTGATGAAAAAGTTGCTGTAACATCTCGGGCGTGTATAAGCTAATATTGTTTCTAAAACCTTTAGCTTTCCAACGGTATTTTACACATCTATGTTACAATTCTTATGCTCAAAAACGAAAAATTGTATGAAAAAAATATTTTGGCAGTTTTCTCCTCTGTTTAGAGATCGAATTCGTTCAACTAATATATTTACCTGTTTTTCATCGTTGATAAGAAGATTATATTGTTATTCTTCGAGTATCTACAAAATTAAAGGTAAAAAGGTTCAAAACGCATGATATAAAGTTGCTGTTCTGGTTGGATGATTTTGATGAAAAAGTTGTTGTATCATCTCGGGCCTATATTTATCTTAAATATGAAATTTCAGTTTCATAGGACTTTTCGACACACACTGAGTCCTTTTTGCGGTACTTGGTTATTTGGACTCTGGGGACCCTAAAACGTGTATTTCCGTTCTTCAATATGAAATTTCAGTTTCGTACGACTTATCGTGTCCGTACTAGACTTACCACACACACACACACACACCTTTTTGTGAGACTTGGTCATTTGGACTAAAACGTATATTTCCGTTGAAAACTGGAATTCCAAAGTTTTTACGATCGCAATACTTTCTCTTACTATATATTTCATATATAGGTAAGTGAAAGTAAATGTTATTTATGACATTAAATTAATTTCTGCCAGCTGGTTGACAGCTTTACCATAATGGAATTTTGACTCTTAATAAGTTATAAACACGGAAAAACTAATTTTCTAAAGCTCTGCCATAAACAATGTTTACTTTCACTTATTTCAAAACAGTCACATCATCTTGTTATTATAGATAAATAATAGCTAAATATGCAAGTTGAGCGAATTTGATATACAAATAAAGTAGAAAACTGCAAAAATATTTGTTTAATGCAATTCTGTGTTCAAGTATATACATATATATACTCGTACATGTAAATATACCCTTGGAAAGCTAAAGATTTTAGAA
Organism: Piezodorus guildinii; assembly: GCA_023052935.1. Taxonomy (NCBI): domain Eukaryota; kingdom Metazoa; phylum Arthropoda; class Insecta; order Hemiptera; family Pentatomidae; genus Piezodorus; species Piezodorus guildinii. The sequence goes on along the minus strand of CM041298.1, from coordinate 11,430,839 downwards.
AACATATAAGGGGTACTCACTACGTTTGCTATATCATACTATTTGTGCTATTGTGCTAAACCCAACAATTTTATACAGGAAATAACTGTAGAAACTCGACGGGTTTAGCAAAATAACACAAATAGCATGCTATAGCAAACGTAGTGAGTACCCCTATTATCTCTTACACAAGCTTGTAAAAATTAATAAAGAGTAATGAAAATCCAATAAAACTAACTTATTAATTAAGATAATAATATAATAGATTTTTTATGATATACTCAAAATGGTTATATCGATGTTACATTTAATGGTCTTTAATATCATGTAAGTTTTGTTTTGATTGAAATAGTCTGACAAGACTTAAACTTGCAATTTTTTAAAAAATGTTTTCCTTTAAAGTATCTTTAATGTTGTAGATTCAAAACAATTACCCAAATCATATTATTATAAATGATAAAAAACGGGTAAATATATCAGTTGAACGCGTTTAATAACTAATTAAAGGAGAAAAAACAAAGAAAAAAAATTTTTAAATGCTATTATGGTGTTTTTAAACATAAGAACAGTAATATAAATGTATGATAAACCTTTGAAAAGCTAATGATTTTAGAAAGAATATAATATACTACCTTGTAAAGGTTAATGGAGAGTGATGAAAAGCCGATAAAACTAACTGATTAATTTAGATAATAATATAATAGATTTGTTAATAAAACACATTTTTTTATAGAAATTTAATTCAATTAGTTCTTAAATAGTTTCACTCATTTTTATCTCTAACTGTATTTGGAAATTCTTTGATCAATTTTAAAAACGCATGTATGTGAAAGTTGTGTGCTGCCCCCACCAGATTTTTTTATAGAACACTTACTATTGATCTGGCCGCAAAATTTAAATGCATACAATTTATTCCGAGTAAAGATGTAAGTAAAATTTGGGTAGTGGATTGACCAGATTTTTTGATAAATGGTTGTTAATATTATGAACAAACACTTATCAGAGAATCCATACATAACAGATCAATAAAGGATTATTACCTCAATAATGCCTTATGGATCTCTAATTGTATTTGCATAATTTGGCTTCTGCATATTGGTTTCCTTGTTTTTACTAGTTCATTTTTACAAGTACTTAGTATTAATTAGATAAGTGTTGTCATTGATAATTGTAAGATTTTTATCAATAAACCTCCTACTCCTAAAAAAGTGTCTACATTCTTCAAATGAAAAATAGAGTTAAGAATTTTATCTAAGACAAACAATTATTCTAAAGATTCAATTTAGGTTTGTTGACCTCTAAGATTTCTTCATCAGGAAATATTCTATTTATTTCAGCTGCTAAATATTGTTTATATGCAAATTTCATGAAAAAAAAAATTGTTTTAGCTTTCAAATTTTTCTAAACCAACGAAAGTCAGAATGCTGCAAAATTTTAATGGTATTAAACATTATGTAATTTTTTTATTATTGAAGTATATTGCTTTTAATAATAGCCAGATTATAAAGATTCTTTATAACTGCCATTTTTATTGTTAACCTTGGATGTTCACAGATTAACAAAATTATGGTCCTAAGATTCTAAAATTTGTATTAAATTGTTGCTTTTAATATTAATATACTGATTTATTTATTTGTTACTTATTTATTAACTTGTAAAAAAATAATGTAACTAAGACTACTGATTTATTTCTCACATAATAAACATATTATCATTTAAATCATAAACATTGCCATTAACAGGATAAAAATGTTTTTATTGATTTAAATATATTATTAATTTACAATTGATGGTTTTATTGTTAACAAGAAAATTAATGAGGTAACATTCATCAATTTAATTTTATATGGTTTTAAACATTTATCTCGTTACCTGATATGTAGTAGTTAGCATACTAGTATTCGATGGTTAAGGTTTTGGGTTCAAACCCAATTGGTGGCTCTAGGATTTTTTAAAGTGAGTAAGAAATTCTTGATTATGTCGTTCTTTGGAGGAGAAGTAAAATGGTGGTCCCAAGCCTGTGCAATGTCAGGTACTTGTTTAAGATTCCTATCCTAATTAAACCTAGATAGGCAAAATTTAGGACTCCCACTGTAGCATCGTTCGATAAGCCACAGTAGCACAAAGTGACGTTAAATGAATCAAACAAACATTCATCATAAAACAATATGAAGTTGAAAAAAGAAAAAAAACTCTGGTATGGGCAACACACAACTTTCATTTACCTCCGTCGGTAAAATCAATTTAAGAATTTTTAAATACATTTGGAAATAAAAATAAATTGTTAAAGAATTAATTTTAATTTTAATAGAAACATGTGTTTTATTAAATAATCTATTACATTTTTATATACAACAAGCACTTAGTTTTATTGTCTTTTCATCACTCTCCATTAACATTTAAAATTTCGTGAATTAGATAATGTTTTTTGCAAAATCTTTAGCTATCCAACAGTATACTATACATATATATTATTATTTTTGTGTTTAAAAACACAAAAATTGCATAAAAAAGTATTTCGGCACTTTTCTCCTTTAGTTGTTTATCAAACGTTAATAAGATAATGTACCAAATTTTTTAAATCTACTAAATTAAAGGTACTTTAGGGAAAGAAAACAAACAAACAAACTCTTCAGCTTTATAATATTAGTATAGATTATTATCAACGACAATCCAGTTTGTTTTATAGGCTTTTCATCACCCTTCGTCAATTTTTAAAATATTATCTATAAGGTAATTTTTTTTCTATAATCTTTAGCTTTCCAACGGTATATATTACAACTATGTTACTCTTCTTATGATAAAAAAATAATTTTTTTATACAAAATTGTTTTGTTCATTTCTCCTTTCTTTGGATATCGAATTCAATCAATTTATATATTTACCTGTTTTTTAGTAATGCTAATCAGAAGGTATGGTCAATTTTATAAAATCAACAAAATTAAAGGTACTTTAGAGGAAGAAATTTGAAATATCGGCATTTAAGCCCTGTCAGACTGTTTCAATCAGAATGAAACCTGAATCATATTAATGCCCATCAAATTTTACATTGATATATAGAGTTTAATCAAAATTGTTAGAGCCGTTTTTGAGAAAATCGTAAAAAGGTGCAAAATGCATGAAAAATTTTGATGAAAAAGTTTCGGCAACATCTGGCCTATAGTTGTTTTAAATATGAAATTTCAGTTTCATAGGACTTTTCGTTTTCGCCCAGGAGTTATCACTCACACACACACGCATGCACGCATACACACTTTTTTTCGGGGCTTGGTTATTTGGATTCAGGGAACCCTCAAACGTGTATCTTTGTTTAAAACTGGAGTTTGAAAATTTTCATGATCGCAATACTTTCCCTTTCTATATATTTCATATATAAGTAAGTGAAAAATAGAGAGGAAAACAAGAAGAGATAGAATAAGGAATGCCACCATATGGGCTAATCTCGATGTCAAACCGGCGTAGACCATACTGGAGGAGCAAAAACTGAGGTGGTTAAGACATCTTCTTAGGAAAGAAAAAGACCCAGAGGAAAACCTCGCATCTCCTGAGAGGATAGTGTTACAGGAGGCATGCAGAAAACGCGGAATAAATTGGGAAAGGAGAGCAGAGTTGGTGCAGGAGAAAAACAACTGGACCAGACTATATAAGCAGGACTCTCACACCGAACAGCGGTAGAAGGGGGAATGATTATGATGATGATGAAGTAAGTGAAAGTAAAAAGATATAGAAACTATTAATATGATGAAAATATTATAAGAATTTAAATTATTTTAATATTAATTATTATTTTTAGTTGTTATCAAATTTATGATAAAATTGTAATAATTCTTATGAATAAATGTTTCGTTTAAGAAGAGAATGGTTCTAGATTAATTTATGTTAAAATATAAATACCTCTTTTTTTATTCTTTCTGCTTCCAATTCGCATGGTGATTTGACTTTTTTGGATAAGTCAATAATATCGGGTTGCATTGTTTGAAAGAGTTTCTCTCCTAGTTCTCTCTTTTCATTTAATTGATAAGTTAGGTCACAAGCTAAAAAAAAAAAATAAAAATAAAAAATCTTATGAATTCTAACATACTAGGTCATTTATTAATGTCTTGTAATTTTTTAAAGACAATATTAAAGTTAGACAACCTCCACTATATGGAGGACCATTATCATTATCTCCACTTGATCACCTATCATATAAATAAAATAATCATATAAATGAAGAATATTTTTATTTAACAAGAAATATCAATTTTCTAGGTAAGTATTTTAAGTATATAATCTATATTTATAAAAGAACGTAAAATTTCATTCACTTTTCTGGTCATCGCAGTATCTAAAAAATGACAATAGTTGTCAAGCTGAGTTTTTTTCTGGAATTTCATCTTACCGCCCAGATTTGTAATAAGAATGGGTTTAGACAAATTTATCCTATAAGTGGTTGAAAAAAAATATATTACTAAAACGCTTTACAAAATCAGTTTTCAAATAACTCAAAAACTATACATTTTCTGAAAAATTATAAGTACTCATTTGAAAGACAATAGAATTTCTAACAACATAAAAGCAAAATCATCTTAACCTGTCCAGAATTAGCAAAGGTACTAAATTTATTACAAATATATTTAAGCATATTGATATTCCTGTGTACGTTCCCATAGAAGCATGTTCAATAGTTATTAATTTATTAAGAATGATTTCAATAGGCTTAAAAATTTGTAATTTAAGAACATAATAGAACCTAGTAATAATATAACCTATGAACACAAATATTTCATGTGAAAGGCTTCACTTAAGTGAAAATTCTTATTTATGTTCCTAATGAGTGATGATATACCAAAATATAAAGCTTAAAAATAAACTGTACAGATTAATTATGGGCATGCTTATAATAGTTTAATATGCTGCTATAAATTTGACAGAATAAAATTTAATATCTGAAAATAATTAATAACTTTATTCAATGCAAAAAAAAAATAGTTGAAGGAGTAACTAATTAACCTATAGCAAAGTTATATTTGTTAAACTTAGTCTTACCACATATTCATTCATATTTATGTGTGTATATCAACACTAAAGGAAATAATAGCAAGCAAAACTGTGGGATACAGCTAGTATTTTAAGTATATGTATATTTTTATTTTAAAAACAATGGCACATGTCTTTTGAAAACAAATAATATTTGCTTCTCTTTCCAAAGATTCTCTTTTTTTTTAGTTAGGTATATATTTGTATAAATATTTGACTGTAAGATTTTTTAAAATGTATTTATTGTAATTTACAACCGTATTATACAACACAATGAGCAAATGTGCAGAGTGAAGAAATGGTAACCTAATGGTAGCTCTTCACTATTTTTAGGCAGTAGGTCCTGAGGCCACCTTCTTTTCAATCGCCACGGAGAGTTATCAGAAATATTTAAGGAAGTTAGATTACAGACAAGTGGGTTTGTGTGGGCAGGAAGTTTAGAATGAAAAGAGGTGTATCTATCACGGGCAAATGTATGTGTATCTATGTCTGCAACAGATGGGATGTTCAGGTCATTATGGAGGAGTTGATTTGTGACAAAATAAGGAGCATTCAGGATTTTTCAAAGAATTTTGGATTGTAAGGATTGGGTGTGGGAGTAATTAGATGGTTTAGTAAGAGCCTCAAAGCTCCATTCCACATGTCCAAATAGGTCTGATAATAGTGATGTAAATGAGTCTTTTGAAATATACTGGAAGTTTTGAACATTTGTCAAGTAAGTGTTGTGGTAATCGGTATCTTCGAGCAGTTTTGTTGTCGTTTCAGTCTTGTGTGAGGATACTGTAAGATTTAAAATTATTTTCTCATTTTTATAGCTTTAATCAGGTGATGCATAAATTTGTATTATATCCAATGACCTGTATGACAAATGTATTTCTTTAGGAGATTTTCTGAAAGACTAATAAACAAATAAATAATAAATATCTATTTAAAAATTTCTCCCTGAATTGGGGAGGGGAGGAGAGGGATATTTTAAATTTTCTACCTCTAAACTACCTTTAATTTTGTAGATTTTATAAAAATAACCATGTCATTATGTAACCATTGATAAAAAAACAGGTCAATATATAAGTTAAACGAATTGGATATCCCACTTAAGGAGAAAACTGAAAATATATATATAGCCTTCTCCGCTACTCCCGATTACAAGTCAAAATGGCAACTCCTCCGCAAACTCTCTCTCTGCAAATCCTCTTCCTCACTAACCTTTCAGGTCTCAGCCGATGAATTAAATTCTTACTTTTCAAATACCTCCTCTAATAATTCTTCACCAACTTTTTCAAACTTCTCTTCAATTCCATCATTCAACCCCGATAATTTTTATTTTTCTGACAATTCACCAACTGACCTTATCTCCGCTGTACTGAAATCTCATACCAACTCCATTGGATTTGATGCAATTCCCGTAAAACTGTTAAAATTATGCCTTCCTGAAATCCTACCAGTTCTTCTATTTATTTATAACTTTTCCCTCCTAAATTCCGTATTTCCCATTAATTGGAAAAAAGCAATAGTCCATCCTATCAGTAAAAGTTCCAACCCTACATCCCCTAAAGACTACCACCCTATTTCCATCCTCTCGAACCTCTCCAAACCTTTAGAAAGAATAGTTCAGAAACAATTGTCAAATTTCCTTGAAAATTCTAAACTTCTTGATCCTTTCCAATCTAGCTTCCGACCTAGCTTTTCCACACAATCCGCTCTCCTCAAAATCACCAACAACATACACACTGCTATAGACGAAACGAAACTGACCGTGCTAATACTTCTGGACTTCTCGAAAGCATTTGACTCCCTGGATCATTCCATCCTTTTCTCTAAACTAAAGTCTCTATCCTTTTCAAACAGCACTATCATGTGGTTTCAATCATTTCTTTCTGACAGAGCTCAAGCTGTCACTATTCCTAATCATCCTCTATCTTCCTTTCGAGCCCTCTCGGCAGGTGTGGCCCAAGGCTCAAGCATCTCTCCTCTTCTTTTTAATTGTTATATCAATGACCTTTCCCAACTCTATCTATCACTGTTCCCACCACCTATACGCTGACAATTTCCAGATCTATTTATCCTTCTCTCCCTCCAATTCACTAGTAGCATTTGCCAATATTCAGGAAGACCTTGATGGAATCTGTGTCTGGGCAAACCTGAATAAACTAATGCTAAATCCTACAAAAACTCAGGCCATTCTAATTGGTTCCAATTCCCTCCTCAGATCCTATACCACATTTCCGAGTCTCACCTTAAATGAACACCCAATCACCTTCACTTCCTCTGTCAAAAACCTGGGTATTACCATTGACCAAACTCTTTCCTGGAAACCCCATATTGCCCAAATTTCCCGAAGAACAATAAGTACCCTCAAATATTTCCATCGCTCCAGCCATCTTCTTCCACTATCCATCCGTATCCTCCTTGTATCCGCACTTATTTTCCCCACTTTGACTATTGCTGCTTAGTATACGGTGGCCTCTCGACTGTGCTTGAGGACAGGCTTAAACGAATCATGAACATATTTTTAAGATTTGTCCTCAGTACTCTGAAGAGGTCTCATGTGACCCATTTTTACGGTGAGTTAAAGTGGCTCCTCCCCCTAATCCGCAGACAATATTTCCTAGGATCATACCTTTACCAAATCATTAACTCTCAACACCCTCCATACATCCACAGTCTCCTACAATTTAAATCCTCAGTCCACTCACTTGAAACAAGATCGCGCCATTCCGACCTTTATTTGCCTATCCACAGGACTAAAACATTTGATCATTCCTTCCTTGTCCGCTCCTCTAATTTCTGGAATTCTCTACCTACTCATATCCGCCATGCTGCTTCCCTCTCCTCATTCAAATTCCAACTTTTCCAATACCTTTTATTATCCCAAAAAGACGCTCAGAAACTGTAACATTTTTATTTCTGACATCACACTTTGAATGAAGAATAATTTTGTTCATTGTCTATATTTAAATGCTGTTATCTATTAATTAATTTTTAATTCCGTTCAACAAAATACTTTCTAAGAATTGTTTTTATTTTAATTTTATCATTGTATTTATTTTTTTGGATATATGTGTGTATATGTGTTTATGATATGCACACATATATTAACCCATAATTGTAATTATTTATTGATTATGTTCCTTCTGTCTGTTGGCCAGACATGTATATTTCCTTATACTGTACAAACCTGTTATTCTTAGGGGACCTAGTCCCAGAATAATATTTGTTTTTCTATTCTATTCTATTCTAATATATAAATATATATATATATATATATATATATATATATATATATATATATATATATATATATTATAATATTCTTATTTTTTATAAAATATTTTCTTTTAAGAAAAATCAATCAATACAAATAACACTTCATTATTATTCAATTTACTCTCAGGGTATGGTATGGGTTCTTGACAATCAGGCACATTTTTATTATTTAACTTTTTAATTATAATAATCACTTACAAACATAACACAAACAATATGCAGGCAGGCTAACAATGTTTCTTCATATTCAGACAGCAACTCCTACCTCCCCAGCTCTCCACTCAAAACTCTCTCCTATCAGCTCATAACCCCAACTCTGACTCCATGATCAGGTATCTTTCCTCCACCTGGGTTTTTACCTGGAATGTCCCGTGCATCCAAAATGGAGGTTATGTTTACAAACAAACAAATAAGAGCTGGTATTCAAATTTTACCTTTTACCTTATTGTTAGCCTGCCTAACTCAACAACAAATATATAAATTAATAACCACTATAATTATAAAAAATGGGTATATTACATTTCTCCCCAATCCTAGGTAAAAAAAAAATATTTTGGAAAGAAATATTTTTTTTTTTTTTTTTTTTTTTTTTTTATTTATCATTTTTTAAAACACACTCAATAAACCCATTTAGTTACAATTTTTAAATATTTTTAACACCTTATATATAAATAGTTTATATAAAATATTACAGCATTTTTACCTTGAAAACTACATATGTACAAACTAAATATACAAGGATGATATACACTAAGTCTATATACAATTAAGAATATATTAAAACTAATCACATCTGCAAAATAAACTATATAAATAAATTCAGGTGAAAACAGTGAAATAATAATATGATAGATTTATTTCCATTTAGTACCTAATTTTTACTAACTGATCATTGTTCATAAAAAAAATAATTTAGAAAGAAAAGATTTACGAAATAACAGAATAACAATTTAAACATTTATGTTTATCTAGACCCAATGAGATATGGTTCTGCATTATTTAAGACTGAGTAATAAAAAGCATGAAAAATGAATTTAATAAATAATTAGATCAGCTATTAAAAATTGTATAACTTACAATTCTAATAATGACATGATATTTACAATTTTTTTCAGTATGGTTCAATCTGAACATTGTTCAGACTGCCCATTTTTTAACTCATCTAACGGAGGGAGCGCTAATCATCCCTTTTTATCCCCTGGAAAAGGATAAAGATTGCCGTGTCCAAAAATAATATGGTGTTTGATCTTTCCTAACATGATCCAAGACCATATAGCCTAAGTAGAACTCATAGTCTAAAATAAAAACGATAATAGTTTTGGTTGGCACATTCCTGTATTGATTAATTAAATTTACAATTGGTGACAAATAATTATAGGAGATGGAGAAATCTATTTCTGGATTATTTGAAACACTTAATCTGTAAAATACCACCAGAGGTCTATTTTGGGGGCTTAAGACACTTATTAAAGTTCTGAAAGTTAAGCACTTGCTGTCACTGGGTTTCACATCATGAATCTGATCTTCTTTGATATTTACACTTTCCTTCACATCAATAGAGCTAGTCATTAAGTCCTTGGCCTCTTCAATCATAACATTACAGGGATTACTCATCAATTTAGGTTCTACTGTACACATTGGAGTTACTGTTTCTGTTTCACACTCTTGGTCAGTAGGATCTTCCGAAGGTACAGTCTTTGATGTAGGTTCTTCTGTACAATTAGGAGTTACTGTTTCACACTCTTGGTCCATAGGTTCTTTATTCTTGTTTTCTTCATCTTCAATGGAGGTTCTTCTCTGGGGATCAATTTTCATTTCTGTAGTAACACTTGTAAAGTTTTCTAATATTTCTTTTCCAAATTTATCCACCTTTTGTTCTAATTTCTCCATCATCATCATGAATTGTTTGAATATCTGAATCTTTTCTGTCCTATCTGAATAACTATTATTTCCTTGGTCCTCCATATTGTTTGCTCACAAATTAACACATACAAAACTTATTAAAATATAAATTGTGCACTGATTGTCGTGGTCTTAATATTTAACAAATTAAGCCCCACGTTGGGCGCCAAATTATATAATATTCTTATTTTTTATAAAATATTTTCTTTTAAGAAAAATCAATCAATACAAATAACACTTCATTATTATTCAATTTACTCTCAGGGTATGGTATGGGTTCTTGACAATCAGGCACATTTTTATTATTTAACTTTTTAATTATAATAATCACTTACAAACATAACACAAACAATATGCAGGCAGGCTAACAATGTTTCTTCATATTCAGACAGCAACTCCTACCTCCCCAGCTCTCCACTCAAAACTCTCTCCTATCAGCTCATAACCCCAACTCTGACTCCATGATCAGGTATCTTTCCTCCACCTGGGTTTTTACCTGGAATGTCCCGTGCATCCAAAATGGAGGTTATGTTTACAAACAAACAAATAAGAGCTGGTATTCAAATTTTACCTTTTACCTTATTGTTAGCCTGCCTAACTCAACAACAAATATATAAATTAATAACCACTATAATTATAAAAAATGGGTATATTACAATATATATATATATATATATATATATATATATATATATATATATATATAATTCTTTAATAGTTTCACTATCCCTAACTGTATTTGAAAATTCTTTAATCAATTTTAAAACCGGAAGTGAGTGAAAGTCATGTGTTGCACAGACCAGATTTTTTAATATTGATTTTTAATTATTATATAGGAAATTTATTTTTGAAATAATAAATGATAATTTGTCATTGTTTGTTGTGAGCCCTGAAGATGGAAAAGAGCCCCGAAACGTTGACTCTTGATTTTTGTTTTATGTAATAGTAAACTTTTAAGGAAGATAAAGAAACCAACTATTTACAATGAATATATGTTTCTTCCAATTAATTAAATTATTATTATTTTTTTTATTGAAACCAATATAGATCCTATACAGTAGGTCCTAGAGAAAAATGTTACATAACAAAAATATTCTCCACTAAATGGGAACTCTTGTCAAAATTTTGATTCATGCAACACAAACAAAGATAGAGCGTGTCAAAAAAGCACCAACACTGGAAAAATTCTGGTAAAAAGCGACTTTTTTCATTTAAAACAATAAGGCTTAAGCAAGAGCATGTTAAACTGAGAGTGAAAAAAATGTTACTCTATGAAAGTCACAGACAACCAGCCAAAAGATATCTCCATGTAAAAAATGTTTTTGAAACATTTAAATACCTTTCATTTTGGCTTTTGTCTCCTCTTGACTTATTTTTTGGGCTTGATTAGCTATCATCTTTTTGCCATCGCTACCGCAACATATTTCACAGCGTCTTATGAGTTTATCGGTTGCGGAAGAAACTTCTTGATGGACTTGAGCCAATTCCGTTAGGTCACAATCCTAAATCACAAGTCACAATCAGTTTTTCGAATGAAGCAATAATAATTTAATTGTTGTTTTCTTATATTAAATAAGCTTATAGATTGTATTTAAGATCTAATAAACAATTGTCTGAGAATGTCCTATGTGGCAGTCATTGAATGAAACAATTAGGTAGTTTCAACCATTTATTTTCTGCCAACATTTTTACCCCCATTGTGGGTTATCATCAGGGCTAAAAAGACACAAAAGAGATAAATTTACAATAAGATTCAATATAATATTTTAAAAACTATTGAGCTAGAGAATGTCAATATTAAAACATAAAAGGAACTAGATGTGTAAAGAATTTGATTAATTAAATTATAACGTATGTTATACATACGTTATGTTAAACATATTAAATTACATTGTAATTTAATTAATCAATTTCTTTACACATCTAGTTCCTTTTATGTTTTAATATTGACGTTCTCCAGCTCAATAGTTTTTAAAATAGTATATTTAATCTTAATTATATTACGAAACGTTGGCCGAAAAAAAAATGGTTGAAACTACTTAATTGTTTCATTCACTGACCACCACCCGGACTATTCCATTCTACCTACCTTTCATACGTACTTTCCTATCTACCTACCTATGTCCCATTCCACTGATTTGGTACCTAGTTTCTTATCACCTACAATACGGTACGTATCTCCACTCTACTCCATATTTCAATGTTTATTATTTCATGCAATTTTTTATACCTTTGTATATTATCCTTAGTCATTATCTGCTCTGTATAGCCCTATATACATTACAATAACTAAGGTATAATAATGCCTTAGTTATTGTAATGCAATTAATCAATTTCTTTACACATCTAGTTTCTTTTATGTTTTAATATTGACATTCTCTAGCTCAATAGTTTTAAAAATAGTATATTTAATCTTAATTATATTACGAAAAGTTGGACAAAAAAAATGGTTGAAACTACTTAATTGTTTCATTCACTGACCGCTACCCGGACTAATTCCTTCTAGTAATTAATAATAATAATACCAATTATTTATTACAATATACAATTATTTATATTTTCAACAAATTAAAATATTTACTTTAAGAAGTTTCTCTAGGAAACTTAGAAATAAAGTTATAAAATTAAATAATTATTGTTAAATTGATTATTTAAATGTAATGAAAAGTCCAGTTTAACATGTCATGTTAACAGCTGACATGCAATGAAATTGAAATTACCAATTACATTTCAACAGAGGAACATTATACTACATTTTTTTAAATTATCAGCTAGCATGCGATAGTATCTCCCTTAATTATAATTATGTTAACAAGTTGTGGAAAAATAAAATTGTAAATATTTTTTTTATTTTCAATAATTACTTAATAATGCTGTAATTGTAATAAATAATTTTTTAGATTCAAATGTATTTTTTTATTAAAATTCTTGCATATAAAATTTATTTATATTATTACTTTCTATATTTGTATTATTATAACGGATATTATACATTTATTTATTGTAATTTTGTATGTAATGCATATTTATGTATTTGTCAATATAAACATACTGTAGATTATTACCAACTATATTGACATAAAATGTGTAACATTGCTTGATTAAATACAATTTAAAAATGACAAATGCAACATTTATTTGCTGCTCATTCGCTAAGTATGATTAAGATATTTTAATGTAAATTTTTGTTTATAATTTAATTAGATTCAAAGTGTTACATCTTAAAGTTTTAAGAAGAGTAATAGAGTTTTTAGACATTCAAGATCTAAACATTCAAATTTTGACTGAAGCATTTGTGAAGATAATGCCTAGAGTATTTTTTATCAAAGAAGTATTGGAAAAATGAGTGTTCTCATTTAAATTAAACTCTTTATATGAATAAAGTAGATATTTAGAAGAATATAAAACTATTTATTCACAACCATTATGGGTATGACATATTTTAATTTAATTTTTATTTAATGACAATTTTAAAAATAAAAGAAGTAAATATTTTAATAATTACTGACATGAATTAATATTAAATATTAGTAAATAAAAAATAGAATTTCAATGGATAAGAAGATTTAGATGCAAATATATGGTTGTTTTAAGAATATAAATTATTGTAATCATGGTTTTAATATTTATTATTGTTTTTAGTTGTTTCCAATTTTGAAAATGAAGGAATGTTTATCATAATTTCAAAGAAACATTGAAAACTGTTAGAATATGTTATAATTGTGATATTGAAATGTTTTTATGTATGTAGAACTTAGTTCTACAATTATTTAAGTGAAAATAATATATTCTTCTTAATACTAATTTTAACATTGATGAAAAATCCTCAACTTTAGAACTTTTAAAAATTAATTATTTATATATTTAGAATAACTTCTGTTTGTATATATATAATAAAAAAAAAAAACCTGTACCTCTACAACCCATGAAGAGTTTTGGGCTCAGTACATGTAGAGATTCCTACTGTTTCTAGGCCAACGGCCATGCAATGAGGTGATTTGATTCCGCCACCGCCGGGATTCGAACCCAGGACCCGGAGCACAGTAGACTAGCGCTCTACCCACTATACCACGCTGCTCCCATATATATTAAAGTTTAATTTCTAAAATTGATTTCAAATAGGGAGCAAGTTAAAGTTATGAGATGGATAATCCAGATTGTTAAACAATACAATTTTTCAGACAATTTTAGAGCTCAAAATTTCATTTGTGATCTAAAACTAATGTCGGACAAAATGTAATATTATAACTTTTTTCAATATAAATGTATTCTGTATAATTATAGTGGAATATGTTATTATAATACACTTTAAAAGTAGTTAAAGCATTTTTTTAAACAAAAAGATAATTTTGAATTCACCTCATTAAAGAAAAAAAACCTTAAAGCGATTTAATATAATTACTGCCACATTTATCAATTTATTATTTAAAGTAAAATATTTAATTTATTTATAGTAATTTAAAACTGTATTAAAGAACACAATAATATGAGGAATGAAAAAAAAAAGTCATGAAAATGTCTTGAGAAAGAACTACCCAGTGGTAGGCAGTAGGTCCCGAGGCCACCTTCTTTTCAGTCGCCTTGGAGGGTTATCAGGGATATCTAAGGAAGATAAATTACAGACAGGAAGTTTAGAATGAAAAGAGGAGTATCTATCACGGGCTATGTCTGCAACAAATGGGATATTAAGGTCATTATGGAGGAGTTGATTTGTAACAAAATAAGGGGCATTCCGGATTTTTCGAAGGATTTTGGATTGTAAGGATTGGATGCGGGAGGAATTAGATGGTTTCGTAGAGCCCCAAAGCTTGATTCCATATGTCCAAATAGGTCTGATAATGATGAAAATGTGTCTTTTGTAATATACTGGAAGTTTTGAACATTTGTCCAGTAAGTGTCATAGTAATCGATATCTTCAAGCAGTTTCTCGTCGTTTCAGTCTTGTGTGAGGATTCCAAGTAAGGCGCTTGTCAAGATTTAGCCCTAGGTATCCGATTTGTTCAACAGGAGTAAGGATAATGTTTAGTAAAATATAAAATTAAAAATTTTACCTCCCATCCACATTGCATGATTTTCATAAGAATCTTGTTCATACGAGTATCAGGTGGTTCTCGAGCTGGGAAAAACAAAACAAATACATTTCAAACTTAAAAATAAAAACCAAATAGTTTTACAAAAATATTTGCTACTCTATTCTAATCAATAAAGGGGTATCAATTTTATTAATTTAAGTAGATAATTTGTTGTTTTGTCTCACAATATAAGGTTTGTATTCATGAGGCAGAGAATAAGAAATACAGTCTATCTAATGGTCTAAAGTTTGAGACTACTTATGGTTCTCATCAATTACTCTGTTGGAATTATTTATTTGTTGTGTGGCATTTTGGTCCTAGAATTTTTTCTCTTTGTGTATTATTTGGGTTGCACTACTAAATTCAACGGAAAATTCATTCTTTAATGAAAAAACAAAACAAAATTAGTTGTGCAATGAACTTACAACTTTGGCAGTCGAGAAATCAATAAATCAAATTAAGAATAAAATGTATTTCCTATATAGACTGTAAATAAATCTACAGACACAAAAAATCATATTGTTTATTTTATTTATTTATTTTTACTTTCACTTACCTATAAATGAAATATATAGTAAGGGAAAGTATTGCGATCGTGAAAATTTTCGAATTCCAGTTTTCGAAGGAAATACACGTTTTAGGGTCCCCTGAGTCCAAATAACCAAGCCCCACAAAAAGGTCTGTGTGTGTGTGCGGTAACTCCCGGCGAAAACTAAAAGTGCTACGAAACTGAAATTTCATATTTAAGACAACTAAACGCCCGAGATGTTACAAAATCTTTTTCATCAAAATCGGCTGACAGGAAGATATACCATGGACTTTATACCATGCCATGCATTTTGCACCTTTTTACGATTTTCACAAAAACGGCTTTAACGATTTTGATTAAACTCACTATATCGATGTAAAATTTAAAGGGCTTGAATATCATGTAGGTTTCATTCTGATTGAAATAGTCTGACAGGGCTTAAATGCCGATATTTTAAATTTTCTTCCAATAAAGTACCTTTAATTTTGTAGATTTAAAAACATTAACCATATCGTCTTATTAACATTGATAAATAACGGGTAAATATGTAAGCTAGGCGAATTTGATAAACAACTAAAGGAGAAAAGTGCAAACATATTTTTATTTGCAGAATAGTAATATAGATGTATAATATACCGTTGGATAGCTAAAGATTTTAGAAAAAATATTATCTAATACACGGAATTTTAAAGGTTAATGGAGAGTGATGAAAAGCCGATAAAACTGACTGACTGTTGCAGGTAAAAATATAATAGATTATTTAATAAAACACATGTTTTTATTAAAATTCAAAATAATTAATTCTTTAACAATTTATTTGTATCTTTAAATGTATATAAAATTCTTAAATTGATTTTAACAACGGATGTAAGTTAAATTCGTTTTATTTTAATTTTATTTTTTTTTATCACGTTTGGATTCTCAGTGATAATTAGATTTAATCAAATTATTTATTGTTATTTACGATAGTAACAAACCTTTCTTACACCTAATTAGCAAATTTGTTCATAAATACAAATATTAACAAGACACTGGAAGGAATTAGTCCGGGTGGCGGTCATTAAATGAAACAACTAAATAGTTTCAACTATTTATTGTTTGCCAACGTTTCGACCCCCTTTGTGGGTCATCATCAGGGCGCATGGTGGGAGAATGGAAACTGAATGAGTTTCCATGAACTGAATGAGTTTCCATTCTCCCACCATGCGCCCTGATGATGACCCACAAAGGGGGTCGAAACGTTGGCAAACAATAAATAGTTGAAACTATTTAGTTGTTTCATTTAATGACCACCACCCGGACTAATTCCTTCCAGTAATCCTCAACTGTCAACTAATTACATCCACAATTAACAAGACACCTATATGTTACTCAGGTATTCATAGAGGTTATTCAGGTAAACCATAGGTGGTCTAAAAGTTTTGACCAGAACTGTATATCTGTTCTATTGAAACTTCAATTACATTCATTTTATGGGGTAGTTCAGCTAGGTTTTCTTATGTTTGAGACCAACAATTAATTTGTGCCACATTAGTGCTAGTATTGTATATACTTAATTCAGAAGTTGATTTAATAGGCTTTAGTGTGATATTGGGTTGTGTCACATGAAATGTTCGTTTTCAAGGTAAAGGATTTTATTAAAAATACGATATGAAAACAAGATAATTTTATTCGAAGTATTTACCTTCTTTTTCTACACATTTTGGCACCAACTTTTTTATTCCCGAACGGAAAAACTCTGAGCTTTGAAGTGAAACAAAATCTGAAAACGCACTTTTCACTTGATCATCATTTTCAGAAAGTTTTCCTTTGATAAGCTGTCTAAATTCCCGAACACGTGGTTATCTGTTGGAGACAAGTCGGGAGAATATGGTGGGTGCGGAAGAACTTCGTAGTCCAGTTCTTTCAATTTTTGCACGGTACGTTTTGAAACATGGGGTCTTGCTGCCGCTCAGTAAGATCATGAGGTACGCATGTATCGAGCTTTTTTACTTTCCCAATACACTTTAAATGTCTGGAAACGGTAGATGCACTTGCATTTAGTTGTACTGAGAGTCCTTTGACTGTTTGGTAGGGGTTTTCCTTCTACTGTAAACTCGTACAAAAATTTGGAGGGATATACTAAAAAGTGGGTAATTGATTGGGAAGCTAATGTTTATAATACAAAGGTAGAGGATTAGTAACTGTTTACTTTAAATAAGTAAACATTCGGAAGAAAACAACAGAGACCTGAAAAATCCTTTATGTATTTCAGAAACTATAAAAACGGACATTTCATGCGAAACAACCCAATTAGTTTCATTCTGCTTGAAATAATCTGACAATGCTTAATGGCAAATTTTTATATTTTCTTCCTTTGTAGTACCATCTATAATTTTCTAGATTCTATAAAATTAAATCATCTTTTTAGCATTGATAAAAAACGGATAAATACATAATTTGAATGAATAAGATATCGAACTAAAGAGAAGAGAGAAAGAGCAAACATGTTTTTTTTTTATATAATTTTTGTGTTTATGACATGAAAACAGTAATTTAGATGTATAATATATACTTGGAAAGCTACAGATTTAGAAAAAATATCTTATACAAAAAATCGTATAAGTCAATGGAGATTGATAAAAAGCCGATAAAAACAATGATTATCGTAGATAATAATATAATAGATTATTTAATAAAGCACATGTTTCTGTTAAAACATAACGTAAATAATCCTTTAACAATTTATTCCCGTTTCTAAATGTGTTTAAAAATTCTTAAATTAGTATCAAATTGGCTTTTTCCCCACACCCGTAGGCAATACTTCCTTGGATCTTTCCTATACCAAACCATCAACTCCCAACATCCCTCCTATATCTATAATCTCCTGCAGTTCAAACCCCCAATTTATCCACTAGAGACTAGATCTCGTATGTCCAACCTTTATATCCCTTCCCACAGAACAAAAAAATATGAATGCTCCTTTCTGGCCCGTTCTACTAGGCTCTGGAATTCACTCCCATCAAACATCCGTCATGCTGCATCCCTCTCCACATTCAAATACCTTCTCTTCCAGTACCTTCTAGCATCCCAAAATGACGCTGCTTGACAATGTAAAAATTTTAGCAGAATTGTATTCAATATTTTTATTTTTTTCTACTAGTATCTATCTATTTTTCCAACTACCTTGTCTGGAAGACTTCTTTGTTACAATCGTTACAGTTTTTTTTTTCTTCTTTTCTTTTTAAATTTTTTATGTTGTGATTATTATGTCTGTTATGTGATTAGAAGACTTCGTTTCGTATCATTGTAGTATATTATTTTTTTTTTTATGTTTAATTGGTTTATTTTTTCATTAATTCTTGTCCAGTTTAAGTTCCTTATTATTTCAAAGCTCATGTTATTTTCAAAAGACCAAATAACAAAACAATGTAAACATTTATTTTTCTTATATATTTAAACTCATTTATTTTTCATTTTGTCCACACAACTATTTTCTGACGATTGTTATTTATTTTAATTTTTATTTATTTTATTTTTACATTTTATGTATATATTCATCCATAATTGTAAACATTAGTTAATTATGTTCATTTTGTCTGTTGGCCAGACATACTGTATATTACAAACTGTGCAAATATGTTATTCTCAAGTCCCAGAATAAAAATCAATTTCTATTCTATTTCTATTCTATAAATAACGGAGGCAAGTGAAAGTCGTGAGTTGCGCGCACCAGATTTTGTTTACTATATAATTAAATTTATTTTTATATTATGAAAGGAAATGTTTTATTATGATTTGAAATGAAATTAAACGTGTATTTAGTACCTTTTAAAAACAACCTATTTTCCAAACAAACATGTTTTTAAAGGACTGTTGTTTTTAGAACATTTGTTATCAAATAGATATTTTGACATATTTGTAGTCTAACAGTTTAGTTTTATCAAAATCCGTTATCTGATTTTATCTTAAATTTACACATATATTTTAAAAACGGATTAGTAAAATGCAGTTCTTCCCAAAAGGTACTAAATCCAGATTTTTTACCTTTCATCGTTTCGAGAATTTGACGCAGCCTGCAGAGTTGACTTCGATAGAGACTGGCTTCTTCTTCCATGTAGGAGATCTTGCAGCAATAGGTCTTCATTTGCTCTTTCATCTTCCTTATCGTTTCGTTCATGCAGACGATAAGGTTCTCATTATCCCTGTTGGACGTCTCTTTTTCCCTTACCACATGTTCTAATTTAGTCTTTATCTTTTTCAAATCTGCTATTTGAGCTTTCAAACGTTCCGATTCTTTCTTCAAGTTCTCCAAACTACTCTGACAAACATTTAAGCTGTTTTGTAGTAATAAAGATTGATTCTTTTCGCTTAGTAGTTTTTCCCCCAGTGCTTTAATTTCATCATTGAGGGTTTCGATGGCTGTGTCTTTTTCTATAACGCACGCTTCTAATTCGGCTTTCGAGCGTCGAAGTACGTTTTCATTGTTTTTTAGGTCTTCTAATCCCTTTGTTAATTTGTCATTACTATCACGCATTTTCTTCAGGTCGTTATCCAAAGTCAGTTTTATTTTTTCAAGATCTTTCATACTCTGTTTCATCATTGCATTTTCGCTTTTGAATCCGTTACATTCATTTATACAATCATCCAAAACCTTCGATTTTTGTTTAAGCTCGTTTCCGAGCTCTTGACACTTGCTGTCAAGATTCGTCAAGTCAGATTGTAACCCAGCAGCCTTGTTCCTTTCCATTTGCAATTCCGTAGTCGAGGCCTGAACCTGGCTTTTAAGTTCTGCGATGAGTTTTGTCTGACTGTCTATTTGATTGCTGTACTGTTTTATTTCACCATTGAGAGATCTTATTTCATTCTCTTGACCCGTCAATTCACTCTTCAAATCCAGGATTTCCTTATCTAGTTCTGCAACATCGTGTTCTAACGCTTCACGCCTTCTGCTCTCTGCTTTCAGGTCTTTTCTGACTGTTTCTACTTCGTGTTTTAAATTTGAAATCATTAATTTTAACTGTTCGTTTTCTTTATTTAGTTCTTCCAACATCTGTTTCAAATCAGGCTCGGAAGACCTCGTAAGGTCGTCTAATTTCCTCTGAAGCTGAGTTATATCATCCTTGTACTGTTTTGTCCTTTCTTTTTCTTCCTTTAAACTGCTTTCTAAAATACCGTTCATTTTTCTAAGCTCTTCCATTTTCGTTGTCAGATCATTTATTTTAATATGCATTTTATCCGTTTCTTCTTTAGAACGCTTGAGATCACCCTCCAGACATTTACTTTTTTATTCATTTCGCCATTGAGTAGTTTACATTTTTCTACGTCCGAAGTCATTTCTTTATTTTTCAATTGCGCTTCTCGCAGTTGTTTTTCTAAATCGCTAATATTCTTTTTCAACGCGTTTATGTCATTTTTTCTATCTTCATTTTCTCCCTTTTCATTTTTCAATTGGCTCTCCAAACCAGCTATTAGGTTTTCCAAATTTATTTTTTCCAATGAAAGAGAAGATAGTTCGTTCTTCAATTTCGAAATAGTTTCTTGTGCATCTTTGAGTTCTTTTTCCAAAGAGTCTTTTATTGTCTTTAAACCTAAAACATCATCTTTCGATGCTCTATTGGCACCTTTTAAGAGAGCCAATTCGGATTCGCTACCTTGTAGTTCATGAAGCAAGTCGCCATTCTGTTTAGCTACATCTTTTATTTTTTCTTCCGCTTCAGCAAGACGTTTTTGCAATGTGTCATTTGCAGATGTGCATTCTTGAAGATCTTTTTCAAGACCAGATTTCGCCATTGTCAAACCAGAGACTTGTTCTTCGAGCTGCTTGATTACCGAATTGAGATGATCGATGTTGTCATTTAGGCTCGATATGGTAGCTGTATTATTCGCCACGTCAGCTTCGGTTTTTAACCTTTCATCGTTCATCCTCGCGATGTCTTCAGTTAATTTTCTATTGTTTGCTTTTAGGGTTTCAAGTTGTGCCTTCAAATCTGAAACAGCCCTCTCTAAATCAGCTATAGTTTTCTTGAGGCTATCTATAGTCTTTGTATTCTCAGCTTTTTCTTTTTCCATAGCATCTGTTTTGTTCTGTAAACCATGTATGAAAGCATCCGATTGTCTACATTTATCATTCAACTTTTCCATTTCGTCATTTCCTTTTTCTAAAGAGGCAGATTCTTCTTTTAGCTTCTCCATCGTATCCTTGAGCTTATCAGATATCTCGTTGTTCATTTTCTTGAGACCTGCCATGTCTTGAAGAAGACCTCTCTTCTCCGATTCTAATCCGACCATACGCGAATGCGCCTCTTCAAGTTGACCAGACTTTTCATCCAAGTTTTGTTTTAATTTTTCTATTTCACTGCGATTTTGTTGTAGATCTCTTTTCAAACCTGAAATAGAATCGTTTGCTGCTTTTAAATCGTCTTGGGCTTCCTTTAATTGGTTCGTCAATTTCTTATTAGACTCTCTCTCTTTTAATAGTTCCTCGTTGGTTTTATTAGCTATGCTCTCTAAATTTTCTAACTTTCCTTTTAAATTTTTAATTTCTTCTTGTAGACTATTAATCTCTGCGCGACACATATTTAAAGCTTCTTCTGCCGTGACCCTTCTCTTCTCAGCATCTTTATAGAGTACTTTGAAATGTTCTAAGTCTTTATTCAATTGATCATTTTCTGTTTTCAATTTTGTTGCTTCTTTACGATTGTTTTCTGCTTCAGATTTTGCATTATTGATGGACTCATTTAAAAGTGACGAATCCAAAACCGATTTTCTTCTGTCCTTGATTAATGATTTGTTCTTGTCTTCAAGAGAGTGTAGCATCTGCTTGAGCCCCGTTAGTTCACCCTCCAATTGAGAAATAATATCGATTTTCTTTGCTAATTCTTTATTCGCATCTTTTAGTTCCTTTTCGATTTCTTCCATAAGATCTTTGCATTTTCCAGCATCCTTAGCTTTTTGATTCAATTCGTCTTTCATGGCTTTATTTTCTGCAACTGAAGCTCTTAATTGGCCTTCTGCTCCTGCGAGCAATTTTTCTAGCTCACCGATTTTCTTTTTTGCTGTTTCTAACGCTTCAGTGATTGTTTTGTTCGTATCTTCGCAACTTTTTGCATTGGCTAAGGCTTCCGATAATTTTTTTTCTAAAGATTCAAGTTTATTATTGGCAGAATCGAGTTCGCCTTGATTACTTTTAGTTTCTTTCTTAACCGTATTTAAAGTGTCCTCCAATCCTTTATTCAACTTGTCCATATCGTTTGCTTGCTGCTTCCATTTATTGACTTCTGCTTTTAATGCAACATTTTCTGCTTGGCATTGCCTCAGTTGTGCCAAAAGGCTCTCACATTCTTTCTTCGATTTATCCAGGTCTTCTGTTAAAGCGTTTATTTCACTTTTCAATTCCGCGATTTGACTTTTCGAGTTTGAAAGATCACCTTCCAACTGTTGTTTTGATTTTTTTAATAGTTCATTTTCGTTTTGAATCCTCGCTTGTTCTTTATTCAAATCGGATATGATAGCATGTTCTGAGTCAAGCGAGCCAGTCTTTTCCTCCAAGACGGATTCAAGTTGGTCTGTTTTCTTTTTCAATTCCTCGATTTCTTTCTTGTATTGTTCTGAGGCTTCCATAGCGCTCTTCAGCTTATGGTCGCACTCCGTTTTTCCGTTTCGGAGGTCTCTAATTTCATTTTTTAATGACGCAATTTCATCTTTAGCCTTGTTTAGATCGTTATCCTTTCCAATCAATTTATTTTGTAGTTCTTCCAAGTTTCCTTTAGTTTTTAATAAGTCTCTTTTTATTTCATCTAGATCCTTGGCCAACTTTTCCTTTTCCACATTCAGATCTCCTATCCTTTTTTCCAAACCTTCTTTTTCACCTTTGAGACCCTTTATAGTACCTTCTAGCTTGTTGTTAACTTCTTTTTGATTGTCTAATTGGTTATTCAAATTGTTCAAATCCTCTTGTAATCCCGACACTTTATCGTTGCTCTTAAACATAGATCGCTTTAGAATTGCACTACCTTCTCTCAAACTATCATTTTTCGTCTTCTCATCTTTAAGTGTCTCCTCCAAATCTAACATTTTTTCATCAAGTTCTTCGGACTTGTCTTTGGCTGCTTTGAGTTGAAGTTGTGTATTACTTAGGTTATCTTTCAATCCATCTACTGTGCCTTTTAATGATTCGATCTCGGAACTGAGTTGTTCATTATCTTTTTTCAATTTATCCAAAGCTTCTGATTTGAGTTTCAAGTCATCGCTTATATTTCTGATAGTATTGGCATTTTCGGAGAGTTGCGCTTTAGCCTTATTCAATTCGTCGTTCCTTGTCTTCAATTCCTCTTGTAGCTTGGCATTCTTCGATTCCAATCCAGCGATGAGCTTCCTCAACTCTCCCATATTTTGTATAGCATCGTTTTTCTTTCGGACTTCTTCTAATAAACGTGCGATTTCAGTATCTTTATTATCTGAGAGTTTTTTGAGATCCTTGACTTCGTTGATCAAGTTAAGTATGTCTTGTTTCAAGTGTTGATTTTCGTCTTGGCATCCAGAAAGTTGTCCCTTCAAAGTGCCTATTTCTCCCCTGGCACTGTTCAGTTCATTCAGCACCCTGCTGAGTTCGTTTGCTTTGTCCTTTCCTATACTTTCAGCGTTG
The DNA here is from genome assembly GCA_023052935.1 of Piezodorus guildinii. NCBI lineage: Eukaryota > Metazoa > Arthropoda > Insecta > Hemiptera > Pentatomidae > Piezodorus > Piezodorus guildinii. The sequence continues at coordinate 11,406,445 of CM041298.1, read as the reverse complement.
GCGAGCTCTTTGGTAAGGACGGCTATTTCTTTTAGCGCTTCTTCGAGATCAGCAATCTTGGCATTGGCCCTATTGAGATCTTCCCGGAGAGCTCCATTCAACACCTGTTCTTTCTTCAAGCTTGCTTTAGATTCCGACAATAAAACTGCCAACTTTTCAATTTCATCCGAGGCTACGTGAAATTTGTCTTTGCAGTCTCGGAAATTGCTTCTCAAACATTCATTTTCCGTTTTCAATTTTTTCAGTTCATCTTTTTTCATCCTGTAATCGCGCATGATGTCTGAAAAAGACTGCTTGGTAAGCGATATCATTTCTTGAAAGTAGTCGCACTGTTCGGATGTCAATTTGTCAATCAGTTCTTCTTCCACTTTCTCCAAGCGAATTATTTCTTCCTCTTGAGCGCGGATTTTCTTCGCCATTTCTATTTGGGATTCGGAAGTCTGGCTGAAGAGATCTTTAAAATATTCTTTGTTATCCGTCAGAAGCTCCATATTCTCCTTCATTTGATCGCGAATGTTTTCCAATTCGTCAATAAGCTCTTTGGCAGACAACAGCTCTTCCTGTTTATTGATCAATTCCTCAGTTTTTAATTTTAATTCCAATCTCATTTCATGCAGTGCTCTGCGCATGTTTTCCTAAAACATTACATACGAGTACACTCACTCAAAAAAGTTTCCATACTTAACTTAACAATTTCCTAATGTACAAATTATTAATATTAATATTAGATAAAAAAATATATTTATTTATTTTCATTTTATTATTAATATAAAACGAGGCAGAATGTCCTTTGTTAATGGTAGGTCAAAAAAATGTCTATACACTTTCAATATTAATCCTATTAGTTGCACTATGACCGTCTTTCCAGTGTTATATGTATAAATCTTATCTCGATTATCAAATTTTAGTTCAGTATTAACTTGGGCATGGGAAACTGATATCTTTTCTTCTGATTTGAGAGAGATCTTGGTTCGCAGAGCTTATCTATTAGAAAAATTACATATCTGTTGAATAAGTCACATGCTACTGTACAGTATGGACTAAAAAGATATAGAGAGTTAAAATATTTTGGAGGATAGACCACGTGCTGGAAGACAGGAGACTGGAGAAACGCCAGGTGCGCTCCATCCTTGCTGAAGTCCCTGCAAATCCTCACACTTAATGGTCACCATAATAAATAGGTACTATGGGATTCAAGTCCACCCAGAAACAATCAAAAATATTCTAAGAAGGGAAGGATATAGTAGTCGAATCGCAAGGAGAAAAACCTCCATTAAGTTAAACCAGAAAAACCGGCTGTAATTTGATAGAGAATAGTTTCTGGGAACGGGTCATATTCACTTAGGTATCCAAATTTATTATTTTTGGGGCAGATGGAAGGTCAAAAGTATGGAGAAAATCAACCTCAGCTTTCAAAACTAAGAATTTATTTATAGGTGTATGGAAGCTTTTTTGAGTAAGTGTATATGATATGTCGATTTCATAATTATAATATATTTAAGAATTAACTGTATACGATTTAAACGTATAATGTAGTTTGTTTCTTTATTTATTTAACGTCACTTTATACTACTATGGCTAATCGGACGATGCTACAGTGGGAGTCATAAATTTTGCCTATCCAGGTTTTATTAGGATAGGGATCTTTAACGAGTGCCTGACATCGCACAAACTCGGGACCACCTTTTAAGGTACCCTCCGAAGGACGGCATAACTAAGGGTTTTTACTCCCATAAAAAAATCCTAGGAACACCAGCGGGTATGAACCCGTGACCTTTGGCATAGGAAGCTGTTATGCTAACTACCCAGCTGTTACAAGTGATCCCGAACGTATAATGTAGTGGCTTTCTTAATAGACTTCTATGCCCAAAGTCACGAGATTGAACCCAGAAAATGATTCTAGTTATGCTGTCCTTCGGAGGGGACGTAAAGTGGTGGTCTCGTTATGAATCCCTATACTATTTAACCTGGATAGACAAAATTTAGGACTTCAGCAAAGTTCGATTAGCTACAGTAGTACAAAGTGACGTTGAATGAATAAACATACAATGATAAACATGTGTAACCAAAGAGATAGAAAATAGTGTATTACAGCTGTTTTTGTTTAAAACATATGGTAAATTATTAAAATAGAAACATGGTCATTAAGGTAACCTAATTAACACAAATTCTTGACAAATCCTTAGTTATGCCACCCTTCGGAGGGGACGTTAAAAGGTGGTCCCGAGCCTGTGCGATGTCAGGTACTCCTTAAAGATCCCTATCCTAATAAAAGCTGGATAGGCAAAATTTAGAACTCCCACTGTAGCATCGTCCGATTAGCCATAGTAGCATAAAGTGACGTTAAATAAATAAACAAACAAACAAATTCTTGACTAACCTGCCTGTTATCGTAGCTCTCTGACAGCTGCTGAGTGTGTTCCGTTAGCTTGAGGAGTTCATCCTCTTGGTCTGCCAAAACGCATTTCAATTCCAGCAATTCCTTTTCTTGCATATTTTTCTCCATCTCCGTCATTCGAAGTTCGGCGATAGTTTTCTTCAAAGAGTTATTTTCTAACTTCACTCTTTGTAACTCCTTCGAACTGGTCTTAAGCTCTTCATAATCCCATTCCATCTTGAAAAATGGAATTAAATCAGATATAAAAAAATATCCTGTGCGGGTAACACACGTTAAAATCAATCCAAGAACTATTAAATAAACTTTTTTTTCATTTTAAACATATTTATTGATATTTACAACTGTATACAAAATACATCAAGTAAATGAGGTGGACATTTTGTAAATTGACATGAAATACATCTAGAGACACCACCCATTGGCGGCACTCTAAATATATCCTAAACTAGAAGGTTTCGGGGCCATCTTCTTTTCAGACGCCTCGGAGGGTTATCAGGAATCGAGGAGGAAGACAGAATGGAAACCAGTGGATTAGAGTGGGAATGGAGTTTTTCATGGAATGAATGATACCTGTTTCGGGCTAAATCAGTAACATATGGAACATTAAGGTCTTTATGGATAAGTTTATTCGTGACAAAATATGGAGCATTGAGGATTTTACGAAGGATTTTGGATTGTAAGGATTGGATACGAGAGGAATTCGATGGTTTAGTAAACCCCCATAGCTCTACTCCGTAAGTCCAGTTATGGTCATGTAGATGAGTATTTTGTAGTTAAGAGGAAGCTTTGACCGTTTGGCTTTCCAATGGTATATTATACATGTATATTACTGTTCCTATGTTCAAAAAGAAAAAAAATTGCATTAAAAAAATATGCTTTCAGTTTTCTCCCTTAGTTGGGTATCGAATTCGTTCAAAATATATATTTACGTGTTTTTCATCAGTGCTAAGACAATATAGTTATTTTTATATAATCTAAAAAATCAAAGGTACTTTAGAGAAAGACATTTTAAAAGATCGGCATTTATGCCCTGCCAGACTATTTCAGTCAGAAAGAAACCTACATGATATTAAAGCTCATTAAATTTTACATTGAAAAAGCGAGTTTAATCAAAATCGTCAGAGCTGTTCTTGAGAAAATCGTAAAAAGGTGCAAAATGCATAGTATAAAGTGGCTCTTTTGGTTAGCTGATTTTGGTGAAAAAGTTTTTGTAACATCTTGGGCGTATAGTTGTCTTAAATATGAAATTTCAGTTTCGTGCGACACATACACACAGACCTTTTATCGGGACTTATTTTGGCTCAGGGAACACTAAAACGTACATTTCCGTTGGAAACTGGAATTAGAAAATTTTCACGTTCGAAATTCTTCCAGTTACTATATATTTCATATATAGACAAGTGAAAGTAAAAAAGGAAAAATTAGCAAGATGTAATATTCAATGTAACAGAATCAATAACTGACTATATCTTTTAAGTTACGTAATATTTTATATTAAAATATAAATAATTACACAAACCTTCCTCAGTTCGTGGATTTCTGCTTTATATTTCGAGTTTTCTATCGTAATGCTGTCGAGTTTCAATAAAAGTGCTTTCATCCGTTCTTCTAGACCTTGTGCGTACTCCAATCTGACAAAAACAAAAATAATAATAATAATCGTGATCTGTTTAGAATGCTGTGCAGTGAAGACAAAAGTGAATTTCTTGCAGTAATGTTCTAAATCTAGGATTTTTGTACGAATTCCGTAAAGTCCTCCCTTCTACATTCTTCTTCATTACTAAGTCCTGACAGATCCTTTAAAATAAAGCCTCGATAGTTCCAATTCATCCCTATTGTCTCAGATTTCTAGTGTTCCTTAAGACATTATCCTAGGACCCATTCTTTACTCAGCCAAGAAAGATGATGTCCAAACCCATCCTTATACTTTCCTTTCTATCTATTGCCAGAATTGGAGAATAAAATAAATTTCAACAAATCCTATTAAATAACCTTTACCCTTCTTGTCATTATATTGTCTAATAGGTATTCGTTTTGTTTCAACATATACACTTTACTAACAAAAACCTACAAGGGATTTTGAAGATTTTTGCATTCCAAAATAAGTATCGCGAATTGAATAAACCAGGGCAAAGGAAACATCTGATAGATCAGAAAATTACCTCTAACCATCTCCAAGACCTTTTAAGATGTCTGCAGAAAGAAACAGTCCAGGAATGGCAGGAGAAATATGACTGGGAGTCACAAGGTAAACATTATTATCAAACCCAGCCAACCGTTAACCTGATACCATGGTTCTCCAAGAACCAACAACTTGATAGAAAAGAAATTTCACTATTAGCAAGACAACGGACTAACCATGGCTGCACAAAAAAATATCTCAATTTCATAAAAATAGAAAATGATGGCAATTGTGTAACATACAAAATCACTGAAGACCCGTGCCACATTCTAGTTCGATGCAGAAAATATAGAAAGCAATGGGAAGTAGTGGTTCCCCTAGAAACAAAGGCCATGTTTTTACAAAAGTTGGACAAAGAAAAGTTTATGATCATCAAGCAAGTCTTCATTAACGCTCAATGTAAAATCTAAACAAAAAAAAAGGCACTTCACAAAGTTTATTTTAATTTTAATATATCCGCCATCGAAGAATGGTGTCAGAACTGGAGAATTAAAATAAATCACATCAAATAACCTTCACTATGACCTTCAAATAACCTATGACTTCCTGCCCCACCATATCCTTTAACAATATCTTACTCCTGTCGAACAGATCCGGTACTTAGGACTAAACATAGATAAACGCCTCACATGGAACCCTCATACTAGACTGAAACGACAGGAAACTGCTCGTAGATACCGATTACTACAACACTTACTCGACAAACGCTCAAAACTTTCTATTTACTACAAAAGACCCATTTATATAACCATTATAAGACCTATTTGGACCTACGGCATTGAGTTATAGGGGTCCACTAAACCATCAAATTCCTCTCGCATCCAATCCCTGCAATCCAAGATCCTTCGAAAAATCCTTAATGCTCCATACTTTGTTACAAATAAAATTATCCATAAAGACCTAAATATCCCATTAGTTGAAGACTTAGCCCGATCCAGATATACCTCTTTTAACTCCAAACTCCCTTTCCACTCAAACCCACTTATCCGTGACCTCTCCTCAACATCTATTCCTGACAATCCACCGAGGCGACTAAAAAGAAGATGGCCGAGAGACCTCTTACCATAAATTGGACATTGGAGTTATTTTAATATTAATTTTAATATTATTATTATTTTATTTTTTCTATTTCTTTTGAGTCATCTTCCTCTCTCATTTTTATTATTTTATTTTATTATCTATTTAATTAATTTATTGATATTTTTTTATTATATTTGGTTCCGTAAGCTAATTTTTTATTAAATTATGGCAAACATGTATTGACCATATAGGATTTGGTTTCAAATCTTGAAGGTCACTAGTATAATAATAAAAAAAATTACCTCTTAAGAAGGCAATCTTTTTCAATCATTATTTCTTCCAATCTGCTTTCAACTGTAAAACATTTTTGAGATGCTGATTTCAGTTCTTCCCTTTGCTCTTCGTAGAACAGTTTCTGATCCGTAAGTTCTTTCACTAGAAGCCGCAAGTTATCAATCTCTTCCTTATGGCTTGGAATGTTGCACATGCATTCGTCCTGAAATAATCATGCTTGTTACCATAATAACTATCAATATACTTTTATGTCGATGTTTAATGAAATCTAAAATAAAACATTTCGCCTTCTATATATATATATATATATATAATGGACAGAATACTAATGACAAACTATTTAGAGAATTAAATAGGGAAAGCCTGGGAATATTAGTCAATGCGAAAATGTTAAACAACCTAAGATTTGCGGACAGTATATGAGAAGTTGATTTCCAAAAGGTACTATAGGACATTTTTTTCAAAGTTGATATTTTCACATATTTGTATTGTAATGGTTTAGTTTTATCTAAATCCGTCATCAAATTTTATCTAAAAAACATAAAAATTCTTTAAAAAAGTTTTTAAAAATTGTTTTTCATTCCAAAAGGCACTAAATACACATTTCATTTCATTCCAAAAGGTACTAAAAACATTTCCTTCCAAAAGGTACTATATCGCGTAAACAGATATAATCTTTCCTTTCAATTCCTTCCAAAAGGTACTATAATTCCTACTATACGGCAGAAGTACCTAATCCCGAAATATATCACCATTAATTTATTGTTTTCATCATTCTGTGCATTTTTATTGGTTCATTTAGCACGTCTTGAGTCACCGCTATTATTTCGATCACTGGTTTTAACCTAATAATCAGTTTTTAGGCTATTTAAACAGCTTAGTTGCTTCGCTTTGGTTCTTTTAGGTTCTCAATTAAATTAAATTTTTTAATAGTATTTCTTCTTGCAGCAACATAATTTGGTTTAAAATTTTTCAGAAACTCAGATTTTAATAGAAATAATGGTATTTGATGCAGCAAATAGTTGGAATTAGCATTCCACGAACTTGCTAATATGTGAAGAAAATCCGTGCCTGATCTAACTTAGTTGTCGATTTTTTTATGTAAAATAGAAGCTCGAAAGTTATTATTTATCCGTATCTATGGTTAAATATTGTTTACCCGTAGTTAATAATATAGATAAATTTGCTAAATTCACACAAATAGTAAATAGAAGTTCAAAACAAACTTCATAATTACATTCTTTCTTATTATAGTGCCATAAATAGATAAATTGTCCTTTGAATATTCACTTTATTTATGAATAATAGATAATCAATGTAATTAACCAACAAAGAATATATTTCTCAGAGAGAGAATAAGATTTTTTTTTTATGTATTTAAAGAAATTTACAACTGTATTAAATAAATACAACAAGTAAATAGGCTTTATATTTGATTAGAACACATGGTAGTCCTGTGAAGAAACTACCCATTGGTAGCACTCCAATGTCTAATTTATAGTAGAAGGTCCCTTGGCCATCTTTTAAGGCGTCTCGGTGGGTTGTCGGGAATAGATATGGAGGAGAGGTCACGGATAAGTGGGTTTGAGTGGGCAGGGAGTTTGGAATGAAAAGAGGTATATCTGTGACGGGCCAAGTCTTCAACAAATGAGTTATTTAGGTCTTTATGGATGATTTTATTAGTAACAAAGTAAGGAGCATTGAGGATTTTACGAAGGATTTTTGACTGTAAGGATTGGATGCGAGAGGAATTCGATGGTTTAGTAGACCCCCATTGCTCAATGCCATAGGTCCAACTAGGCCTGATAATTGTTATATAAATGAGTTTTTTTGTAGTAAGTTGGGAGTTTTAAGCGTTTGTCGAGTAAGTTTTGTAGTAATCTGTATCTACGAGCAGTTTTCTGTCGTTTCAGTCTGGTATGAGGATTCCATGTTAGGCGTTTGTCGAGGTGGAGTCCAAAGTACCGAATCTGTTCAACAGGAGTAAGTAGGATACTGCTAAAGGATAAGGTGGGGCAGGAAGTCATAGGTTTATGACGTAGAGTGAAGGTGATTTGATGGAATTTGTTAGGATTTATTTTAATTCTCCAGTTTTGACACCATTCATCAATGGCTGAATTAACATTTGAAGACGTTAGTTATCGGTAATGTTGTATAAGGAAGGTTATAGTGACTGTTACCAACTTATCGCGTAATATTTTTCCAAAAAGTACCTTATCCCTTTTAATTCTTTCCAAAGAGTACTATATCCACGTTTAATTCCAAAAAGTACTATATCCGTATTACATTGTTTAAAAGTCATGGGAAAAGAATATTCAGAAAAGGGAGAGAATAAAAAACAAAAATATTCTTCAGAAAGTAAACATTAAAAGTCTAAGGGTTGAGGCACATCGATTGAAATGGAGCTGGGCTGGGCACTTGGCGGGAGATGGACCAGAGCTTGCACGGAGTGGATCCCGAGAGAGGACAGCAGACAAAGAGGATTTGGCCACCACATCGCAGGTCGAGGGATCAATTGATGCAGAATGTGGGCAAAAACTGCTGACTGAGGGACAAATCCTGGTGGAAAAAGTTAAAAAAAATATTTTGTTTTGTGTTTTATTTTTTCAAGGACTCTGTTTTGTTGTTAAGTTTTTTTTTAAAAATAATTATTTGTGTTTTTTGTTATTTTTTCCCTCTTCCCTATGGGAGAGATATTTGTCAATATTGATGCCATTAAATTATTATTATTACTAATGACTTGCACGTGTGTTGGAACAAACGGATGATATAAAATTATTGGGTTGTTTCACATGAAATGTCCGTATTTATAGTTTCTGAAATACATAAAGGGTTTTGCATTTCTTTGTTGGTTTTTTCCGAATGTTTACATATTTAAAGTAAACAGTTACTAATCCTCTACCTTTGTATTACAAACATTAACTTCCCAATCAATTATCCACTTTTTTAGTATACCTCCAAATATGAAAATGGAAACACGCGATTTTCGAGTAATATTTTTGTACGAGTTTAAACTCGGCCGAAAGGGAGTGTTAATGAACGGACCATTCGCCATTGGTTTGCTAAGTTTTCAGCTGAGGATACCGACTTGGAAAACTTGTCCCGGGGAAGACCTCCGTCCGTAATAGACAACGATGTCCTCAAACATACAGTAGAAGGAAATCCCTACCAAAGAATTAAAGGACTCTCAGCACAACTAAATGCAAGTGCATCTACCGTTTCTAGACATTTAAAGTGTATTGGGAAAGTATAAAAGCTCGATACATGGGTACCTCATGATCTCACTGAGCGGCAGCAAGACCCCATGTTTCAAAACATACCGTGCAAAAATTGAAAGAACTGGACTACGAAGTTCTTTCGCACCCACCATATTCTCACGACTTGTCTCCAACAGATTACCACCTGTTCAGGAATTTAGACAACTTCGTCAAAGGAAAACTTTTTGAAAATGTAATCAAGCGAAAAGTGCGTTTTCAGATTTTGTTTCACTTCAAAGCTCAGAGTTTTTCAGTTCGGGTATAAAAAAGTTGGTGTCACGTTAGGAAAAATGTGTAGAAAAAGAAGATAAATACTTCGAATAAAATTATCTTGTTTTTATATCGTAATTTTAATAAAAATTTTTACCTTGAAAACGGACATTTCATGTGACACAACCCAATAGATTAAAATATTCAGGTGAACATCATATATCACAATTATTGTATAAGAGGCTATTATTTTTTGTTTATCTTGATATATTATATTCTGTAATGTATTGAGGATACTGAGGGGTGTAGATTCATAATTGGTTAATTATTATAGTAAATAAACATTAATAGACCTTTGTCGGCAAATGTTCAAAAGGGGTTTACCCCCCTGTTTCCTCATCGGTCTGGGATACCAGAGACCCTGGTAGTTTCTCCCAGCGGCAGCCGATAAGAATATCAAGGGTGGTCAAAAGATAAAAATATGAACACAAAGACTGGACCGCCAACCGGGGCACTTCCCATATCAGCCCACCCGAGGTGACGAGGTTGAGAGAGAACATTCGTTGGCCAGTCCTATTCCAGCCACGAATGTCGAGTCCCATCCTCAAGAAGAACGGAGGTACGTCGGGACCAGAGAGCAGCTCTAAGATGAGGCTTAGAAGGGACGCCTGAGACAATTCCTTCCCCAGCCGACTAAGTGTTTTAAAGGTAATTATTAATTGTAATATTGTATAGCAAGGTTAACGGTAATTTCCCTCAGTATTCTCAACCATTGTGTAAATATACTGTATATGTTAAGTAAATTTAAATAATAATATCAGTTATTGAAACTTGTTTACTTTAATCTACTCCTGAATGCTGATTATGATTGGTAAACACGATACCTTTGGAAAGGAAGTCCAATGGTTTCATTAAATATTAGTATACACATACATAAAGTATATCAAGTAAGCTAGTTTTTGAATGTACCGCTGCCTTAGAAAAGCAACCGGTCAAAAATATAGCAATTCACACCTGTCATGTGGTTGACATTCATTTGACAGTGAATTTGAAATTACAATAAAGTTGATGTAGTGGCGTGATAGGTATGATGGAGGGAGGCTGCCCAGCGACACCTCTTCCTGTTGTGTTTCTTAACTAGCATTTAGGTTAGGTCCCTCATCAAACTTCTTTTCAGGCTTCTGCGAGAGTTGCGGAGCATGTTGGTAGTGGTGGTCATGCTTTGTATTAACGTTTGTTGAGAGTAGACTATTATTGGGTTGAATGTCCTCACATGAAATGTCCGTTTTCAAGGTAAAGGATTTTTATTAAAAATATGATATGAAAACAATCGAGATCATTAGGTACCCATGTACTTTTTACTTTCCCAATACACTTTAAATTAAATTTCTGGAAATGGTAGATGCTCTTGCATTTAGTTGTGCTGAGAGTCCTTTAACTGTTTGGTGGGGGTTACCTTCTACTATATGTTTGAGGACATCGTTGTCTATTATGGACGGAGGTCTTCCTCGGAGCACGTTTTCCAAGTTGGTATCCCCAGCTGAAAACTTAGAAAACAAATGGCGAATGGTCCGTTCATTAACACTCCCTTTCCTAAACGCCTTGCAAATATTTCTAGCGGCCTCAGCTGCTGAATGGCCGAGTTTAAACTCGTACAAAAATATTACTGGAAAATCGCGTTTCTATGTTCATATTTGGAGGTATACTAAAAAGTGGGTAATTGATTGGGAAACTAATGTTTATAATACAAAGGTAGAGGATTAGTAACTGTTTACTTTAAATATATAAACATTCGGAAGAAAACAAGAGAGACCTGCAAAATCCTTTATGTATTTCAGAAACTATAAAAACGGACATTTCATTTGAAACAACCCAATCATTTATTTTTTCTTTGTATAATAGTTTGGTGCGGAGTGGATAGTGCACTAATCTACAGTTCTCTGGGTCCCGGGTTCGTAGTCAAGCTATGGCAGAATAAGTATTTATTCTTTTATTTTAGCCTTGCGACGACCCTAGGTCAGGGGATACACCTAGCCTATATAAAGTGGGTATACATACATAAAAAATGTTCATAACAAAAAATCTAATCAAGCCTAAATTATATTTAATTTCTAACATCATTTATTCACACAAACGCACTCCACTCAAGTTGTTGCTATAATGTGAATAAGTAAATCGAAATCCAATCTTCTTAATCTTACCGACCTAAACCTAAAACCCAGAACTTTATTTTCGCTTTTAAACAACTTATTTATAAATTAAAGTTATGACTTACTTGATCAAATGAAATGTTATGCTCATCCCCTTCATTGGGCTGGACAGATACATTGAAGATGTCGAAAGATTTTTTCCAATGAAGGAATTTCGAAAAGACGCTACTCGACGAATGATCTTCATCAAATTTTTCGGGTTTTATATACTTGTCCATCTTTAATATTATTTACCTCTATTAATTTGCTTAGGTAATAACAAAACCCTTTTCTTATTAATGAAATGAAATTAAAAAATAATTTTTATTTTGGGACATTTCGTCCCCTAAGAATATGTGCGGAAGATTGAATTTGAGGAAATGAATAAAAAATGGTGTTTCAAAGTCGCTAGAGACGACAATTTATGGAGGAAGATGGGTGAAGAGTTCCAAAGTGGGGTAGCATGGATGATTAAGGACTTTTCGAAGGAGGCAGTTCTTAGAGAGGGTAGGTATAGAGCGTTAAGTTGGGATCTTGTATTTAGGGTGTGCACGGAAGAGCTCAACGTCTATCCTAAGCGATAGGATGGGAGTAGATTTGGAACTCTAACCGTGGTTAAGGTGACACATTCTACGGTCTTACCTTAACTAAAAAATACGTAAGAGAACAGCAATAACACAAAGGAGGTCAAAGATATAGGAAGATTTTCTGGCCCGCAAAGATTGGAATAGGAATTGTTTTAGACCCGCGACTCACATGGAAAAAACAAATAGAAAAAAGCATTGTCAAGGCAAGAAAGAGAACAGCCCTTATGAAAAAGATATGGATACCAGGGCACTGCGATCTGAACGGAAACGAAGTATCCGACCGTCTTGCAAAGGAAGGAGCAGCATTACCACAACCAAACTGCAACCAGACCCTCCTGGAGGCGATATCAATAAATAGGGCTGCAGTGAATGCTAAATGGAATGACCTGCACCCGAGTCGCGACCCAGAAAGACGCCTACTACAAAATGATTAGAAAGGAATTAGTTGTGCTCTTCAGGCTCAGAACTTGCCACTACAGGATGAGGAAACATCTCTATAAAAAGTTCGGCATCGGGGAAAGCTCCCTCTGTGGATGTAGAACTGGTGACCAGACTGCAGAGCACATCCTGCAGGCGTGCCCTCAGCTAGGGGACATCAGGAAGCGGATCTGGCCAAAACCTACCGAGTTGGTGACTAAGCTCTATGGTGATCTGGAGGACCTCAAGAGGACCATTGAGTTTACAGTTTTACTCTCGGGCATCGCCATTTGAGGGAAGAACGAAGAAGAAGAAGATGCCAACCTTTCGAAGACAATATTTCCTTGGATCATTCCTTTATCAAATCGTTAACTCCCACCCTCAACCCATCACCAGGAAACAAGATCCCGTCTGTTCGACCTCGCAACTATTCTATTCTATATTACATTTATATATTACTGTATTTTTTTAATTTATATTTTTCATTTCTCTCTCTTTTCATCAATTAAAATAATTGTAAATAATTATTGCAATCATTAATATTATTTTTTTTTTTTATATGTGTTTTTTGGCCAGTTGTAATTTTTTTTTTTTTTGTACATGTGTATTATTCTCAAGGGACTTCCATAAGTCCTAGAATAAAGTTCTTTTTTCATTCATTCATTCATTCAAACTCCTTTCAACAGAACCAAAAGATATGATTGCTCCCTTTTAGCCCGTTCCACTGCCTTATGGAATACTCTCCCTTCAAACATCCGACATGCTCCTTCCCTACCATCGTTTAAATCCCTCCTCTTTCAATACTTCCATACTCTCCATTCTTATGTAAGCTAATTTTTATTATGCCAATTTATGTAAAGTGATTTGTGTATCTACTTTAATGAGATGTAAATGTTAATTCTTATTTATTTATTAGAATATGTACATAGAGATGTCACTATGACCTTTTATTTTATATTTTTCTTCTTTACTTTGTAATTTAAACTTAAATGTATATTGTTTTAGGCCAGATATAAATTATTATTTTGTTCATTAATGTTATTCTTAAGGAACATTGTCCCAGAATAAAGTTTCTTTTTTATTCTATTCTAGGTATTTTCTTCCGGATCCACCAGAATACCAGTGAGAGACGCGTGACTGTCAGGAGATGTCGTACATACATCTAACAAAACTATTCTATTAAGGCTATAATTGACATATAATAATGAATAAACTAGTTTAAATCAACATAGAAAAATGTGATATTGTTCAAATGAGGCAACTTTCAAAAATGAATCATTTTTGAAAGTAAGTCTTCCATATTATTCAAAACATTTAACAATATTAAGTAATATAATATTTAAATACCTGGAATACCCGATCTTGCAACCTGGCGTCATCACAGCTTAACGTTTCCCTGTAAGCTGCGTCGATAACCTCTCTTTCTTTTATCAAATTATACAATGCGTCGATCTTCGTTGCTGGCATCCCCAGCGCAGAAGCCTGGAGGACACGCAAAAGATTACAACGAATAAAATATCTGTTCCAACACCAGTTTTGATCATCATTAAACTGTCAGACGCATGCACCATACAGTTATTCTGTTAAGGTGAGTCTATAATGGACATGCAGAACTTGAATCTTCATTAGTTGTGGAGACACCAAAGAAGAAGAAACAATAATAATTCATGTAAAGATTTGAAAATTTAATATTGCTAACGTACTGCACAATGTAACTAATTCACTGACTAGAGCCTTTATGGGCTTCTTACCGCGTCTGACATTCTTTAAAAACTCCACCTAACCATTATCACTCTGTTAGAATTTCAAAAATAGAATTGCTTTCTCCGCTCTCTCTCTGTACAATTTTGCCGTATTCCTCAAGGTAGTATGGTAAGTCTAAGCCTTTACAAGAGCAATTTACTGGGCCGGTTTGAGGGAAGGATGCTAAGGTACATCCTAGGTGAAGGCGGAACATGGCGGATAGAGATTTATAATCAATTCAAAGATCTGAACATTTTAGCATCAAAATCCAGAGATTGAAATGGTTTGGCAACCTGATAATAGAGGACAGCAGGATGCCAAAGACAGTGTTCTGCAGGGCATACGACAGACCAAAGTCAACACAAGGCAAGCAAGGAGCAGAGAGGAATGGAAGGCGGAGGTTGAGAAAGCAAGGTGCTGCTATATGTTGAGCTGAGGAAGAAGAAGAGTCCTTTACAAGATGTTTCTAGCTGACATCCCAACACATCCTAGCATTATCCTCACTTCATATGTTGATGACGCGTTATTAACAAAAATAATTATGCACCCTAAGTACTGTAGTTACATTTTGCATCGATTGAAGAATGGTGTCAAAAATAGAGAATCAAAATTAATCCTAAAATATCTAAATACGAGGCATGTTTTTTTAGGAAGTACCGTTTTGGAATTAAAAAAAGACGTGCAAAGATATCGCAATAATTTAATTTTTACATGAAAGCCTGTACCTTAATCTACTTTTCTACATAATTTCCATGAATTTTGAGGCTCTTGTCATAACATTCTGAGTGTTTAAGATGCCTCCGACAATCGTGAGTCCCGCTGATTGTGAAGTACGGGCTGTTATACGATTTCTTAGTGCTAAAGGCGTAAAACCGATCGATATTCATCGTGAGATCTTTGAAGTTTACGGACAAAACATTATGAGTGATGGAATGGTAAGGAAATGGGTGAGAGAATTTAAAGACGGCCGCACAAATGTGCATGATGAAGAACGGA
Source organism: Piezodorus guildinii (assembly GCA_023052935.1). Taxonomy (NCBI): domain Eukaryota; kingdom Metazoa; phylum Arthropoda; class Insecta; order Hemiptera; family Pentatomidae; genus Piezodorus; species Piezodorus guildinii. The sequence continues at coordinate 11,391,152 of CM041298.1, read as the reverse complement.
GTGGGCGTCCTTCGGTCGTTAATAAAGATTGGTGCAGAAAGTGGACGAAAATGTGAGAGAAAACAGATGCCTTACAATTTCATCATTGTCCGACTGGTTTCCTCAATATTCTCGTAGTGTTTTTATCGCATTTTGACCGAGAACTTGAATTGCAGGAAATTGTGTTCACGTTGGGTTCCAAAAATGTTGACGGATTTGCACAAAACCCAACGTTTAGGCAGTGCATTGACTTTCCTTGAGCGGTGACAAAAGACGTGGCAAGTTGAGTAAGGGTATCGTTTTGCTGTATGACAATGCCCGTCCACATGTGACGAAACGGACCAAAGATCTCATCAAATCATTTAAATGGGAAACTCTAGATGATCCACCATACAGCCCTGATCTGGCGTCCAGCGACTACTATTTGTTCCTGCACTTGAAGAAACACCTGGGCGGTCGGCGTCTTCAAGACGATAACGAAGTCAAAACATTTTTTGATGCAGTTGTTAACAAGTCAGGCGGCAGAATTTTTTGAGAAGGGTATTCAAAAACTGGTGCCGCGTTATGACAAGTGCCTCAAAATTCATGGAAATTATGTAGAAAAGTAGATTAAGGTACAGGCTTTCATGTAAAAATAAAATCATTGCGATATCTTTGCACGTCTTTTTTTTAAATTCCAAAACGGTACTTACTTAAAAACCTGCCTCGTAGACCACCTTTACTCTAGCCGCAAACCCTCAACATCCTGCCTACCAGGATCCTATAATATCGTTCCATTGATCCCTGTCGAACAGACCTGTTATCTAGGACTTCATCTTGACAAGCATCTTACACGAAATCCTCATACATGGCTCAAACGAAAAGAATCTGCTCGTTGATACGGGTTACTACAACAGTCCAGCGATCCAATATTCTATTAATAAAATTTACTAATATCAGGCATATTTGGAAATATGCATTTGTGCTTTTGGACCCCACTAAACCATGTAATTTTTCCCACATCCCTTTCTTGCAATCTAAAATGCTTTGAATAATCCTAAATGCTTCTTATTTTGTCACAAATACTACAATTCATAAATATTTCAATATCCCACCTATTCCTGACGACTTAGCATGAAATAAATGTACCTCTTTAAACTGCCAACTACCAGCCCACACTAAAACACATTCGTAACATGTACACCCTATGTACTTTATAAAATCTTTCGAGGCGACTAAACAGACGAAAGCCTCATGGCCTTCTAAACCAAAGAATACATTGAAGTACTGCAAATGAGTAGTCACAAGACCTTATCAAGCCCATAATTCTAATTCTTCACATTTACTTACGGTATTAGAGTTGTAAATTTTAGTAAATATTTTTTGTTCAATGTTTGTAAATTATAACAGAAAGTATTTTTTAAACATGAGTTTGCGTTTTTAGATTGTATATCCGTGCAGAAAGGAAACAAGGCAAAGAACATCATGTGCGGTACTGCACGTAATGTAGACACACCTTAACAAACTCCCAGATCGTATGATTATGATGATATTTAACACTCGTGTTGGAATAAGCTTATATTTTACGGTTTGTATCGCTCAAGTAAATCATTTAACATATTTGTTTTCTTATATTTCAAAGAGCTAGATATACTGATTAATATATAAAACTTACCCTCTCTACCATGATCTGACATAACTCGTAGGTAGGTATGTAGTTTCCATATAAAGTTTCCTGAAATAAACAATATATATATACATATTTGCTAAATAATATGGGGACTTGTTTAAATGGCTACTGAATTAATTGAAGTGGGAAAACAAGCAGAAAGAGAAGTATATTTTTCAGAATTTGCTAACGCTGAAAAGAGGAAATCAAGGGCTTGGTAGAACCTATGCAAGTTCGATATCACTTCCAAATTAAAATAAACTCTTATATATTCGAAAAGGATCTGATAGCAATAGTTCGATGGATGCTGAAAGAACGGTAACCAGGCATTCAGCCAAGGACTTTTATAGATATCTTTTATTATTTTAAAATAGATGATAAAGATATCAAGGGACCGAAATAAATGCATAAAATCTACGCTTCTGAACCTAAAAACAAGGTTGGACTTAGTATAAGAGAACAAATATAAATATAGCTCATTTATAGAACTCTATATCAAAAGCAATAGGATGGGAGTAGATTTGAAACTCTAACCGTGGTTAAGGTAACACATTTTAAGGTCTTACCTTAGCTAAGATCTTAACTAAAAAATACGTAAGAGACCAGCAATAACACTGATTGGTCATTAGAACCTCATTGGATCTGTAATGGGGAGGTACAAGAAGTTGTGCAATCATTCACCTATTTGGGGAAAATTATCAGCAACATGGGAAAGATTGACCCAGAAGTAGCAAACAGGATTTCAAAAGCCAACCAGGTCTATTACCCTATCTGCAACAGCATAGTTGGGCATAGGGTAGTTGGCAAGAAAAAGGAAAAGGCACATTTACAAGTCTTTATACCTCCCAATATTCACGTATGGGAGCGAAAGCTGGATTATGCTGGACAAGCAAGTTAGCCGAGTGACAGCAGCCGAGATGAAGTTCCTGAGGAGAGCTACTGAAAAGACCAGAAGAGACCGCGCCAGAAATGAACGCATTAAAACATCTAGAGGTGCCAGAACTCAAGACACTGTTGGAGAACCGACAATTGAAGTCGTTTGGCCACATTTGTCGGATGGAAAGGAGAGAGAGCCACGAAAAGTTCTGGAAGCTCGACCCACTGGGAGGAGGCCGAGAAGCCGTTCTAGAATTTCCTATCAGGGGTACATTCAACTGATTGGAGAGAAGAGAGGCAAAACACTCCAAGAAATCAAGCGGCTTAGTAGGGACCGAGAGGCACGACTGCATTGGATTAAGGCTCCTCGACGCTTGTTATGGCATGAAGAGGAAGTCAAAGAAGAAGAAGGAGGTTATTAGAACTTGAGAACTATAGCGGTACGAGCTATGACAAAAGTTATCCCTTAAAAGACCTTACTGTATTGGTGATTTCCTCTTTCAAAAGATCCGATCGTTCTGTATCACATAACCCCCAGGCTCTGACGTCGGTGCATGAAGTGTAAGTTTTCAATCTGCCATGGCTTCTTTTCCTTTTCAACCTCCATTCCCTCCAAGAGCACCGGCGTTCTTTGAAGATGTGTTCTCCGCGATGGAGGTATGTCGGCATCCTGGCCTCTCCTCCGCCTCTTCTTGGCTTCTATTCTTTCTAAAAACAAAGAAAAAAGTTCTTAAATCTGAAAAAAAGAAATATATTCTTTGTAGAAAATTACGCAGTCATATAAAAAACACTATTAAGTTTGATTTTGGTTGCTTCAGAGCAGTTGTTGCCAACAGTGTTACACGGACTTTGTTGTTCCCTATCCCTTGCTGATGGTTGGAGGATCCGCGAGATTTTTACGAAAACAAATTTATCGATAATATCTTTTAAAATAAGTGAATAATATTTGATAATTGTAAATAAATATTTGTTCGGTGAATGAGTATTTACAGTTGAAGGGCTTTGGTTCGGGAAGCAGAGGGACCATCCACTAGCTACAATAGCATTTGTATATGGAAGAGTTTGGTCTTAAAAAGGATCAATTCCAGAACATGGTAGAAGCTATAATCCTGGACTCGCTGGGAATTTGTCACCACCATATATATTAAGACAAGGCTGTATAAATAAATAGACAGCATAATTAAGGATTTAGAAGAAAAAAAAATATGTGAAATTAACTATTCAGCTAAAAATCTGTTCTATGGTGACTAGCATAACAGCCTTCTATGACTAAGGTCGCGCATTCAAACCCGGCTGATAAACATGATAGTAAAAAATCCATGGTCATGCTTTCCTTCAGAGGGGACCTAAAAAGGTGGTCCGGGACTTAAGCGATTTCAGGTACTCCTAAAAGATCTATGTCCTAACTAAACCTCGATAGGCAACATTTAGGACTCCTAAAGCATCTTCCGATTAGCCACAGTAGCATAAAGTGACGTGAAATGAACAAACAAACGATCTTAAAACCTGCTAAAAATACGTCTAATTTTCTATGAAGTGACAATGGTTGACTGTGTGTATATATGAGAGAAGTTGGTTGAGGGTGCAGTCAATTTAACACACAATTAAGCGTAAATTAAGTAATAAATTAAGTTTACTTAATTGTGTGTTAAATTGACTGCACACACAACCAACTTCTCTCACACGTCTAATTTTTTACTTATGATGGAATATATCCTCCGTGGGGTATTGGTTGGCTTTTAGTTCATGAAAGTGAATAAAAATTGACAAAAGCTAGAATAGTTTGACAACTTATTTAACAGCGTCTAGTCATTGTTAGAGTAAACGCTGAGGTTAACGCGAATAAACATACGTAATAACAAACCCGCAGGTGGTCCTAGGATTTTTTAATGGGAGTAAAAAATCCTTAGTTACGCCGTCCTTCGGAGGGGACGTTAAAAGGTGGTCCCGAGCCTGTGCGATGTCAGGTACTCGTTAAAGATCCCTATCCTAATAAAACCTGGATAGGCAAAATTTAGGATTCCCACTGTAGCATCGTCCGATTAGCCATAGTAGCATAAAGTGACGTTAAATAAATAAACAATAAACAAACATACGTAATAACATAATTTATGAAAAATATGTAAAATTCCAATAACTATACTGTTATAAGTAATATTGATATATACATGTATATGGCAATATCTCCTTTTTTTGTCATCTAAATTGTCATAAAGATTGATGCAGTATGCTGTGTATTCATAGAAACTCAGCAAAGTTAAGACGATCCAATTAGGGATTTCTCTCTTATAACAGGAATCCTTTTACACGATATAGAAAGCATTTCCACGTAAAAAGAATTCCATTCATTGCTTCAACAATACAGGTCAGCGAATCAATTGGACCATGCACGCAACAGTAGGGCGTAAACTATGATAACGATTTACAGAAGGTTACGAATTTCCATTTCATAAAGTTGTGGAAATTACTACAGATAGGTGCTGTTATGAACACATTTAATCTTATTATTGCCATTGTTACTTGAAACGAAAGTGCAGAATACTAAAATCTAATATGACCCCGAACTGAGCTAGGGTTTTGAGTCGAGTACATAAATAAAGTCGTATAAATCGGCTTTACTGCTTGACGAGAAAAATGTTAATCAAATATTGTTTTGAAGGATGAATCGATAATGGTATAATTTCGCAAAAGAAGTCAATACATTCTACTTGGAAGGTTAAGATAGTATATATACTTGCCAAGGATGTCTCTAAAAGATTCTTTGACGAAAATTGTATAGGTCAAGAAGGTTGCTTGGAGTGTGTAATTGAATATCTGAACAGTTGCGAAATGCATGGCCTAGTCTGATTCAGGAGGCTATTACTATACAGGAGTCGCTGCTACTCTTAATAGATAAATGAATAGATGGATAGATAAACCATACTCTTATAATCCTGTTTTTGATGGGTTGTCTCACATGAAATGTCCGTTTTCAAGGTAAATGATTTTTATTAAAAATACGATATGAAAACATGATAATTTTATTCGAAGTATTTACCTTCTTTCTCTACACATTTTTCCCAACGTGACACCAACTTTTTTATCCCCGAACTGAAAACTCTGAGCTTTGAAGTGAAACAAAATCTGAAAACGCACTTTTCACTTGATCATCATTTTCAAAATGTTTTCCTTTGACTAAGCTGTCTAAATTCCTGAACGGAATCATGCTCATCTGATGCGCTCGATGATAACAGTCATACGTTACATCGTCTCTCAGATTTTTGCTTTTTTCAGTAGGAATTCGCTAGAATTCAGTCTGGAGAACATCACTAGACCTCAGGAATATTACGGCAGTGAATATTGAGAAGTTTCGGTAAGCAAAGTTATAATTTACTTTGTAAAATCACGAAAAAGTGAAAGGAGGGTCACTGATCAGCTGATTGCCGCTAGCTCGGCAAGCTCGGGCTTGCTTTTCTTTTAATTATCTTTCTTTTATCTTTAATTCTTATCTCATTATTTATTTATTATTATTATTATTTTCTTAATCAATGAGATATTTTCATCAAGTCATGTCCTCAAAGTCCGCAAGTAAAAGATCTAGATCTGCAGGTTCGAACTCGTCTCCCACAAAACAGAGACCCCGCCGTGAACAAAATAAAAAAATGATTCCACCAGCGACCGCGTAGCTACCTCATTAGGATCTGAACCACAGCCCAGCACATCATCACAAGGAATAACTGATGAATCTCCGTTTTTTACACCGAATCCATTTCAGATCCTCCAAAATGAAAAAGAAACCATGGAATCTTCTCCTATACCCAGAGAACCACTACCTCCACCAATATTTGTTAAAAATATTAAAAATTTTAAACTGATGTGTGCGCATTTAAACAAAGTAACAGATCCTAATAGTTATTATTGTATAAGTAGAACAAATGATACTAAAATATCTCCGACTACTGCTGAAACCTATAGAAAGATTGTAAAATATCTGACTGAGACCAAAGCTGACTTTCATACTTATCAGCTGCGCCAAGAGAGAGCATTAAGGGTCGTAATCAGAAACCTACATTCCTCAACACCCGTTGAAGCAATCAAAGAAGAACTGACAGAATTAGGATTCCAAGTGAGGCAAGTCACCAACGTTCTAAAAGATAAAAGTCCACTGCCTCTATTCTTCGTGGACTTGGAACCATCAGCAGGAGTCGAAAAAATCTATGACCTCAGTAGACTGTACTATACCCGTGTAAAAGTTGAAAAACCTTACACAAAGAAAGAAATAGTCCAGTGCCATAACTTTCAGGCATATGGTCATACCAAAAGTTATTGCCATCACATACCACGCTGTGTGAAATGCGGTGAACAGCATAAAACAGAAGAATGTACAAGATCAAGATCAACACCCGCTGTATGTGCTCTGTGCCTCAAGGACCACCCGGCTAACTACAAGGGATGTGAAATCTACAAGAAACTCAGAACCAGATACCAAAAACCTCAGGATCAGAATGAAACAGCTGTACCAACCAAAAGCAGAAGAGAACCATCTAAACTTGTAAATTCTAACGTGTCATTTGCCCCACTTACTTGGAGGTGGTAACCAGAATCATGAAGTCGAGGCACTGCCGGAACAACATTTTCCTCAACATTCTCAATCTATTGTACAAGAATCTATCCCTCAAAGTTTACCTAATCTTCAAAAAACTCCTCAACATCAAATTTCTCACATCCCTCCACCATCAAACGTCACAGATCTTACCAGTCTAATGACATCGTTCATCTCCGAAATCAAATCTCTTGTTATGCCGCTTATATCACTCCTTACAAATCAAGTATCGAATCTAATCCCTGCCTTAAAAAATCCTTAAATGACTTCACCTAACTCCTTATCTATTCTCCTTTGGAATGCGAATGGTGTTAGAAATCATACTGACGAACTGACAGCGTTGTTGCAAGACAAAACAATCGATGTTGCACTTATAACTGAAACAAGACTAACGACTAAACAGTACTTCAAAATACCGCAATACATGACATACCGTACTGACCACCCAGACGGTAAAGCCCATGCCGGTTCTGCTATCATTGTCCACCAATCCCTCTCTCATCATTTACTCCCACTTCCCACCTATGATTTCCTACAAGCCACAGCCATAGTAATCAAGACTTTTTCCTTTCCGGTAACCCTCACATCTGCATATTGCCCTCCTAAACATTCCATTTCCAATTCTGAATTTGTATCCTTCCTGGATTCCTTAGGAAATCGTTTCATTCTGGGTGCAGACTTAAACGCCAAGCATCAGCAGTGGGGTTCCAGAACCACGAATTCTCGGGGACGAAATTTGCTGTCTGCACTCAACTCCCGAAATTTTAATATCCTGCCTCCTGACTCCCCTACCTACTGGCCAACCGATCCTAACCGCAATCCTGACATCCTCGACTTCTTTATCCACAGCAGATTAGGCTCTCTCAACTTGTCTATAACTCGCCTTGATGAACTATCCTCAGACCATAGTCCACTGATCCTAAAAGTATCTCTCACTCCAATTCCGAAACCCATTCCACCATCATTCATCCGAGGCCCTGTCAACTGGAACCTTTTCCGCCAAATCCTGACCGATAATATTGACCTCAGAGTAACCCTCAAAACCCAAGATGACCTAGATAATTCCGTCTATTCCTTTACCACCGCCATCCAACAAGCTGTCTGGACTGCTTCCTCTCCTAAACACTCTAATATAAATCCAGACCAAAATCATTTTCCACAACCTATTATAGACCTTATCCACACCAAACGCCGAGCAAGATCATTATGGCAGCGCACCCGACACCCAACAGATCGCCGCTCCTATAACTTCTATTGTAGACAATTGAAGAGGGAGTTGGCGAACTTCCGTTGCCCAGTCCTTTAATTCCTACCTCTCCTCTCTATCAGCTCGTGATAATTCCCTGTGGAATGTCACGAAAAAGATCCTAAAATACCATCATGTCTCCCATCCTCTCCGACGTGGTGATGACTCCTGGGCTGCGTCTGATGAAGATAAAGCCGAGGAATTCGCCACACACCTCTCCAAAGTATTCACTCCTCACCCGGAATCCCACATCAATCACACCGCAAAAGTGCAAGACTTTCTTATGTCACCGATTACACTTTCCCTACCTCCTAAAGCTATTAATCCCTCTGAGGTCAAATATCTTCTCCAAAAACTGACTCTCCGTAAATCTCCTGGACACGATCTCCTTACTCCCCAGATCCTCCGACAACTTCCGCAGAAAGCTATTATATTCCTTACTTATATTTACAACTGCATCCTCCGCACCACCTATTTTCCTCTGTTATGGAAACATTCCACCATCATCCTTTTTTTAAAACCAGGTAAACCTTCCAACAACACTTCATCCTACAGACCTATTAGTCTACTCCCCATCCTCTCAAAAATCTTTGAAAGGCTTCTTCTTAAACGTATCCTACCCATATTAGAATCTCAAAATCTTCCTTCCCATCAGTTTGGATTCCGTCCTCAGCATTCCACAGTTCAACAGGGGCTCCGAGTTGTAGACCATATTTCCTCAGCTCTTGAATGCAAAGAGTATTGTTCTGGTGCGTTTCTGGACATTGCGCAAGCTTTTGACCGGGTATGGCACACTGGATTACTCTTCAAGCTGAAAACCCATTTACCCCAGTCTCTATACCTCATTCTCCGATCCTATCTCTCGAACCGCTCCTTCCGAGTTCGCTGTGGTGAAGAATTTTCTAACCTTTATCCCGTTGAGGCCGGTGTTCCTCAAGGCAGCGTCTTGGGACCCATCCTCTACATCCTTTACACTGCTGATATTCCTAACACATCCTGATACCTTTCTGGCAACTTTTGCAGACGACACCGCCATCCTATCATCCAGTTCCAATCCTGAAACAGCATCCTTAAACCTTCAGAGACACCTTTTCCTTATCGAACACTGGTGTAATAACTGGCGTGTAAAGGTGAACGAAGCCAAATGTAAACACATAACCTTTACTCTTAGACGAAAATCCTGTCCGCCAGTTTATTTCAACTCATTACCGATTCCTCTCTCAGATACAGTCCGGTATCTTGGCTTACTGTTAGACAAAAGATTGACTTGGAACCCACATACAAGACTTAAAAGACAAGAACTCAACCGACGATTCGGACAGTTATACCGACTACTCAACAGAAAATCTGAGCTTACAGTTGACAACAAATTATTAATCTACAAGACAATACTGAAGCCCATCTGGACCTACGGACTTGAACTGTGGGGACAGCTAAACGTTCTAACATCAAACGCATTCAATCCTTTCAATCCAAAGTCCTCCGTACAATAGTAAATGCTCCTTATTATGTTTCCAATTATACCTTGCACCACGACCTTAATGTTCCATTTATTTCAGACCTAATTCCATCCAAATTTTCCAAATTCCACCAGAACCTCATTCATCATCCTAATCCTTTAGCTCAATCCCTATCCAGCTCCACTCATCCATACAACCCACCTAGAAGGTTGAAACGGCAGTGGCCCCGCGACCTTTTGTAAATATATTGGAGTTCTAGCACTGGCTAGATTCTCCACTCAATGTGACGTATGTATGAGTGTGTGTATGTGTATATAGGTATAAGTGAATTATTGACTTTTGTATTGATTCATTATTGTGTATATATTTTATTGTAATTTTATGTTGTGTAAATATTGTATGAATGTAGTATGTTTGATATCATTCAGCACTACTATTAATGTCCAAATTGGGACAGATTGTAAAATTTTCTCAATAAAAATTGTTATTGTTCAAAAAAAAAAAAAAAAAAAAAAATTCCTGAACAGGTGGTAATTTCTGTTGGAGACAAGTCGAGAGAATATGGTGGGTGCGGAAGAACTTCGTAGCCCAGTTCTTTCAATTTTTGCACGGTATGTTTTGAAACATGGGGTCTTGCTGCCGCTCAGTGAGATCATGAGGTACCCGTGTATCGAGCTTTTTTACTTTTCCTTATACACTTTAAATGTCTGGAAACGGTAGATGCACTTGCATTTAGTTGTGCTGAGAGTCCTTTAACTCCGGGAGTCCCTTCATTAACACTCCCTTTCGGCCGAGTTTAAACTCGTACAAAAATATTACTCGAAAATCGGTGTTCCATGTTCATATTTGGAGGTATACTAAAAAGTTGGAAGTTGGCTAATATTTATAATACAAAGATAGAGGATTAGTAACTGTTTACTTAAAATATGTAAACATTCAGAAGAAAACAACAGAGACCAGTAAAATCCTTTATGTATTTCAGAAACTTTAAAAACGGACATTTCATGTGAAACAACCCAATAATTACAAAGTAATTTAAATCATGAACAGTTGTTTCTGCTTTATTATTTTAATCAGATTTTTCCCGTGTTCTAAATTAAGGTGCAGAACAAGTCCAATCACTTTCAGACGTTATCCAATTAAAAATTTGAAAATATTCCGAGTTTTGGACAACCATATTTAACTTTAAGTCAACCATAAATCAGTCCATTTGTCGGTACCACTGCGATTTCCACATAGTAAAATTCCTTTGGATCAAACATAGGTTCCTAAATTTAAATTGTTTGTTCGTTTATTCATTGAAAGTCACTCTATGATACTGTGGATAATAATCGGCAATCGGACGATGCTACAGTGGAAGTACTAAATTTTGTCTATAAAGGTTTAATTTTGATAGGTATCCTTAACGAGTACCTGACATCGCACAGGCTCGGGACCACTTTTTAACGTCCCTCCAAAGGACGGCATATCTAAGGGTTTTTTACTCCCATTAAAAAATCCTAGGAACACCTGGGGTTCGAACCCTTGATTTTTGGCTTAAGAGGCTGTTATGAAAACCACCCAGCTACAAGTGATCCCATTGCACAGGTTCCCCATCCCCCATAAGTAAAGGAATTTTAACCTTTAAAATCCTAGGGTCATCTACCGGGTTCGTACCCGCGACCTTGGGTGGCTAAAGCTGTTGGAGGTCTTATTTCCTAGCAATTCGCGTATTTTCATCCATTTGAGTCACAGTTGAGCTTAATAATTGTATTTAGGATTCGCCACATCAATAAACTGTACCCTTATTTTCTTTCTAATTTACAAAGATCTCAAGCCTATTCATATTATTATTTCACAGATTATTCATTTGGGAAGGACACAGTGTTTATTGATTCCTAAAATCCTAATTGTGTGATTTCAGTTGATTTTGAAAAGAAGTTTTCTGTATTTCGCATTTATGATCCTATGACAGTTGGTCTTATTTTTTAGAAGTAGCCATACCTATCATTATTACCTTGCAACATTCATAACCATAGAGTTGTATTCATAGATAAAATGATTAAACAACTCTCTGCATTTATAAGATTAGATTATATCGATTATCGAGTTGGCTCATCGAAATTTTTTTTTTTTTTCAAATTAATCATGGTATATAATGATGTAGTTTAGATGACAGTTGTTAATATTAGATGAGAAAGAAGATTAAGGGAGCGGTCATCAAAAATATTATAATAAGAGTTAATTAGTTATAACACACTACATTATCACTTATTCTCCTTCCTTCAGTGGCGCGACAGGCCGTGCAGGCCCTGGGCCTTTCGGTTTAATCTCCTGGGAAATTACACTTACGTTTCTCAATGCATTTTGTAGTGTAGGATAATCACTTCCTACGCCTAATTTTGTGAGTGACCACCATTTGGCTGATGGGTCTCACATACCCGGAGGAGAGGCTGTGAGTGAATCCCCATTTAATTACATCCTTGTAAAACTCCCGCCGGGACTGGGATTCTAACTCACAACCTTTAGCATGAGAGACTAGATCGCTAGCCACTCAGTCACGGCCTCCCCCCATTGTTAGTTTATTCGTTTAACGTCACTTTTATGCTACTATGGCTAATCGGACGATCTATATCTATAATCCTAAATATTGCCAATCCAGATTTTATTAGGATAGGGATCTTTAACGAGTACCTGACATCGCACAAGCTCGGGACCACCTTTTAATGTCCCCTCCGAAGTACGTCATAACTAAGGATTTTTTACTCCCATTAAGAAATCCTAGAGCAACTCACAGGTTTGAACCCGCGACCTTTTTGCATAGAAAGCTGGCTGGGCTCTCCCCATTAACACTTATCACACACTAATAATTACAATAAGTGTTACTTATTAGTTTGTAATTTTTTTTATGACCGCACCCCCAACCATCTTCCTCATCTAATCATTGTAAAGTTATCACCATTGGAATGAATTGATAATCCGTAGACAATTGAATTATAGTATGGTTTAGGGTGGTTAGGCAACATAGGAATCACTTATTTAGTTGATCTTAATTTAATTATTTAATTTTCCTTTTTGCGATGTATGTAACATTATAATCTGATTGCCTGTAAACTTATTAAAGAAAATAGTGATTATGTGGTAGCGTTTCTGTTAATTTTTAACATATAAGGACTTACATAGGCTTGGTAGTTGGCAAATCGTGGTAAAAGTGTCTAACCTTCTATTGTGTCACTAAACTAATCCATATGGTTTATAAAGATTTGTTTCAAATCATTAAATTTAATTATGGAATAAATACATTAAAAAACACATAAAACTGTTTTTACTTACCTATTTTTTAAAAATAAAATACATTCCTCAAAATAGGTAAACAATAGCTTTTTAAGAATGTAGCCCAGTACATTTATGAATAAATACTAGGAAATTAGCTGCAAAAAAACTCTTAAAATAAGAAAAAGATTTCAAGAATCGTTAGTAACCAATTTTGAAATGCCTTAATATTGTTTATCCATGTTATCTTTCTGCCTCTAATCTTGGTGTATGTGATATTAGTTATGTACCTCTTTGTACTTTATCTAAAACAAGGAGGTTATTACAGTTTACCAAGGAGTTTGTAATAGTATTACAAGTTTGTAATACTATTACAACCTCCTTGTAGTTTACTACTAAACTAGAAGAAAATTTAAATAGTAAAACTTGTGAATTTTCAGGAGAAACGTTGAAAAATAGTTTAGAAGTATTTCTAACCTTAAGTGTTTCTTTTTACCTATGTTTCCTCTAAAATAGATAATATTGTATCATTTCTCAAGCTTGAAGAGAGGGTATTAAATAAGACCATTTGCTGTTTTCTATTATCTTACACACCTTCAACTATTCAAGATTCCAGAAATATAATTAATTGTGCATGTGTGTATTAAGTGTGAGTTCTAAATCAGTGTTAATTAGTATTTTGTAACATAATTAAGTTTTTTTACAAGAGTTTTTCTTATGATACAGAAAGAATATATGTTCAGTAATTTTGGAGAGTATAACTTAAGGTTATAGAGTGATTACAATGAAGAAACACTTTCCAATCAAGATGCCAATTTCCCGAAAGGTATTAATTTAATAAAACTGATATTTTGTATGATATATATTGCAATAATATTTTATTCAAGTCTGTCATCTGTGTTTTTTTAAAGAAACCTATTTTATAAGAGGTACTATGTAAAAACTTAATCTTTTTACAAATCATACTTAAACATTTCATTACACCATGTAAAAATATAGTTATTCATATAATAAATAGACATTTTTTTATTTTAAAGGAGAAGAAATCAAATAATTCATTTCAACAACAAATGAATGTGAAGTTATTTACATTTTTTTCAAATTCTCTAAAATGAATACAGTTATTTTGAAAATATTCCCAATAGTTGACAGTTAAATTACTAGAGACGTTTTATAAGAGATTATTATCAAAATAATAAATAATTTACAACTAAAGTCCTTAGACTTTTAATTAAAATTATTTGTTTTATTATGAATTACTCGTTCTTGATGGTCGAGTTGGTTAAGAATTCAATAGCTTATCAGCTTATCGATCAATTAAAATCGATACCTGGCAACAACGCTTGAAATGAGAACTAATATAATATTACCAAGAAACATACATCTTATAAATTACAATTTATTGACAGAACTCATCATAAAAACCACATTAGGTTAGAAAAAAGCGTAATTTGCTAAAAACAAATTTTTTTAAATTATAGAAAAAATATTCTTCGTTCAGGTTTTTATAATTATATTATTTATATACAATCAGATTTTATTTTATTTTTATTCATTTACGTGACTTTATGCTACTGTGCCCAATTAGACGATGATATCTAAATTTTGCTCGGGACCACTTTTTTTATGCTCCCACCGAAGAACGGCATAACTAAGGATTTTTTACTCCTATTAAAAAACTATGACCACAGGTCTCTCGACCTCAGGCATGGAAGTCCATTAAGCTCTCCACTGCACTACAGGTGACCCCTTTTTTTTTTCTGTTTTTGTTAGGCTTAGCTAGTTTAGGACTATTCGGTTTTACTTGCGAAATGGAATGTTACTAACGCGTGTTTAGGAAAAGCTACGCCACCATCTTTTTTAAAAATTATAGCATTTACTTACATTCATTAATTTCAGAATGTTTAAATCAGCATACGAAATCGTATGATACACCAACCATTATTCTGAATTTGAGAGCTTACAATGTGTTTTTATAATTACGAATAAGCTTTAATTTTGACAATTCAACTAGCTAATGCCCATTTAAAGCGAGTGGTTCAGAACACTTGCTAGATATTAATGATCTTATCTAGTTATTACGTGTATCATGTGATGTTTCACCGTTGAATGAATTAGTTGAACACCATTTAATTAGTCCATTGCTCAGCTGTAGTGTAGTGGAGTCATAGCGTCACAGCAAATACCTTGGCTTATAGAGATGGAAATAATTAGGAAGAAAAGGTAGTATATATTGTCATATTATAATCTATTATTATTGAATAATTAAAAAGTATTAGTTTTTAATAATATTTTAAAAGTGATGGGGACGTCAGACCTTTCCAATTCATATAATCGGGTTCATAGAGCTAACGAAACACAGTGGAGATATTTGAATATTTCTTCTGGAGGGAAAATGAAATAAAATGAAGAATAGTTTTTATTCTGGGACATTCCATCCTCTAAGTATAATATACAGTGAACACAGGAAGTCAAATTTGTCTGCCTTCATTTAATACATAATTTTTTTGAAATATTTATTTATTGTACATCTGTTTTAGTTAAGTTGACATATAGAGGGAGTTGGCCTACTAACACTTCAATTACTAAAAGTACAACATATATATATATATATATATATATATATATATATATATATATATATATATATATATATATATATATATAAAGAAAAGATCTGAATACTAATAATAATTACAAACTAAAAAATGTATACAATTTACAATGAAAATTAAAAACATCTTAGTAATGTCATATTAAATCAGCTTAACTGCTAGTTTTTAGAGCCTTTGAAGAAAAACAGTCATAATCTTTTAAAAGTTTAGGGAGAGAAAATTTATTATTATGAGCCACGTTTCACTAAAACATAATACATCTAATTTTAGTAATTTTTTTATTTCCGTGTCTACCAAATTGAGTTGAGGCCATTAATGTTCCAGAAACCAATATGTATAAGTCCATTTGTTATCGTCCCTGCCGAGCCAATATCCACTGTTTTCTGTAGTCGCTATGTTATTATATCTTGGTATTCGTCTTCTGATTCATTACTTCTTTCACTCTTCAGAGAATTCGTTCTCTCTCCTCGCCTTTGTATGAATCTTTCCAAGCTCATCGATCTATTTTTGGATTTTTTCAGTGCTGTTTCTCGAAATAGTCCTTTCTTTGTTAATAACATTCGGTGATCTTTCTTCACTTCTGCACCTTTTCCCCGAGAGAATCTCTTGTGATTGGAGTTCTTCTAAGCTGAAGATTTGACCGTTTATTATTAATTTATCGTACCTCATAATGGCCTTATAATTCTTTTTCCTTGCTTCTATTAAATAGGTGAATAATTGTTCTCTCGTTCTTCTGATTGCAAGTGGGAAATCTTCTTTTATTGTTATATTGTGAAAATGTTCAGATGATTTTAGAACTTTTTTGGTTTTTATAACTAGATTTTTAGCTATAATTAAATTAAATTTTACTAACACCGGACTTTTTTCTTTATTATAATTGCTTTTACGAAAATAGTCTATATGTTGTAACTGAGAGAGCAGGTTCATATGTTTAAAAATGTTTTCTATTTCACTGATGATATCTACAATACATAATTATTTAGTCATGTAAATTACATGAAGTCAATACAAATAAAAGAAACGAATAAAAACAGATAACATCAAATGAGTTTAGTTATGTATCCTCAAAGTATAGATTTATCACATAGTAGCTGTTGCCAACGACTTCGCCAGCGTCAATTTCTGTTTTTATCACCGCTATTAAAAAATTTTTAAAATAATATATTTTAAAGTACTTCTGCGTAAATGATATTTTAGTTTTATTTTTTTGTGGCAAAAGAACATAATGATCTCCGCAACCCGATCTTGACAACGCGATATATAGTTGCTTTGACGTAAATCGATTCCTATGTGTTTAAATGTTTGCCACTGTGTTTTCTTAATTGTTACGGCAAAACATAACAACGGGAAAGGAGTCACCCATTGCGTAGTGGCTAGCATAACAGCTTTCTATGCCAAAGGTCGCGGGTTTAAACCTGCGGGTGGCCCTAGGATTTTTTAATGGGAGTAGAAAATCCTAAGTTATGCCATCCTTCGGAGGAAACGTTAAGAGGTGGTCCCGATTCTGTGCGATGTCAGGTACTAGTTAAAGATCCCTATCCTAATAAAACCTGGACAGGCACAATTTTTTGACTCCCACTGTAGCTTCGTCCGATTAGCCATAGTACCATAAAGTGACTTTAAACGAAATAAACAAAAACAACGGGAAATTTAATTATTTTAAAATTAAAAAGTAAATCATTGGGATGCGGGGTTAATTTTTTCCATTGATTCTTCGCTTCTATTGGTCGCAGCGTGATGTTATATAGCCTAAAGCCTTCCTCAATAAAAGGACTATCCAACACATAAAGTATTTTTCAATTCGAACCTGTAGTTCCTGAGATTAGCGCGTTCAGACAAACTCTTCACCTTTATAATATCAGTATAGATATGCAGAATTTTTATTTTTGAGGAGGTGGATAAATAATTGGTGTTTGAAAGTGATAAGGGATGACACTATTCAGAGGGAGATAGGTAAAGAGTTCCAAAGTGTGCTAGCACGTATGATGAAGGACTTTTCAAAGGGTGGTTTTCTATGAGAGGGTAGGTCTATACCTTCTGGATATTGGTAGTTTGAGATCTTGTATTTAGGGTGTGCACGGAGGATAGGAAGAATAGAAAGAGGCCGAATAGTTATTTTCTTCGGAAATCGGGATAGAGCCACCTTTGGCCAGAGTACCAGTGAGAGACGTGTGACTGTCTAGAGAGGCAGTACATAAGTTTTAAAAACCTATTAATTAATCTTTTTAGCCTTTTATCGTTTTCGTCACTGAGTCCGCCATATACTAGGCATCCGTAGTCAAAGAGGGGGAGTATGAGAGAAGGCACTAAGAGATGGCGGGCACTTCTAGGAAAAGATTCACGGAAACGTAGGATAAAGATGGATTTTCTTGGGGGACGGGGTGGCCGAGTTGAAAATACATCTACTAGATGACAATACATTGAAACCAAAAAATAATTATGAGTTCGACTCTCGGTAGCAGGGGGGACTTTTATCTCGGCATTAATCCCCCCGTCCTCATCCCCTGGTCCGAGAAACCCCCGTATAGACTTCAAAGGCGAGGTAGGGGCGGACAAAAAAAAAAAATTAATAATAATAATAGGCTTACTGAACCCGAAGGTTCGATGCCGATACTACCAAACTTCGCCTGCACAGACTCGTCCAATGTTCACCGGTCAAGATCAGCCTTAATGCAATCCTCCCATCGACGCCCCGGCCTACCTTTCGGACGCCTACCAGTCGGTTCAGCGAATACCAACTTTCTCGGAATCCGTTTCTCACTAAGCCCAACAACTTTACGCGCCCATTTGAGTATCCGCGACGCTATCAACTCAATTATATTCACAGGGTACAAACTCCGCAATTCCGCGTTGTGCAACCTTCTAAACTCCCCAGTGGCCTCATCTCTCTTCGGACCAAATATTTTAATAGTACCTTATTCTCGAAAACCTTAAGCCGTTGTTCATCCTTCAAAGTAAGCGGCCACGTTTCGCATCCGTAAAGAACCGTTGGAAGAATAATAGTTTTATAAATTCTAACCTTTAAGTTTTTAGACAGAAGCCGCGAGCTAAGTAATTTAGCAACTGAATAATAACACGCATTTCCCACCTTTAACCGGGACTTTATTTCTTCCTGGATTTCATTTTTTCTTGTTATCATTGAACCTAAATACTTGAATCTCTCTACGTATTCAAAAGTATGACCTGAAATATTAATATAATCAAGATCGCCACCATTTCTGCAACTAATCATATATTTCGTCTTATCGGTATTTAATTCGAGACCTATGGAAAAAAAAAGAAAAAAAAAAAAAGAATCTGGTAATTTGGGAAATATGGTTACTCCTAGTTAAATTTTGATCAAACCCAACTCCTAGACTTGTTATGAAGTTTTAGTAATGGATAGGAGTTTTATAGAGAAAGAGTAATGGGTAGTAAGGAAGTGAATGGAAGAAAGGTTTTGAGCCAATCATCATTGCCTTTGTTTTCGCTGAATTTAGGCTCAGTTTATTTTTTGAAGCCTAGCGGTTTTATGTTTTAATTAATATTCAACTAGCTGTAACCCGCGGCTTTGCTCGCGAATATTTCATTTTTCTTTATTTAAATATGCCTAAATGCGTTTATGAGCGGTAACTATAAAACGCATTCAATGGATCAGTTGTTTGGGGAAGTTGTAACAAAGAAACTACCAATAAAAAACACTTCCTTATATTTTTTCCTTACTGGTGCGTTTTCTTGGTTGGTGCTTCCCCAACCAACTTCTTTACCATATAGTCAAAACGCTCAACAACTACTACATTATTATATATAGATATATACAATTTTATTTAACATTAAATGATATAAATTATTTTTTTTGTTTTTGATATTACAGACATTGTAGAAGAAATTACGTAACTGACTGTTTTAGGACGATCCAAAGGAAAAAGAGTTTCTCGAAGCTAGTTCGAAACCAGAGCTTAAGGGACTACATTCAGGATTATTGCAACAGCACTTCCATCCATGGCATCAAGTATCTGGGAGAGTCTGGCCGTCCGCTCGGAGAAAGGTGAGTACCTGATCCAACCGTCTTAAGTAAGAAATTATAACATAACAATAACTAAACAAAATAAAAAGTTTGAAACGGCGTAGTGAATAGAACCCTATACTACTGTTTTCCGCATCCCGGGTTCGAATCCCTGCTGTGACATGATAATTCTTTAGTCTGTTATTTCAGCTGCAGAGAGAATTTGGGGCACACCTAGCCTCCATATCACCACTGCTAATTTCAAAAGCTATATCTCTTTTATTGGGTTGTGTCACATGAAATGTCCGTTTTAAGGTAAAGGATTTTTATTAAAAATACGATATGAAAACAAGATCATTTTATTCGAAGTATTTACCTTCTTTTTCTACACATTTTTTCCAACGGGACACCAACTTTTTTGTCCCCCAACTGAAAAACTCTGAGCTTTGAAGTGAAACAAAAGCACTTTTCACTTGATCATCATTTTCGAAAAGTTTTCCTTTGACGAATTTGTTTCAATTCCTTAACGGGTCGTAACCTGTTGGAGACAAGTCGGGAGAATATGGTGGGTGCGGAAGAACTTCGTAGCCCAGTTTTTCAATTTTTGCACTATATGTTTTGAAACATAG
This sequence comes from Piezodorus guildinii, assembly GCA_023052935.1. Taxonomy (NCBI): domain Eukaryota; kingdom Metazoa; phylum Arthropoda; class Insecta; order Hemiptera; family Pentatomidae; genus Piezodorus; species Piezodorus guildinii. The sequence continues at coordinate 11,370,880 of CM041298.1, read as the reverse complement.
GGTCTTGCTGCCGCTCAGTGAGATCATGAGGTACCCATGTATCGAGCTTTTTTACTTTCCCAATACACTTTAAATATCTGGAAACTGTAGATGCACTTGCATTTAGTTGTGCTGAGAGTCCTTTAACTGTTTGGTATGGGTTTCCTTCTACTGTATGTTTGAGAACATCGTTGTCTATTACGGACGGATGTCTTCCTCAACAATAGCAAACCAACGGCAAATGGTCTGTTCATTAACACTCTCTTCGCCAAACGCCTTGCAAATATTTTTAGCGGCCTCAGCTGCTGAATGGCCGAGTTTAAACTCGTATGAATTCTCTATGAAATAGCACTAAAATACAATTTTATTTATTTAATTAATTAATAGCGATGTACTGATTCTAAAACTCTGTACGTATTACTTTCACTTACCTATATATAGAATATAGTAAAGTTATGTATTCATAAAGTGATCATGAAAATTTTCGAATTCCAGTTTTAAACAGAAATACATGTTTTAGGTTCCCTAGGTTAGAGTCCAAATGACCAAGTTCCGCAAAAGGGTCTGTGTGTGTGGTAAGTCCAGCGCAAAAACGAAAAGTCGTACGGAACTATAATTTCATATTCAAATCAACTATACCCCTGAGATGTTACAGCAACTTTTTCATCACAATGAGCTTACCAGAAAAGCCTCTTTATACTATGCATTTTGCACCTTTTTTCGATTTTTTTAAAAACAGTTCAGACGATTTTGATTAAAATCGCTATATCGATGTAAAATTTAATAGGCTTTAATATCACGTATGTTTCATTCTGATTGAAATAGTATGTTAGGACTTAAATGCGGATATTTTAAATTTTCTTCCTAGATTCTATAAAAATAATTATATTATCTTGTTAGCTTTGATAATTAACAGCTAAATATGCAAGTTGAGCGAATTTGATAAACAACTAAAGGAAAAAACTGAAAACATGTTTTTTTACTGCATTTTTTGTTTTGAACATTAGAACATTATTATAGATCGATTCTATACCGTTGGAAAGCTAAAAATTTAGAAAAAAATATTATCTCATACACAAGCATGGGAAAGTTAATAAAGAGTGATGAAAAGCCGATAAACCTAACTGATTGTTTTAGATAATAATATAATAGATTTTTAAATAAAACACACGTTTCTATAGAAATTCAATTTAATTAATTCTTTAATGGTTTCATTAATTTTTATCTCTGTATTCGAAAATTCTTCAATCGATTTTAAAAACGGAGTTAAGTGAAAGTCGTGCGTTCACCTCACCAGATATTTTTCTTTTCTGTTGATAAAAAAGAAAAAATACTGAGATATTGAATTAATAAATCGCATATAGGCGTAAAATTATAATAAATAATGATTACTTTTATTCAGTAAATTAATGATATCGGCGATATAACTATGAAGTTTTCTGTTTCAGGCTTTCATGGGTCTTAATTTTCATCATCTGCTTCTACGTTAACGGTTACCTGATCCAAGAAGTGTGGAACAAGTGGAACGACTCGCCTGTGATCGTATCCTTCGCCGAGACCGCCACTCCGGTTTGGAACGTGCCGTTTCCCGCCGTCACGATCTGCAGCGAAGTCAAGTCCAGATCCAAGATCTTCAATTTCACTCATTATATTACGGATTATTACAACACCACGGACGAAATGTAGGAAACTTCATATTTTTATTGATTTTTTTTTCCTTTAAAGCAATTTTAAAAAAACTTATATTTTTCTTCACGTTTTATTGATATTTAAAATTGTATATACAAATTAAATAAGTGTCAATCAGTTCGAAATCAACCAGACCTTGCCGCTCGACATTTTTGATATTCGTGATTTCTTGACCAGTTATTCTCAATCCTTTTGTGAATATAAAACCATAAATAAATACAAATTCGGGTCAGTACTTCTTTAGTATTAGTTAGCTCCACGGGCAAAAAAAATGTGATGGGAAAATCAGTCTAATCTGTAATTTTTTAGATATCAAATCAAAACAAAAACGAGCAATAAGATAAGGACTGATATCCCATCACATCCTAATACTTTCCTTTCTACTTATGCAGATGACACTTGTGTATTATCAGTCAATAATGATCCCACTGTTGCCTCTCGAAATCTCCAATCCCACATCAGAGACCTTGAGGTATGGTGTCAGAATTGGAGAATTAAAATAAATTTCAACAAATCCCACCAAATTACCTTCACCCTACGTCGTAAACCTATGAAATCCTGCCCTACAGTATCCTTTAATAACATTCCGCTCGTTCCAGTTGAACAGATCCGCTATCTAGGACTCTTACTTGACAAACGTTTAACATGGAATCCGCACACTAGACTGAAACGACAAGAAACGGCTCGCCGCTTTCGGTTAATTCAACACTTACTAGACAAACGCTCAAACTTTCACTTAACTACAAAGGACTCATCTACATGACCATCATAAGACCTATCTGGACTTACGGAGTTGAGCTATGGGACTCCACTAAACCATCAAATTCTTCCCGTATCCAATCCTTACAATCCAAAATCCTAAAGCTCCTTATTTTGTCACGAATAAGCTTATCCATAAAGACCTTAATATTCCCTTTGTAGCTGATTTGGCCCGAATCAGGTATCAATCCTTCCATGACAAACTCCAATCCCACCCTAACTCACTAGTTTCAATTCTTGCTTCCTCTTCAATTCCCGACAATCCTCCGAGGCGTCTGAAAAGAAGATGGCCTCGAGACCTTCTTGTTTAGATCGATTACTAGAGTGCTGCCAATGGGCAGTTTCTCTTCAGGTTTTTCATGTACACTATCTTTAATCATCATATTTACTTGATGTATTCCTATACAGTTGTAAATTTCAATAAAATATAATAAAAAAAAAAAAAAAAAGAAAAGGACATGCTTTGTATTTTTTCTTACCCATAATTTATTACTTAAATAGTTTAGAAGGTTGCACAACGCGGAAGTAAGGAGCTCGTACCGTGCGAATATAATTGAGTTGATAGCATCGCGGAGACTCAAATGGGCGTGTAAAGTTGTTGGGCTCGGTGAAGAACGGATTCCGAGAAAGAAAGAACGATTTTCATTAGACGAACCTGTGTAGGCTGTATTTGGTAATATCGGTATCGAACCTTCGGGTTCGGTAGGTCTATGATTGTTATTATTATTTTGTTATGTGCTAATCTTAATCGGACTTGTTCCAGAATAAAGCTTCTTAAAGGTCTAATAAAATAATTTACATTTATTTCTGTGCTCACTGATAATTTATGAACTTTTCAGAAAGCAAAAGATCGGGGATGTCACATTAGTATGTGATGCTCATGTCCAAGTCGAAGGTGAAGAATATGCCGGAAAGCGCACGATAGAGTTTTTGTTGGAGGTAACTTTTAAAATGAAGTATTACTTTAGTTATTAAACTCCATATTATGGTGATTCTTTTACTTTTATTTTACATATTATAGGTGTCTCCACCATTTAGCGATACTATTTGGCAATGTGAGTGGTCTGATTTGAGTACAAGCTGCCCTGATCTATTTACTGAAATACTCACTCAAGAAGGGTTTTGTTACACTTTTAACATGCTCGATAAAGCGGACCTTCTCCGTGGTGATCCGTAAGTACATCTTTCATTAGTTTAAATTTTGGCCCGGTTCTTGGGAAATTTTTGTTTTCATAGGATAATATAATTAGTTGAACAATTTTCTGAAATCAAGACAATTTTATTAAAAATTAGCGACTCGCACTTGCTTCACTCGTGTGCAATTTAAATGTGGCGTCATTTATGTTTAAAAAACTTCAGTTTGACCAATTAAAAGTTTATTACTTTGGGATTATGAGTTCATCGTAACGAAAAGTCCACTTGAACAATAAAATATTATGTTCATCATATAACGTATATTAATTCTTATATTTAATCATCGGCAGAAATCAGAAACATAAATTGGTCGAAAATGAAAAATTTGTTTAGTATATTTGTTTATATTGTACTAAAAAGACATAGAGGGTTAAACTCTCTGGAGGATAGACCACGTGCTGAAAACTAAGGAACTGGAGAATCACCACAGGCAAGCCATCCTTGCTAAAGTCCATCCAAATCGCCTCAACCGCAACCTAAATGGCCATCAGAATAAATAGGAACTATGGGATTTAAGTCCAGGGGAAAGAAACTATGTGTAAGGCAGTGAGACTCATTGGCATGGCTCCTGTTTAACGTTGCTCTCCTGGAGCCTTTCTCGACGTGGAATAAGCTTTTGACCAAGTTTGGCATCCAGGACTGCTCTACGAACTTGGTCACTTCCTCAATCCTACCTACTTCTTATTAATCCGTTCCTACCTCACAGATAGGACCTTTAAAGTAAACCATAACCTTTCCTTATCAGCCATATTTCCTCAGAACGCAGGTGTGCCCCAAGGTAGTATCCTGGGTCCAATCCTTTATACCATATATACAGCTGATATTCCTACTCATCCTTGCACTGTCCTCACTACATACGCCGATAACACATGTGTGTTATCTGTGAACAATGACCCAACTATTGCTTCCCAAACCCTTCAGTCTCATATTGCTTCCATTGAAGAATGGTGTCACAATTGGAGGATCAAAATAAATCCAACTAAATCCCACCAAATAACCTTAACCCTTCGCCGCAAACCTATGTCTGCCTGTCCCACTATATCCTTTGGCAATATTCCACTCACCTCAGTTGAACAGATTCGGTACCTTGGACTGCACCTTGACAGGCGACTTACTTGGAATCCTCACACTAGACTGAAACGACAAGGAACAGCTCGCAGATATCGTTTATTACAACATTTACATGACAAACGTTCAAAACTTCCCACCTACTACAAAAAACTAATTTACATTACCACACTTAGGCCTATTTGGACATATGGAATTGAACTATAGGGATCTACCAAGCCATCAAATTCCTCTCGGATCCAATTCTAAATGCCTCTTACTGTCACCAATAAAATAAACCATAAAGACCTGAATATCCCATTAGTTGCAGACTTAGCCCGAATTAGATATACTTCCTTTCACTCCAAATTACCAATCCACCCGAACCCACTTGTCCGCAATATCTCATCTCCTTCTATTTCTGATCATCCTCCGAGGCGGCTGAAAAGACGATGGCCTCGAGACCTACTTATCTGAATAATCTTTGAAGTGCTACCAAGGGTAGATTCTTCTCACGCCTATCATGTCCATATCTCATGTTGTATCACATTTACTTGATGCATTTTTTGTGTTAATACAGTTGTAAATATCTCTATAACAAAAAAAACAAAAACGTTGCTCTTGAAAAGGTTGTTAGGGACGCGCGAATACAGCTGGATGGGACCATCTTTAGTAAGTCGATACAAACCCTGGTATACGCAGATAATATTGACATCATCGGGAGATCACTTGGAGACGTAAAGGAGGCTTTCCTAGCCCTCGAACAGTCTACGCGGGAGATGGGAATGTCTATTAATGAGAGTAATATCAAGTATATGATGGTTGCTGCCATAAATGCACCACATCCACAGGGTCTCGATAGGTGACTACAAAATTGAAACGGTCCAACGATTTGTTTATCTGGACTCTCAGGTAAATGCTCCGACAACGATGTGTCAGAGGAAATAGCTAGGAGGATCCTAGCGGCAACAAATGCTATTTTGGCCTGCGTTAGTATTTAAGTAATCGCTTAATCTGCAGGCAAACAAAAGCAATCCTGTACAAGACGCTGATTCGTCCTGTCCTCACATATGGAGCAGAACGTGGAGCTTCTCCAAACTTATGAAAGCCAGCTGCTGGTCTTTGAAAGAAAAGTATTACGTCGCATTTATGGGCCAGTATTACAGGTAACGATTGGAGAAGGCGCATACAGCGTTTGAAATGGGCAAGTCATGTAGCCAGGATGGTCGAGCGTAGACCAACTAAAACAATCATGCTGAAGTCTTGAAAGAAAAAGAAGAGTTGGTAGACTTAGATTGCGCTGGATAATGAGGTCGAAGCTACAAGAGAGAGAGATAAACCAATGAGCTAGGCTAATTGAGGAGGCCAGAACCAGCGATGAGTTGTAGCGCCCATGAAGAAGAAGAATGGGATTCAAGTCCATCTAGAAAGTCAGAAATATTCTAAGAAAGGAAGGATACAGTGGTCAAGTGGCAAGAAGAAATACCTACTTCAGTAAGATAAACCGGAAGAAGCGGCTGCAATTTATTAGGGAGTTTGTAAATAATTTCATCATTTCTGGTAAGGGCCCAAATTCTCTGAGAATCAAATTTACATTTTGGATCAGAGGATGGTCAAAGTGAAATTTCTCTAATTCCTTATTTGTATCATCCAATTATATTTGGGTGTATGGAAACTTTTTTGAGAGAGTGTATATGGTGAAGCAGGATTCCAAGCGAGTCCAGGATTATAGTCTCCTTCACGTTCTGGAACTAATCTCTTTCAAGTACATACTTTTCCAAAAATACTCTCGAAGCTAATGATCCCATACTTTCAAACCAAAGCCCTATGACTGTAAATGTTTATTTGCCGAACTCACAAAATTTCTCTGGCAAATAAGAAACAAAAAGCGGACGTTTCTTATGTAACGACCCAGCAATGAACTTGCTGACTATCAATGTTTAATTCTTATTTCTCAACAGGTTTCCTTTTCTCCAGCCTCATGGGAACAGGACTACAGGTTGGTCGCTGGACGGAGGTTACGAAGACAACGCACCGCTCCACGCTTATCCAAGGAGAGCGTTCTCGGCTGGCGCTAAGGCTGGACTCACGATCCGCATGAGGGCGCGTGATGAGGAAACTGACTTCTACTGCAGAGGACCTGTCCTGGGTTTCAAGGTAAGTCATTCGCTACCATCATTTGAGACGCTGATAGCCAAAATAGATATAGTATCCCATATTTGAAAATTTTATCTATCTATCGGCGCTATGGTCCTTGTAGGACCTTGGCTTCCCCGGCGATCCTCCTCCATTCTGACCCAACAACCGAAGGTCCCAACCAAGTCTAGGTCTGCCCCTGCTCCTCCTTCCACCAGGGTGTCCCTCCATCATCATTTAGGCAGCCTCCTACTTTCCATTCTCTGTACATGTCCCAGCCATCTTATTCTAGCACTCTTGATCTTGGCAACTATATCAGGTGTCTGATCCAGATTTCTAATTTCGTCATTCGTCTTCATTTGCCAACTATCTCCTTCTTTTGCAGGACCGAAGATTTTTCTGAGAATTTTTCTTTCCCACATGTTTAGCAGTATTTCATCATTGTATGTTAATGTCCAGGACTCGCTTCCGTATATGACCACTGGCTGAAGGACAGTACAATATAGTCTTATCTTCAGTTCTCTGGATATATTCCAGCAGTTCTGAAATATTTTCATAAGAGACCAATAGCATCTATTGCCGGCTGTTATCCTTGCTTTAATTTCGTCTCTAATCTTATTATTCTCGGTGATAACAGTGTCTAGATACTTAAACCGTGGTACTCTCTCGAACCTACATCCAGCCTCCTCGATATACCTGTTTCCTCCTTCTTCCCTGCTGGTCCTCATATATTTAGTTTTTTCCGTATTTATATAATCAGTCCTGTTCTCCACGTGGCCTCGAAAGCTCTAAGTAAAGAGTCCAAGCTGTTCTCCCGGTTATCACAAGATCACCTGCAAACGCTAGATGTTGCGTCATTCTGTGATATATACATCCTCCAGGCCTTGTCCTTATTGACCTCGTGACCACTTCGAATTTTAAAATTTTATAGGAAACGCAAATATCTCTCATTGATATGTTATGAAACGAATTTGATGAATAATGAGAGAGGCATGGTCTAGTATGATGGTTCTATGGATTGCAATCCGGAAAAACGGATCCGGTATCATCAAACGTTTATCGGATCCGATTAAAGCTATTATCGGCCAAAATTAGCGCAGTTCAATGAGTAGATACTTTATCATCATTCGTTGGCCTAGCGCGAGACAATACATGTTTTGTTGTTTTGTCGGTGCTTCAAATAAATGTAAGTAAATCGATATTATTTTCTTAGACTTACACGAGCTGTAGCATCCTATAAGTTGGCTGAAACAACCCTAAAATTTGTTTTGGACAAATTGCTCACTCATGACACGGTGTAAAGTACTGATTTATATTAAACACTGCGTACAAATCTATTGAAATCTAGGAAGACTGAGCTACGTTACTGTTCAGGTCTTCCTAGATTTCACTTTCTCAGATAGTTCAATTAACTTATTACTTTATAAAATCTAATATAATTAACCTTTCGTAATTAACTGAGATAGGAATTGTAATCACAATGATATTAATTTTTTAATTTCACTTATTATATATAGTAAGGAAAAGTATTGCGATCTTGAAAATTTTCGAATTCCAGTTTTCAACGGAAATACACATTTTAGGGTTCCCTGAGTCCAAATAACCAAGTCCCGAAAAAAGGTCTGTGAGTGTGTGTGTGTGGTAACTCCCAGGCGGAAACGGTAAGTCCTATGAAACTGAAATTTCATATTTGAGACAAATATACGCCCGAGACGTTACGAAATCTTTTTCATCAAAATCAGCTAACCATGAGAGCCACTTTATACCACGCATTTTGCACCTTTTTTTCGATTTTCTCAAAAACGGTTCCAACGATTTTGATTAAACTCAATATATCGGTGTAAAATTTGATAGGCTTTAACGTCAAGTAGGTTTCATTCTTATTAAAATAGTGTGACAGAGCTTAAATGCCGGTAATTTAAATTTTCTTTCTCTAAAGTACCTTTAAATTTGTAGATTCTATAAAAATAACCATATTATCTTGTTTAGATTGTTTTTTTTTTTGTTTTTTTTCTTACCCTCTGGTTTTATTTTCGAACCAAATACAAATATAATATGTATAGCTGTCAGATTTGTCCTTCTGTTACCCGGAGGTATTCTAAAGAGGATTGCTATATGCGCTGGATGCACTAGTAATCTTTCAAGGGCTTCTTCTAAGCCTTTATTTATCCATTGCAAAATGGGAGGGACCATTCTTCAGGGTTTTGGCAATAAATTGAGTTCAGACATAGTCCGAACTCCTTCCCTCGGCGACAACGTCAACGAGAGGTAGTGATCCTTGCCACCTCCCAGGCTTGGGTGGGGTGATATCAGAAAATAATGGATTAGCACAGGCCTTCAGCCCATCAAAAAATTTAATGTGCCTCCGGCTGATATATTCAGGCACTGTTGGCAATACTAATTCCTGATGAAGGATATGGTTTCTGGCCCTTTGTAAGTTGGTACCTCTGACAATCCGCCGAAGGATGGAGTTCTGGAACGTCTGTAATTGTTTGAGAGTGGACTTAAACAGATGCCGCATCAAGGGCGCACCATAGAGCATAATCGGACGTATTATAGCCTTGTAGATCTGTAGTTTCAGCCTCAGTGAGAGCTGAGGTGACGTGAGTAGATGATTAAGTCTATAGCTCTTTCTCCTGGCCAGTTTGAGTCGTTCCCGTACGTGACTAGATAAGGTGAGGTGCCTATCTAGAGTGACGCCCAGGTAGAGGATTGAATTAGAGACTGGCAGTGTTTCTCCGTTCACTTTAAAATCAGTGGGCAAAGCGCTCTTCCCCTTCTGGAACGACATGACAATAGCATCTGTCTTCTTCGGGTTCACCCTAATGCCAATCTCCTTCAGCTCATCTACAATAGTGGTCGATGCTCCTTGTGCCAGGGTGAGAGCCCTTTTCGGTCTCATACTAGAAGCATAGATGCCAATGTCATCGGCGTAGGCTGCTACCAGTGCCATCGGGTGCTTCATTGAGATCACTTTTGCTGTAAAGATCACAAACAATAGTGGTCCAAATACAGAACCTTGAGGAACCCCACAAATGGTGTCCTTTGAAGTTGACAATTTATCGCCTGCCCTTACGTTTTTTTTTTTTTTTTTTTTTTTTTTTTTTTTTTTTTTTTTTTTCTTGTTTTTTTTTTCTCATTCCCTCAAACAGAAAAAACATAGAATTAATATAAAAATAATAATGGTAAATACATTAAAATTTGTGTTTACTTACAATACCTTTTTCTACCTACCGGTATTTGAAGGCTTATTTATTGATTAGTTATAAAATATACTCCCTGTTCGGGGTGTTGATATACTTTGAAGGTGAGGGGCCTCCGCTTGCTGTTTATATGGTATATAGTTATATAAAGCTAAATTGAAGAAAAAACTTGAACTAAAACATAACAAAAGATTAAAGTACCTGAAAAAAAAGATTATTAGACATAGAGAGGTGGGGGGTGGGGTTGGGTAGTGTAGAAGATATGGGAAAAGGAAGGAAGGAAAGGGATATTGGGTGTGGGGGTGGGATTATTAAGTAGTATGCTACTTAATGATGTATATTGGATTGACAGGACCTTTACGACCCTGCCATCTCTCTGGGATCTTGGAAGGAGTGATGGATTGGAAAAGCGGGTTGTATGTCGCTTGTATGTTGTCATAGAATTTTATATGTCGTCGTGATATGTGTGTTTGTATTGTTTCTAAGTTTAAAGTCTCGTGTATGTGGTCCATGCTCCGTCTTTCAAGGGTTGTATGTTTTGTGATTTTTTGTAATATGTTGTTTTGGGTTGATTGAAGTGACTTCAGGGCTGTGGGATATAGGTAATGTAGGAGAGGAGCTCCGTGAAGGAGTGCGGGTCTGAGTATTGATTTGTATATAAGTAGTTTAAGTCTTAGTGACAGCCCTGGTGAGTATAATAGGTGATTTAGTTGTGCTGCTGTCGCTCGTACTATCCGTATTCTGTTTGAAATGTGTGCTGTGAATGATAGATGTGACTCTAGTGTCATTCCTAAGTATGTGAGTCGTTTTTTGGTTTGTATAGTTTCTCCGTTTAGTTTGGGTTGATGTTTAAGTGTTTTCATGTATGAGAAGGTAATTGCATCCGTTTTGTTAGTGTTTATCTTAATGTTTATGTCGTTCAGTTGGTTTGTGATTAGTTGAGCTGCATTTTGGGCCCTGCGCATTGCTTTATCCGCATTCATGCTGGCCGTGTATATGGCAATGTCATCAGCATATGCGGCGACTTGTACTCTGTCGATTTTTTGCCCTACTATTTGGGCTGTATATATGTTGAATAGTGTGGGCGCAAGGACCGAGCCCTGTGGGACGCCGCATGTCACTTTGCGTTGGGTAGACAATTCAGTGTTCACACGGACTGAAAAAGTCCGCCCACTGATGTATGAACCTATTAAGTCGACCAGTTGGTCCGGGAATCGGTGAAGCCTTAGTGTGTCAATAAGGGTGGTGTGGGATACAGAGTCGAATGCCTGTGTGCAATCGAGTGATATCATGGCTGTGGCACGGTTTTGTCTAAGGTTGTTGGCTGTATCATGCTGTAGTTTAGCAACGTGATGGTAGCAGCTGACTCCGCGGTGAAACCCAGTTTGTTCTGGGGGTATTACGTCGTGTGCGTCGCAGTGTTTTCGGATGTGTATGAGTATTAGTTTCTCATATATTTTTGAGATATGGTTGAGGAGGCTGATGGGCCGGTATTCTTCCGGGACCTTTCCTCGTTTTTTGGGTTTTAGGAGTGGAACTATTATAGCATGTTTCCACTGTTTTGGGAAGTATCTGAGGCGAGAGCATGAGTTGAAAATATTTAGGAGAAACATGTGGGCCTTTCTCGGGAGTTGTTTGAGTAGGACATATGGAATGTTGTCCTGTCCTGTTGATTTGTTTCCCTTTGTTCTTCTCAATATTGCAGTCAGTTGTTTATACGTGGAGTAGATGGGGGTTTGTGTATTGATTGTCGTGGGGTTGTGTTCGTATGTGCTGTTGGTGCGTGCTTTGTCTCGGTCAACATAATACTGTGCTAGAATGGTGGCCTGATCTGCGGGTGTGAGAAGCTCGTCGCCTCGGGTAATTTTCACCACTTTTGATTTTGTGTTGTGGCTTCTGACAAGTCTCCAGAAGTTTTTCGGGTCATAGTGGGTACGGCGTAATTGATCATGCCATATTGATGTTTTCCACTGCGACATGAGTGTGTTTACTTGTCTAGTGAGGCTGTTTACAATGGGTTTGTAAGTGGGGTCTTTTGTTCTGTACCAGCAGTTTTTAATGTTGTTTCGTTGTTTTATGAGTTGTAGTATGTGTTCTGGCGGTTTTCTTAAGTGTATGGGTGTTGGGTGAAAAGTGGGTATGGCGTCTCTAGCTGCGTCTTTGATGGTGTTCTGTAATGTATCAATGGCATTGTTTATGTCGTCGATGTTATTGAGTGGTGTGATGGTCGGTGTGTTGCTGTGAACAGTGTTTTTTATATAGTTTCCAGTCTGCGTTCTGAAAATCATATTTTAGGTCTGTATGTCGTGTTCTTGTTGAGTCATGTCCTAGTTGATATAGTACAGGGATGTGGTCGTTGTCACTGATGTCAACTGTTGTGCAGTTTGTGAATCTGTGTGCCTGTTGTGTGAGTAGTAGGTCTGGTGTTGATGTGTATGATGGGTTAGCGTGGTGTCTGAAAGTGGGTGCATTGGGGTGTATGATTGTGTATTTTGTTTTGGTCAGGTGAGTTCCCAATGCATTAGGTGTAGCGCAGTTCCATGAGTGGTGTCTAGCGTTCAGGTCACCTAGTATGATATGCTGTCTGTCAGTTTCAGTTTCTTGTAGAAAAGTTTTTGTCGTTTCCGGTTTGCCTTTGGGGCTCCTGTAAATACATGTGATCTTGTATGTGTGTTTGAGTTTAACTTGTATCGTGATGGCAGTATGTTTGTCGTCACTTAGCGTATTGTAGTTTACTATCCTAGACGGGACGCCTTTACGCACCAGTAGGGCGACGCCCCCTTGACGGGGTGAGTCATGTCTGTATGTCGTGTAACCTCTAAAGTGTATTTGTGTTTGTTTGTTTAGTTTTGTGTCTGTCAGTGCTACTATTGATGGCCTGATATTGGCCAGAAGGGTTTCTAATTCGAGCTTACGTTTCTTAAGCCCCGTTATGTTATAATTTAGGATAGAATGTCTATCCATGTGTGTTTTGATTTATCATGGCCTGTACATTGGCCATCATCATTTGACACATGTTGTTTATCATGGTCTGTACCCAGCCCATGATATTTTGTACCCAGTCGGGTTGGTTTGTGGTCGGGGTAGGTAGCAGCGGGGTTTTAAAGGATCTGCCCGCATAGGTGTTGGGTCCGGATGTGGTGGGGGGAGCCTGATTTGTTGGTTCCTGTGTTGTGGTTATGGGTTTATTTATTTCCCTTTTTTGTGATCTGGCCTGTATTATGGCCAGTCTAGTGGGACAGTTGCGGTATGAAGCCACATGTGGACCTCCGCAATTGGCACATTTTGGGGGTGTGGTTTTGTGGCACGCACTACTGACGTGGTTTCCTTACGACGAAGGATCTCCCGCTTAAGTAGCTTCTGATCAATCGGCATAATGAAGCTGGAAAACGATAGTCTTCCAACTGGCGAAGCAGTAACTCGTGGGATACACAATCAAACGCCTGTGTGCAGTCCAGCGAGATGAACGCCGTGGCTTCATTGTTCTTCGTCATACGCTCTATGGTGTGCCTTTGAAGTTTCACTAAATGATGATCGCAGGCTACGCCTCGTGAGAACCCGGTCTGTTCTGGTGGAATGATGGACTCCTCACTGCAGTGCTCTAGCAGATGGTGATGGATCATCCTCTCGAACACCTTGCTCATATGCGAAAGGAGACTGATAGGCCGATAATGCTCTGGTGAGTCTCCATTCTTCCCAGGCTTAAGTAGCGGCACTATGATCGCTTGCTTCCAGTCATCGGGGAAGTATGAGATCCGCATACAGGAGTTAAAAATGTTTAATAAAAAGGCTTTACCCCTCCGAGGTAGCATCTTCAATAGTACATACGGAATATCATCCAGTCCCGAAGCCTTGTTACCCTTGGTGCGTCGTAGTACCGACTCAAGCTGTCCGAAGGTGGAGAATATCCTCTTTTCATTAGGGGACGTTGGTCTTCCCGCAGGAAGTGTGGGAGCATTTAACAGCCGATCATCTTCCCTCGCCTTATAAGAATCGGCCAAGAGTTCAGCCTGTTCCTCAGGGGATAATAGGGTGCCACCTGATGTAAGGTGTACACTCTTCCTCTTAGTGACGTGTGACCTCACAAGTCTCCAGAACTGACGATGATCATCATGAGTCCTACGGAGTTGCTCGTGCCATAGGAAAGTCTTCCATTCACGCATGAGGCTGGCTATCTGCCGGGTCATCGCATTGATGGCCGGTTTCAAGCCGTAGTCACAAGTTCGGTGGAAAATATTCCTCAGGTTGTTCCTTTGTGCAATGAGAGCAAGAATGTGGCTCGGTGGTTTCCTGAAGGCGTTTGGCTGAGGACTAAACCTTGGTATGGTAAGATTGGCTGATACATGGACGGTGGTGGTGATATCCGAGATCGCCTTCTGCACCTCTTTAACAGTTCTTAAGTACTGTATCTTTGGTAGGGTATCATCCACACTAGCCCTATATCCTTTCCAGTCGGCTTTGTGGAAGAGGAACTTGCTCGCGGGTGGTGTTGCTGGAGTTCCCTCAAAGGCATATAGCACAGGCCGGTGGTCCGACGGTCCGTATGGGAGCGCTAGGCACTCAGTAACAGTGTGAAGGTCCCTGGTCAGGAGTAGGTCAAGTGTGGATGTCCAGTCAGGTCGGGCCGCATGCCTAAAGGTGTGCACTCCGGGGTGGAAGACAGCCATCCTGGTCTTGGTGATATAGGTACCCATCGGATTGTTGCTACCGCACAGCCAGGCAGTGTGCCGGGCGTTGAAGTCCCCTAAGATGACAAACCGACTCTTATCCTGGGCGTGCTGCAGCAATAGCTTCATAGATGTTAATATAGCCTTGGGTCTCCTATAGACACAACAGAAAGTAAAACGTTGTTTTAATCGAACATCTACTGTGACTATATGAGTACCCTCTGTAGAAGCTACTGGGTTGGGTACCAACCTCGATGGGATATCTCCTCGAACCAGAATCACTACGGCCTCGTTAGCCCCGGGTTGACAAGCCTCCCGGTATGCAATATACCCCTGAAAATACAGTGAAGCAGAGGTGGGTAGTATAGTGTCGGTCAGCGCCACCACCGATGGCCGGTGCTGCTGCAGGAGGAGTTCTATTTGAGCCTTCTTCAGTAGTAGGCCTCGAATATTATAGGAAATAACTAAGTGCTCAGTCATAATGCTTAGCGATGATCTTCGTCAGCATCTTCATCATTTCTCGAACAGTTGCCATCATCTCTGCGAATTGGGCGTTGAATAGAGCATTGCTTGGATGTGCTTGTGTATTTAATGTGAATTGCGGTGTTGAGGAGTGAGCGGGTGCTGTCATTGGTTCAGCTTCTTCATGATGCGATGTTGGGGATGTTCTCTGTAGCTGCTGCTGCTGCTGTTGCTGCCCGGCGGGTCCGCCAAGTAGTTCAGTGAAAGCCAAGTTAGGGTTGACTAGCCTACTTGTCTTACTTGAAGGGGCTGCTACATTTATAATTGTCCTCTTTCTCATCTGGAGCAGTTCTTGCCGGCGGGGACACTCTTTGGAGGAGGCATGATGGGCTCCACTACAGTTGGCACATTTGATTGGTGCAAGTCGTGGGCAGCTTCTTTCTTCATGAGTTTGGGCTCACCGGGGGCATTTTACTGTCCTCCCGCAGTATTTCATGGTGTGCCCAAACTCTAAGCAGTTTCGACACTGTGCTGGGCATTTATCTTCTTTAAAGGGGGTTACCCTAAATCTAACCTGGTTCACATGGCGAAGAGCCTGTACATTTTCGATTTTTACCGTAGGCTCAGTGATGAGCAAGATGGCTTCAATCGGGTAGGTCACTTCTCCTTGTCGTTTGGTCAGGCGCTTGGCCATCACGAATCCTGGCAGCCTTTGTTTCACTTCAGTGGCGAACATATTTAAATCACTGTCAACATCGAAGCCGTGAACCACAAACTTCTTTGTCCTCTTGGTGCCGCGAGGTGCATAGGTGTGGAATTGCACCTTATCATCACGACGGAATAGTTTTACCACGGCATAGTGATCGGCATCATTATCCAAGTATAACCTCGTCTCCTTTGCCGAGGTATTTGTAGTAAACTTTGTGATCTTCATTTCCAAGAGAGTCGCTCTGAGAATGGGTTGCGACAGTGGTGGTCTGATTATTACTGGTGGCGGTAACCTCTTCTTGGGCTGATCATTGCCTGACTGAGTGGGAGCAATTGGCGCAAACTGGTTAGAGACAGGTGTCGGTGGAGGCCCGGCGACTGTCCTCAGTTTTTGGGAATTTTTCTTTGAAACTTGGACAAATCCCGCTTCATCAGCTCCACTTGACGGGCGCTTCTCGCCTCTAGCCTCTTCCATTATCATGGCCGTCGAAGTCGATGGTTCACCCATATCGTTAGATGGCCGCGTATAGGGGCAAAAACTCTTGTCAGCGCTACGCTGCCCGATTGGCTGTTAAAGATTATTTCCACGGGATAAGTGTGGTCTTCAACAGCATAAGGCGCAAAGGTAAACAAGAGCTGACGTCAGAAAGTCTTCAAGCGGCAGTTCTTCTTACTTCTTCCACTGCTCGTCCCTGCTACTTAATGCTAAGCGATAAGGTTTTGTGGCTTGTTACCACACAAAAATAATATTCACGAGTATCAACTAAATACCAAATTATGATTACCAAATTAGATTGATAAATAACAGCTAAATATGTAAGTTGTGCGAATTTAAAAAACAACTAAAGGAGAAAACTTAAAAAATATTTGTTTAATGCAATTTTTTGTTTTTGAACATAAGAACAGTAATATACATGTATGATATATCGTTGGAAAGCTAAAGATTTTAATAGAGAGTGATGAAAAGGAGATAAAACAAACTGATTATTGTAGATAATAATATAATACATTTTTTAATAAAACACATGTTTTTATAGAAATTCAATTTAATTAATTCTTTAATAGTTTCACGTATTTTTATGTCTAACTGTATTTGAAAATTCTTTCATTGATTTTAAAAATGGAGGTAAGTGAAAGTCGTGTGTTGTCCGCACCAGATTTTTGAGAATGCTATCGAACAAGTATTATATTTATGAATCTGTCTTATCATTATCATTTGATGAATCTGTCTTATCATTATCATTTGATGAATCTGTCTCATGAATGACATCGTTATCACAATAATGAGCTTGTTTTACAAGTATAACTCTTTAGGTTATTTTACTTACAATATTAAGTATTAATTACTTTAGTATATATTATCAAAAAAAAAAAAAAATTTAGAAAAAGGATCGTCGAAAACAAATATTGTTAATTGCGTCACTTAAGTGTTACAAACATAGGCGGCTGCCGAAAAGCCTTTCCTGCTTCTACACTTATGGCTTCATTTTCAGGAAATAATTATTAATATCCGACTGTTTTAATAGCCGTTAAAATTTTATTAGTTACCTAAAGTACTTAATTTTTTTAATATATTGGTAAGTAAAAAAATATATAATAAAATAAGTGTCTGCATCCTTATTAAAAAAAATTTAAATGAATAATATAGAAGATTATTATTAAAAATATTGTAATTTGTTTTTCCTGAATTACTTCTATTGTGAAATAAACCATTTTGTAACATAACATGAATTAGGAAATGTTTCTTTTCTTTTTAAAAGTCATATAGTTTAAACACATTTTAATAAGTTTTTTGTTTTGTTTTTCAGGTGTTACTTCATAACCCGGCAGAAATTCCATTGGTTAGAGAACGATACCTGAGGTCACCATTGAACCAAGATGTGAGGAGTATTTTCTTTTCTAATAGTTTCTTACTATAATTCTTCTTTTATTAGCTCTAAAACCCATAACGAGTGCCGGCTTCCTTCAACAGCAACCCATACATCTCTGTTCTGTGCCGCTGGCATACAGTTTCGGACCTTCAATTACTGTCTAGCGTCTTGGGCCACACAGTCTGCCCATCGCAGATTCAGTCTCATAACTCTTCGACGTCTATACAAGGGATTAGTCATACTCCTCTTGAAATGAAATGAAAAGAAATTTTATTCTGAGGCAGCTAGTCCCCTAAGAATAATATAAATGTACAATAAAATATTGAAATTCTGGCTATATAAATTTTAACATATTATATACAGCATTTTATGGATTACAAATTATATTACATATGGTATATACATGTATAAACACACACACAGACATGGACACATATACACACACACACACACATTCATTTATATACCTACATATTTATACACACATTCACACATACAAACACATATACGTGCATATACAACAAGGTCATATTGCTACCTTAAAGAAATACATATAATAAAACAAAAAAATATAGAAAATAAAAATAAAGAGGTCAAATAGTTAAGTTTATAAAGGCACGGTAGATTGATATTCGAGGAGATGGATAAATAGGTGATGTTTGAAGGAAGTTAAGCATTGCCATGTACGGATCGATTTGGGTAAGGAATCCCAAAATGAAGATGCGCGTATGACAAAGGATCTCTTAAAGGAAGCAGTTCTGTGGGATGGAATGAGGTTCGAGGACCTGGGATAGAGTGGGGGAAGTTAAGAGAGGATACTAGGAGTTGGCGAGTTTTAAGGGGTAATAATTTGCGTAATCGGAGGAACTGTTTAAGGATGGCTATGGATTTTCTGGAAATTTGGGAAATGTGATTATTCCAGGATAGGTTTTGATCGAGGAATACGCCTAGGTTTCTAACGGAGGTTTTGAAGATGATGGGTCTATGGTTGAGGTAGAATAAGGGGTGGCAGGAGAGGGAGTTGAGCAGATGTCTGGAACCAATAAGGATGGCTTTGGTTTTATCTACATTAAGCTTGAGACCATTCTTGATTGCCCATAAATTGATGCTATCAATATCTTCTTGTAATTTTTGAACCATCTCAGGCATTTCGGTGGGATGGAAGGAAAGGTAAATTTGGAGATCATCAGCATATAGGTGGTATTTAGAGTGATGTATGGAATTGGGTAGGTCAGTAACATAGATAGAGAAAAGGATGGCTAAAAGTAATGATCCTTGAGGAACTCCATGCGTTAGCAGGATCGGTGAGGAAGGAGGTTTATTTGGGATAATTACAGTTTGAGTTCGGACAGATAGAAAGGAGAGGAACCAGTTTAAGACAATATCGGTATCGGTATTCTTGGTAGGTATATCGTCAGAAATTCTGGCCAGATGCCCTGCCAACCTGATTCTTCCAAGCTTGATGATAATTGAAATGTCTGTCTTTGGGTACATGTTGTACAGCAACCAATTATTTCTCTTCCAATCATTATTCTCGTTTACACCTCTGTAAATTCAACGTAACACTTTTCTTTCTAATGTGAGGAGTTGATCTTCAGCCCTGGTTGAGGTCCGTGTCTCGGAACCGTGACATAATACGGATGAGAGTTCTGTATATGATAACTTTTGTTCTACTGCTTATCAAATTGCTTGTGAGATGCTTCCGGAGGTCATAATAGCAGCGGTTAGCAGCTGATATTCTCCTCCTAATCTCCACGGCAGCATCGTTGTTGCATCTTATCTTTGATCCCAGGTAAACCAACTCGTAGTTGCGTTTTGCAGGTCTCTGTTGTTTTCTTCCGAATGTTTACATATTTAAAGTAAACATTTACTAATCCTCTACCTTTGTATTATAAACATTAGCTTCCCAATCAATTACCCACTTTTTAGTATACCTCCAAATATGAACATGGAAACACGCGATTTCCGAGTAATATTTTTGTACGAGTTTAAACTCGGCCATTCAGCAGCTGTGGCCGCTAGAAATATTTGCAAGGCGTTTGGGGAAGAGAGTGTTAATAAACGGACCATTCGCCGTTGGTTTGCTAAGTTTTCAACTGGAGATACCATACCGACTTGGAAAACTTGCCCCGAGGAAGACCTCCGTCCGTAATAGACAACGATGCCCTCAAACATACAGTAGAAGGAAACCCCTACCAAACAGTTAAAGGACTCTCAGCACAACTAAATGCTAGTGCATCTACAGTTTCCAGACATTTAAAGTGTATTGGGAAAGTAAAAAAGCTCGATACATGGGTACCTCATGATCTCACTGAGCGGCAGCAAGACCCCATGTTTCAAAACATACCGTGCCAAAATTGAAAGAACCGGGCTACGAAGTTCTTCCGCACCCACCATATTCTCCCGACTTGTCTCCAACAGATTACCCCCAGTTCAGGAATTTAGACAAGTTCGTCAAAGGAAAACTTTTTGAAAATGATGATCAAGTGAAAAGTGCGTTTTCAGATTTTGTTTCACTTCAAAGCTCAGAGTTTTTTAGTTCGGGGATAAAAAAGTTAGTGTCATGTTGGGAAAAATGTGTAGAAAAAGAAATACTTCGAATAAAATTATCTTGTTTTCATATTGTATTTTTAATAAAAATCCTTTACCTTGAAAACGGGCATTTCATGTGACACAACCCAATATAATACTGGTTTTATATATTTTTTAGGGAAATTTAAAAAAAAATTAATGTAACAAAAAAAAAATCATATTTTTTCCCCTAATATTATATCGTCTTAATGCTATTTAATAATTATACACTTAATAACCATATTTATATCACTCTTTTTTATCCTCACAATTATCACAGCTGTTTTTATTTAAACATCTGTCGTATTTAATATATAACACCTAACATATCTATTAAATCTTTAAAATTGTCTAAGTTATTCTATATAGAAAAAATCTGGTGCGGGCAACACACCACTTTTACTTACCTCCGTTGTTAAAATATATTAAAGAATTTTCAAATAATGTTAGAGATAAAAGTAAGTGAAACTAATAAATAATTAATTAAATTGAATTTATATAGAAACATTGTTTTATTAAAAATCTATTATATTATTTTCTAAAACAATCAGATACTTTTATCGGTTTTTCACCACTGTTTATTAACTTTTATAAGCTTGAATGTAAGATAATATGTTTTCTAACATCTTTAGCTTTGAAATTTATATTATACATCTATATTACTGTAACGGTTTTACTGTCAAAGCAAACATGGAGGTTACACGACGGTTTCAGGTCCCTCAGTGTTGCCAGGTGGAAAGTAATTTAATTATTAATATTAAGTTTGTGTGTGTGTGGACCTAAAAATGCTCTTTTTAATTTTATTTCATTATCAAACAAAAGTTAATTTTTTAATTTCTTATTTTCTATAATTTTTATTGTGTTCAATCGTTTCTTTTAGTTAATTAATGTGACTTTTATTTTCGTACTTTATTTCTTTTATTATTTTCCAATATCTATCAAATTACTATTCTTGTGTTCAAAAACACAAAAATTGCATAACAAATATTTTTGCACTTTTCTCCTTTATTTGTTTATCAAATTCGCTCAACTTGCATATTTACTCGTTATTTATCAATGCTACAAAGATGATGTACCTAATTTTTTTTTAAATCTACAAAATTAAAGATACTTTAGAGAAAGAAAATTCGAAATATCGGCATTTAATTCCTGTCAGACTATTTCAATCAGAATGATTTCTTAACTTCATCAAATTAAAGCCCATCGAAGTTTACATCGATGTAGCGAGTTTAATGAAAATCGTTAGAGCCGTTTTCGAGAAAATCGTAAAAGGTCCAAAATGCATGTTATAAATTGGTTCTTATGGTTAGCTGATGTTTATGAAAAAGTTGCTGTAACATCTCAGGTGTATAGTTGTCTTAAATATGAAATTTCAGTTTCTCATGACTATTAGTTTTTCCACTAGACTTGCTCATAGGACACACACATAGACCTTTTTTCGGGAGTTGGTCATTTGGACTCAAGGGACCCTAAAACTCCCTCTATTCCTTTACTTACTTATATATTTCATATATAAGTAAGTGAAAGTAATATTATTCAAATTGAAGTATATTTAACAGTTTTTAAATTGATTTTAACAGTCGAGGTAAGTGAAAGTCCTGTGTTGCCCGCACCAGATTTTTTCAAGCATTAAGAACACTTTAATATAATTATATTGCTGTTTAGAAATAAATTTATCTTTTTAGGTGGTTGTTGTGGTTCAGCCGAACATCATGGATACCAGCCCAGGCTTGCGGTCCTATGATCCCCATCGAAGACAGTGTTTCTTTCCGTCAGAGAGATATCTCAAGTTCTTCAAAGTATATACTCAAAGGAATTGTGAGTTGGAATGCCTCACCAACTACACCCTAAAAGAGTGTGAATGTGTGGGGATCCACATGCCGAGTGAGTGGTTTTTCACCTTAATTTTGTATAACAAGTAAGAAATATTTTTTAAATAAAAAAGTTAAATTTAAATATCAATTGTGATATGAAATATTTGCGTCATTATAAAGTGATTGAGTTCAAAAACATCTCGTCATATTTTGGGAGCAGAAACTAGCCCTTAAGTGATAAGAAATGAAAAACTTGTTTATTATCCTGGGACTAAAGTCCCTTAAGAATAAAATAAAAATACAGATTTGATGACCAGACCAATGTGGTCATGGTTTTGAACAGCAAATTGCTAAACTAAAAAAAAATAATAATTAAGGTTGTAAAATATGTACTTATTTACAAATTAGACTCTTAGAATGAAAATAAAAAAAAACAGAAATAGCTACTTCATCAGTGATAATTGAAATAATATAAACACGACGAAATTGGTATTTATAGCATCTGCAGTTTGAGGTTATTGTCTGTTTGACTGCCTAAGGAGAAGGTGGTTAAAAAGGAGCGATTTGAAGGAGAAAGCAGTTCTTACATGACGGATGTCAGAAGGGATAATAATAATAATAATAAAATAACTTTATTCTGGGACTATGTCCCTTAAGAATAACAATGTTGTACAGTAAATATACACTTCAATATGTCTGGCCGAGAGACCAATAAAATAAACTTTAATTTATAAATGTGTAAAAAATAAGACCTGTTTATATAGATATATAAAAAATATATGGAATATAAACCAAAGAAAAAAAATCTGCTATAAAATCATAGAGCTGAAAAATTTCCAAATAAATAATAATATAATAATAATAAATCTCTTTATTTGTTTTCGGGCTAGCCCATACAAATAGAGTTGAGTTGTACAAAACAGTTAAACATAAATCAAAGAAATCTATTACAACTGTACTAAACAAAATACGCTTCAAAAACAAATACATAATAAAAGGAAAATAAATTGTAACTGTATAAATATTAAACAAATAAATTAATCATAAATAGTTTAACAAATTCAATTATTGTTATTTTAGTAATGTGCTTAAATTATTCTTGAATAGACAGATACAAATTTCTTAGCTTTAAACTCTCTGTTACATAATAAAATAAATTTTCAAATTGCTTTTTATTTTCTATTTGCAACAAAAGTTGTACTATGAAGTCATTGTCAGACATATTTCCAATAATTGTCCTCAAGTACTTGTTTCTGGACGGAGAGTAAACAGGACATTGCAACAAAAAATGATTTAAATCTTCTGGTTCGCCTGAATTACAAATAGGGCATTCAACGCTACTATCTGAATAACCATTTTGGAATCCGTAACTGGTAACTTTCAGTTTATTGGGTTGATATAGTCTTAGTTGACTGATCAATCTATGTTTCCTCATAGGTCCCTTTATTT
Source organism: Piezodorus guildinii (assembly GCA_023052935.1). Taxonomy (NCBI): domain Eukaryota; kingdom Metazoa; phylum Arthropoda; class Insecta; order Hemiptera; family Pentatomidae; genus Piezodorus; species Piezodorus guildinii. The sequence goes on along the minus strand of CM041298.1, from coordinate 11,347,331 downwards.
TCAAATAATATTCCCCCATATTTAAGCTACTAATTTTCCTAAAATTAGGATTAAACTTTGAGTGCAAAATAGCCTGAATATCTAGGGAAAGATTATGATTATTGAATTTTTCAACAGCGTTATTTAATTCTCTTTCCATTTAAAATTTCCAAATAAATGAATTAATACACAACTCTAGGATTCTGATAAAATAAAAATAATTGATTATAATATAATATAATAAAAATAATAGAATTCTAAATAGAGGTTGCTTTGGCTATAAAGGACTTGTCAAAGGCAGCAGTGCGGTGAGGAGGAGGGTAGAGGTCAGAAAGACGGAATCTGGTAGAACGGGACTGAATGGATGATTTAAATTAAAGTGATTGAAAGATATAGCTGGGACAATGAGTTCTGATAACTTAGTAGAGGAAGGAAGCTAGGAAATACTGGCATCTGTAATGAGTATAAAGCCACCTTAATTCGGTGTAGTATTGGCTTATATGCGTTACTGTTGAGTTTTGCTTCAAGCTCACCTAAAAGTATGCTGTACACCTCACAACCGTAGTCAAAGTGGGGAAAGAAGAACTGGAACAAAAAAATTCACATGACCCATAGTCAGTAAATTTTTAGGGAGGAGAATATAATTTTGAGTTTTTGCTATTATCCATGATTTTCATCAGAAAAACTTACTTGATGTACACACACCGAAAAACAAGTGGTACCAAATAAATTAAGAGAAAATTTCCCAGAACGCCAAACTCTCAAATAAGAGTAATTCTCTCACAACATCATGCAGAAAATTTTAATATTTCTAGGGAAATTCGGGCATTTCAAGCAGCTATTAATCTTCCATCGTTAGGTTTTAAATTTTTCTGATCTCAAAATACCAAAATCTTAATTTAATTAGCTTTTAAATGTTGCAAAACAAACCTACCTTCATTAGCCAATCAAGGATATGGGGAGGTAAAAATTAAAAAAAAATCTTGTGCTGGCAACACACGACTTTCATTTCCCTCCATTTTAAAATCAATTAAAGAATTTTCAAATATATTTAGAGATAAAAATGACTGAAACCATTAAATAATTAATTAAATTGAAATTTTATTGAATTAATCCTCAATGCTCCTTACTTTGTCACGAATAAACTCATCCATAAAGACCTTAATATTCCATACATTGCTGACTTAGATACACAAAGATTTGCCCATAATGGATACTATCCTTTCATGACAAACTCCATTCCCACTCTAAACATCTAGTTTCAATCCTTGCTTCCTCTTCGATTCCTGATAATTCTCCCAGGTGTCTAAAAAGAAGACGGTGTTGAGACCTTCTGGTTTAGACTCTTGAGTGCGGCCAACGGGTAGTGTCTCTACATGTATTTCATTTCATTTTCTTGATTTCGATCACATTTACTTGATGTATATTTCTATACAGTTGTAAATATTTAAAAAAAAAGTTTAAATTACTTTCATATATTTAATTAAATCAATTTCAAAATTTAAATTAGAAAATAAGTTAATATTATTATATTATAAGTCATGTCAATATATTAAAAAATATTTTATTATTTGTAAGGGGATAATGACACACAATTTTGCGGAGCTGGAAAAAAACTATGCATGATCACTGCGGAAGGTATAATATTTTTATTTTTTAATGGACTAAAGTTTTTATTCTAATGAAATGTTTATTTATTAATTCCTTTTTGTTTTAATAATTATTTTAGAGGACCTTAGATTGAAGGAGGTGGCTGCATCTTATAAAGGAGATTCCGTGACATGTGATTGCCTCCCAGCATGCACTTCGATTCAATACAATTCAGAAAATACACAAGCAAATTTCGCCTCTGCAACCTCTGTTATAAGTGATGATGATAACACAACAGCAAGGTAATCAAATACATAAAGTAAATATATATGTACAATATACTAATTATCTGTCTAATATATTGTAATATATTTATTTTTTAAATTAAATATCCTAAAGGGTAAATATGAATGCAAAAAAATTAAACTAAATTTAAATTTAAATCTATTTACCTCAACATGGGTTATAGACAATTAAAATACAACTAATACTTAATACTAAATGCTAACTAAAACCTAAAACTTATATTTCTAATGTGAATAATGTGCTTTTCCTTTAATCATTAACTTTGTCCATTACATCAACTCTTCAATCCTAGAACTGAAAATTCAGAGTTTTGTAAAGACGTAAAGACAGAAAATGTGTTTATGGCTCGAGAATAGTTAAAAAAATAAATTTGATTAGAGAAGTTTTTAGAACAGATAAATATCTTGGTTGGTCTATCCATTGAACCATTACATGCTACTGTGGCTAATCGACGATGCTACAGCGGGAGTCCTTAATTTTGCCTATTCAGATTTAATCAGGATAGGGATCTTTAAAAAGTACCTGGACATTGCACAGACTCAGACCACCTTTTTATGTCCCTCCAAAGAACAACATAACTGAAGATTTTTTTACTTCCATTAAAAAGATATGGCCCTAGGATCTTGGACCTTGGTCAAAGTAGGCTGTTATGCTAGTCACTATACCACAGGTGACCCCACACACACAAACAGAGGTGGAGTGACCATAAATATTTTTAAATAAAGAGAGGAATAATAACTACATTTTATAATCTTTAGACATAAATGTAGTATAGAACAGAAGTCCACTAATCCCCATTGAATTTCTCTAATAATAAAAATGTACATTTCCTATGAAATGAAACTGATGCAAACATTAAAAAAAAAAATACTTTAATTGTATACTGCAAGGTACTAGAGCAATAGTGTGATCGGAAACAAACATAAATTATTTTTAATGGATTCTAATCATTTTTTTTTTTTTTTTTTAGTTACAAAGAATCAAGAATCTCTATTTTCTTTAAAGAGATGCAGTTCACAACAAGTCGTAGAAGTGAACTGTTTGGAGTTGTCGATTTCATGGGTAAAAGATAAATTTTTATAATTAATATTAATAATAAAATAATAGCAAAATATGGTTGTGTAACTTATAGAAACTTAAAATTCAATACTACTTTTATTTTAAGGGTTTCCTACTCGATGATAGAGTTGAGTAAGTGAAACTACTCTCACGACAGCAGGAGAGGAGTAAGGTACGATCATTTTAATGAAGTCAGATAACATCTTATGGTATGGTTGTTATAATGGACAAGAAAGGGTCTCAGAACGCCTCGACAATTGCGTATTCATGCAAGGAAGAGAGTTAGATGTAGATGTGCTCGCGTAGTAGAAGCACATACTGCAGCACCAGTAAGAGGTTACACTGCCAGGTAGAGGGTCAACCATACCTGCCAATTAGCAGAGGGGACTGGCTTAGGGAAGAAATGCCCTGTGTGGTAGAAGTACAACAGTAGCGGATAGGTGGCTTATAGGTGCAGATGGGTAGAGACCATGCACCCCATCCTATGAGGAGGATACGAAGGATGAAGAGAGAAGGTACATGAAGGATGTTAAATAAAAATAGACCACATTATGTTACAAAGGCAGAGATATTCTGACCTAGGAAATACCATCAGATAGAAGCAGGTTGGTGATCTGAAGAGCTGAGCTACTTCTTGCTATACTCATAAAACAATGTATATTGTTAATAGCGAGAGCTTTTCTACCAGACTACTGTCTCGGCCCTAGTTCAAGATACCTCGTAAGGTTAATTATCTTGAAACAGTTACATGACCAATGATATTTACAATCATATTACCAAGTTAAAATATATAATATTATTATTATTATTATTGTCTTCTTATATTTGACCCGGTGACCCAAGCAGCCACCATCTGTGAGAGAGCTTGTGAAGCTTCTGCTACACATCAAATATCATTTGAATAAATCTTATGTCATTACATATTATTTTAAATAAAAAATTAGAAAAATAAATTGTGAAGTTACATCAAAACAAAAAGTTGATACTCATCATGAAAACATTTTTTTTTTTTAATCCAGGACAAAATTTAAAGAAAATTATTTATTGTAAAAATAAAAAAAGTATTTAATAAAGTTTTATTGACAGTACGGTTATTTTAAAATTATATGTCGCTATCGTAAAGTTATACAATGTCAGCTTTACTTGCCTGTCTCTACCATTGTGTTGCATGGCTTTTTGGAAAAAAAAAAACATTAGATGATTAATTCGAGGGAAAATAACACAAACCTCGTTGTGTAACTAATGATGGAACCTGAACTTCAAATTGTTTTATGTAATGTTAAATATATATTCTTCATTTCAAACAATGTTTCTAGATATATTTGGTTGATTCTTAACTATCAGCGAGTTTGAATAGTTTAAAAAAATATAAGAGAAAACAAATCAGCTGTTTCAGTGGGCTGTTGCTATGGTAACTAATGACAAGTAGTGTCACCTGGCATGATGAAGTTGAATTAAAAAAAATATTGAATCTCATTTATTTGTTTCAGCTCACTGTGGTGGATTACTGGGTTTGTGTTGCGGTATGAGTTTTCTAAGCATTCTAGAGCTTATCTACTATATAACCTTCCGGATATGGGGTAATATTAAAACAAAAAATAAAGAAGAAAAGAAAAAGAAAGAAGAAGAAAATCAAACACCTGCAACCGCTGAAGACCCTGAAAAGAGAGATATTTCACTTATTGATTGGAAATCTAAATAAATTTAAAAAAAAAAAATAAGTATTTTAAGAAGAAAAATATTTTAAGTTTGCTTAGGTGTTTTATTTTATTTTTCCTTTATATTCATATTAATCCAATAAAAGTGATTTTCATTTGTAAGTTTTACAGATCCCATACTTTAATTAATAATTAACGAAAAGTAATAGAGAAAACAAAATCTAAGAAATAACAGATAATTAAACTTTTTTTTTTTTTTATTGTTGGCAACAATGATAACCCTTTGAATACAATAGAATTAAAAATACATGATTTCATGTATTCGATTTGTTAAAAATTAAATTTCACTTTTCTTTTGAGTTAATACATTTTCATTTTGTAATTGACGACGGTAACACACCAACATATAGTTTTTTTTGTTTTGTTTTTAATATAATCTTTATTGCAATATATAATAAAATACACAAAACAATCGTAAAGTATTGATAAAATTAATAAACTAATCAATTAATGTAATAATAACTTAATTAAATTTTTGCTTAACAATAGATACAATTAATTTGTAAAATTAAAAATATTGTAAAATTAGATTTATTATCAAATTTGTTTATATTTTCACTTCTTTACTTTTAAGTTACATAGATTAAAATATTTATATTTAAACATATGTATTAACTTATTTGTCTTTTAATAAATAACTTAGTGAGTAATTAATTCATTATTAAAAATGTTTTTAGAATGTAATTGATTTCTTATCTCTTGAAATAAAGTTATTGTTAGAAGTTTTCATTTGTTTGAATTACCCAATTACCAATGATGTAATAAAATATATAATTCAACTTTTTTCTAGTATTTTTATCTTAAAATTTGTGAAGAAGCAAGCTCATTGCTCTTGTAAAAAAAAAAAATCTGTATCTCTACAACCCATGAAGGGTTTTGGACTCAGTAAATATAAAGATTCGTACTGTTTTTTGGATAACAGTAGTGCAATGAGGTGATTAGGCCTTGATCACGCTCAGCTGCCAGGTTTTTCCCCAACTTCGGCTACCCACTTAAAAAAAGCTGGGTCTGCCCCAGGAGGGTCTCCAAAACCCTAGGGTACCCCCAGGCTGAATTAACAAAATAAATAAATTTCTGTTAGAGCCGGATTCGAACCCAAGACTCGAGAACAATAGTGCTCTGCCCACTAGACCTCGCCACTCCCTCATTGTTCTTGTAGTGAAATTAGGTTTTGATCCCAACGTCCAAAAAACAAAGCTGAAATGATGATTTTGGTTAAACTCACTATGTTGATGTAAAGTTAAATGGGTTTTAATATCATTTAGGTTTTATTCTGATTAAAATAGTCTGACAGGCTTAAATGCGATATTTTAAATTGTCTTCTAAAGTACCTTTAATTTTGTTGATTCTATAAAAATAACTCTATTATCTTATTACTACTGAAAAAAAAACAGGTAAAAATATAAATTGAATGAATTCGATACCCAACTAAAGGAAAAACTGAAAACATATTTTTTTAATGCAAATTTTTGTTTTTAACTTAAGAACAGTAATATACATGTATAATATAGCGTTGGAAAGCTAAAAGTTTAGAAAAAATATTATCTCATACACAAGCTTTTAAAAGTTAATAGAGAGTGATGAAAAGCCGATAAAACTAAGTGATAATTTTAGATAATTATATAATAGATTTTTAATAAAACACATGTTTCTATAGCAATTCCATTTAACTAATTCTTTCACTCATTTTTATCTCTTACTGTACTTGAAAATTCTTTAATAGATTCTAAAAATGGAGGTAAGTGAAAGTCGTGTGTTGCCCACACCAGATTTTTTATTTTAAGTTTGTTTAACAGTGAAACTAAAAGAATAAATTTCTGACATTGAATGTAGTTATAAACATTAATTCATTTGTTTTTTAAACATATGGTATATAGCGTGGTATCCACACTCGAGTCTCTCTCCCCGCCTGTATTTGCCCAGCAAGACCTCTTTACATTCTTAAATTAGTACACAGAGCAGTGTGTTTACTTTCAATATTGAGACAGTGAAGCCAACCCAGCCACCACCTCTGCTACAATATACATCGCCCAGCGACCTTATGCATGTGCAGCGAGTGAGCCACCAACCAGGAGAATCAACCATCATCCTAGATCAATATAGACATTTTTTTATTTATTTACTGCAAGGAATCAGTCGGGTGGCGGTCATTAAATGAAACAACTAAATAGTTTCAACTATTTATTGTTTACCAACGTTTCGACCCCTTTGTGGGTCATCATCAGGGCGCATGGTGGGAGAATGGAAACAGAGAATCAGTTTCCATTCTCCCACCATGCGCCCTGATGATGACCCACAAAGGGGGTCGAAACATTGGCAAACAATAAATAGTTGAAACTATTTAGTTGTTTCATTTAATGACCGCCACCCGAACTAATTCCTTGCAGTAATTCTCAACGGTCAACTAATTACATCCACTTTTATTTATTTAATTTTCCCTCTGATTCTCATTTTGTTTGTTTTTGAATTGTTTTCTTTAATTTAACACTAGTTAAAGTTTCTCTTTTTTTAGATAAGGAAGATGGTTGGGGGTGCGGTCATAAATTAGAAACACACATTTAAAACAAGTGCTATTTTAAATATGTGCCTTCTTAATTATTAATTATGTACTTTCTTCAACCATCTTCCTCATCTAATTTCTCAACAGTCAACGAAAACTCCATCATTATGGATAGCAACCAACCTCTACACATAGTAATCTACCTCTTTGCCGTAGTAACCATTAGCAAATAGAAGATCTCATGGCCCTACCTTGACATCTCAACATTCTTCAGTTCACATTTCATTTTCTTGTCATCAAATTTCACCTATATCTCTTGTAAATCCTTCCTCTCCAACCGTTTCTTCTTCTACTCAATTAAATTTCTCTTTTTCTTCCCTAAAATCCTCCTTCCCTCATCTTAAATCTAAGTTTAATTTATTCTCCAATCTTCACAAACGTCTAGCTAACAGTTTAGAACAAAGGAACATAATTAAAATAACACTTGTTTTAAATGTGTGTTTCTAATTTATGACCGCACCCCCAACCATCTTCCTCATCTAATTTTTCAACGGTCAACAAAAACTCCATCATTATGAATTACCTTATTTCTATTTATTATAAACTTGTATTTATAGTATGAATTTATGTTGTGTTTTTATCATTAAAAGTGTATAAAAATAATTTCCGCCCTCTTTCGTTATTATTTTTTTAATTATTCATTAATTAATAATTATAATTCCTGTTGAATCAGCGTCTCTTATAGGGAAGAAAGATAGTGTTTAATATTTTGACATTCCCTTCCCCTACAATGTTGGAGCGATAAGATGTACATTCGGCACTAGACACTCTTTTAGGTCAAAAGGCGAACTGTTTTTGATTGCTATCTGAGAATTCGTATCCCACGCAGTTCATCGTTTATCGTAGTTCAGTTATTTATAATTGTGTTATTCATATTATTATCAATTGATATTGGAGAATCAGTATCATTGCTTTATTCTCCATTGCGTCCCGAATACGCATGTAAATATCATTTGTATTGGGTTGTGTCACATGTAATGTCCGTTTTCAAGGTAAAGGATTTTTATTGAAAATACGATATGAAAACAAGATAATTTTATTCGAAGTATTTACCTTCTTTTTCTACACATTTTTCCCAACTTGACACCAACTTTTTTATCCCCGAACTGAAAAACTCTGAGCTTTGAAGTGAAACAAAATCTGAAAACGCACTTTTCACTTAATCATCATTTTCAAAAATGTTTTCTTTGACGAAGTGGTCGAAATTCCTGAACAGGTTGTAATCTGTTGGAGGCGAGTCGGGAGAATATAATGGGTGCGGAAGAACTTTGTAGCCCAGTTCTTTCAATTTTTGCACGGTATGTTTTGAAACATGGGGTCTTGCTGCCGCTCAGTGAGATCATGAGGTACCCATGTATCGAGCTTTTTTTACTTTCCCAATACACTTTAAATGTCTGGAAACGGTAGTTGCACTTGCATTTAGTTGTGCTGAGAGTCCTTTAACTTTTTGGTAGGGGTTTCCTTTTAATGTATGTTTGAGGACATCGTTGTCTATTACGGACGGAGGTCTTCCTCGGGGCACGTTTTCCAAGTCGGTATCTCCAGCTGACTTAGCAAACCAACGGTGAATGGTCCGTTCATCAACACTCCCTTCTCCAAACGCCTTGCAAATATTTCTAGCGGCCTCAGCTGCTGAATGGCCGAGTTTAAACTCGTACAAAAATATTACTCGAAAATAAAAGTGGGTAATTGATTGGGAAGCTAATGTTTATAATTCAAAGGTAGAGGATTAGTAACTGTTTACTTTAAATATGTAAACATTCGTAAGAAAACAACAGAGACCTGCAAAATCCTTTATGTATTTCAGAAACTATAAAAACGGACATTTCATGTGAAACAACCCAATAGTTTGGTTTTTAGAAGCGTTTTTCTAAATCGTTGTATATTTGTCGAATTTGGCCTGTTATCTTCGCATAGGCACTCGTTTTTCTTCCGGTACTAAAAGGTTAAGTTCTCTAGCTTTGTGTCACTGCTGTTTTCCGTACGAATTGTTCCACTTTAAGTAACCTCACAACGTTAGCAAATTCTAATTGTTTTAATGTAATTATTTCTGATAGCAAAATGCTTGAAATTAGAAATAATTAAAATTTGTATTATTTATTTAACGTCACTTTATGCTACTGTGGCTAATCGGACGATGCTACAGTGTGAGTCCTAAATATCCAGGTTTTATTAGGATTTGGATCTTTATCGAGTACCTGACATCGCACAGGCTTGAGACCACCTTTTTACGCCCTCTACGAAGGAAAGCATAACTAAGAATTTTTTACTCAAATTAAAAAATCCTAAGACCACCAGCGGGTTTGAACCCGCGACCTTTGGCATAAAAGACTGTTATGCTAGCCACCCTGCTACAGGAGATCCCATTAAAATTTTTATTCTGGTAGTAGTTAAAACTTTTTTTTTTTTTTTTTTTTATTCGTATATATTACAATTTGTCATAATAGACAATAATAATAGTGCTACAGGATCTCATTTATACAATATTTACAATATAAACAAAAGAAAAGTCAAATTACATAAAATAAAATCAAAATAAGTAAACGTATACAATAACAAAATTAAGTAGACAAAATAAATACAAATAAATGAAGTTAACAAATAAATAAACAAAACATGTCACATTAATACCTATGTACAATATTTACAATCAGCTCGGGAACCCCAGACGGGGCTTGTCCCCCCACTTGTGGAAGGACAAGCAGAGTCCAAAGGATCCCAGCGCCTCCCTCTCAGCCGCATCACTGGTGAGATCCAGCGGAAGCTAAGTGAGGGCGCCATAGCCACAATCAAACCGCACTTGAGAGGAGAATCTGACCAGTGTCAGAACTCTAGCATATGTATTTACAATATATCTCGTGGCCACTGCCGTTTCAACCTTCTAGGTGGGTTGTATGGATGAGTGAAGCTGGATAGGGATCGTGCTAAAGGATTAGGATGATGAATGAGGTTCTGATGGAATTTGGAAAATTTGGATGGAATTAGGTCTGAAATAAATGGAACATTAAGGTCGTGGTGCAAGGTATAGTTGGATACATAATAAGGAGCATTTACTATTATTCGGAGGACTTTGGATTGAAAGGATTGAATGCGTTTGATGTTAGAACGTTTAGCTGTCCCCCACAGTTCAAGTCCGTAGGTCCAGATGGGCTTCAGTATTGTCTTAAAAATTAATAATTTGTTGTCAACTGTAAGTTCAGATTTTCTGTTTAATAGTCTGTATAACTGTCCGAATTGTCGATTGAGTTCTTTTCTTTTAAGTCTTGTATGTGGGTTCCACGTCAGTCTTTTGTCTAGTAGTAAGCCAAGATAGCGGACTGTATCTGAAGGAGGAATAGGAATGGAATTGAAGTAAACTGGCGGACAGGAGTTTCGTCGAAGAGTGAAGGTTACGTGTTTGCATTTGGCCTCGTTCACCTTTATGAGTTACAACTAATAACCAAGAACTAAGACACTTTTACTTTCGCTTACCTATATATAAAATATAAAGTAAGGGAATGTATTGCGATCGTGAAAATTTTCGAATTCGAGTTTTCACCGAAAATAAACGTTTTAGCGTCCCCTGAGTCCAAATGACCAAGTACCGAAACAAGGTCTGTGAGTATGTATGAAAGTAGTACGAAACTGAAAATTCATATTTAAGACAATACACCCGAGATGTTTACAGCAACTTAGATTAACCATATCATCTTAATGACATTGATGAAGGACGGCTGAATATAAAAGTTAGACGATTTTGATGACCAACTAAATTATAAAAGAGTAAAACTATTTTTTAATGTAACTTTTTTTTTTTTTTATAATAAGAACAGTAATATAGACGTATAATATACCGTGGTAAAGAAAATGATTTCAGAAAAAAAACTTGTCTAATACAAAAAGTTGTAAAAGGTAATATAAAGTGACGAATAGAGAATAAACTTATTACTGATTAACAATTTAATATAGTTATATTATTTAATCTAAATCATATTTTTCCAACGAAAATGAACACCTTTTGATTAAAATCAATAAAAATATTTTTCAAATTGAAATATAGTTAATAGTTTTTAAATTAATTTTAATAGTCGTGGAAAGTGAAAGTCGTGTGATGCTCTGCACTAGATTTTTTATTAAAGGAGATGTGATACAATTTCTATTACTACAACAGTATATATTATATAATATGATAATATAATTTAGAGGAAACAGTAAACTGTAGTACGATAATTCACTGCGTGTTTTTTTCTTTCTTTATTCAAGGAAGAGAGCTCTTCATTAAAGAAGTAGAAAGAGTGGGGATTCTCATCAGACAAGTTTTTTTTTTTTTTTAGTGGAAACATCTCGGTTATTAGTAGCGTGTTCTCTTAGGCGAGACTATGTCGTGAGTAGAAGTTTGTAAATTATTAAACCTAATCAGTCTGATTAACAAATATATATATATATATATATATATATATATATATATATATATATATATATATATATATATGTATATTTTACTGTAGAAACGAAATATTTAATGTTTCGCTACTAGCTTTTTTAACATTTTATATGAAATCTTTAATATCATGCAGGTTTTGTTCTTATTGAAAAAGTATAATAGGACTTATATAATGATATTTTTTTAATTTTCCGCATTTGTTTATTTATTTAACGTCACTTTAAGCTACAGTGGGAGTACTAAATTTTTCCTAGTCAGATTAAACAACCTCAATTTAATAACCTTATCCACCGATATATTTTTTTAAATTGCATTGTTTCAGCATGTACTTTTATGTTTATTTTATTTTTGACGGTCCATCTTAATTGATAATCAACAAACATTAATCTGGATCTATCAGAGAATGTTGAGTCGGATATAACCAATTTTGTTTGTTTATATATTTAACGTCACTTTATGCTACTGTGGCTAATCGGACGATGCTACAGTGGAAGTCCTAAATTTCACCTATCCTGGTTTAATTAGGATATGGAACTTTAACGAGTACCTGACATCGCACATGCTCGGGGCCAACGTTCTACGTGCCCTCTGAAGGACGGCGTAACTCTTAATGGAAGAAGAAGAATATAACCATCATTAACCCGCGGATTATCTCGTAAATATTTACGTTTTTGTGTGTTTATATAATTCTATGTTAAGAGTAATTACAATACATAAATCAGTCAATCAGTTACTCTTTCACTATTTTTATGTGTAACAAAGTTTGTTTATTCATTTAACGTCACTTTATGCTAATGTGGATAATTGAACGATGCTACAGTGGGAGTCCTAAATTTTGCCTATCCAAGTTTAATTAGGATAGGGAACTTTAACGAGTACCTGACATCCCACAGGCTCGGAACCACTTTTTTACGTCTCCTTTGAAGGACGGCATAAATATAAGGGATTTCTTACTCCCATTAAAAATCCTAGGGTAATCTGCAGGTTTGAACCTGCGACCTTTGGCATAGAAAGGTGGTATGCCAACTATGCTATAGATGTCCACTATGCTATATATGACCCCAATAACGAAGTTTTATTTTTTAAAGTAACAATAGAACATCAGTAGAAGAAGGCTAATAATGATAATAATAATAATAAAAGGAACCTTTTTCTGAATGAAAAATTAAGACATTACACTACTGTGGTAAGACCAGCCATCTTGTATGGCATGGAGACTATGAGTGTAGATGGAGAGAAGGATTTGATGAAGCAATGAGAGGTTGATTTCCAAAAGGTACTGAAGGACATTTTTTTGAAATTAATATTTTGACATATTTGTATTCTAATGGTTTAGTTTTATCTAAACCCGCTATTGGATTTTATCTAAAAACATAAAAATCCTTTAAAAACGGATTTAAAAATTGCATTTCATATTTCATTTCATTCCAAGAGGTACTAAAAAAAATCCTTCCAGAAGGTACTATATCATATGTAAACAGATATAACCTTTCCTTCCATTTCCTCCCAAAAGATACTATATTTCCTACTATACGTCAGAAGCACCTAACCCCGTAATATATCAACATTACTTTATTGTTTTCTTCATTTTATGCATTTTTATTGGTTCATTTAGCACGTCTTGAATCACCGCTATTATTTTGATCAGTATTTTTAACCTAATAATTAGCTTTTAGGCTGTTTTAAACAACTTAGTTGCGTCGCAGTAACAAGATGATATGGTTATTTTTATAATATCTACAAAATTAAAGGTAGTTTAAAGGTATTAAATTTAAAATATCGGTAGTTAAGCCCTGTCAGACTATTTCAATCAGAATGAAACCTACATGGCATTAAAGCCCATTACGTTTTACATCGATATAGCGAGTTCAATTAAAATCGTTAGATCCGTTTTTGAGGAAATCTTAAAAAGGTGCAAAATGCATGGTATGAAGTGGCTCTTCTGGTTAGCTGACTTTTCGTTTACGCGGGGGAGTTACACAGACACACAGACACACACACACACACACACACACACACACACACACACACACACACACACACACACACACACACACACACACACACACAAACACACACACACACATATATACATTGCTAAATGAAGATGTCCATTACTGAAGCAGGCACATAGCCATACTGCCCCTCAGCAAAGTAATGCCTGACGGCAGTTCCGTGGGGTGAAGGCGAATAGGAAGGTGGTTTTTTAGTGAGTAGGAATCCCACACTGTTGTGGGCTTGTATAGTCACACATCGTCTATGAAAGATTTTTCCCCTACCTTCAATAAACAAAAAAAATAAATAAAAAAAACATTGCTAAATGATCACCCTATTGTTTTTAGTTCCTCTGTTAATAATCTTGGCATAATCATCGACCAAAACCTCTCCTGGAAACCACAAATTGCCCAAATTTCCCGTCGATCGATTAGTACCTTAATATTATTCCACCGATCCCGCCACCTCCTACCACAATCTACCCGTAAACTCCTAGTTTCATCACTCATTTTCTCCCACTTTGACTATGGTTTTGTGGCAGCATATGGCGGCCTCTCGAAGGTACTCGAGGACAGATTGAGAAGGATTATGAATTGCTTTTTAAGATTTGTGTTCGGTACCTCGAGACGGTCGCATGTATTTCGCCTCTACGACGAGTTAAAGTGGTTAACCCCAACCTTTCGAAGACAAACCCATTTTACGTCTACAGCCTTCTGGTATTTAACTCCTCAACCCATCACCAGGAAACAAGATCCCGTCTGTCCGAGCTCCAAACTCCTTTCCATAGAACCAAAAAACATGATTGCTCCCTTCAAACATCCGACATTCTCCTTCCCTACCATCATTTAAATCCCTCCTCTTTCAATACTTCCTTTCTCTCCAGTCCGATGTAAGCTAATTTTAATTTTTATTATGCCTTTTTATGTGAGGTGATTTGTTTATATACTTCAATGAGATGTAAAAGATATATTTTAGGTTGATTCTTATTTCTTTATTTTTGAATATGTACATAGAGATGTCACAATGACCTTTAATTTATTTTTTTTCTTCTTTCTTTTGTTATTTAAATGTAGTTATATATTGTTTTAGGCCAGATATAAATTATTATTTTGTTCATTAATGTTATTCTGAAGGGACATTGTCCCAGAATAAAGTTTGTTTTCTGTTTATATTTCTATTTCTATAAACATATGGATATAGTACCTTTCAGAACTCAACGTCTCAATTTATGGTCATAGAAAAACACTGGCGGGATATAGATTGATATCGAACAAAGAGATCTATAGTAAGATTGAGGACCACGAGATAACATTTCAAAAGCAAAGGATGTATTTTTATTGGCATCTGATCCTAATGAGCCAGGCCAGACTAAAGAAGGAAATTTTTATTAAAATATGGAAATATGAGTCTAGGTGGATATGTTGGGCAGATGAAGTAGGATATAAGAAGATACAATATCGCAGAGTAGGGCTGCTTAGATAGGGATCTTTGAAAATAAATAATTTCTAAACTGACGATTCCTGTGGAGGAAAGGAGGAATCTCATTGGGTGAGGATGGACTGAGGAGACAAGGGTGAGGCAGTCGGCAAGGATGAAGGAATTTTGGAGGAAGAAAAAAGATGCTACATGATGATTTGAGCCGTCCTAAAAGGTCTTAAAAAAAAAAAAAAAAAAACTTTCTAACTACAGACCGTTTGAAGCCGCAACGTATTAAGCCAATTTCATATCAATTAACAGCAGTTCCGCCAGAATTTCATAAAACGCATTAAGGGTAATATTACTTAATAAAGAGAGAAAATGAAAACAGTCCTCCAATGCCGCCAAATAAAAAAACTGTGGGAATATACCACAAATATATTTACCCACAGTTAATTAATATTTCATAAAACCAAATTTTTTTTTAATGATAATTGATAATTCCGAAATTTAAAAACCACCGCTCGTTTCTTCATTACAGCGAATTATGAACATATAATTATACCATAAATGCAAGAAGTGAACTAATTGTATTTCCTATTTCTATAGAATCGCTTACCGAGTAGTAATCACTACCTAATTATATTAATTAACAATTAAGGTTGTTTTTAAATATTATTTATTGAGATTTACAACTGTATATTACAATACGACATGTAAATACGCTGATTAATGCTAAAATACACGAAAAAGAACATGAATCTAAACTGCCCATTGGTAGTGAATCCAAACAAGAAAGTGTCGAGGCCATCTTCTTTTCAGACGTATCGATGGATTATCCGGAATCGAAGAGAAAGCAAATATTGAAACTTTTCATTGAAGGTGTGATACCTGGTCAGGGCACAATCAGCAGCATCTCGAACATTAAGGTCTTCATGGATGAGTTTATTCGTGATAAAATAAGAAGCATGAAGGGTTTTCGAAGGATTTTTTATTGTCTATTATCGGAAAAATTTGATAGATTAGTAAAGCCCGAAAGCTCAACTCCGTAAGTTGAGATAGGCCTTATTATGGTCATGTAGACGAGCCTTCTGTGGTTAAGTGGAAGGTTAGAGCGTCTGTCCAGTAAGTGTAAGTGTTGAAGTAATCGGAATCAGCAAGCACTTTCTTGTCGTTTCAGTCTTGTGTGCGGGTTCCATGTTATACTATTATGCTTGTCAAGTAGGAGTCCCAGGTAGCTGATCTGTTCAACTGGAACAAGCGAAATATTATTAAAGGATACTGTAGGGCAGGATGTCATAGGTATAATGTCATACGCATCTCCTAATTAACAAATAAATCAATTGTTTCGTTCTAGTGCCATTTCATAGAGAATTAAATTTTCTATAAAATGAAAAAAAAAAAAAAAAATTAAAATCGATTCAGAACTAGCAGAGATATAGCGTTTTGAAATTAGAAGTGGTGATATGCTATTTTTCTTTGAATTATTTATTGCTTTTCATATTACTTAATTGCCTATCTACAGCTTTATAAACAATTATACCCTAATATTGTTATTTGGAAATAATAATTCAAGTATTTAGGTTCAATTATAACTAGAAAAAATGAAATCCAGGAAGAAATAAAGTCCCGGTTAAAGGTGAGAAATGCTTGTTATTATTCAGTTGCTAAGTTACTTAGTTCGCGGCTTCTATCTAAAAACTTAAAGGTTAGAATTTATAAAACTATTATTCTTCCAACGGTTCTTTACGGATGTGAAACGTGGCCGCTTACTTTGAAGGATGAACAACGGCTTAAGGTTTTCGAAAATAAGGTATTGCGTAAAATATTTGGTCCAAAGAGAGATGAGGCCACTGGGGAGTTTAGAAGGTTGCACAACGCGGAATTGCGGAACTTGCATCCTGTGAATATAATTGAGCTGATTGCATCGCGGAGACTCAAATGGGCGAGTAAAGTTGTTGGGCTCGATGACGAGCGGATTCCGAGAAAGTTGGTATTTGCTGATCCGACTGGTAGGCGTACGAAAGGTAGGCCGAAGCGGAGATGGGAGGATTGCGTTAAGGCTGATCTCGGAAGCTTGGGCTTGAATGGTGAACATTGGACGAGTCTGTGTAGGCGGAATTTGGTGGTATCGGCATCGAACCTTCGGGTTCGCTAAGCCTATTATTATATATTATTATTATTATATATATATATAAAATATATATATATATATATATATATATATATATATTATTTTTTTTGTTTTTGATATTACAGACTTTATAGAAGAAATTACGTGCCTGTTTTAGGACAATCCAAAGAAAAAAGAGCTCCTCGAAGCCAGACCGGAACCAGAGTTTGAGAGACTATTTCCAGGATTATTGCAACAGCAGCTCCATCCATGGCATCAAGTACCTGGGAGAGTCTGGCCGTCCCCGCGGAGAAAGGTGGGTACCTCATCCATCCGTTTTAAGTGAGAAATTATAACAGAACAATAACAAAAATAAAAATAAGATATCAAGCAGTCATAGGGACTACCGATAGAAGTAAAAACTCAAAAATATATTCGTCTATTTTCCACGTCTATTGGCACTCCAAGTAATAATTCTATCTTTTTTTACACAACTTTTTATTAATAAAAAAATAAAATAAAATAATTCAGGCAGTCATAGGGACTTCCGATAGAAGTGAAAACTTCTTTTTTTGATTCGCGATTTTCCCTGGAATTTTGTTGGTAACAGTAGATTATGTTGGGAATGCATTTTTTGTTATTATTGTTTCATTTCACTGTAAAAAAAAAAAAAATGTGGTGAGCACAAAACACGACTTTCACTTACCTCCTTTATTTATATCAATTTAATAATTTTTATACAAATTCCGAAACGAAAATAAATTGTCAAAATCTATTATATTATTATTTACGACAATCAGTTTGTTTTATCGGATTTTCATCACTCTCCGTTAACTTTTACAATAATATGTATAAAATGATATTTTTACTAAAATATTTAGCTTCCCAATAGTATATTATTCATCTGTATTATTGTTCCTATGTTCAAAAACAAAAAATTGGATTAAAAAAATATTTTTGCAGCTTTGTCCTTTAGTTGGACATCGAATTCGTTCAACTTATATATTTACCTGTTATTTTTCAATGGTAATAAGATGATATGGTTATTAAAATATCGGCATTTAAGCCCTGTCAGACTATTTCAATCAGAATGAAAACTACGTGATATTAAAGACCGTTAAATTTTACATCGATATAGTGAGTTTAATCAAATTCGTTACAGCTGTTTTTTGAGATATTCGTAAATAGGTGCAAAATGCATGATATAAAGTAGCTCTTCTGGTTAGCTGATTATCATGAAAAGCTTGCTGTAACATCTCGTGCCTATAGTTGTCATAAATATGAAATTTCAGTTTTATAGGGTTTTTCGGTTTTCGCTCTGGACTTACTATACACACACAGAGACCCTTTTTCGGAACTCAGGGGACCTTAAAACGTGTATTTCCGTTGAAAACTGGAATTCAAAAATTTTCACGATTGGAATACTTTCCCTTACTATATTTCATATATAGCAAGTGAAAGTAAAAATCATCACCCTGTAGAGATATATCATCTTGAATTATGCCATAGTTATCTGAATGTGACTGTAGGCTGTATGAGATGGTTACCACCATAGCATAGCACGTTATAGCACATATTTTTTTTTATGTACCTCCCATTTGTATCACGGAAATTCAGACATTTAGGAATATGTTTTATAACTGTTTTAAAAGATTCATCTATCTGTGAAAGAATTAATTAACGCTTTTTTTTTTTTGCCTGTGTTGATATTGACGACTCTTAATTTTCTTTTCATCTTAAATATCGGTATTATAATTCGAATTATTCTCTGTTTTAGATGAATTATACAACTATGAAAAATAAAAAGGTATGATTTTTTAATATTTTCTTTCTCCTTAACATTTATTGTTAATTTGTTTGTTGATGTAAAAATTTTTGTTGATTTGACTATTGAATAATTTTCACTAATTTTAAATATTTTCATGCAAAGTAATGTTTTAATAATATTTACAAATATCGATATTTTAGTGTCAAGAGAATTAATATATTCATGATATTAACTTTATATACATTAAGAGGCAAGTTCTAAGACATAGTTTATCTACAATGTCTTTTCTCATTTCATTGGCAAATGATTTTAATTCAATTAAGTAATGAAATAACGATATTATAAATATCGATATTTTTGTTCCGATATTACACCGGTATCGATAACGTTCACGGACATGTTTTTTTTACATTTTTATACAGTTGTAAATTTATATAAATAAATTATTTTAAAAAATCACTTTTCGAATAAGAAACGAAAATCATGTATAATCACCTGGGTGTAGAACGTCCTGTTAGTAAAGATTTCTAGTAAACAACAAAGGCATTGAAATATAATCAATAATTGCTACTTTTTATCCACCAACGGATAAAAAGTTATGTATTGGCGATATAACCAATTTTTTTTTCTTCTGTTTTAGGATTTTGTGGTTCTCAATCTTCATCATCTGCTTCTGCCTTAATGCTTACCTGATCCAAGCGGTTTGGAACAAGTGGAACGACTCACCTGTGATCGTATCCTTCGCCGAGACCTCCACTCCGGTTTGGAAAGTGCCGTTTCCCGCCGTCACGATCTGCAGCGAAGTCAAGTCCAGATCCAAGATCTTCGATTTCACTTACCATATCAGTAATGGACTCTTTTATGAAAATACTACGGACGAAACAATGTAGGAAACATCATATTTTTACTAATGATCCTTTTTTCTTTTTTTTTTTATTGCTTTATAGCTATTTCAAAAAAAACTTTTATTTTTCTCACCTTTTATTTATATTTACAACTATACATAAAAAATTCAAAAAGTAAAGGTCCAATTAATTATTAGGTTGAAAAAGTCTTGTAAAGAAGCTAGCCAGTGGCACCACTTAAGTGTTTATTTTATTAGCAGGTCTCGAGGCGTAACAACAAGGCGTTAAACAACGTAGGAAACTTCATATTTTTATTAATTTTGGTTTATTATTTTCAATAATGAACTTTTGTAACGTACAAAAAAAAAAAAAAAAAAAAAAAATTACCTTGCCCAAACAACATACGTTTCAAGCGTAGAAACCAATTAACGAATAAACGAACCCCTTTGTCCGCCACGCCATTACTCTGAAACTACGGAACCAATTTTTTTTTAAATTCGCCACAAAAATACTAGGGCATGCAACAATGATTCTAACAAATCGAAGGTAATATGATCTGGTTATTTTTAAAATGGCGGTCAATCGAGTTTTAGAATCAGTAAAGAGGGGAAACAAATTGATCAGTAAACTCCCATCACAAATTATAATAGATGTAATTCCACCAAATACCGGTTATTATTGAAGATGCAGAAAAATATGCATAATATTGAGGATGTATAGTCGACTGTGGAAACTATCATAGGTGGAATAATCAGGAGTCAGTCATTTTTTGAAAATTTTTAATTTTTCCAACTTTTCGGATCAAGCTTGTGAGCCATCATCAGGGCATTACTGAGCCATGTCCAAGCATAAAAAGCTTAAGGATTTATAGTCGACTGTAGAAACTATTATAGGTGGAATAATCAGGAATCAGTCATTTTTTGAAAATTTTTAATTTTGCCAACGTTTGGGCTCAAGCTTGTGAGCCAACATCAGGGCATTACTGAGTAACATACCATGTCATATAACATGCATACCATGTCCAAGCATAAAAGTTTTTTATGCTTAAAAATAAGCATACAAATAATAAAAGTTTTTTATGCTTGGACATGGCTCAGTAATGCCCTGATGATGGCTAACAAGCTTGAGCCGAAACGATGGCAAAATTAAAAAATTTCAAAAAATTACTGTTTTCTGATTATTCCACCTCTAAAAATATCTATAGAGTTGTGGAATCAGTAAAAGAAGCGATGAACAAAGAGAGAAAAATAAATAAATGAAATAATCTTATATGGTCAAACCACACAAGATATCTGATTCCCTGATACTTCGGTTATTATTGATGATAGAGAAAAATGTAAGAAGTTCTAGAATCAGGAATGTTAGTTTATAGATTTATAACAATTTACCATTTATATTCAAAAATTTAGTTTCGAACTGTACGTAATATTGGTTCTATAATTTTGCGTTCTAAACGGAAGAATATAAAATGCACGATACTTGACATTTAACTACTATAACCCCCCACTTTACCAATAACATGTGTTCATACGTTCATGGGCTTACAGTGACTTTATATTAATTTATTGTATATTAAAATTTCTATTGGGTCGTTTCACATGAAATGTCCTTTTTTATAGTTTCTGAAAAACACAAAGGATTTTGAAGGTCTCTGTTGTTTTCTTCCGAATGTTCACATATTTGAAATAAACAGTTACTAATCCTCTATCTTTGGATTATAAACATTAGCTTCCCAATCAATTACCCACTTCTTAGTATACCTCCAAATACGAACATGGAAACACGCGATTTTTAAGTAATATTTTTGTACGAGATTAAACTCGGCCATTCTGCAGGTGAGACCGCTAGAAATATTTGCAAGGCGTTTAGGGAAGGGAGTGTTGATGAACGGACCATTCGCCGTCGGTTTGCTAAGTTTTCAGCTGGGGATACAGACTTGGAAAATTTGTCCCGAGGAAGACCACCGTCCGTAATAGACGACGATGTCCTCAAACATACAGTAGAAGGAAACCAATGCCAAACAGTTAAAGGACTCTCAGTACAACTAAATGCAAGTGCATCTACCGTTTCCAGACATTCAAAGTGTATTGGGAAAGTAAAAAAGCTCGATACATGGGTACCTCATGATCTCACTGAGCGGCAGCAAGATCCCATGCTTCAAAACATACCGTGCGAAAAATGAAAGAACTGGGCTACGAAGTTCTTCCGCACCCACCATATTCTCCCGACTTGTCTCCAACAGATTACCACCTTTTCAGGAATTTAGACAACTTCGTCAAAGGAAAACTTTTTGAAATTGATGATCAAGTGAAAAGTGCGTTTTTAGATTTTGTTTCACTTCAAAGCTCAGAGTTTTTCAGTTCGGGGAAAAAAAAGTTGGTGTCACGTTGGGAAAAATGTGTATAAAAAGAAAGTAAATACTTGGAATAAAATTATCTTGTTTTCATATCGTATTTTTATAACCCACCATCGTTTATCATAACCCAATAAAATCTTGTGCTTTCTAACGGTATATTATACGTCTATGTTACTACTTCAGGAATAATTTGTTGACGACTTGGTTACAGAAAATTACATTTTCTCATTTAAAGAAAAACTAAATTACAATGTATTTTACTTATAAATCTTCAGGTAAGAATGCCCTTAATGATGGTAAACCGTGTCAAAACCCGTTTTGTGGTTTAGAAGGAGTTAGCGTAAACCAAAATTGTGTAATATATATGTATATATATATATATATATATATATATATATATATATATATATATATATATGTATATATATAGTTTAAAAAAATATATATAAGTATTATATGATATCCCAACTCATCCTAACACATTCCTCTCTACCTATGCCGATGACACTTTTGTGCTATCAGTTAATCCGATCCTAATACTGTAAACCCTCATTTTAACGAACTCCAAGGGACCAACAAATTCTCTGTTCGTTATAAAAGAATTCGTTATATCCGAAAAATATATTGTATGTACATTATATGTCTTGGTATAAATTCAGGTGGTTAAAAATAAATGTTTTCAATACAGCATTCGCTTTACATAAAAAGGAACTTACGATGTCAAAATCACAGAAATTCATATAAAGTTGAAATGATAAAAAAAAAAAAAAATTGCAACAGAGGCATCGATTTTATCTTTATTAGCGATAATCGTTGATAGAGGAGATTTTGATATTCCATATTTTTCCGCAATTTTCGATTTCGACTCAATTTTTTTATCCACTTCTTGGAGAATCAGCAACCTTGTATTAAAATCAATGGATTTTCTCTTGACCTCTTAGGAAACTCGAATAAAAGCAAGTAATAAAAACAGAAAAACTAGCTGAAGCACTAGAAACCATAAGCTGTCACAGACTGTGAATCACAGATTCATTTTTCAAGGTACCGCAACGATAGTTCGTTATAAACGGGTGTTCGTTAAAAAAAAGAGTTTACTGTATTGCCTCTCAAAATATCCAATCCCACATCAGGGACCTTGAGGTATGGTGTCAAAACTGGAGAATTAAAATCAATTCTAATAAATCCCATCAAATTACCTTTACCCTTAGTCGTAAATTATGAAATCCTTCCCTACAGTGTCCTTTAATGATATCTCGCTTGTCCCTGTTGACAGATCCGTTACTCAGGCCTCCTGCTCGACAAACACCTTACATGGAATCCGCATAAAAGACTGAAAAGACAAGAAACTCGTTTACTTCAACACTTACTGGACAGACGCTCTAACCTTTCACTTAACTACAAAAGGCTCATCTACATGACAATCATAAGGCCTATCTGGACTTACGGAGTTGAGCTTTGGGGCTCTACTAAACCATCAAACTCGTCCCGTATCTTTACTTTGTCACCAACAAAATCATCCACAAAGACCTTAATGTTCCATATGTTGCTGATTTGGCCTGTACCAGGTATCACTCCTTTCATGAAAACTCCACTCCCACTCTAATCAACGAGGTTCAATCCTTGGTTCCACTTCAATTCCTGACAGTCCGCCGAGGCGTTTGAAAAGTAAATGGCCTCGAGACCTTCTTGTTTAGGTTCACTACTAGAGTGCTGTCAATGGGCAGCTTCTCTTCATGTTTTTTTTTTTCATGTGTTTTATCATTATAGCATATTTATTTGTATGAAAACATACAGTTGTAAATTTCAATAAATAAATTCTTATAAAAACATAAGTATTATAAATTATATTATTTATTGTGTACAAAACTTTTTTTTTTTTTTTAATCTTTTCAGAAAGCGAAAGATCGGGGATGTTTCATTATTGTGTGATGCTCATGTCCAAGTGGAAGGTGAAGAATATGCCGGAAAGCGCACGATAGAGTTTTTGTTGGAGGTGACTTGTAATGAAGGATTACTTTAGTTATTAAAATCCATGCTATGGTGATTCTTTTACTTTTATTTTACATATTATAGGTGTCTCCACCATTTAGCGATACTGTTTGGCAATGTGAGTGGTCTAATATGAAAACAAGCTGTCCCGATCTATTTACTGAAATACTCACTCAAGAAGGATTTTGTTATACTTTTAACATGCTCGATAAAGCAGACCTCTTCCGTGGTGATCCGTAAGTACAAACTAGTATGTATTATTGGGTCGTTTCTTATGAAATGTCTGTTTTCGCATTGGTTATTTAGTAGAACAACTTTATAAAATCTATAAATATGTAAATATGATTTTTTTTTTTCATTTTAAGTTAAAGTCGCAATTCTCGTTGAAAGGATTATTAACAATTGACATTTATTTTAACCAGGATACGGTTCAAAATGGAAGAGAACCTCCATTTTTGACTCGATTCTCCTTTTAAAAGGATACGAATCGGAATAAATCAATGGTAACTAGGATTACTACACTAAAAAGGACACTTTTTAATATAGAAACTCTCTTCCCGATGCATGAATCGGTCCGAAATAACTTAAGTCTAACTGCCTATATTAGGGTTGGTGAGGTGGGTTACGCCCGAAAAGGACTAATTTGCTATCTCAAAGGATACGCCCGATTTTCATATTTTAAGGACTGTTTTAATTTTTTTTTTTTTTTCATTCTAAGTTAAAGTCGCCATTCTCGTTGAAAGGATTTGTGTCCTTTGTTGAAAAGTGTCCTTTTTAGTGTGGTAATCCTAGTTACCAGTGAATTATTTCGGGGTGGGTGAGGTCTATCTAAATTCAACGAGAATGGCGACTTTAACTTAGAATGAAAAATACAAAAATTAAAACAGTCCTTAAAATATGAAAATCGGGCATATCCTTTGGTATAGTAAATTAGTCCTTTTCGGGCGTAACCCACCTCACCCACTCTAATATAGGCAGCTAGACTTAAGTTATTTCGGACAGCTTCTTGCATCGGGAAGAGAGTTTCTATATTAAAAAGTGTCCTTTTTAGTGTGGTAATCCTAGTTACCAGTGAATTATTTCGATTCGTATCCTTCTAAAAGGAGAATCGAGTCAAAAATCGAGGTTCTCTTCCATTTTGAACCGTATCCTGGTTGCAATAAATGTCAATTTATTATCAGTTATTCCTTTTCGGGCGTATAGGACTAATTTACTATTTCAAAGGATATGCCCGATTTTCATATTTTAAGGACTGTTTTAATTTTTTTTTTTTTTTTCATTCTAAGTTAAAGTCGCCATTCTCGTTGAAAGGATTTGTAACAATTGACATTTATTGTAACCAGGATACGGTTCAAAATGGAAGAAAACCTCCATTTTTGACTCGATTCTCCTTTTAAAAGGATACGAATCGGAATAAATCACTGGTAACTAGGATTACTACACTAAATAGGACACTTTTTAATATAGAAACTCTCTTCCCGATGCATGAATCGGTCCGAAATAACTTAAGTCTAACTGTCTATATATTTACGCCCGAAAAGGACTAATTTTCTATTTCAAAGGATATGCCCGATTTTCATATTTTAAGGACTGTTTTAATTTTTTTTTTTTCATTCTAAGTTAAAGTCGCCATTCTCGTTGAAAGGATTTGTAACAATTGACATTTATTGTAACCAGGATACGGTTCAAAATGGAAGAGAACCTCCATTTTTGACTCGATTCTCCTTTTAAAAGGATACGAATCGGAATAAATCACTGGTAACTAGGATTACCACACTAAAAAGGTATATTGGTCCATGGCTGGGATAATTCATTATTCCTTTTTACCTAGAGGTGAAACCATTACCTCTACAACGTACTGCAATAAAATTGTCCAAATGCACACAAAATTATTTTAAAAAAAAAACAACTTGGAATAACTTATAGTTTCGTTTATGGCTCGTCGAGACGGTCTCATGTATCTGATCATTATACCGAACCAAATTGGCTTTTTCTCACACTCGTAGGCAACACGTCTTTGGATCCTTCCTATGCCAAAACATCAATTCACAACACCCGCCATACATCTACAATCTTCTTCAGTTCCAAACCTCAATTCATCCACTAGAGACGAGATCCCGTCTTTCCTACCTTTATATCCCTTCCCACAGAAAAAAAAATATGAATGCTCCTTTCTGGCCCGTTCGACTAGTCTCTGGAATTCCCTCCCATCAAACATCCGTCATGCTCCTTCCCTCTCCACATTCAAATACCTTCTCTTTCAGTACCTTCTAGCATCCCAAAATGACGCTGCCTGACAAGGTAATCATTTTTAATAAAATTGCATTCAATAATCTTATTATTTTTTATTTCTACAAGTATTTATTTATGATTTTTTTACTTTTTTTTTCTTGATAACTTCTATTGTTTCAATTGTTACAGTATTTTTAAAAACTTTTAAATTGTCATTAGAAGAATTAGTTTCTTATTTTTGTAGTATATTATTTTCATTTATGTGTTAATTAGTTTATTTCTCATTAACTCTTAGCCAGTTAATGATCCTTTATTATTGTAAAGCTAATGTTATTTTTAGAAGACTAAGCACCAGAATAAAGTAAATATTCATTTATTTCTTTTCTTCTTTTTGTTTTATATTTAAACTCATGTATTTTTCATTTTGTTCAACACAATTATTTTCTGAGGACTTTTTTAATTTTAATTATCATTTTATTTTATTTTTTTAAATGTATATATTTATCCATAATTGTAAATATCAGTTAATTATGTTCATTTTGTCTGTTGGCCAGGCATGTTGTTGTATATTATAAACTGTAGACATCTGTTATTCTCACGGGAAACAGCCCCAGAATAAAATTACTTTTCTATTTTTTTTTTTTTTTTTTTTTTTTTTTTTTTTTTTTTTTTTCTTACCCTCTGGTTTTATTTTCGAACAAAATACAAATACAAATATAATATGTATAGCTGTCTGATTTGTCCTTCTGTTACCCGGAGGTATACTTTTCTATTCCATTCTATTCTAAATATAAACAACAGAAGTCCATTAATCCCACTTTGTATTCCTGAAGCCGACGAAATCTAAATTAGATCGAAATACTGATTTTTTTTTTTTTCTTCGGATTCTGCAACTTATGTCACATCCCGAAACTTATTATTTCCGAAGGCCAGTGCTCCCTATCCCTGCAGTCCTCCTCCGTCAAGCCTCTGGCCACCATGTCCTCCCTCACACTCTCTATCCACGTTTTGCGGGGTCTTCCTCGTCTTCGCCTCTTCTGCGGGGAGTACTATATCATTTTATGTGGCCACCGCGTCCCTTCCATTCTCATGACATGGCCATACCACATGAGCCTCTTCTTTGATATTTCATTTAAGATATTTAGCTCAGCCCCTACTTTTTTTCTTATTTCCGCATTAGGGATTCTTTGCATCCTGGATATGCCGCAGGCTCTTCTCCAAAAGTCCATCTCCAGAGCCAACAATCTTCTTTCAGCCGATTTTAGCACTGTCCATGTTTCAGCGCCATATAAAGTGGTCCCTAGGAGGAAGGTATGGTAAATCTTTTTTTTCGTAAGAAGCGACACCTGTCTGCTCCACAGAACTCCATTCAAGATTCCTACTATTTTTCTACCATTTGCAATCTTATTTTCAATATCTTTGGTCATCGTTCCGGACTGATCCATGGTTACCCCAAGATATTTAAAGGCGTAATACTGATACTGATAGAAATACTTTGATAGCAAGAATCGGTCAATAAATACGAGAGAAATTTTTTAAAAAGCACAATTTTTTTCTTAAAGTGTCAGTAATTAGTGCAGTTCGTGTATGAAAACGCACATCTGATATTTAGAGATCCAACACTGAACTTCTGACTAATGATAATAATAATAATAACAGGTCTACCGAACCCGAAGGTTCGATGCCGATACCACCAAATACTGTTTACACAGACTCGTCCAATGTTCACCGTTCAAGCCCTAACGCAATCCTCCCATCGACGCTTCGGCCTACCTTTCGGACGCCTACCAGTCGGTTCAGCGAGTACCAACTTTCTCGGAAGTCCTTCCTCACCGAGCCCAACAACTTTACTCGCCCATTTGAGCCTCCGCAATGCTTTCAACTCGATTAAATTCACAGGGTATAAACTCCGCAATTCCGCGTTGTGCAACCTACTAAACTCCCCAGTGGCCTCATTCCGACCAAATATTTTACGTAGTACCTTATTTCGAAAACCTTAAGCCGTTGTTCATCCTTCAAAGTAAGCGGCTACGTTTCACATCCGTAAAAGACCGTCGAGGGAATAATAATTTTATAAATTCTAACCTTTAAGTTTTTAGACAGAAGCCGAGAGCCAAGTAAACTGAATAATAACAGGCATTACCCGCCTTTAACCGATACTTTATTTCCTCCTGGATTTTATTTTTTCTCGTTATCATTGAACCTAAACACTTGAATTTCTCTACGTGTTCAAAAGTATGCCCTGATACATCAATATCACGAAGTTCGCCACCGTTTCTGCTACTAATCATATATTTCGTCTTATCGTTATTTATTTCGAGTACTATTTCTTTACTGGTTTTTGTTAACGCACTTGTATTTAGTTGTATAGTTTCGGTGTCTTCACCTAGCAATACCAAATCATCGGCGTATCCCGGAACCGGAATTCTATAACCCAGATTTAAACCTTTCTCGGTACACGTCACCTTTTCTATGACATGTTCTAAAGCTATATTAAATAAAACAGGTGAAAGGGAGTCGCCCTGTTTGAAACCCGATTGCACCTCAAATCTTATGGAGTAGTTATGACGAATTCTAACTTTATGGAATGTGAACTTGCTGACTATCCATGTTTAAATCTTTTACCTCTTTAGGTTTCCTTATCTCCGTCCTCATGGGAACAGGGAAAATGGTTGGTCGCTGGACGCAGGTTACGACGACAACGCACCGCTTCACTCTTATCCAAGGAGAGCGTTTTCAGCAGGCGCAAGGTCTGGACTCACGATCCGCATGAGGGCGCGTGATGAGGAAACTGACTTCTACTGCAGAGGACCTGTCCTGGGTTTCAAGGTAAATCATTCCTTACGACCATTCGAGACGGTGATTGCCAAAATGGATATAATATCCCATATCAGGAAATTTTATCGGAAACACAAACATCTCTCATTGATATATTAAGAAACGAATTCGATGAATATTTTGAGTGGCATGGTCTAGTACAATGGTTCCCAACAAATATTTTTCGCAGACCCCTTCATCCAATCAGCACAAAAACAAGGACGTCATAAAGTCGAAATTTTTCTACATACACACACGCACTCGCACTCACCCACTCACACATGCACGCGCAAAATCATCACTACCGGCGCTGAAGAGCAAGTACCATTAACCCTTTCACTACGCGCGAAGGATGATTTTTGCGACAATCACGGTACTGAGATTGACATCTGACTCGGTGCCTCTCCGTACTGCATACTTTTTTGCAAATTTTACATTCGCGCACTCCTTCTTTCATCACGGCCCTCATATTAATTAACTACTTTCTGCCTCATATTAATTGTTTCCACCTTCCTTTCTGATTCGGGCTTAGGACCGACACTGGCAGAGTTAAATTTAACACCTTTCCATACATAGTCCGTATTTACAAAAACGGCACTCGATTTTTGTTTCGAATATTTTTTTTTTTTACAAACAACACATTTTTTTGTGCACAACAACACAAACAACACAGTTTGTTTTTTTCTATTTCTAATTAGAATATAACTTTCTAACTAATAAATAAAACTCACAAAATTAAAAAATGGCTAAGAGCAGTAAAGCAAAGACTTGATTCACGCTGAATGCACAAACAAGATTAAATAGAAAGGGTGGCAAGGAATAGGACGGAACAGGTAGTCGACCCTTACCAGGTATTAATTATCCTCAAGAACGGTTTTAAAGTCATTAAAGTGAATCCTTATGACATCTGTTGGGCTAAAGAAGAAGCATTAGTTTACAGAGGGGTTGATAGAATGAGGCAAGGCAGCGCCGGGAAACCGTGACATTAAAAAATAGAGTTAGGTGTCGGCATATGCCGGCATTAGTACCGGTGGCACCTAGTTGGCGCGCCGACGTTACTAGTTAAGGGGTTAAGCAAAGCGAAAATTCTATTAGACCTAGAATATGCTTGATCCAGGCTGTAAGAACCTCACATTGTACTCAGTTAATCACCAACCTTTTGAAATACAATACCGGCACCTACTTAATTACTTATAAAGATGTAGATTATCAGTCACTATGCACAATCTTATTTTTTCGCCAATATTTTTAAATGAGGTATTTTGAAATTAGTTCCCAATGGCTCTTCAAGGAACTCTCAGATATCGCCCACGGACCACATGTTTGGAACCACTGATATGAATTATTTAATCTTTTACTTCAGCCTCGGGATGGACCTGGGGTAATGAGATCCTTCAGGAGCCCAGCCTCTATAAAGTGGGTACCTGAAAGTTGGGAGAAAAACTAACAGTTGAGTGTATCTCGGCATGGTCATTGGCCTAGAAACGTAATGAAACATCTTATGTACTGAACCCGATACCATTTATGGGTTTAAAGGTTGTTTTTTTTGGTTTTTTTAAACTCAATACCTATATAAAATTAATTTCGACTTCATCCAGACTGGATTCGATTAAGCACCACTTAAAGCTTTAATTAAGGAGCAGTCTAGTGGATATAGCGCTCGTCTTCTGTTCTCCGGGTTCTAGGTTTGAATCCCGGCTTTGACAGATTATTATTTATTATATTAATTTAGCCGAGGGGAGGGGGAGACCATAGGGTATGGAGACCCTCCTATGGCAGGCCCAGCCTCTTTAAATAGGGTACCCTAAACAGAGGAAAAACCTGGCGGCTGAGCGTCATCAAGGCCTAACCACCTCATTGCCGGCCGTTGGCCTAGAAATAGTGCAAATCACTATATGTACTGAGCCCAAGACTCTTCATGAATTGTAGAAGTTTTTTCAAATACTCAGTGGCCATCATCACACCAGGTATGTCTCAATAGCTAATGGGATGATAATTTTTTTATACTAAGCAACGAAGTCAAATTACCTCCAGGATGATTCTCAGAACTCGATATTATAATGATAAAGGTTTTATACACCCACTTTTCATCCATAATAAGGGAGACATGTATATGTAGCTAGCACACTAGTCATTCCTTCCTTTTTCAAGTATGTGATTAAAAGGGGATTCACTCACAGCCTCTCTCCAGGGTATTTGAGACCCGTCAGCCAACTGGCGACCTCTAGCAAAAAATGGCTTTGGAAATGACGATCCTGCTCTATAACAATCAACAAGAATCCTAGAAAATTAGGCCCAGCCCTATGGAACCAGTTGCACCATCCAAAAAAAAAAAAATCAATATTAAAAAAATTTCTAAATCCTTATTACAACAAATTAAATAAAAACATATAGAAGATTATTGCCACTTTGTTTTCCTAAATCACTATTATAATAAACTATATCATAATATAAGTATGACATGCAATGTTTGTTATATTTTCAAACAGTTTATAGTTTAAACAAATAAATTAATATTGCTTTAATGTTATATCAAGTTGTCGTTTTTTCAGGTGATACTTCATAATCCCGCAGAGATTCCATTTGTTAGAGAACGATACCTAAGGTCACCATTGAACAAAGATGTAAGGACTATTTTATTTTCAAATAATTTATAACTACAATACTGGTTTTATATATATTTTTTTAAGTGTAAACTTCTTTTGGGGTACCACACAGATTTTTGTAGGATACGAGTGATGCTGCACCGTCACGCTCAATCGGGTAAACTCGGTGGCACCGAGTTTAACCGAGCGAGAAAGATAACAGTCAACTGGTTTTGTCTGTTGTGTTGCTGTGAAATATTATCAATTAATATTAGCAATAGTTTTTAATATTTATTATTGATACGTCATAATAATTATTATTTTAACAATCATTTGTTTTACTTTTTTGGTTTATCTTGTGAGGTAAGTGTACGTAGTTAGTAATGCATTATATAGTGGAAAAACTTTAAACATTATAAAAAACATAAATATTGTTATTTTCACTATAAAAATCGATCCGATCGTATAGGAAAGTCATTTTAAGCTTATAATTTATTTCCAACAGAAATGGAATATCAATAAAATGTTATTTTTGGACCGCACACAAGACTGAAACGACAAGAAACTGCCCGCCGCTTTCGTTTACTTCAACACTTACTGGACAGACGCCCTAACCTTCCACTTAACTACAAAAGGCTCATCTAAATTACCATCATAAGGCCTATCTCGACCTACGGAGTTGAGCTTTGGGGCTCTACTAAACTATCAAATTCTTCCCGTATTCAATCCTTACAATCCAAAATCCTCAATGCTCCTTACTTTGTCACCAACAAATCCATAAAGATCTTAATGTTCCATATTTTGCTGATTTGGCCCGTACGAGGTATCATTCCTTCCATGACAAACTCCACTCCCACATTAACCCACTAGTTTTAATCCTTGCTTCTTCTTCCATTTCTGACAATCCTCCGAGGCGTCTGAAAAGAAGAAGGCCTCGAGACCTTCTAGTGTAGATTACCTAGTGGAGTGTTGCCAACGGGCATATTCTCTTCATGTCTTTACATGTATATTATCTATATTATGAGCCAATTTACTTGATGTATTTACTAATACAGTTCTAAATTTCAATAAATTAATAAATAAATTATTAAAAAAAAAGAAATTTTTGGAAGTAAATGTAAAGTGATGAATACGTCATAAACTTATGTGATTATTGTACATAACAATTTTATATTCTTTTATTATTTAATCTAAAACATGTTTGTAACGAAATCGATAATATAATGAATTGAAATATAATTTGGTTTCTTTAAATATATTTTCAACTCTTTTGATATATTGGGTTGTATCACATAAAATGTCCGTTTTCAAGGTAAAGGAGTTTTATTAAAAATACGATATGAAAACAAGATAATTTTATTCGAAGTATTTACCTTCTTTTTCTACACATTTTTTCCAACGTGACACTTTTTTATCCCCGAACTGAAAAAGTCTGAGCTTTGAAGTGAAACAAAATTTGAAAACGCACTTTTCACTTGATCATCGTTTTCAAAAAGTTTTCCTTTGACGAAGTTGTCTAAATTCCTGAACATGTGGTAATCAGTTGGAGACAAGTCGGGAGAATATGGTGGGTGCGGAAGAACTTCTTAGCCCAGTTCTTTCAATTTTCGCACGGTATGTTTTGAAACATGTGGTTTTGCTGCCGCTCAGTGAGATCATGAGGTACCCATGTATCGAGCTTTTTTACTTTCCCAATACACTTTAAATGTATGGAAACGGTAGATGCACTTGCATTTATTTGTGCTGAGAGTCCTTTAACTGTTTGGTAGGGGCAAACCAACGGCAAATGGTCCGTTCATTAACACCCCCTTCTCCAAACGCCTTGCAAATATTTCTAGCGGCCTCAGCTGCTGAATAGCTGATGAATCCATGTTCATATTTGGAGGTATACTAAAAAGTGGGTAATTGATTGGGAAGGTAATGTTTATAATACAAAGGTATGGATTAGTAACTGTTTACTTTAAATATGTAAACATTCGGAAGAAAAAAACAGAGACCTGCAAAATCCTTTATGTATTTCAGAAACTATAAAAACGGACATTTCATGTGAAACAACCCAATATAATTCATAAATTGTTTTTAGCAACCGAGGTAAGTGACATTCGTATGTTGCGTACACCAGATTTTTATATATACATCGAATATTAAATAATTGTTTTATTGTATTAACATAGAAACACTTTAATATATATTTGATACAATTAATTACATTGATGTTTATGAATAGATTTATCTTTTTAGGTGGTGGTTTTGGTTCAGCCGAACATCGTGAGTACCAGCCTAGGCCTGCGCTCCTACGATCCCCATCGAAGGCAGTGTTTCTTTCCATCGGAGAGAT
This sequence comes from Piezodorus guildinii, assembly GCA_023052935.1. Lineage (NCBI taxonomy): Eukaryota > Metazoa > Arthropoda > Insecta > Hemiptera > Pentatomidae > Piezodorus > Piezodorus guildinii. The sequence continues at coordinate 11,313,242 of CM041298.1, read as the reverse complement.
ATCTCAAGTTCTTCAAAGTCTATACGCAAAGGAATTGTGAGTTGGAATGCCTCACCAACTACACTCTAAAAGAGTGTGAATGTGTGGGGATCCACATGCCAAGTAAGTAGTTTTACTTTCACTTACTATATAAAGTAAGGGGAAGGATTGCGATCGTGAAAATTTTCGAATTCCAGTTTTCAACGGAAATACACGTTTTAGGGTCCCCTGAGTCCAAATAACCAAGTCCCGCAAAAAGGGATGTGTGTGTGTGTTTTTGGTAACTCCCGGGCGGAAACGGTAAGTCCTATGAAACTGAAATTTCATATTTAAGACAAATATAAGCCCGAAAAGTGACAAAACTTTTATCATCAAAATGAGCTTACCATAAGAGGCACTTTATACCATGCATTTTGCACCTTTTTCCATTTTCTCGAATTAACCTTTAATTTTAAAGATTCAATAAAAATAACTATATTATCTTGTTAACGCTGATGAAAAACAGGTAAATATATAAATTGAATAAATTCGATACCCAACTAAAGGAAAAAAAAAAAAAAAATACTTTTTTAATGCAATTTTTTGTTTTTGAACATAAGAGCAGTAATATATATGTATGATATACCGTTGGAAAGCTAAAGATTTTAGAAAAAATATTATCTCATACACAAGCTTTTGATAGCTAATAGAGAGTGATGAAATGAACATAAAACTAACTGATTATTTTAGATAATAATATAATAGATTTTTCAATAAAACACATGTTTTTTCTATATAAATTCAATTTAATTAATTCATTAATAGTTTCACGTATTTTTATCTCTAACTGTTTTTGAAAATTCTTTCATTGATTTTAAAAATGGAGGTAAGTGAAAGTCGTGTTTTGCCCGCACCAGATTTTTGTACACTAATTTTATATAACAAAGAAGCAGTATGTTTTATTTTAGGGAAGTTAAATATGAATCAAATCTTAATATGAAAATCTACATATTATTGTTGGTTTTTATTTAATTATGAATTAGTTAACCATAAATATGACAGATATAAATATTTTTTACTTTATTAAAAGTTATATCAATGGTTTTATAATATTTTTAAGGAGATGAAAACACAAAAATGTGCGGAGCTGGAAAAAAACAATGCATGATCAGTGCAGAAGGTATAATACTTTTTATGTACTAGTAAATTTTTATTCTCACAAAATATTTCTTTATTTCATTTTGTTTTAATAATTATTTTAGAGAATCTTAGACTAAATGATGTGGTAGCTTCATATAAAGGAAATTCAATGACGTGTGATTGCCTCCCAGCATGCACTTCGATTCAGTACAAATCACAAAATACACAAGGAAATTTTGCCCCCGCAAACTCTGTTACAAGTGATGGCGATAACACCACAACGAGGTAATCAAAATAATAATCAATAATAATAATAATAATAATAATAATCAAAATATATATGTAATAATTATTTGCTATTATTTTATTTTATTATTTTTTTTGCACGAATTGGCCATCAAGGACCACGTGAATATTATTCTATCTTCTTCACATCTTTCATCTTCCTTTTTCTCCAATATTCTTTCATCTTCCTGGACTGTTCCTCCCGCTCTTCCTTTGTCCATTTTCTCCACTGTTTCTTTGTTTTTTCTGTAAGAACCACAACTTCTTTTATTTTCTTCCCGAAAAGCTCTCTATCTAAGCAGTCTATTTTCTTGATTTTTAACCTATCGAGCACCTCTTTTATTTGTTTTGCATAACCACCCATATTCTTATTTTATTTTATATTATTTTATGTTAATCAGTATTGCTAAGTAAATAATGTTTTTCCTTTGACTATCAAATTTGTCCGTTACTTCATCCAACACAAACTGGTCTGTAGAAATATATTATATATATATATATATATATATATATATATTATATATATATATATTCAAATCTTTAATTGAAATTTACAACTGTACATAGTACAATAAGTAAAGAAGCTATTTACAGAAAATTGGCTTGAAAGAAAAAGTCTTGAGAAGAATCTATCCAGCAGTAGCACTTCAATGTTTAGTTGATCAGCAGGTTTCGAGGCCACCGTCTTTTCAGACGCCTCAGAAGATTATCGGGAATAGATGTATTTCATTTTTAGGGTGTTTCACATGAAATGTCCGTTTTTATAGTTTCTGAAATACATAATGGATTTTGCAGGTCTCTGTTGTTTTCTTCGGAATGTTTACATATTTAAAGTAAACAGTTACTAATCATCTACCTTTGTATTATAAACATTAGCTTCCTAATCAATTACCCACTCTTTAGTATACATCCAAATATGAACATGGAAACACGCGATTTTCGAGAAATATTTTTGTGCGAGTTTAAACTCGGCCATTCAGCAGCAGAGGCCGCTAGAAATTTTTGCAAGGCGTTTGGGGGAGGGAGTGTTAATGAACGGACCATTCGCCGTTGGTTTGCTAAGTTTTCAGCTGGGGATAGCAACTTGGAAAACTTGTCCCGAGGAAGACCTCCGTCCGTAATAGACAACGATGTCCTCAAACATACAGTAGAATGAAACCCCTACCAAACAGTTAAAGGACTCTCAGCACAACTAAATGCAAGTGCATCTACCGTTTCCAGACATTTAAAGTGTATTGGGAAACTAAAAAAGCTCGATACATGGGTACCTCATGATCTCACTGAGCGGCATGTTTCAAAACAACGTGCAAAAATTGAAATAACTGGGCTACGAAGTTCTTCCGCACCCACCATATTCTCCCGACTTGTCTCCAACAGATTACCACCTGTTCAGGAATTTAGACAACTTCGTCAAAGGAAAACTTTTTGAAAATGATGATCAAGTGAAAAGTGCGTATTCAGATATTGTTTCACTTCAAAGGTCACAGTTTTTCAGTTCGGGGATAAAAAAATAGGTGTCACGTTGGGAAAAATGTGTAGAAAAAGAAGTTAAATACTTGGAATAAAATTATCTTGTTTTCATATCGTATTTTTAATAAAAATCCTTTACCTTGAAAACGGACATTTCGTGTGACACAACCTAATATTTTAGTTAATTCTAATTTTTATTTTCAGTTATAAAGAATCGAGGATCTCCATATTCTTCAATGATTTGCAGTTCACAACAAGTCGTAGAAGTGAATGGTTTGGAGTTGTCGACTTCATGGGTAAAAGATAAATTTTATTTGTAATCACACTGCATGAAAAAGTTGAATTAAAAAAAAAAATATTGTGTCTTTTTCATTTGTTTCAGCTCACTGCGGTGGAGTGTTAGCTTTGTGTTGCGGTATGAGTTTCCTCAGCATCCTAGAACTTATATATTATATCACCTTCAGGATATCGGGTAGTAAAAAAACAAAAAATAAATTAGAAAAGGAAAAGAAAGAAGAAGAAAACCAAATGATTTGAACCGTTGAAATGAGAGATATTTCGCTTATTTATTAGAAATATAAGTAAACCTGAAAGAAAACAAATAGTATTTAAAAAAAGAAATGTTTCAAGTTTGCATACTTAGATTTTTTATTATATTTTCCCTGTAATCCTTTAATTAATCCAATAAAAGTGTCATTCATTTGTAAGTTTTACAGGTCCCATACTGCAATTATTAATTAATGAAACGATATAAAGAAAAAAACCTAAGAAATTTCGGATAATTAAAGGTGTTTTTTTATGGTTAGCAATGTGGCTGATAACTCAAAGGAAAAATATCAACCAACGCGCGAAAATTCCCATTATTCAGTATTTCGAATATATGGAATATATAGTAAGGGGAAGTATTGCGATCGTGAAATGTTTCGAATTCCAGTTTCCAACGGAAATACCGGGGGCTTAAATGCCGATATTTTAAATTTTCCTTCTCTAAAGTACCTTTAATTTTGTTGATTCTATAAAAATAACTATATTATTTTGTTACCACTGATTAAAAACAGGTGAATATGCAAGTTGAGCGAATTTGATAAGTAATTAAAGGAGAAAACTGAAAAAATATTTTTTTAATGCAATGTTTTGTTTCTGAACATAAAAATAGTAAAATACATAAACCGTCGGAAAGCTAAAGATTTTAGAAAAAATATTATCTCATACACAAGCTTTTAAAAGTTAATAGAGAGTGATGAAATGAACATAAAACTAACTGATTGTTTTAGATAATAATATAATAGTTTTTTTAATGAAACACATGTTTCTATATAAATTCAATTTAATTAATTCTTTAATAGTTTCACGTATTTTTATCTCTAACTGTATTTGAAAATTCTTTCATTGATTTTAAAAATGGAGGTAAGTGAAAGTCGTGTGTTAAGAGGAAGAAAATTAAAATATCGGCGTTTAAGCTCTGACAGACTATTTTAATCAGAATGAAACCTACATCATATTAAATCCCTTTTAATTTTACATCCATACAGCGAATTTAATCAAAATCATTAGAGCTATTTTCGAGAAAATCGTAAAAATGTGCGAAATGCATGGGATAAAGTAGCACTTTCGGTCAGCCGCTTTTAGTGAAAAAGTTGCTGTAACATCTCGGGCATATAGTTGTCTTAAATATGAAACGTATTACTTTTATTATATTGTATCTGCATTATTAGTTTAGGGCTAAAATAACCTCTATGGTTGAAAAGCCTTTATGTTACAAATAAATAAATAAATATGAAACGTATGACTTTACGTTTTTGTGCAAGACTACACACACACTTTGGACTCAGGGGACCCTAAAACGTGTATTTCCATTGAAAACTGGTATTCGAAAATTTTCATGATCACAATTCTTTCCTTAACTATATGTTTCATATAAAAGTAAGTGAAAGTAAAAAATTAGTCAACTATTTTTACATAATATATCAATCTTAACCTTATAATAACAACATATTAATAATACAATGCACAATAAATAAATGACTTTATTATTTCCTTTTTAACAGTACATAAAGGATTCATTACAAAAAGAATATAAAAAAAAAAAAAATACTTAAATGAATTACAATTTTCAATATTATGAAAATCAGAATTGTTCCACAAAACCAAACAAGAAAAAATATTAATACAAAAATCATTTTAAAGTGGTTTTTAATTCCACTGTAGATGAAAAACTAAACAAAAAAAAAACGAAACAAATAAATAATCTTATTGAAGATTACATATCTATTTGTATAGTTGCCCGCACCAGATTTTTTCGCACTTCACTGATTCTCAAACTGTATTCATATTTGTTTATATATTATAGATTTAAAATATAGTATTTATAGACAAAATTTTAACTTTTTTTCTTTTTATTTCTTTAAAATAATTATTCGCTGTTTCTTCGTTCAAAAACAATAATAAATGTTTTCTCTATCTTCAGAAATAACTAATTTATTAAATTAAATATTTCATCGGCCGCCATTTTAAAACTAAGAGCTGATATTAACCTAGGATCTTTAGCTAGAAGGTGGTTATTGTATTATTTTTTTTATTTTTTTGATCGATTACAAAGGTTTATTATTGAAAATAACAATACAAAATTAGTAATTTGTACTGAAATAATTCAAAGAAAAGAGGAAAAAATTACAGTATAAACGCTTTTGGTTTATTTTTCTTTTCAATAATGTACCATTCTAATCGACCAATAAAAAGAGGAAAATCATTAGATCGAAATAAGAAGAATTATCGAAATCGATAAAGATTTGAGGAGATATTGGATATTAAACTTGGCATACGTGATCGCCAATTTACCTTGAAGGTAAATTGACCGTGTTGCTGCACTCCCTTACTTTAGCTATTCGATTATCTATCTATCTATCTATCTATCTATCTATCTATCTATATATATATATATATATATATATATATATATATATATATATATATATATATATATATATATATATATATATAAATCTCGTGTCACAATGTTTGTTCGGGATAAACTCTGAAATTACTCAGCCGCCTTTGATCAAACTTCGAAAGTATTTGTTATTTGGTCCAACTTAAATGATAGGATAGTTTTTATTACTATTCTAGTTTTTATTTCTATTCTGTCAAGGTACATCCAAGTTAGAGTTGCAGACAAACTATCATCCAAAAGACTTATTGAAAATGGTATTCCCCAGGGCAGTGTCTTAAGTGGAACATTATTTATGATAGCAATTAGTAATATCCATAAAGCTCTCACCAACAGATCCTTAAAAGCCTTCCTCTTTGTAGATGATCTAGGGATCCTAATAAATTACTCTGGTTCCACAAGAGATAAAGCATTTGTCCAATCCATACTAGATCAACTTCAAACCTGGTCACAACAATCAGGACTCAGGTTCTCACCAAATAAAACTAAGTGTATGCTATTTTCAAAGCGAAGACACCCAAGCCCTCCACCTCAAATCAAGCTATATGACCAGGCTCTATCCTTCCACAATGAGTGCAAATTCTTAGGACTCATCCTCGACTCCAAGCTGACATGGGGCTCACATATAAAAAACATAAAGGAACAATGCCTGAAGCGACTTAATGTGTTGAAAGTCCTTGCAGGAACAAGTTGGGGATCTGACCGAACTAGATTACTTCAGATATACCAATGTATCGTCGAATCAAAACTTGATCATGCCAGTCCTGTGTACGGGTCAGCAAAATCAAGAATTTTAACACAACTGGACACAATCCACCACACAGGCCTCCGGATTGCTATTGGTGCCTTCAGGACAAGTCCAGTGCTTAGCCTGTGTGCAGAATCTGGAATTCCACCACTTAAGTTCAGGCGTCTGCAATTAGCATGTAATTATATCTCATCACTGGCCACACAACCCCATAACCCTGCCTACAAATATATATACCAAGCCAAGTACAAAATAGTTTATCAGAATAATCCGAGCAAACCAGCACCATTAGGAATAAGATCGAGGGCTTACGTCGAAGAACTTCTTCACATGCATCTCAATAAGACAACAGAAACAATAGAAGCACCATGGGACCAAACAGTACCAAGAACAAACTTAACTCTGACAAAGTATAACAAAACTGACACACCGCACTATTTACTAAGAGAAAAATACAATGAAATTATATGTGATCATTCAGATTACACAAAAATATTCACAGACGGCTCCAAAATAAATGATCAAGTTGGGCTGTCTATTGTTACACCCGTAAGTATCCTTAAATTCAAACTGCCTAACCTAAGTAGCGTATATACTGCGGAACTTGTAGCAATATTAAATGCACTTGAATTCATTAGGTCACGTGATGAGTCAAAGTTCGTTATATGCACCGATTCCCTATCCGCCCTTAAGAGCCTTCATAATATTTGCATTGATAACCCACTAATTAATAAGATCAGAAAATATGTGGGAGATTTAAAGATACTGAAAAAAGAACTAGTGTTCTTGTGGATTCCATCCCACGTAGGCATTGATGGCAATGAGGAAGCGGATCGGGCTGCGAAAGAAGCTGCATTGTCAAACGTCCAAATCCACCCAACTTACATCAAGGAAGACGTAAAAAATTACCTTAAGGTCAAAATATATCAGGCATGGGAACAGATGTGGTCGGAACTTGACAACACCAATAAATTAAGAAATATCAAGCAATCACCTGATCCATGGAATACATCATTGCGAAGTAATCGCCGCGAGGAAACTGCTTTGGCGAGACTTCGCATAGGACATAGCAGACTCACACATCTCCATCTCATCCTCAGGCAGCCCGTACCAATGTGTGACTTGTGTAGAGTGCCTCTCTCAATAAAACACATAATCGAGAACTGCCCCAAATTTCATGTACAAATGGATAAACTTAACCTAGCTAGATCGTTGAGTGAGAGCTTGAAGGACTCTAGTGAAACAGTTAGTTCACTGATTAGGTTCGTCAAAGAATGTTCTCTGCTCCCGGAACTATAAGAAAAAAAAATAAAGAAAGAAAGAAAACAAAAAAAATAATAGTAGTAATAAAAAAAAAAAAAAAAATATATATATATATATACATAAATAATAAATAAATAAAGAAAAAAATTGGAATAAATCCACTAATTCAGAATGTGTCAACAAAAGAATAATAAAAAAAAAATAAACAATAAAAAAAATAGAAGGAAAAATAAATAAATAAAAAGAAGAAAAAAGAGTAAAACAAATCTGTTACTACAAATTTATTCGGTGCTAATAACCAAGAGGTTGAGCACCTACTCCAATACCCTAACCTAACCCTATTACTATTCTAAATGGTTGAAAAATATATTTTTCTAAAACGTAAAACAAAATTTATTTAACTGAGGCAACACTGCTTCCCAGTAACCTTCCCATATATTCACATATGTGATTATTAATTCAAATATAAGTGTGTGTTGATGCGTTCTTATTTATAAAATTTACATTCACATTATAGTTTCCAGTTATAATAAAATACATATTACTATACGTTTCCAGAAAAATTATAAGTACTCATTTGAATGACAATCAAATTCTTAACCATCTGGAAGCAAAATCATCTTAATTAAATTAATTAGCAAAGATACTATTCCAATTTATAAGAAATATATTTAAGAATATTGAGCATCGTATCCATATTTTGTGTGTTGGTTCCCGTAGACACATGTTCAATTATTATTAGTTTTTTTTAAATAATTCGAAGTGTTGATCTTTCATTAAAAGACAAAACAAACATAAAAGGGCTTTTTATACGTCTGATAATGATGGAGTAGTTGTTGAACGTTTTGACTTTATGGTAAGAAAGGTGGTTAAGGGTGCAGCCACCAAGAAAACACACCAGTAAGAAAAAAATAAAGGAAGTGTTTTTATAGCTAGTTCCTTTGTTACCACATCACCAAACAACATGTCGAAACATGAAGAATTCGAAACATGCCGCTCAGTGAGATCATAAGGTGCCCATGTATCGAGCTTTTTTTACTTTCCCAATACACTCTAAATGTCTAGAAACGGTAGATGCACTTGCATTTAGTTGATCCTTGCATCCCTCACTTGCATTAGTTTAGTGCTTTAACTGTTTGGTAGGGGTTTCCTTCTACTGTATGTTTGAGGACATCGTTGTCTATTACGGACGGAGGTCTTCCTCGGGGCAAGCTTTCCAAGTCGGTATCCCCAGCTGAAAACTTAGCAAACCATCGGCGAATGGTCCGTTCATTAACACTCCCTTCTCCAAACGCCTTGCAAATATTTCTAGCGGCCTCAGCTGCTGAATGGCCGAGTTTGAACTCGTACAAAAATATTACTCGAAAATCGCGCGTTTCCATGTAGATATTTGGAGGTATACTAAAAAGTGGGTAATTGATTGGGAAGCTAATGTTTATAATACAAAGGTAGAGGATTAGTAACTGTTTACTTTAAATATGTAAACATTCGGAAGAAAACAACAGAGACCTGCAAAATCCTTTATGTATTTCAGAAACTCTAAAAACGGACATTTCATGTGAAACAACCCAATAAATAAAGACAAAATGAAATATTTGCGAGCAAAGCCGCGGGTTACAGCTAGTATATATATATATAATCTAAAGTTAATTATTTAAAAACTTATATGATATAATAAAACATAATATACCGATATTTTAAATTTTCTTCTTCTTAAGTACTTGTAATTTTGTAGATTCTATAAAAATAACCATATCATTTTGTTATCATTGATAAATAACAGCTAAATATGCAAGTTGAGCGAATTTGAAAAACAATTAAAGGAGAAAAGTAAAAAAATATTTTTTTAATGCAATTTTTTGCTATAGGACTTAATAACAGTAATACACATGTATAATATACTGTTGGGAAGTTAGAGAGTTTAGAAAAAAATATTATATCATACACAAGCTTTAAAAGTTAATAGAGAGTGATGAAAAGCTGATAAAACTAAGTGATTATTTTAGATAATAATATAATCGACTTTTTAATAAAACGAATGTTTCTATAGAATTTCCATTTAATTAATTCTTTACTCGATTCTAAAAACGGAGGTAAGTGAAAGTCGTGTGTTGCCCGCACCAGATTTTTTCGTATTTCTACTTATTTATCAAAAAATGTACTAATGCCAGGATTTCACGTTTTTTAATTTCCGTAATAAAAATAATTTTATATAATTAAAAACCCCAATTATTGTATAATACAATTAATCGTATTCATCTATCGCTTTCTTGAAATAATAGTTATCGAGATGTAGTTAATTCTGAATAATAGTTAATTCTGTGAGTTAAAATTAAGATGAAGTTTCACGTACAAATTAACTTAAATTTAGGCATTTTGGACAATTTAATGTCTAATTTTACCTTTAAAAAAAATCATCAAAATCGGTGATCTACGTTTTGGATCCTCTGCTTGTGAGTTCTTCATTCAAGACGTAGGAGTAGTGGGGATTCTCATCAGACAATTTTTTTTTCAGATGAAACATCTCGGTTGTTAGTTGCGTGTTCTCTTAGGCGAGACCATGTCGTGAGTAGAATTTTGTAAATTATTAAACCTAATCACTCTGATTAACATATATAATTTTTTTTTTAACTGTACATAAGAAATAATTAACGTTTCTCGACTAGCTTGTGTGACATTTTATATGAAATAGCATGCTTATAAAACATAGCGTGTTTAAATCGAAATTTCATTAACAAATAGTTAGTAGGTTTCTAAATCTTCCAAAAACAGTTTATTACAATAAACTTTGAAATGAGCCAACGTTTCGGGGGCCTTCTCCATTATAAGGACTCACTAAAATACATCAACAAGTTATCAATTAACATTATAAGATAACCTTTTTATATACTGATCAAAAACATTATCAAAATTATTATCCATTTTTTAAATTAAACTTTTGTCAATAATTTATGTCATTAAAATTGTTTTTTTTAAATTAACAATAAGGAAAAAACACCCATCTAAACTGACATATTCTTTGGCCTCTAATGGATTAGGGTCATCCTATTTACTGCAGAAAGTACGCACTGATTTATTATTAAATATAGGCCAATAAGGTCTGGTTTACAATTTTAATTTCCCTATTTAATCTTAATAGTGAGAACTAAGGTGTTTTGAATCTGTTTTATAATTTATAATATCTTTTATGAAAAACCGAAAATTTTGGAAATAGAGAAAAAAATTGTTTTAATAGAACAACAATGGAATCTATATATATATATATATATAAAAGTTATATAAACAAAAATATAAAAGATGGTATAAAAAATATATAAATTCCACTTTTTAACGGAAATAAACGCTTTAAGGTTCTAAAAGTCCAAAAAGCTCGAAAATTAAAAGTCCTAAGAAATTTAGCCTGAGATGTTATCGCAATTTTTTACCAAAATCGACGAACCCGAAGAGCCACTTTATATCAGTCATTTTGCATCTTTTTACAATTTTTGCGAAAATAGCACAAACAATTTAAATAAAACTATCATTATAAATGTAAAATTTAATGGACTCTATTCATGTAGGTTTTATTTTTGTATATTCAAAATTTAGATTAATTCAAAACAATTAACGACTCCATGATGATTGCATTGATAAAAAAAATCTGGTGCGGGTAACACACGACTTTAACTCACCTTGGCTGATAAAATCAATTGAAGAACTATTAAATAAACTTACTTAGGGTCACTTGTAACGTAGTGGCTAGCAAAACAGATGGTCTATGTCCAAGACCATGTATTCAAACCCATAGGTGGCCCAAGGATATTTAATGAGAGTAAACTTGTACCGTCTTTCAGAGGGTACGTAAAAAGGTGGTCCCGTGCCTGTGTAATGACAGGTATTCGTTTAAGACCCCTATCCTAATTAAACCTGGATAGGCAAAATTTATGATTCCCACTGTAGCATTGTCCGATAAGCTACAGCAGCATAAAGTGAAATTAAATAAATAAACTTACAGCTGTTATGTTATGTTACAATAAACTTAAAATTATTATTTTTTTTATTAATTCTATTCATTTTCATTGAAAACATATCATTTAGATTAAATAATAAAACAATATAAAATTGTTACATATGATAAACAGTAATAAGTTTGTTTGTTTATTTATTTAACGCCACTTTATGCTACTATGGCTAATCGGACGATGCTACAGTGGGTGTCCTAAATTTCGCCTATCCAGGTTTTATTAGGATAAGGATCTTTAGCGAGTACCTGACATCGCACAGGCACGGGACCACCTTTTAACGTCCCCTCCGAAGGACGGCATAACTAAGGATTTTTACTCCCATTAAAAAATCCTAGGACCACCTGCGGATTTGAACCCGTGACTTTTGGCATAGGAGGCTGTTATGCTAGCCACCCAGCTACAAGTGATCCCTACAGTAATAAGTTTATGCTATATTAGTTACTTTACATTAGGGGTACTCACTACGTTTGCTATAGCATGCTATTTGTGTTATTTTGCTAAACCCGTCGAGTTTCTACAGTTATTTCCTGTTTAAAATTGATGGGTTTAGCACAAATAGCATGCTATAGCAAACGTAGTGAGTACCCCTATTACCTTTAAAATATTAGGGGTACTCACTACGTTTGCTATAGCATGCTATTTGTGTTATTTTGCTAAACCCGTCGAGTTTCTACAGTTATTTCCTGTATAAAATTGATGGGCTTGGCACAGTAGCACAAATAGCATGCTATAGCAAACGTAGTGAGTACCCTTAATATAATATTTTTCTAAAATTCTTCAGCTTTTCAATGGTATAATTATACCATCCTAAAAAGATGATATAGTTAATTTATTCTAAACCACAAAATTAAAGGTACTTTTAAAGAAGTAAATATCGACATTAAGCCTTGTAAGAGTATTCTAATCAGGATGGAACCTATATGATATTAAAGCCCATTAAATTTTACATGGATATATGCAAAATGCGTGGCATAAAGTGGCTCTTAATAGTGAAATAGTTACAGTTTATGTTTTTCTTAAATATGAAATTTCAGGTTCGAATGACTTTTGGTCTAGAGGCCTATTTGCTCGATAATTACGCTAATAAAGCTTGAATGTTATTATTGTCAAAATGACAATTATGTCAGTTATTACGAACTACCATCAATCAACTAGACGATAGGTCGTTGTAGGTCATTGTGTCGTGTTTATTTCAAATGAATGATTCTTCTATCAGGGACAGTGTGAGCTACTTTTCAGAATGTTTTTCTCTTAAGTACCTTCAGTTTTGTGCGATTAAAAATAATAAAATCTCACTTACAATAATAATATTTCACTTACCTCCGTTGTTAAAATTAATTGAAGAATTTTAAAAAACCTCAGAGATGAAAACAGATCAAAGAATTATTACTTAAAGTTTAGATAGAAATGTGGCTTGTATTAAATAACGCAATGCTGCATGAAATTCTATGTTTGATTTCTGATCCATTTTTCTAAAGGTTTTTGCCATGCTAAGTTCAAAACTGTAAGAGTTATATTCCTATCACACTAAGTTTTTCTGCTACACGATTGTATATGCACCTCCTGCAAAAGGGAGGGAAGATGTAAGAGGCCCCATTTATAGATGCCTCTAAGGCTACTTTAAAAGGAGTCCTTCTTCATTATGGGAATAAATATTCGTCTATACCTATACTTCATTCTGTGCATTTGAAAGAAACTTATCAAAACCTGAAAATCGTATTAGAAAACATTGAATACCACAGTCACAAATGGATGGTGTGCGAAGATTTCAAGGTCATTGGCCTGTCACTAGGCCTGCAGGCTGGATTCACTAAGATGCCTTGTCTTTTATGTGAGTGGGATAGAGCAAAGCACTGGATCATCAAAGATTGGCCCCCACGAACAGAGTTAAAATCTGGCTCAAAAAACGTGATAAATCCACCTATGTTGGACCCTAAAAGTGTGTTGCTTCCACCCTTACATATCAAACTCGGGCTTACGGAGCAGTTTATTAAAGCTCTGAATCACAAAGACCCTTGTTTTCAGTATTTAAAAAAGAAGTTTCTCAAAGTAACTTCAGAAAAAAAAAAAAAAAAAGCGGGTATATTTGTTGGCCCCCAAATCCGCCAGCTTTTTAAAGACCGTGAGTTTGAGAACACCATGAATTCCCTGGAAAAGGAAGCCGGGGCTAAGCTTCAAGGCTGTGGTGGAAGGTTTCCTAGGCAAGAACAAGGACCTCAATTACCGGAATTTGGTGGAACGCTTTCCAAAATCTTGGCTGCCTCATGAGCGCGAAGGTTCATTTCCTTCATTCCCACATAGATTATTTCCCCCAAAATTTAGGGGATTACAGTGAAGAACAAAGTGAAAGGTTCAACCAGGACATAAAAGTGATAGAGCAGCGATACCAGGGGAAATGGAATGCCACCATGATGGCTGATTACTGTTGGAACCTAAAAAGGGACTCTGAAGGTGAAAGAACATCCAGAAAGTCGAGAAAAAGAAAATTCTGCAGCCACTAATTTGTACTTAAATTGGACCAAAACTTCAAAAATATTTTTATTCATTTAAAACTTATGTAATTAAAGATATTATTTATAAAATTTTCTATTTTACTTGTAATTTTTCTATAAAGTTAGTTTTGAAGCATGATCTCGTTGCTCATCTGAGTTGATAGATTTTGTGGAAAATCTGTACGTGGTAGAGAAAAACTGACTCTTAAATCAAATACACCAAGGAAAAATATGTTGAAAACACCATTTAAGTTCAAAACATCGATCAAAATTTTAATCAATGCAGCATTGTGTAATCTTTTATATTTTCATTTACAACAATCAGTTCAGCGCGAAAACGGAAAGTCGTAAAAAACTGAAGTTTCATATTTGAGAAAACTATACGCCCGAGATGTTCATAATATGGATTTTGCTCTTTTCTACGATTTTCTCAAAAAACGGCTCTAACAAATTTGATTAAAATTTAATGGGCTTTAGTATCATATAGGTTTCATTATGATAAAGTTAATTTTATCCCCTTTTCATTACTCTCTATTAACTTTTACATTTCCGTGTATTAGATAATATTTTTTCTAAAATCGTTTGCTTACCAACGGTATATTATACATCTATATATATTACACGTCTCACAAAAGGGCAACACACGACTTTCACTTACCTCCATTTTTAGAATCGATTAAAGAATTTTCAAATTCAGTAAGCGATAAAAATGTTTGAAACCATTAAAGAATTAATTAAATGGAATTTCTATAGAATCATGCGTTTTATTAAAAAATCTATTATATTATTATCTAAAATAATCACTTAGTTTTATCGTCTTTTCATTACTCTCTATTTACTTTTAAAAGCTTAAGTATGAGATAATATTTCTTATAAAATCTTTAGCTTTCCAACGGTATATCATACATGTATATTACTGTTTTTGTGTTCACAAAAGAAAAATTGCATTAAAAAAATATTTCTTATTTTCTCCTTTAGTTGGGTATAGAATTCATTCAATTTATATATGTACCTGTTTTTCATCTGTGGTAACAAGATAATATAGTTATTTTTATAGAATCAACAAAATTAAAGGTACTTTAAAGAAAGAAAATTTAAAATATCGGCATATAAGCCCTATCAGACCATTTTAATCCGGATAAAACAGGGATATTAAATAGTATTATTAGTAGTATAACATAATATTAAATAGGCTTTAATATTATGTAGGTTTTATTCTGATTAAAATAGTCTGACAGGGCTTAAATGCCAATATTATAAATTGTATCCATCTAAAGTACCTTTAATACTGTAGATTTTATAAACATAACCATATCTTCTTTTTAGCATTGATAAAAAATGGCTAAAGGATAAAATAGAAAAACTATTTTTTAAATTTAATTTTTTGATAATAATAAAAGTAATATAGAAGAATAATATACTCTTGAAAAGAGAAAGATCTTAGAAAAATATTATCTGATACACAGAGTTGTAAAAGGTAATATAAAGTGACAAATAGGGAATAAACTTATTACTGATTAACAATTTAATATGGGATCACTTGTAGCTGGGTGGTTAGTATAACAGCCTCCTATGCCAAAGGTCGCGGGTTCAAACTTGCAGGTGGTCCTAGGATTTTTTAATAGGAGTAAAAAATCCTTAGTTATGCAGTCCTCCGGAGGGGATGTAAAAAGGTGGTCCCGAGCCTGTGTGATGTCAGGTACTCGTTAAATATCCCTATCCTAATAAAACCTGGATAGGCAAAATTTAGGACTCCCACTGTAGCATCGTCCGATTAGCCATAGTAGTATAAAGTGACGTTAAATAAATAAACAATTTAATATAGTTATATTAGTTGATGAAAATGTTTAAGTTTAAGTCATGAGGTTCCCATACCATCTTTTTTGTCTTATCCCAATAAAGAACCTATATTCACATGGAATACTCCACAGTTACACATAGCAATCTTGCAGTTTCAATTAATTTGTAAAAGACACACTAGCCCCATTCCATCAAGAGGATCGTTATACATCTAGCTCTTATCTCGTAATTTGCCTGGAGCCACTCCGTCGACTAATTACTCCAATTTTAAAAGCATTAATGAAGAAAACAGATGCTGTTTTTTCCTCGTGTATTTACCAGATACTGGTCAACATATATTGCCCTGATGAACTAATCGTTAATATTATCATTAGGTCGTTTCCTAGGAAAAGTCCGTTATCAAAAATTTTTTTCAAAGATTATTTCGTCAAATAAATCTAACAAAACATAACATTTAACCTCATTGTCTTTCCAAGGCGTTATCAACTTTTCAATCCAGAACTAAAACATTCAGAATTTTTGAATACATTAAGTCAAAATATGAGAGGGCGGGATCGTTGAGTCGGTTAACACGCGCTGCCTAGCAACCACAGAGGACCATATTTTTTTTTTTTAAATTATTTATTGATATTTATAACTGTATTGTACAATAAGTCTAGTAAATATGATAAAAGAAAATAGGCATGAACAAGACATGTAGAGACGCTACTCAGCGGCAGCGCTCTAAACTAGAATCCTTCGAGGCAATCTGCTTTTCAGGCACTTCGGGGGTTTATCAGGAATTGAAGTGGAAGAAAGGATTAAAAGTAGAGGATTAGAGTGGGATTGGAGTTTGTCATGAAAGGGGTGGTGCCTGGTTTGGTCCGAATCAGTAACATAATTAACACTAAGTTATTTATGGATGAGCTTATTTCTGACAAAATGCATGGTATAAAATGGCTCTTTAAGTTAGCCGATTTCGATGAAAAAGTTGCTGTAACATCTCGAGCGTATAGTTGTCTAAAATATACAAATTCAGTTCCGTACGACTTTAAGTTTTTGCGCTAGACTTACCACACACACAATAACACACATAGACACCCAAAGGTCACGGGTTCAAACCCACACTTGGTCCTAAGATTTATTAATGAGAGTAAAAAAAAAAATAGCCATAGTAGCATAAAGTGACGTTAAATAAATAAACAAACAAACACACAAAGACCTTTTTGCTGGACTTGGTCATTTGGACTCAGGGGACCTAAAACGTGTATTTCCGTTGAGAACTGGAATTCGAAAATTTTCACGATCGCAATACTTTCTCTTACTACATATTTCACATATATAATTATATATATATATATATATATATATATATATATATTATATATATATATATATATATAGGTAAGAGAAGGTAAAAAAAAATGGATCTGTGGATGAGGATCGTAGTTCCAAATTTAATTGAATTAAAATTTAATACCATAGCCTAAATATTTGTAAACTACATTTAATTTGTACTGTAGCAAGAAATAAGCTTTTGAAATGTTGTTCCCAATAACATTAATAAACCCTAAATTTAGAGAGAGTGATGAGGAAAAAAAGGTTTTATCGTGTGCTAGGTGTTAACAAAATGTGTATAATGTCACACGAGAGATCGCCATGTTAATTAAAAGTTTCCAGTAATGGGATGATAGCGTAGGGAGTTGAATTAAATGATTACCTCAAACCTTCATTCCGTAACGAGCTTTCTCTGGGAAACATCAATTATTTGAAAATCGATATGAAAATCCGAAGCAAAGAAAGGTATTTTTTTCAATTATTATACATTTAAGTATACATTTTTTAAAATAAAATCTTGGAATTCGTTTCACTTAACAAGAAATTCTTTAATATGAGTTTTTTTTTTAAATAATTTAAGTCCTGCCTGAGTACAGCAAGTCGACCCCAAATTAAACTAAAATTAAATCAGACCTGTCGATAACCCAATAAGAAAATACGCTTAAGGGAAATATATTCTAAAAAATATTTAGTAAGAGAAAGTATTGTGATGGTGAAAAGGTTCTGTTTCGAGTTTTCAAAGGAAATGCACGTTTAGGACCCCTACAATACAATTGACTAAACTCCCGGAAAAAAATCTGGGACGCCTAACAAACCTTCACTTACCTCCGTTGTTAAAATCAATTGAAGAATTTTCAAATACATTAAATTAAATTTCAATAGAAACATGTGTTTTATTGATTAATTTATTATAGTTTTATCGGGTTTTAATCACTCTCCATTAACCTTTACGATTCCGTACATTAGATAATATGTTTTCTAATATCTTTAGCTAAAACATCAAATCTTAAAAACACATAAATTGCATAAAAAAATATGTTTGCACTTTTCTCCTATAATTGTTTATCAAATTCGCTCAACTTGCTTATTTAGCCGTTATTTATCTATGCTAATAAGATGATGTGCCTAATATTTTGAAATATACAAAATAAAATGTACATTAGACGAAGAAAATTTAAAATATCGGCATTTAAGCCCTGTCAGACTATTTCAATTCAGAATAAAACCTACATGATATTAAAGCCCATTAAATTTTACATCAATAAAGCGAGTTAAGTCAAAATCGTTACAGCCGTTTTGAGAAAATTATAAAAAGACGTGAAATTCATGGTATAAAGTGACTTTTCTGGTTTTCTATATTATTTAAAAGTTGCTGTAACATCCCCGGCGTGTAGGAGTCTCAAATATGAAATTTAATTTTCGTTCACCTTTTCGTTTTATACGGCTTTTAATTTTTTGCGCTAGACTAACCATACAGAGCTTTTTGCGGGACTTGATCATTTGGACTCAGGGGACCCTAAAAAGAGTAGTTTCCGGTGAAAACTGGAATTCGAAAGTTTTCACGATCGCAATACTTTCCCTTACTATATATTTCATATATATGTAAGTGTAACTAAAAAAAAAATCTGGTTTGGGCAACACACGAATTTCACTTACTTCCATCAATTAAAGAATTTTCAAAAACAGCTAGAGATTAAACTAAGTGAAACCATTAAAGAATTAATTAAATGGAATTTCTACAGAAACATGTGTTTTATTAAAAAATCTATGATATTATTATCTAAAACAATCAGTTAGTTTTATCGGCTTATTATCACTCTCTATTAAGTTTTACAAGCTTACAAGCAAGTATTAGATAATATTTTTTTCTAAAATCTTTAACTTTCCAACGTTATATTATTGTTCTTATGTTCAAAAACGAAAAATTGCATTAAAAAAATATTTTTTCTGTTTTCTCCTTTAGTTGCTTTTCAAATTTGCTCACCTTGCATATTTAGCTGTTATTTATCAATGATAAATAGATAATATGGTTGTTTTTATAAAATATACAAAATTAAAGGTACTTTAGAAGAAGAAAATTTAAAATATCGGTTTTTTAATTTTAAATAGAGTATTTTTATCAGAATAAAAACTACATGATATTAAAGCCCATTAAATTTTACATCGATATAGCGAGTTTAATCAAAATCGTCGGAACCGTTTTCGAGAAAATCGAAAAAAGGTGCAAAATGCATTGTATAAAGTGCCTTTTCTGGTAAGCTGATTTTGATTAAAAAAGTGTTGTCACGTTTCGGGCGTATAGTTGTCTTAAATATGAAATTTCAGTTTCATAGGACTTACCGTTTCCGTCCGGGAGTTACCACACACACACACACACACACACACCACACACACACACAGACACACACAGACCTTTTTGCGGGACTTGGTTATTTGGACTCAGGGGACCCTAAAACGTGTATTCTCGTTGAAAACTGGAGTTTGAAAATTTGAACGATCGCAATACTTTCACTTACTATATATAGTAAGTGAAAGTAAAAAGTAATCAGACACTGAAAATTAATATTTAGTTCTAGTTTTATACACGGAATGTTATATTAACTTATTTAATAAAATGCACTTTTTAAGAACCACTTTATATCATGTATTTCTTCCACTTTTGCAATTTTCTCCAATAAAATGGTAACAATTTTACTAAGTTCGCTATATCGAAGCAAAATTAAATGGGCTTTAATATCATGTAGGTTTTATTCTAATTTAAATAGTCTGACAGGGCTGGAATGCCAAATTTTCTTTATTTTAAGTGCATATAAGATTGTTAATTCGAAATAATTAACCATGGCGTGTTTTTTTTTGTTTGAACTAATCTCTATCTATATATAAAATGATAACGGGATTTTCGTTTTCGCTAGCTTCTTCTAAATGACAAGACGGATTCTGATACGGTTTTCACTATAATTTAGGACAGTGTTTCTACGGGGTTTACAGGTAAAATATATTGCAATTTAGGTTTTATTTAAACGGAAAAAATAATTTTTTCGTTACCAAGTCATCAAAAAATTATTCGTATAATATATCGTTGGAAATCACAAGATCAAGAAAATATGCCATAAAATAATTCTTAAAATTTTATATAAAGTTGTTGTAAGCTCATAAACTTTACGTAAATAAATATAAAATAGTTATAAAATTAATAGGATAGAAATGTTCGTTGGTTGGTTGTTATATTTTATTGGCACAAAACATCTCGGTCATCAGTGCCAGACACTCATTTTTAGAAACTAATTTAAGGTTAAATAATGAACAATTGTTTTACTAAAAAACAAATAACAACAAATAGTTGAAAACAATTAACTAATAAGAATAATCACTAGTAAGAAAAAATGTAACAGCATTAGCAAAAGATAAACATATATCAGATTAAATAACAAAAAAAAAAAAAAAAAATATATATATATATATATATATATATATATTTATATGTATGTATATAAATAAAGTTAAAAATTAATTAATTAATTTAGAAAATAAAATAATAATAATTTTAAAAATAATAATAATAATAGTAAAATACAATTTTCAAATCTGCTTGTAAAAGTCCATTTCCGTAAGAAAGCACATCAATTCGTCAATTCTATTTATATCGTTCCCCAAAGCAACCGCGACATTGAGTGGTATTCCCCTTTGGTTCAATTTCCCTGTGTAGAAGGGACATTCCTCGAAAATATGAGTAACTGTCAGGGCTCCCCCACAATGCTGACATCTTGGGGGCAAATCCTTAGATATTAAGTGCCCATGGGTTAACCTTGTATGTCCGATTCTCAGGCGGGCCAGGACCACCTCCTCTCTGCGGTTGATGCGATTTGAGGTTTTCCAAGACTTTGTCTCTCTCTTAATCGCTTTCAGCTTGCTTGGATAGCTGTTTTTCCCTGTTTCATCCCATTTTTTAAAAACATTTTCAATTAGAGGGCGCGCTAGCTCTGATGGTGTTAACAGGGAGAGTGAGAGCCTCTTTGACTGCCTTATCTGCCATTTCATTTTCCATTATCCCCATATGGCCCGGTATCCAGACATAATGAATTATTTTTCCGTCTTCAGCCATTGATTTGGTCAATTCCAGGATTCTTAAAATTCCTGGATGAATGGAATACATATTGTCAAGAGCTTTTAGAGCGCTCAATGAATCTGAGGCTATGATGACATTTTCTTTTGGGAGAGTTCTAGAATGTTCTAGAAATGTTCGTTATTAATGTAGTTCAAAATAGTATCAATATCATTATAGTATTAAGTTTATTTATATGGGTGAATTAAATTTTCTGTTATCTTAGCTTCACTTTAAAATAACAAATAAATAAACTTAACCAATAACACTTTTCGTTACAGTAAAATAAAACTTCTAAAGCTTTAAACTTTAAATCGGTCAAAAAGAGCTTTTATAACATAAATGACACCTCATTCAAACTGCACTCATGCAAAACTGGGGCGGGTCCGCTAGTTTGATAATAAATAAAGAAGAAATTAACTATATGAAATATATAGTAAGGGAAAGTATTGCGATCGTAAAAATTTTCGAATTCCAGTTTTTAACGGAAATACATGTTTTAAAGTCATTAGAGTCCAAATTAAGTCCAAGCTGCATGAAAAGGCATGGGTGCGTCCATGTTTGTGTATGGTAAGTCTAGCACGAAAGCGAAAAGTCGTAAGAAACTGAAATTTGATATTTAAGACAAATATGTAACGCCCGAGATGTTGCGATTTTGATTAAACTCGCTATATTAATGTAAAATTTAATGGGCTTTAATATCATGTAGGTTTCATTCTGATTAAAGTAGTCTGACAGGGCTTAAATACCGATATTTTAAATTTTCTTTCTCTAAAGTACCTTTAATTTTATACATTTAAAAAGATTAATCACATCATGTTAATGAATTGGTGAAGGACAGCTAAATATAAAAGTTTGTGAACTTTATTGGCTAACTAAAGGATAAAAGAGGAAAACTATTTTTTAATGAATATTTTGGGTTTTTGCTAATAAGAAACAGAATATAGACGTCTAATACACCGTTTGAAATAGAAAAAAATTTAGAAAACATATTTCCCGATAGACAAAGTTTTAAAAAGTAATATAAAGGGACGAATAGGGAAGAACCTTATTACTGATTAACAATTCAATATAGTTATATTATTTAATATAAACCATATGATTTCAGCGAAAATGAATACACGTTTTATTAAAATAAACTTAAAATATTTTTCTAATTGAAGTATATTTAATAGATTTTAACAGTTAAGGTAAGTGAAAGTCGTGTGTTGCCTTCACCAGATTTTTTTTTGGTATTGCATGAGCTTTTTTAATTTTTTTTTACGGTCTTTCTTGATAGAAAATCAACAAACATTAATCTGGTTCTATCAGAGAAAGTTGAGTCGGAAATAACCCATTTTGTATTATGAGTAAAATAATAATATCTGCTGTTTCATTTCCGCCATTTTCCTAACTGAATTATTGGCTAGAATTACAGCCTTCTATACCCAGCGTCGCGAGATTAGACTCGGCCGATGGCGAGCGTGCGAAGCCCTAAATTAGCAGATATTACTTTCACTTACTATATATAGTAAGGGAAAGTATTGCGATCGTAAAAATTTTCGAATTCCAGTTTTTAACGGAAATACTGATTTTTAAAGTCCTTAAAGTCCAAATTAAGTCCAAGTTGCATGAAAAGGCCTGGGTACGTCCGTGTTTGTGTATGGTAAGTCTAACACGAAACCGAAAAGTCGTAAGAAACTGAAATTTGATATTTAAGACCAATATGTAACGCCCGAGATGTTACAGCAACTTTTTCATCAATATCGGATAACTAGATGAGCCACTTTATTCTGTGCATTTTGCACCTTTTTACGATTTTCTCAAAAACGGCTCTAACGATTTTTATTAAACTCGCAATATCGATGTAAAATTTAATGGGCTTTAATATCATGTAGGTTTCATTCTGATTGAAATAATCCGACAGGGCTGAAATGCCAATATTTTAAATTTTCTTCCTCTAAAGTACCTTTAATTTTATACATTTAAAAAGATTAATCATATCATGTTAATGAAATTGATGAAGGACGGCTAAATATACAAGTTGGACGAATTTGATGACTAAAAAAAGGATAAAAGAGCAAAACTATGTCCTTATTTTTGTTAACATTGTAACAGTAATATAGATGTGTTATGTTATTTAATCTAAAATATAGGTTTTTAATCGAAACTGCATAATCTATTTTCAAACATGCCTTTATTTAAAAGTTTTAAAATTAATTTATACATAAAAAAAAAAAAACAATTTGTAGATCTTATCCCATCTATCTGCTGGATCCTTTATTCGTAGTTATTAAATAGAAAATAATATCTATTAAAATGGTAAATGTCTATTTTTTTTTTCAGTGCTCTAGAAAAAAAAGGGCTTTCAAACTACATACCATCTGACAGTGTGAAACTCCATTTTCAAGAATACTGCCGCAGTTCAACGATTCATGGAGTCAGATACTTTGGCGAAGATAATCGTCCCATTGTAGAAAGGTAATATAATTGGTTTATATATATATATTGTTTGATCAGTTCTCGACTGTTGATAATTTAAGTTTCTGTTGTTCTCAGGTTTCAGTCAATGAACAAACAATTTTATCTATGCGACGTTTCGAGAATTTATTGTTTTCATAATCATGCCTTAACAATGGAAAAAACAATAATTAATACATGATGTTATTGTTAGAGATGTAGAAAAGAATACATTGAACAATGAATACTCATATAGTAGGTACATAGATATTTTAAATTAGGATTTACATTAAAGGTATTATTATCAAATTACTTATTAAATTACTTTAAGACACTATTTTGTCCAAAATTTTAAGTAATTTTATAATAATATCTTTCAAGTAAATCCTAATTTAAAATATCTATGTACCTACTGTATGAGTATTCATTGTTCATTGTATTATTTTCTATATCTCTAAAAATAACATCTTATATATTAATTATTGTATAATAATATTAATGTTCTGTTTGTTTTTTTTCTGTTGTTAATGCATGATTATGAGAACAATAAATTCTCGAAACGTCGCATAGATAAAATTGTTTATTCATTGACTGATACCTGAGAACAACAGAAACTTGAAGAACAGAAAATATATATATAAAAGATTATTTGGTTACCAGAAAGATTTTTCAATTTTATTTTTTTTACATTAGAATATACTAATAAACTCTCTATTATAATTATGAAGCGATGCTGGCAGTCAAGACTTAATTAATTTTTGTAAATCAGTGTCTCAAATGTCTACTATACTTTGGAAACTTATAACTTTATTTAATATTATTGTTTTAACACAACTTATTCTACAATGATTAAATATAAATAACTATATTTTATTATTTTCAGAATCTCATGGGTATTCTTTTTTCTGATATGCATGGTTTGCAATGCTTACTTGATCCAACAAGTTTGGAAGAAATGGAACGACTCGCCAGTCATAGTGGCCTTTGCAGAAACTGCAACTCCAGTTTGGAATGTCCCTTTTCCTGCGGTCACCATCTGCAGCGAGGTCAAGTCTAGGTCCACCGTCTTCAACTTCACAGAGTCGTTGCTCTCCAATGAGACCGATGATGAAATGTATGATAATCTATAATAATATCAGGTTATTCAATATTAGTTCAATTTTTTGAGCAACAGAACAATTAGACAGATAGTTTGGTTGGGAGTGGAGAGATGAGGAAGAGGTGCAACCAATAAAGATAAAAAAAAAAAAAATAAATAAAAATGATTATTTATTTATTTTTAAAGAGAGCTTACCAACAGGAGAATTTCCTAAAGAAAGGTGTGGTATGTAACAGCTTTGTACTTTTCTTAGGCAGCGGTGACTCTGAAACTGTATTGATTAATATAAAAATTGTTGATTCTTATTTTATAAAACTATTTGATTTCTTTTCCTAAGGTATCATGTTTATCAATACATTATTGGGATCAGGTGGCATAAAGGGAAATAAAGTAATTAACTTAAAATACAAATTTATTTATAAAATAACACTTTTTTTTATTTATATACACGGACGATTCCCAGTACAATGTTTATAATACAAATAATTAGGCATAATTATAACCTTCAGAACATTAAGAAAGAAATTACAATAATAAAGATAACAATTAGGGTTAACATTAATAATACAATAATAAAGATAACTATTAGGGTAAACATTGATAGAATTTTAAAGAAAAAGTAGAATAATACACAATGAAATTTAAGCATTAACATAATACAATATTTACAATCAAACATTTTTACATAAAAATAGAAAAATAATCTTCAATAATGTACAAAATGGTACCAGATACCAACAAAAAAGTATATTACAATAAAATTAATTAAAAGAGAATAGTTCAAATCAGATGTGACTAGCGAAAGCTTTTGACATTTGGTTTTGAAAACATGGGCACTGTTGCACAAGATATCAATGTTATTATGCAACTCATTAGTGGTTCTCATCATACCTGGGGCAGGTGTGTAATATAAATAAACAGCAGAGGGGTGTTCCTTAAAGAAAAACTTATCTGAGCGAATGGAAACTGATGTATCATTGAATTTGATTTGTTCTCGAAGGAATGGACAATCAATATTGGAATTTTCTACGATGAACTAGAGTTGGCAGATTCGATTCATTCAAAATTCGACGATTATCAAAGGCAATACGACACAAATCTGAAAAATTCTGTTTGTATTCTTTCCAATTTATCAATGTAGGTTACCATATTTGTGCAATATGGGGTTTCAAGGACAGGGTTTGATCGACGGTTTATTATATTGTTATTAAAGTAAATAAAATTAATCTATTGTAGCCAAAAGGATAAAATATTGTTGTAAGGTTTTTAAATTTGGATGAATGAATGGTATACGTGTTTTATCTATTACTGCAGTGGTAAATTGTGGTTGTTGCTGGTACTTGTTTTTTGGGAGGCGGTTTTTTTTTCTCTACTTCTACACATCTAACTTTTTTTAATTTACGCCTGCATGGCTTATACAGATACATATAGAGCTACATGCGCTCACTATCACTCAATTGGTTTTTCTTGCCCCAACGTGATAGTTTCAAGTCTCAGCTTAAAGTTCCACAGCCTGCCACTAGACAGCCATAGGTAGGCTAGTTACCCAATAGATGGCAGCACTCAATCTTAATTGATGTAAAGACTAAATTTAATAAATATTGATTTATGAGAGATAAAATAAATATTTAAACAAATATGTTGTAGCCCTGTAAATGAGGGAAGGTCTCAAGAAATTTTGAAAAAAATAATCTTATAAAAATCAAATAATAGATAATAAAATCATTGGAAGAACACAGATTGATAATAAATAATTAGATGGTTCCTTAATCTTCCAATAAAAGTTTATTACACATAAACATCAAAATGAGTCAATGTTTCTCAGGTCTTCCCCATCATCAGGACTCACTAAAATACATTAACAAATTATCAGTTAACATTATAAAATAGCTTTTTTATATAATAATTAAAATCAATTTATAAAATAATTAAACTTAATAAATATTGATTTATAAGAGATAAAATAAATATTTAAAAAAATATGTTGTAGCTCTATAAATTACGGCATGCTGCTTCTCTATCTTTATAAATGTTGTGGTAGGTATAAATAATCAGGAATCAGTCGTGTTATTTTTTACACGACTGATTCCCAATTATTTCTACCTATAATTATAGAGCTCTCAATATATTTTAACTAAGTTTAGTAAATTTTTGCCAAATTTGTAATATTTTTGGTATCATATACTTCATTTTTCTTAATTAAAAAGAAATAATTATGTTTTAGCAACAAACTAAGAGGAGATGTATCATTATTATGTGATGATCATGTCCAGTGTGAGGGTGATGAGTACACTGATGATTCAACCATAGATTTCTTGTCCGAGGTGAATATAATATAATTTATATATAAGTAATTGAGTTTATAATTAATTTCACTTAGATATATATATGAAATATATTATAATATACTTATTTTTTTAAAATAGTTTCTTTCAAGAAAAATCAAGTCACACAATATTTACTTAATTAATATTCAATTTATCTCTCAGGGTATGATATGGGTTCTTGACAATCAGGCACATTTTTATTATTTAACTTTTTAATCATAATAATAACTTATAAACAATATGCAGGCTAACCAAGATCCCTCTTCATATTCAGCAGCAGCTCCTCACCTTTACAAGTCCCCCCTGAAACTAACTGACTGACCAGGTATAAAGATACCTGCCAATTTGTACCTGCTAGTGACCTGTTTTTCTTAGCACCCAAAATTTTTTTTTTTTTTATTCGTATATATTACAATTTGTCATAATAGACAATAATAATAGTGCTACAGGATCTCATTCATACAATAAGCATCCAAAATGGATTCTACATTTGGAAACATAGAATCAAATTGGAGCTGTTATTTAAATTTAAATATTACTACTTATCTTATTGTTAGCCTGAATAACACATTAATCAAATAATAAATAAATAAATACTATAATTATAAAAAATGGGTATATTACAATATAATAAGAGAAAGTATTGCAATCAAGATTTTTTTTTTTTTTTTTAACATCATTTATTGAAATTTACAACTGTACTTCAAGGTACAACAAGTAAATGTGACAAATGATAAATGGCGTGAAACAAACTTGAAGAAGAACTACCCAATGGCAGCACTCCTGTAACTTTTCTTAACTAGAAGGTCTCGAGGCTATCTTCTTTCGGAGGATTGCCAGGAATTGAAGAGGAAAAAATTATTGAAACAAGGGGATTAGGGTGGGAATGGAGTTTGTCATGAAAGGAATGGTATCTAGACGGGCCAAATCAGCAACATACGGAACATTGAGGTCTTTATGGTTAAGTTTGTTTGTGACAAAGTAAGGAGCATTGAGGATTTTACGAAGGATTTTGGATTGTAGGGATTGCATACGGGAAGAATTCGATGGTTTAGTAGAGCCCCAAAGCTCTACTCCAAGAATTTTTTTAAAATCAAGTTTTCACTATTAATACACATTTTAGTTTCCATAAAAAGATCATAGGGAACTGAAATTTCATGATAAAGACAAGTATATGCTAAGGATGTTTAAGAAGTTTTTCAACAAATTTGCAGAACTATAAAATCCACTTTATGCCACACCTATTGTGCACCCTTTTATGATTTTCTCAAAAAAAGGCTCTAACAATTTTGATTAAACTTGATATACAAATGTAAAATTTAAAGGGCTCATTGTCATGTAGGTCTCATTCTGATTGAAATAGTCTGACAAGGCTTAAATGTCTTCTTATAAAGTACCTTTAATTGTGTAGTTTTAAAAACAATTAACTATTTCATCTTGTTAGCATTGATATAAAAAGATAAAATGAAAATTGAATGAATTTGATAAACAACTGGAGGGAAAAAGAGTAAACATATTTTTGTAAGTAATTTTTTTCTCCAAACATAAGAAAAGTAATTTATATCTGTAATATACCGTTGGAAAGTTAAAGAACTTGGAAATAATGTTATCTAATGTACGTAATTGTATAACATCATGATAAAAATCGGATAATAATAATAATAGATAATAATAATAATAATAGACTCTTGTAGATAATAATTTATATTGTTTTATTATTTGATCTAAAACAAATATTTCAATCAAAACAAGTTAATCCTTATTTTAATTTTATTATAAAGTCCTGTGTTGTGTGAAACAATTTTTTTTTTTTAAATCTGATTGTTTCAACTTAAGCATAATGGATTTAATAATGATTTATACCAAACACTATCATTAACTTTGAATTTTAATTTATTTTTTTATTATATACTTACATCCTGAAATTATTATAAATGCCAATAAAAAAACTCTATAAAATATGTTAGTGATTGATATGTTTTAATTTATAATGTATCATGGAGTAGTATATATAATCTGAAAGTTACTTATTTTCTCCCACTTTGACTATTGATGCCTGGTATATGGTTGCCTCTCGACTGTTCTGGAGGACAGGCTAAAGCGAAATATGAACATATTTTTAAGATTTGTCCTCGGTACAAAGAAGAAGTCTTGTATGAACCATTTATATAGTGAGTTAAAGTGGCTCCTTCCCTCTATCCGCAGACAATATTTCCTAGACTAATATATTTATTAAACAATTAACTCCCAGCTACCCTATATCCACAGACCTCTGCAATTTAAATCATCAGTCCACTCTACTCCAAAGATGATCGCTATTCTGACCTTTATATTCCTACCCATAGAACAACAACTTATGATCATTTCTTTCTTGTCCGCTCTACTACTTTCTAGAATTCCTTACCTACTCATATCCGCTATGCTTCTTTCCTACCATCATTCAATCCCTACTGTTCCAGTACCTACTGTGATCCCAAACAGACGCTCAACAAGCCTGATATTTCAAATCTAAAATCATTTCAAAAAGAAAATTTATTATTTATTGTTCATACTTTACATAGTTAATGGATCAATTATTATGAATCAGTTTGAATTTTTAGTATTGTTCAACACATTAATCTATCAGAAGTTTTTATTTAATTTACTCTTTTGTTTTATTGTATACTTTAATTGATTCTTTTCTTCTGATATCATTGTGAATAAGAATTAATTATAATCCTTTGGTCTGTGGCCAGACACATTGGCCAAACACATTGCATATCTTAATAGTACATTTCAATTGCTCTTAAGGGACCCTGTTCCAGAATTTAAAAAAAAAATTCTATTCTATTCTGAAGATATTTCCATTTGGGTATGACTTATGTTAATTACTATATTTTTTCTCCTTTAAAATTATTTTTGTAAAGCATTTAGAATCATTTCCTATGAGTTTATATTGTAATTAATATTAAATTTTTTTTTCAGGTTGCTCCCCCATTTCTCGACACTATTTTTCTATGCAAATGGAACAATACCATATCAGAAAACTGTAGCGATATATTTACAAAAATAATTACAGATGAAGGAATATGTTACAGCTTTAATATGCTCGATAAGCAAGATCTGTTCCGGGATGATGTGTAAGCATTATGCAAATTTATTATTTGAATGAATGAATGGAATAAATGAATGACATGAATGAATGAGATGAATGAATGAATGAAATAAATTAATGAGATGAATGAATGAAATAAATTAATGAGATGAATAAATGAATTAAAATAAATTTTTATTCTGGGACAGCAAGTCCCCCTAAGAATAATATAAAAGTCCAACTTTGAGATCCCTCTTCTAGCTATACAATGTTTATAATAATACATACATCATTAATATACATAATGGATCGCAAATAATGATGAATTTTATATATATATATTATATATATAATATATATATATATATATATATATATATATATATATACACAAAGGTAATATTCCTACCTTAAAGAGTTTTAAATAACAAAACATATAATTAAACAATATAAAATTAAGATAAAAATTGAATAAAGAATAAAGACGCTAAATAGTTCAAGTTAACTATGGCACGGTAGATTGACATTGAAGGAGATGGATGAATAGTTAATGCTTGAAGGCAGTTAAGGATTGAGATATACGAATGGACTTTGGTAAGGAATTCCAGAATAAAGATGCACGAATGACAAAGGATGTCTTAAAGGAAGTAGTTCTATGAGAGAGAATGAGTAGGTTTAAGGACTGGGATCTTGTGTTGATGGAATGGACAGAGGAGAGTGGGGTGAACAATTACACTTTGTTTATTCTTTTGAAGCATTGGTATGTTGTAATATATAATATAATAGAATAATCTTATTTTATTATAAAAAGGAGATGGGTTTCATATAATGGCTTTAAAATAGAATAGAAACAGATTTTATTCTGGGACTTAGTCCCTTAATACTCACATAAATGTTACAAATAAAGATAGTCCATCTAGCCAGAATATATTAATAGATAGATAGATAGATAACTGTTTTTTATTTCTTTAAACATATTACAACAAAAACAAATATTATAAATATAAAAACATTTGTAGAACTATGGTCTTTTAGACCGTCAGCCCGGAGCCGATCTGAAAAGTTTTACAAAATTATACAATAGTCAAACAGGTTACTTACTTATTCTATTCACCTTCTAACTGAATTAACTTATAAATAAAACAACAGTAAAAAAATAACAATAATCAATCATATCAATAATATTACACATTAGAAAGTTTTTTTGAATTATAATTAAATTCCTTAACAAGCCTATATCTATAAGGCCATGCAATTTTACAAAAACTCTATACAGACACCCAGTTATCACCATTGAGACATTTGATCACATCATCAACTTTTAGAGAACTCTTTCCGAAACAATTTTTCTCTAATTTCAGACAGAATCGGACATGCAGTCAGGAAATGAAATTTATTTTCTGTTTCTTTTTTATTGCACAAAGAACACATCACACTACTATTTGAATAATATCTGTTGTAGTTGAGATAAAGAAGTTCACATCTAACTTTGAATATCCATTTAACCCCATTAAAGTTTATTTTATTATCATCAAGGTAATGTGATCCATAATCATATTTTAAGTTTTTATTCAGATACATTTTTTCCGAAACTGAAGCCTTTTGTACATATTTTAATCTGTAAATTTCTGTTAACGATACTCTGAATTCCTGTAGGATTAAATCCCATTTACTTTTATTGTCGAGCTTAATGTCTATAATTATATTATATTTTTCAGCTATTTCTCTTAAATCCTTTATCCAGTATACCTTTTGTTTAACAACTTCATTATTTAATAAATATGGTAGCCTATTTTTGTCAGGTTTTTAACTTTGATAATATAACTATGTTGTATTTTTAAGGTTTCTATAAACATTGGGACTATTTTGGTTTCTAAATGTATTAAGTAGGACTATATTAATTAGATTTACATAGTTACAGAAAGAAATTAATATATTTTTAAAAAAAGTAAATAAAATGGAAGCGTGTTAGGGTGAACCGAAATCCCCAAGCACTGAAATTTTCCTCAGAAAAGAAAAGGAGATTGACTACATCAAAGCTGTTGCCAGATAAGGGACCCTGGTAAATGAATCTGGGTAGGTAGAATTATTATACAGAAAATGAATTGTGCTGTAAACAAAACATAAAAATAACATGCAGTAAATAAAATAAATTGAGGAAAATATATAGAAAAAAAATTACCTAAACTTATTGAAACAATTCTTTATTGAGCAATATTACAATCTGTCCAATTTAGGACATTTTTAATAGTGATAACGTACAACATTCATACTACATTCACACGATATATACAAAACAATAAATTTATATAATAATAATAATAATAATACAATATACATATATACAAAACAAAATCAATAAAAATATATACAAAAGTCACTCATACCTATATACAATTCACAAGCATACAGCACGTGAGTGGAGAATCTAGCCAATGCTAGAACTCCAATATACATGTTACAAGAGGTCACGAGGCCACTGCCGTTTCAATCTTCTAGAAGGATGGTAAGGATGTGTGGAGCTGGATAAGGATTGAGCTAGGGGATTAGGGTGATGGATAAGGTTCTGATGAAATTTAGAGAATTTTAATGGTATAAGGTCTAAAATAAATGGAATATTTAGGTCGCGGTGTAAGGTATGGTTGGATACATAATAAGGGGCATTAACTATTGTTCGGAGGACTTTAGATTCAAGGATTGAATGCGTTTGATGTTAGAAAATTTGGCTGTCCCCCACAGTTCAAGTCCGTAGGTCCAGATAGGTTTCAGTACTGTCTTGTATATTAACAGTTTGTTCTTGATAGATAGTTTTGAATTTCTGTTCAGTAGTCTGTATAATTTTCCAAATCGTCGATTAAGTTCTTGTCGTTTAAGTCTAGTAAGCGGGTTCCAAGTTAGTCTTTTGTCCAGAAGGAAGCCAAGATACCGGACTGTGTCGGAGAAAGGAAGCGGAACGGAGTTAAAGAGAACTGGAGGGCAGGATTGTCTTCGAAGGGTAAAGGTGACATGTTTGCATTTGGATTGATTGGCTTTGATTCTCCAGTTGTTACACCAGTCTTCAATTTGAGAAAGGTGCGTTTGGAGGCCTATAGATGCAATTTCGGGATCTAAGTGAGACCTAAACCTAAACTAAATGCAAAATTTATTTAAATTAAAATATTAACAGAAATAATGGAGAAGATATTTCAATAATAAACAAAACAAAACGTCTACAATAAAATAAAAAAATTGAAAAGAAATAGTTTTATTGTAGATTAATGAAATCATAATAAACCAAAACCAAAATAAAAATATTAAAAAATAAAATAAACAAAACCAAAAATGTGGATCTGAATGAACCTAACTAAAACTAAACTATTTGTCCATAAAATAAAATGCTTGACGCCTTAAGTGATCAATGGCAGTCAAAAGAAAACATTGGCTGACTTGTTATCAGCAGTGATGGCAATATATTCACTCGTATTGTACAGGCTGTTGGTAGCTACTGTTCTATGTGATAAACATATGAACTATCCATGAATAGTTGACATTTGTGAGAAAAATAATCCATGTGGAAGGTCAAAGAAAATATTGAAATATAACTATTTCTTTGACCCCCACCTGGACGGTTATCCTTCGACATATATTTCTCCATTTTAATGGTTTACCTCAGTACAGCATCTTTTCAATTCGACTGCTTTTACTCCTTTGTATCTATGTACCTTATAAGTATAAATTGTTGAGAAAAATGTACTAAATCATGTTTTTTATTTAGAATCACATATTCTGAAAGCGATGACCTACGCGTGCAAGGTTGGTCCCAGGACGAAGGCTACACGCCAGAGGCAATGTTGGAAACTTACCCAAACAGAGCGCTGTATTCAGGACATCCGGAGGTTTATTTATAGTATTGAAAGCAAATCGTAACGATGCAGACTTCTATTGTAAAGGACCAGTTCAAGGGTTTAAGGTAACTGATAACTGTAAAGTCATGAATGAAAAAAATGGTAGTTTTTGGTTTAAAGTTGCTTCTTTATTTTAATGTCCTTTTCCATAGGAAATGTTATTTAATAAAACAAGACCATGAAAACAAAATATTTACCATCATTTATTGGGTTGATTCACATGAAATGTCCGTTTTTATAGTTAATAAACAGTTACTAATCTCTACCTTTGTATTATAAACATTAGCTTCCCAATCAATTACCCACTTTTTAGTATACCTCCAAATATGAAAATGGAAACACGCGATTTTCGAGTAATATTTTTGTACAAGTTTAAACTCGGCCATTCAGCAGCTGAGGCCGCTAGAAAAATTTGTAAGGCGTTTGGGGAAGGATTGTTAATGAACGGACCATTCGCAGTTGGTTTGCTAAGTTTTCAGCTGGGGATACCGACTTGGAAAACTTGCCCCGAGGAAGACTTCCGTCCGTAATAGACAACAATGTCCTCAAACATACAGTAGAAGAGAAACCCCTACCAAACAGTTAAAGGACTCTCAGCACAACTAAATGCAAGTGCATCTACCGTTTCCGGATATTTAAAGTGTATTGGGAAAGTAAAAAAGCTCGATACATGGGTACCTCATGATCTCACTGAGCGACAGCAATACCCCATGTTTCAAAACATACCGTGCAAAAATTGAAAGAACTGGGCTTCGAAGTTCTTCCGCACCCACCATATTCTCCCGCTTGTCTCCAACAGATTACCACTGTTCAGGAATTTAGACAACTTCGTCAAAGGAAAACTTTTTGAAAATGATGATCAAGTGAAAAGTGCGTTTTCAGATTTTGTTTACACTTCAAAACTCAAGAGTTTTTTCAGTTCGGGATAAAAAAGTAATTGGTGTCACGTTGGGAAAAATGTGTAGAAAAAGAAGGTAAATACTTCGAATAAAATTATCTTGTTTTCATATCGTATTTTTAATAAAAAATCTTTACCTTGAAAACGGACATTTCATGTGACACAACCCAAACAAATAGAGTAAAAAAAGGCAATTTTGTGACCAGAGAATCCTTTCAAAAATGATACCACTAAGCATAGTTGTCCAAATTTCTGAAAATATGGAAATCTGTAAGGAAATGAGTCTGCTAATAAAATGGATATGGAACGACTTTGTATTATATATTAAATAAAACATATGTTTAAGTTTAAAATATTAGATATTAATTAAAACAGCTGTTTAATTGTCAGCATAATAGACAAAGAGTTATAATGTATGGTTACTAAGTGTGTAATTATTTACAGCATTAAGCATATATAATAACTTTGTAACACAGGTTTAGTTTCTTTACTGCCTGTCATAGAAACATGAGGCCTGTTGTTATAATGTAAGTATATTTTCCTTCGTGTATGGTGGATAATTATTAATAATTCTTACACATCTATTTTGTCAATATGTGTTTTTCTTGCAAGACTCCAGGCTGGGCATGCGAATTGTAATTATAGCTTTTATAACAGTTTTATTTAAAATTAGCTTGTTTTTTGTTGGTAATTTTGAATTTTAATTAAAGTAGGGGTACATTTTATATAATAATTTACGGGCACTATTTATTTTATTGTCAATGTGATGTTTGAAATTTAGTTTATATTCGAGGGTGACTCCTAATACTTAATTTGTTTTAAAATGGCTATTGTTACGCCATTGAGAATTCATATGTAATGACCCAATGACTTGAAACAGAGAAGGGGCAAGTTATACAGTACCTTCAACACTGATCTGTTGTGAGGGCTTACTATATCTAAACTACAGCTAGGGTTATGGTCACTTAAGTGTCTTGAATACTATACTCGTTCTAGTACACATTCCAAAGAACGTGTGTCCAATAAATTTAAAGTTTGACTTCTGTCACTTCCGTTGTAACCTGAGAATAATAAATTTTCCATTCATTATTTTTATTTTTTTTAAAAATAATATTGCTTTATTGAGAAGTAATACAATCTGCCACTATCTTGGGCAATAAGTATTAGAGATAAAAGAAGTCATTCATTCCATATGTACAAAGTAAAACAAACAAAAAATAAAATACCTCAATAACAAATGAGAAAAAAATAATAAATAAATAAATAAAAATAAAATAAAATAAATGAAATAAAAGAAAATAAATAAATGAAATAAAAGAAAATAACCCATTCATTATTAATGATTTTTTTTTTTTCTATCTCTGTGGATACTTCTCAAAACTATTAATTTATTTTAACTTCCACTTATTTCATAATAATAATAATAAATTCTTTATTTATTCTGGTACAAGTCCGTTTAAAATAATATTACAAAAACTAAAAAACGTTAGTGTCTTTAGAGTAAAAAACTAAAAACATTAC
Source organism: Piezodorus guildinii (assembly GCA_023052935.1). NCBI lineage: Eukaryota > Metazoa > Arthropoda > Insecta > Hemiptera > Pentatomidae > Piezodorus > Piezodorus guildinii. The sequence goes on along the minus strand of CM041298.1, from coordinate 11,276,475 downwards.
GTAAACAACAGAACCCTACAAACTGTTTTATAGTTTTTTGTGAAGCTATGTTACTTAAATCAATCCTCACTATGATAATAATAGAACTTAATAAACTAAGATACAGTTATTTATGTTAATTTTATTTCAGATGCTGGAGGGAATTAGTCCGGATGGTGGTCATTAAATGAAACAACTAAATATTTTTCGACGTTAGAACGTTTCGACCCCCATTGTGGGTCATCATCAGGTCTAAAAAGATACAAAAAGGATTCATTTAAAATAAGATTAAATATACTATTTTAAAAACTATTGCGCTAGAGAATGTCAGTTTATAACATAAAAGGAACTAGATGTGTAAAGAAATCAATTAATTAAATTACAATGACAAAGGTATACTAATGATAGCTATAGTTCTGTATAGCTCTCATACAGTGTATTTAATCTTATTTTAAATGTATCCTTTTTGTATCTTCTTAGCCCTGATGATGACCCGCAATGGGGGTCGAAACGTTGGCAAACAATAAAATAGTTGAAACTATTTAGTTGTTTCATTTAATGACCGCCTTCCGGACTAATTCCTTCCAGTAATTCTCAACGGTCAACTAATTATATCAAAAATTTATTTCAGATGCTTTTACACAACCCAGCAGAGTTTCCGATGGTCAGAGAGCGCTACCTGCGGGTTCCTTTAGGACAAGAGGTAAATAATAGTATATTAAATAGCAATCTGCTATTTTCAATTATTTTCTCCTTTTAAATATTATTAGCTATGATTTTTTAAAAAGATCTGTTATTTCCAAGTTTAACCTAGATGCAGTTCAACCATGGTACATTATGAGGGTTTCTGTTAGAAAGTCCTTTCAAGATAGTAACAAGAAATTAGGAACGATGTAGTTATTTTAAATTAAAACAGATAATAACATCAAATGTTACTTTAAAAAAAAATCTTATTATATCACTCATAGCCTGCCAACAGCGATGAACAAAGAAAGAAACAAAAAATTGATCTTATATGGTCAAGCCACAGCTTACAATAAGAAATGAGATTCCCCGATAATTTGATTATTATTGATGATAGAGGAAAAGTTTAAAGTGCTCTGGAACCTGGAATTTTTATTTGAATCATTTCAATGAAAATTAAAAGGACAGGAAACAGTAATGAAGTCTAGAATAAATGCTTTTGGTTTATTATTTTCAATAAAAAAGCCTTTAAAAAAAATAAATCTTAGATTTGTAGGCTTCCGATTCAAGATACGTTTAGCAATATGTTGTTAGTGCTATTCGAAAGAGCATTAAATTTTCTATTAAATTTTAAAATAGACTATTTTCCTTTGAATTATTTATTGCTTTTCATATTAGATAAATTGGCTGTAAACAGCTTTAGAAACAATTATACCGTAATATAGTTGTTTGTAAATAATAAACCATTGTGTAATAATTTGCAGCGTAAAATAATATTTATAAGTAATATATATTAATAAAAGTCCTACATGAACTACTAATAATAATATTGTAAACTTCAAATATACACTCTTTCTGAGCTGTCATAAGAAACCTTAGCAAGCTTGAAGTCACAATGTGTCAGTTCAAACTCAGCTTACGCGGGTTGAAATTTATTTTGTGGCAGAATGAACCTCAACCTGCACACTCCGGTCAATAAAGGTTAGTTACTTGATGGGTAACAGCAGAACAACCATTTTGTCATCAATGAATATATATACATCTTGTACAAATTTGATTATACATTTTCAACTTTACCGCACACACATATTAATATTGAAGTTCTCATCTTACTAGTTATTCAAAGATAAATAATATACAAAAACAATTGTTTAAATTTATATTGAAAGATTAGACATATCAAAATAATTTATTATAATTTAACAAATAACATGTAACTTAATCTACTTTGAACTGCAACCTCCAGCTCCTCAAACATATGGGAGCTTTTGCCATGTGACTATATCTAAACATCCTCCCCTTTAAGTATTGATACACTAACTTAAATTTACAAAATAAATAATATGGATATTATAGCTGTAAGAAACATAATACAATACTAATATCTAATATAATACAAATACAGGAAACATTGATTAAATATACAAAAAAAACAATACACCTATATACAGCAAACATAAATCAGTAACACAACATAATATAAGATACAATAAAATATAAACACTAATCTAAGAAATTTACAAAAATTAACAGTTTTTTCCAATGAAGGGTCCTCTCTCAGAAGTCTTTCTTGAGTACTTTTGTCATACAGTCCAAGAATTATTTGGGATTTTAATAATTTTTCCTCCTGGTCACCGAATTCACAAGGTGCAACTAGAGATTTGAGATCCGTAAAACACCGTTCAATTGGTTCATTTGCTGCTTGCTTCCTACTAAAAAATTTATGAATCACCATTGTCTCATTTTTCTTTGGGGTACAATGCTTGTCAAGGACATCTAAAATTAAATTAACTGTTTCTGCACCTGGCTTTAATGTCGTTATTGTGGAATATAGCTTTAACCCCTCGGATCCCAACAAGTTTTTTAGCCGTGCTACCTGGACCTCTCTTGATTTTTTCTCAGTTTCTGTGGCCACAAAATAAATTTCCACCTCAGTCCGGAATCTTCTGAAGCTCTCGGACAGGTTATCCACATTAACTTCCAATTGCGAGGGTTTATTGAATTCCATAGTAGATGTTCTATCACTTCTCTTTCTTCAGTTCACTAGGACGATTTTGACTGCGCCATGTTTAAATTTATATTGGAAGATTAGACATATCAAAATAATTTATTATAATTTAACAAATAACATGTAACATAATCTACTTTGAACTGCAACCTCCAGGTCATCAAACATATGGGAGCTGTTGCCATGTGACTATATCTAAACGACAATAGCCAATTTTTTTTAATTAAAAAACAAAAAACAATAAAGAAAATCATCATAAAAAAATAATAATAAGCGAAACTATATCACATCACTTAATTGGTGTGTGGGTCATCACTATTCAAGGGGTCTAGAGTTCTGCACACTTACTCTGAAAAGATGTAAATTGTATTTAGTTTTTGTAGGCAGTTGATTTGGAGTATATTTTCAACGTTCTGTTGATCACTATGTTCGGATAATAAGAGTCTTATATATTTTTCTCT